>CM040402.1:118593418-119193418 GCA_022702515.1 Ilyophis sp. 1 JC-2022
CAGCTGAGTAAATGTATTGAATGTAAGCCGTGTACGTTGCTCTGACTATGAGCATCTGCTAAAAACCTACATGTCAATGTAAGATGATGCTGTTCTTTCTCTGAGTGATGAATATTCCAAATGTCACTGCTAACCAAAAAGTGTTGGGTCAGCTGCTGCTTTTCTGTACCCCAAGTCCACTGGAGATGGCTGTATCTCTCCCTCCAACGGTGATTTTAAAAAAGCTCCCAATCCTTTCCCCCCAACTCAGGGTTACGTTTCCCACAAGGGCACAAAGTGACACAGGAAGAAGTTAAAGGCAGATTCGTTCTTTGCGGTTCTTTGTCATTTTACCTCAGACACTGTTGAAGTGTCCGGATCTTTCTGTGGAAAGCATTCTGAAACCACTCCTGAGATAAGAGTACTTATCCCAGACTGTGCAGCATAAATACTGTCTACTGCTGCTTAGTAGCTGTGGAACTGCATCAGAGGCTAAACCCTCAGGTGTTTCTCTTTTCTAAAAGAATAAGGGAAATGACCCTTATGCAGTACCTGTTTGCCTTGGAAACATACTTGTGTGCCATGGCAACTGTCCTACCCAAGAGTGGTTAGTGTTTACCATAGTTACTTGGCTTTGTACCGTGGCAACTTACCAGCCTGAGCACCTGGGTGTAGAATCTGTTTCTGTCCAATGAGACAATGCAGATGGTATCACCACACACTGCATGGATCAATCCTCTGTATGGATCACCGCACACTGCATGGATCAATCCACTGTATAGATCACCACACACTGGATCACTCCACTCTGTATAGATCACCACACACTGGATCACTCCTCTGTATCGATCACCACACACTGGATCACTCCTCTGTATAGATCACCACACTGGATCACTCCTCTTTGTATAGATCACCGCACACTGGATCACTCCACTCTGTATAGATCGATAGATAAATATATGTTCTTTAGGTTTTATATCAACAAAATGACTGATCTTAAGTGGGCAAATGGCCAGGAGGAATTGACACAATGCAGTCAGGATGACATCATTAGCCTGGACCCAAAGTGAACAGAGCCATAGGAAAGTGTAGATAGGGGTGGAGAGCAGGCTATAAGAACAGCTGATTCTAAGTATACTGGATTTTTACTCAGTTTTACTCTGAGTGACGGCAGTGTATTTCTAAACACATCCCACTTTTAGTGAGAAAACCATGTGGAAAAAATGGTTCAGTTGTCCCAGCCTGACTGACTGACTGACTGTCGGAGTGTGGAAATGAGAGGTGTGGAAATGAGAGGTGTGGAATGAGAGGTGTGGAAATGAGAGGTGTGGAAATTAAGAAAAATGGCTTCTCCTGTCCAGCACCAGTCTCTCTTCTAGCGCAGAATCTCCCAGAAACCAACACAATCATGGGTGCCAATAAACAGCCCCAAGATACTCTACTCTGAACAAGTTTGTCTGTGAGTGTGCTTCTGTCCTGAAGGGATCAAACAAAATCAATAAATAAGAGATAACTTGGGGGGGGAAAAAGCTTTGTATAAACAGGCTAAGCTTCTCTGGTTTGCCTGACTGTCTTTGCTCTCTCCCCTCTTTTAACACAAGTCTAAAAGTGATGAGGTGCGGAATGTGCACATGTGTCACAGGGTCTTTCATGACCGTGCAGAGGAGCGTGTCTAATGAGGAGCCCCTCCTAGTGCGGGGCGAGCCTTTTAGCCCAGTGCGCTCCTGTTTATGATTTATGCGCATTCCTATAGATTCCGCCACCTCCCCCTACGCCTTCCCACACCCACAAACGCTGTCGCCAAGGGGACGGATGGAAACACGCAGAGGGCACGCCGTGGGGATGGCGTGAGCACAGGGAAGGTGTTGGTGCGTCGGGAAACACGGAAAGTGACTGCAAAACCTCCGACCATAATTTCCGAGCATCCAAATGTGAAAATGTGTGTCACGGGGATAACAGCACATGCGTCTTTCTTTTCTTTTTTTGTAAATCCACCCAAGCTTAAATGTTCTCTTGTCAAACCACATTTTTTGTGTGGGAGTTTCAAAACAAGAGCTTTATAAAAAGCTGACACAGCAGTAACCACTCACACCCATGTGTACGCACAACATTTTTTTTCAAGATCTTTTGTGTTGACGCTGCGTACGAAAGCCTTCCAGCTAAACCGGGCAACGACTTACGGTAACAGTGGGCTAGTGCCCTACGACAAAAAACCTGTGTTTTTTGGCACAGTGGATGCTCACTTTAGAGGGCTTACCAAATGAGCCTTGCTACATGTATTAACAACATTTTTGATGACAACCGTTACCCAAGAATCACTTGAGGCACTGGGTAAATTCTTTTGTGTATATTAATATGATAAATTCCACATATGTTCCCACTGAACAATGCTGTGCAGCTGATAGCCAGAACTGCAAAAGAGTCCTTGTGTGTGTGAAGTGGCTTATCCAGCTGTCCTGAAATACCAGAGATGTTGAAGCAAGCTGACTTAGCAGCTCAGTGTTAGAACTCCACTTCTATAAATGCTCTACAAGTTCCCCCGGAGGACTTTATGAATAAATAATGCAGCCAAATATGAAAATCTTCCAACGGAGTGTGTGACCTCACACTAAGGCATGATCTAAAATGAGTTAATGAGCTGGATGATCTGCAATGTTTTAATAAGCAGCGTCGTTGTCTCACACGAACAGTCGAGTGAAATTATGTTTTAAAATGTGTGAAATTACCATCGCATATGAACAAACAACCATCTCTGAGCACGGGACTTTCTTACAGGACACTCCAAAGTTATGCCCTTCTACCATCTGTAACTGTGAGACGGGGGGGTCTGGTGGGTGGGTGTTTTGAAATTGTGTGTGGTCGCTATGGTAGAGACAAGATGTCAACAGTGCAACAGAGACGAGACCATCTCATTATGCAACAAGCGGGGTGTCTCTTATATCACAGTGCATATAGAGTTTTCCCCCAAGCACTGGACACTAATCAGTAATTACTCGTGTGACAGAATTGTTTGGGTTTGGGATTAAAGGTGGATAAGTTGATCCTGGATCAGTTGATTGGTGGGAAACAGTAGGACACTGAACTCCAGACAGGGAGAAGTTGAAACACCATGAGTGACACGGTATGGTATAATGGGTGTTTGACTGATGGTGAAACGACCATCCGCCGAACAGCTCTGAAATATCGTCTGGTTACTCAAGAGAACATGCAGCTTTATTTATCCAGTGCCAACCTTTATGAGATATATCCTTTTTCTTTTTAATCTTCTTACTTTTTTTAAATCATCCTTTTTATTTTTGTTTGCTTTAAGAATTAATATGTGTACAATTACTAGTGCTATTATACCAAAATCATACTTTATTGGACATACTTTATAGTTTATTCACATCTGAGAACCCTTCACGTGCTGTAAAGTAATTAAATGGTTAATGCATGTACACCTGAGCTACTTTTTATCACCTGAGGGCCAAACAGCAGAGATAATTCCAGACCCACAACACAACCCTTTATCTAGGTGTGCAGTGACCCTGCCTGCTGTCTCCAAAGACTGTATGAGCAAATGGTAGGGAACCGGGATGGGTTGTGTAAGAGGGATGTCAGCAGCCCGTGTTCAGGAATAAGTGTGCCGTATCATGGCCTGTGTTATGGCGCCCTCTGCTGTTTAATCTCACAACAATATTCAGTGCTATTGAACTGCACGTTTAGTCAAATGTCATTCTCGTTATAATATCTATTTAAATTACAGGCAGAGTACTATTACTGCCATAATGAAAAACACACACATTGCTCATCTGAAAATAAGAAGGTCAGTAGCCTGTGTGCACGCAGCTTTGGCGAGATGAGCTTCAGTTTGAAAAACAACCATATTCACAAGTAGTCACAAAATCAGGCAGAATTTATTAGGCTACTCCTCTGCCTTACACTACCTGATTTTCTTAAGTGTCAAGTCACGCTGCGTCCCACACTCTCAAAATCCGACAACCCTCACACCGTATAGCTATACCTAGATTATAGACCGGGCTAGTGCCCTGGGGCCTCGGACTGCCAGAGGGCCTCCAAGCCTCAGGCTGCGAGCGGTGCGTGGCCCAAGACTTCCAAAGAAAGTTGAACGCCAGGACCCTCAGTGCACACAGTGCTGACCACTAGGCCCCTGGGTGCTTATCACTTAGGCTCCCAGACCCCTCAACGCTTACAATATGAGGGACCCCTGGGCCCCTTGGTGTTTAAAATGTGAGCTCACCACTAGGGCACCCCAGACCCCTCAGTGCTTACAATGTGAGGGCCCCCAGACCCCTTGGTGTTTAAAATGTATTCCATTTTCCCTAGCTAGCTGCCCATATGATTCAGCCTGTTAACAGAAATTAGTTAGCTAGCTGCCATTTTTGCAACCAAATTAGCTGCACTAAAAAGCCAGCTAGTTAACTAGCTATCGGCCTAAAACTCAGCTGTCTAACTAGTTAGGTGACACACAACTTAACTCGTTAATTAGGTGGCATTTGTTCGCGGGTCGTCTGTGTGAAAGAGGTATAAGATAAAATGGTAGCTAGCTAAAGTGGGCTGAATAAATGTTAAAACAGCATGCCATAGTCATGATGCTTAAATCAAAGCTACTAGCTAGCTAACTATTAGTGCTATTAGTTCAAAACTACTATTAGTTCAAAACATGGGATGCTGTGGCCATGGGAATAAAAACCTAATTGAGAGCTTATTAGCTAGCGGTTAAGTGAAACATTAAAAAAGTATTCTGTTTTTTCATACACTAACGCATATAAAAGACCAAATCCATACTTAAAGATTTTTTAAAAAACCATTCATTTTTCCATAGACTGTCTGTTTTTAGATCCACGGAAGTAGATAATGCTAACGTGCTAATGTTGACATGCAAATTGTTGACAGCTCTTACGAGGTCTTTTTCCCCCCTTCCCATTGATGGGGTGTGGCCTATGTGCATAGTCTCCACCAAGTAATTTAACTGACTTATCAGAAACCTTTGTTAGTTGTTCAGCCAGTTATCTTTTGAATTTCAAGCAACATAATTCTCTCTGTGTCAGGCAGGTATATAAGACATTTCTTGGTAGGAAAAGCCACAGACAGATGCCTGTTTTCTTGCTTGGTACGCCACAGTAATATATTCAGAAACTTTTTTCATCTTTTTCTAAAACAACAGCCTTTTTAAAGGCTATTTCAACAATCTCTCCAAAGGGCTGTTTTCTAACAGCCTTTTTAAATGGTTAGGGTTATTTTCTTTTATGTGCTTTTCTATTTTCTTCTTTTATCTACTCAAAGCTGCCTTTAGGTACAAATAGAACAAGTACAAAATAGTACCACCTGATTGTATTTTCCAACAACAGTATTTGAAGGGTGTTGTCATTATTAATATATTACTTAAATTATCATTTAATAAGTATTGAGATATGCTATAAATATATTTATATAAATAGCACACTAGTTCTGAAACGTTGGAATAGTGCTGCTTCCTAAAGGAAAGCCAAAAAAAGGAGGCAAGAGAGGCAGTTTTGCTTCAAAGTATTCCACTCATTGCCAACTTCTTTCAAAAACCCTCTGATAGTAGTAATAATGACAGCAGCGCTATTGTCAGCTGTGAGGAAGGAACTAGCACTAGTTCAGTTTCCAGTAATGTTATCATTCCCCCAGGGCCATCCTTTGAACAGCTAATGGTATACAAGAACCATAATTTCCACCTCAGGAGCAGTTGGGCAGTTCACAAGAATCAAATCAGCAACCAAGCCATTCCTGGCGCTATGAGGTCACTGACCCTGCATTATGGCAAAGCACTTCCAGTAACATTGCTAAGTCAGTGCTTATTGAAAGAGGAGCAGTCCCCTTCCAAAACCACAGTGACAAATACCCAGCTTCAGTCCGAGATAGAGCTCTTGGTGGAGAGACTAGAAGTTTCAACAATTAACTTCTGAACTGTATATTGCCAAATGGGCAGAAGGTTTCTCGACAGTGGTTACTGTACTCACCCTCAACAGGTTGTGCGTACTGTTTTGCATGCAAACTGTTCTCCAGCAAGCTCGGTAGTTTTAGTCAGGGGTTTCCTTGGCATCCGAGAATTGCTATCACAATTTGACCCATTCTTAGCTGAACATATTAAAAAGTTTGGCAGAAAAGGAAGAGGCAGTGTCCTATTTGATGTCATCAACAATATGTGAAGAACTCATTGAGCTAATGGGTCAGAAATCTCACAATAGCAGATGAGAAATATTTTTCAATATGACTCAACCCCAGACCTGTCACATGTGGACTAATTGATGTTCATATTCCGGTTTGTTAACAGCAGCGGGAACGTGGTGGAGCGATTCCTGTGCTTTGAGCTAATTGAGAGCCACATTGGTAAAAGTTTGTGCAGACTGTGTGACTTTGATGGTGGAGGGCCTTGGGTTGGACCTCTCAAACTGTAGAAGCAACATGTCAGGAAAATACAATAGGCTACAGGCTCACCTGAAACAAAAAACCTCTGATAGAGTATGTGCCTTGCGCAGTGCAGTCACTTAACTTACCGTAGTTGGTGTTAACACCTTAGATGGCAGTAGCCCAGAGGCTGATGAGTTTTTTAACATGTTGCAGTCACTGTACACATTTTACTCTTCATCCACACACAGATGGGGGAAAGTCTTTCGGAAGACAGATGTCAGACTGACATTAAAATCGCTGTCCAGTACACAGTGGAGTGCTCGGGCAGAGTCAACCAAGGCACTGTGGTGTAATTACACCCACATTAGAGGCCTTCAGTGGTATGTGCAATGGTGATAATGAGAAAAGAGATACTGGAATTGAGGCCGCTGGACTATGTGCTAAATTGGACACCTTGGCAGATGGCGTTCATGGCACATTTCTGGGACGTCATACTTGACCGGTTCCACGCTACAAGCATGCACCTACAGAAAATTGACATTGACATCTCTGTAGTAGCACAGCTTTTGTCTTCGTTGAGGGATTTTGTGGAGGGACAGCGAGACTAGCTTGAGGCTTTTGAAAGGGTAGCCTTAAATGTGACAGGGGGTCATTGGATAAGCTAGTGGCATGCCTTGAACATCGCTTGGATGCTTACAAACGTTTGACCAGTCTCTTTGGAGTTCTGTTTATGTCAGATCAGGGGCACATGTATAAAACTCTGAGTAAAAGAACGCTCAGGGTGAAAGTCGGAAATCTGCTTTTAAAATGTTTTGCATTTTCTACCTCTGCCTTTCGGTCACGGTGTCGCCATATCATACTGTCTCCAAACATTGCGTATGTATGGTGTCCATCGTGTGCAGAGGTACGCAGATTCTCACAGCACGTGTTATATTATACATCTGAATTTCTGCGTGGAAACACGCTTACGCGGCTTTCTGAGGGCATTTTTCTGCTCAGCACTGTTCTTACATGTGGCCCCAGGTGTCTAACAGTGATGTCATAGTCGAAAAGGTAAATGCACTCTCCGCTGCATATCCATCAGACCTGGACATGAACTTTGCCAAGAAACTAATCCAATTCAAGTCTTTCATGTCTGACTCTGAGGGTGAGAAGTGCCCAACTAAATAGCTTGAGACGTTGCAGGCACTTAATCTGCAGTCGGTGTTCCCCAATGTTTTTGTGGCAGTTCAGATTTTTCTAACTTTGCCAGTGACAAACTGCCAGGGTGAGCGGACATTTTCTCTTTTAGGCACAATAAAAAATGAGCTACGGAGTAGCATGTGCAAAACATGTCTCAGCTCATTGTCACTTATGTCAATAGAGTCACAGCTAGATTTTGACGATCTAGTGGACGATTTTGCGAGGATGAAGGTGAGAAAGACACCCATATAGGAAAGTGGAGGGGGGGTTTCCAAAAGACATGTGCCCAGGGGCCTCACGGGACCATGATCTGGCCCTGCGTGTAGCTACCCCGGAGAAACGTGCAAACCTTTGGATTTCAAATCCACCAGATTTATCCAGATGAGGCTGTGAAAACACTTTCCCACAAACGTAGCCTAAATAATTGCAACACCATTAGCCTATCTCCAGTCAGGGAATCAGCTGGTATTATCAAATGGCACATTCACGTAGCCTAAGGACCTATTCAGACCTGAGATAGCTACACGCAAGCAAATTCAACTCGATTCCAAAATGACAAACTTCAGAAGCGCCTTTAGTGCGTAAGTGAATGGGAGCGAGATATGGGCATATGTGGCTGTCTAACTACAATTGGCTCAGTTATTTGTTATTCCTAGCCTTCTTAATGAATTATAGCCTATATATTTCTAATTGAATGAAAAATTTACATCGTCATTGCTCAATCCCAGCATTACTTCCGTCAGCTATTTATGACATTGGAATTAAAACATGCTCTTTCTGTAAATGAGCCTAGAGTTCATACGTTTAAGAAATACACGTGTTCTTTCAATCAATTGTTAAATGAATCACAGTATAAATACAAAAGCCAATTCACCAAGCTCCTCGGTCGCTAAAGTTAGGCTTGGGTTTTAAATCTTTCGCTTGAAAATATGAACCAGTATCAGCTGTTAGTGTAGGCTAGGTACCAAAGTAAAGAAAATTTGTGAGTATTATCATGACCCGTTAAACGGATTGAGGCGTTGCTGATTTACACATAACGATCGAACCCTTTAGAAATCAAGAGCTCCTCGCCAGCGCTTCAGAAAGTTTGACTATTGAATTAGAATACATCTCGGTTTGCTGTATTCTAAGGTAAAGAAAATAAATTGTGTTCCTATCATTGAACGTTTGGCATATTTTTCCCCAAATGGTGGCATTTAGTTTTTATAGGACGAAATGTAGGCCGATCGTTCCCTTTTCTGAAGTGGCCTGTAGCTTCATTATTCGAATGATCAATTTGCCTTGTTTAAACAGACTGTATAAAATAGGTTTAAACACCAGGATAACCAAAGTAATGCACTCAAAAGTGAATTTTCCAGTGAATGCACAGAAACCTCGATTTCACCGTTGTTTTAACTTCATTATATCCGTTCTTAGAGGACACACTAGGAATGCCGTTTAAATGGAATTCCAGTGCACTCATTTTACCCACCCGTGGGTGTGCTTAACCCGGGCAAATGTTTTTCAGCGTGCACAACGAAACGGAATATAGGCCATCAGAAATCAACAGGTGCACAAGGCGGGTCCCAATACCGTTACGCGTAGCCTCGGCTTGGCCAACAACGCTCAAGAAGGTTAGTAAATATTCAGAGCCTGAACAGTTCAATCAATTCAACCTTGGGAATTCTTTAGGCGTAGGGACTTGACCATTATTGCAAGACAAGCCAGTGGTTTGTAGTCTTTTATTGAGTAAAAATCAGACGAACACGTGCAGACTAAAAACCAGTGTAACAAATTCACCACGATTCTAACAAAAGAGGTCTGAAATTAAGTGTCTGCAGCCAGCTGTAAAAAAATAAGGTCTATATCTAGAGAAACCCCCTTTTCCTTGTATCTGTACAGCACACAACCTTTGTATACACGTCTGTCCAAAAAAAGCAAAACATACATATATCCAGGTCTTCACCTTTCTTAGAACTGTGCAAAATCTAGATCTTTCCTGAATTTTGATTTCTTTTTATTTCCATAAATGTTGCTTTTATAAATCAAAGCGTTCTTTGTAATACACTGGCATTTAAGCCATCTTTTACACTGTAAATATGTTGTTTCAAGTCCATAACTTTACATTTAAACTAAAGGTTTGCAAAAAAAAAAAAAAAGGTAAAAGTAGAGCACAGAACCACAGGAGGGGGGGATGGATGTGGGATGGGGGGGGTGGAGGGTGGGTGGGTGTGGGAGTCTGAACTCTGGCGTTTGGACGGCCTCTCAGCGCCGGTGCCGGCCGTGACTGGAGTGACTGCTGCCGTGATGCTTGCCCTTATGGGCACGGTCGTAGGAGCGGGACCGTTCCCGCCGGTCTCGGTGATGGCCGCCGCTGCCGCCACGCTCGTGTTTGTGCTTCTTGGCGGCCACGTCGGACGAGCTGCGGTCGCGGTCCCTCGTCTTGCTGGCGGACCGCGAGCGGCTGCGGGACTTCTTCCTCTTGTGGCCATGACGACCCTGCAGCTTGAGCTCGTCCGCCCGGTGTTTGGGCTTCAGGTGGGGCAGCAGCGGCGACGGCCCGTGGTTCTGGTGTCTCCGTGGCGACGGGCTTCGGCTGTGGGATCGACTGCGGGAACGTGAGCTGTAGGTTCCGGAACGACTCCGCCTGTTGTTGTAACTTCAGACAAAGAAGGGGAGCGAGCTAATCAAGACCTGAGCTTAGAGAAACCACAACCATACTAGCTCACAGAAGGGGCCCTCTAGGACCAGGCTAAAGACACATCTACACAAGTCTCATCTCAGACATCCGACCACTAACTGGAAGTGTCCACTATCCAACCTCCTTTTTGGGGGGAGAAAAGAAACAAAAAGACAAGCACTTACTGTCTGCGAGGGGAGCGGGACCGCGACCGTGATCTCGTTCTTGACCGCGACGGACTCACACTCCTGCTGTTCCGGCTCAGCTTATTGTCCTTCCTGAGGCTGGGAGGAAGACGGAACATTAATGACCGTTAAACAGAGAACCCTTGTCTAAGCTCAACTGGAGGGCCACACAGCACAGCTCCCACACTCACCCATTGTGGGGGCTTTTGGAGCTCTGCGGCCGGTCGTCCGGCTCCTTTTTTAACACCTTCTGCGTCTGGGGGTTGGGAGATTTGTCATCCGCCTTCGACTCTCTTGGAGATGCTGGCAAATGTAGACGACATCATTACCCATCACTGCACTGCACGCGACTGAAGGGACTATGCGTCCAATGCAGAGAGGACTGCCACTTACATGGTTTGGAGCCGGGCGAAAAGCCACCCAGGGTGGAGAGGGCCGGGGTGCAGTCTGGGTTCAGCCCTTTGGCCTTTAGCTTGGCCTCCTGAAGGGCCATTTTCCTCTTCTCCACCTCTTTTTCCAGGAACTCGTAGTTTGGCTGAAGAACGACATCACCTTTACAACCCAAACCTTTTACCTGAGGACCTAGGGGCCAACTGCAGAGGGCAACGAGAGGGACTCACCTTCTTCCTGGTGTACAGCCGCAGAGTAGTGATGCATATCTCCTTGATCTCGTCCTCAGTGGCTCCAAACAGTAGATACCAGTGTGGTCTTGAGGGTAGGGCCATCTGGTGATCGGAAACAACGTGGATTAGAGAACCAGATGGACTGAACAGGACAGAAGGCAAGAAGCAGACAAAGCACAAGAGAACGGAGTGGGAGTTTGAGATGGTGAAGGACAGTCATTACAACTGAAATCAGACGAGGAAAGGGGGGTTGGAGAGATACCCACTTGAAGAGCTCGAGCAGCAAGGTAAATGCAGGCACACGCGATGGTTTCCGCTTGAAATCTCACAAACACGTTTGTCCGCAGACTGTCGTTCATGTAATTCCTAGAACACAAAAACCGTAGAACAGCAATGCAACATATCCTACATCCTCAGTTCTTTTGAAAGAGGATCAAATTTATGCACAACTTTGACAAACTTGATGCATTTCAACACTTATGGAGACTCAATTTAACTTTGTCCTTATCTTCCCTGAAGTGTGTCCATGGTGACAGTGAGACTTACATTCACCACAAATGAAAGCGCTCCAACCAAAAAAAAATTAAAAAGGGGGTGTCATGGAAATTCTGATGCATGCAGCACAAACTAACTTCACCTTGTGCACGATAATGATTCTGTCAGTTTAAGGCAAACTGAAGAGAGAAAGCAACTGCTACTAATGGCATTCCACAAACTCATTTCAGTGCACTCTGGGGGAGGGGGTGGCAACTGGTGTAAATATCTAGCATGATGAAGTACACATTATTACACAAATGCTTCCAAGTGATTTCTACAGCATGTTCCTGAACAGGTTGTTCCTGGCCCCAATTTCAGGGCAAGGACAACATCCTGACCAGTGTCACAACTTTGGTGAAAATAAAACTGCATCCTAACATGGTGGCGATGGGTAGATTACGTTTTATACAGAGGACATTTAGTGAGATGTCAGGACAAAATGAGCTCAACCCTTTCTACTAAGGATAAAAATTTAATGAGACGAGAGAACAAAAATGGACGCGACTGTGCTCGCCATCCCAACCCAGACATGTACGCGACTAAACTACAAAGCATGTCTGCGGTCAAACTACGCAGCGAAACTCCCGGAAGTAAACCTGTACAGCGCGTTTCTGCTGCGTGTGGGGAAACGGGACCTTTCTATTAAACGATACAGAATATGGCAAAATAGAACTTCCAACAGTGTTTCAACTATTTAACCATTGTTACATTTCTTAGGAGGTTGCAAGTTTTTTTGGACACCAAGTTATTTTGCTTCTGCAAATGGCTTATAAAGCTAAAAAAATTTAGCAAGCTGGACGCATGAACTCCAGGATCATTCCTTATATCATCACATATACAATTGTATGTTTAAATTCTATTATCGTTGCTTGTGACCAAATGTATAAATACAAGTGGCAAATGGATAACCGCTAATGTGTTAATTTCTAGTAATGGAAAATAAACCAGTTATTAACCTACTGATCATATTTGCCGGTTCAATGCCATTAATTTCAATAAAATGTAAACCAGAAAGAAATTGCCATTTCATCAGTTACAGCCTGGCCATGCTGGGTAGCCTGTTTAAGTATGTATTCACCAACTACCAAGCTGGTTAGGAGACCATTTGGTTTATAAATGGCCAGGGCTACATGGTTATAGCCTACAGTTCCATGTTTTTAATAAACTAGCGAAGGAACGTAACTGCATTTGGCATTCTATGTTGCTAACTAGCTAATCAATATAATAAGCAAGCTTGTTAGCCAATAAATACTTTAATCAGCGGTTAAAAAAATTACATGGACATATTTATATGTATTTTTTAGGGCTACCCCCCAGATAGGCGACTAAACCATTAGTCGGTCAAAAGAACTTGGTCGACCAAAATTTTAATTCGTCGAATTGTCGCAGTGTGAAAAAATGGGAGGCGCACGTCCGGAACTATTCATTCCGGACGTGCGCCTTGTAAAGAACAATTGGTGTCTATTAAGGAATAGATCAGTTGTATAAAATGTCTCAGAGAAAATATAAAGTATGCGATCATTTAGAGCGTCTAAAAGATGACCCTAAAAAAGTTAAATGTTAATTTTCTCAAAGGGCAGCTTCATTCTCAGCAAAACACGGAGCTCACTTCTCCCGAGCAACGTCAACAAACTTGTGTTCCTCACGCAAAATAGGAGTGAGTGAGTAGGCCCAATGTGACTAGGTTCGCTGGTCACAAGTAGGATAAAACACTTTTACGTTGCCAATATAATTATAATTAATCTTTCGTTTGGCCTGATGTTGATATTTCTCTTTTAAGTGTTGCTGCATTTGACATTTATTTGTTTGTTTATATAGGCTTAATTTATAGCCCATTTAGTCTATTTGCATTTTTAAATAAATTAATAAATAAAATATAAAATAATAACAAAAAAACATCTAGTTTTGATGACCGCGAAGTTGTTAAAACATTGTTTGTGCCCTTTCATATCACCGGACAAAAAGCTGCTTTTTTATTTAGTTATTCACTATTATTAAGTTATGTGTTGTTATAAAGAGTGGAAATAAAAATAAGCAAACCGATGCCGTTAATCGGCAGCGCAGGTCAGCAAAGCTATATAGGCCAATTGATATTTTAAATGCTCATAATGACGGTTTTCTATTTCACTAAAATAGTAAACTTTCTATAGATCAGATGGAAGTCAAACCATGTTCTGATGCTCAAAAACACACATTTAAATAATTCAAGTAATAAACGGTTAGTCGACTATGGGTTTGAACTGACGACTACAGGTCAACTAAGCAAATCTTTGGTTGGGGGCAGCCTTAGCATTTTTAGCTATACAGAAGACCAATCAAATTAGAAATGAAGCTTATTATTGAGATTTTATAAACAAATCCCTCTGAATTTAAAGTCTAGTTCCGAAGAATTAACTGCATTAAAGGCTTCTGCATAATGGGAGTTTTAAAATTTGTGGTTAAAGGATCTTGTTTCAATGGGCAACAAAATCTTTTGCTCAGCGCATGCATCAGAGGCTGCTACTGATCTGATCCTGTACTTAAACTCCTCACCCAGTTAACATTTGCCCCGAGTAGCAGCCCCTGCCCCCCAAACAAGCTGTACAGACGCAACCTCACAGTAGAGCCTGTTGTGGGAGAAACGGCAAATGAAGACGGAAAGCTAGAAAAACGCCTGACAATTGCTCAAAAAAAAAAAAAGAGCTTTAAAGTTGTGTTGCAGGTTCCAATACGGAACAAACGGGAAAAAAAAAAAAAAACAACCACAACAAAGGCAGACGAGTAAACGAATCGAAAGAGTGAGCGAACGCAGACGATGACAGAACAGGTCCTTGGAGACAAAGCCTGTGCAGGAAGAGGCCTGAAAGACAGCTCTGGAGACCATGTCAGTTTAGGATAGTAGGCAACAACAGTAAAGCATAACAGTTTTTCTACAGTTAAACTATGCTTAAATAAAAAGGAAGCTGATATTTACTGCTTAAGATGCATTCACGTAAAATAAAAAAATATAGTAGTGCAGTTTTTAAATCTACAGAACTATAAAAAAGGGTAACATTTACACCTGGAAGCCAAAAAAAAAAATACAAATCCTTTTGACACCCCAAGAAAACAAGATGATGCTCCCAGATGGAATAGGACCCCTTCAGTGATTCTCGGCAGAGAGCTCTCACTGGATTGGCTGTGGAAGGGCAGCCAATGGGGGGAGATCCCTGAGGTCATGTGGTTGGAGGAGCAGAGTTCAGAGGTTCTTTATGACACTTACCATCATGGACTACCCTTTAATCAAAGAGTAGAAAGAAAGGACAAAGTTAAACTGAGTTCTCCGTTCACATTCATAAATGAAAAAAATAAAATAAAATAAAGACTCAAGCCATGAAAACACAAGACACAAAGAAGTCTGAATAAGAAATTCCGGAGAAGCAGAACGGCAACATTACAGAATGTTGAAGCAAACAATTTGGCAGGTGAATTAGGACATGATGTCAGACACAAATGCTCAGTCGACTACGTACCATGCTGTCTGGATCAGCGTCTGGTTCTCACATTCAAGGACTTGTAGATACATGACAATGATCTGTAACAGACATCACAAATTATGCACCTGGAGAGATGGTTACTCCAGCAAGTTACAAAGTGTAAATATGCTAACCACAATAGCACAGCAGAGGCAGTGCCTGTAATGGAATAATCTACACTCGAAACAACGCTAAACACCAACAGGAAACAGGTGTTTCTCTTCTGCAGTCACCAAGAGCCTTCATGGTGGCACTCTTCAAACGCTATAGCTTTGCAGTATGCATGCAGAGTATTCTGTGTGGAGTCTTGGAGCCAGAATGGTGCGACATGCAGCACTGCTGTAAATGCTCAATGTGCCGCTCGTGGTGTGGCGTGGCGTGGCACGGCAAGGCACTCACCTTGTGTGGATGCTTCACATGAACGCAGAATCCCAGCTCCTTCAGAATACGCCGTTCCGCTTTAATAACCTGGTTTTTGGTGTTAATGTAGTTCTGATCAAGAATCAACGGACTTGGGCCCCTGATTTTAAAAGAATAAAAAATAAAAAAAATGTCTCCCAGGCAAAAAACTCAAAACAAACAAAAAAAAACCCCCAAACTGGCCACTTCTTCATTTCCGTTTTCCCTTTCAACCAACTAAAGGCAACAGATCCTAATTTTTTTTTTTTTTTTTTACTCCTGTACCTGCAATAGAAGCTTTTGAATACCGCTGCTCAGAAGAAAAAACACACGCAATTTGCACCCTCTCTGACCATGCACCACAGCTTTAACAGAAAGTCCAGCTCCACACAAACCAAAATGGAAATGTTTATACCCTTTGTCACGAATAACAAATTTGCATACATTTAGTACCAATGATTTTCACCCATCTTCTGGGACAAAACTGGCACCCCCTCCAAATCACCATTTCACCGAATCAGAAATTATCCTCAATTAAATTGCCAAGTTTGAACACCTCCACATGCCAATTCTGAGTGATTTCTATTCAAACGACCATCTACCTCAATCAACATTTAGCATCTTCCCACAGCCCTACACTATAAAAATGACAGTTAGTAGTCAGATGCTTGCCATCTGGATACAGGCTACGGTTCACAGCAAAAACATTCAGTTGCAGATGCTGCATATTTTTTGTCACAATTCAACTCGGCTTCTTTATTTTTAGATCAACATCTATAGCTCATACAACACACATACTTTGAGCTGCTTTCATACAGCTTTACTGTTTTGTCTGAGGTCACATGTCAGACATGTTAAAAATAAACCATGCTCCTGTCAATGCAGCCGTCAGACCATAACTAAAAGCAGGGTCACATCAGCGTCATCCCAACGATAACAAAAAGCAACAGAAATCTGAGCTTCTGGACACTTCCAGCTTGTATTAAATCACTATTGAAATGCAAAGTGCATTGTGGATGACCATAAATGCCAAAGTAACAATTTATACCATATGCATTAACTTCTACTTGTTCCCATTATCAAATATGTAAACATACCCATTAGCTGGAATCACACTTCTAATTTTACTGTAGATCATCGATTCAGTCATTAGTGTCATTTTAAGCTTTACAGACATACGGTCAACAATCCCAATGGCACCTACACATATATAAAGTGAGTTTACACTTCTCAAAATATATGATGGCGGCATACAAATGTTAATGTAGCCAAAAATTGTATTGTGTAAAGGTCGCTCACCATATTTCCTATCACTAAACAATACACTAGCTCTGTCAACCACTGTTACGATAATCCAGAATTTTAGCCAACTAAATTGAGCTACAAAGAAAATGAACGCTACAAATACATCAAACAATATATAAAGCATAAGCAATAAAAAAAACAGCCGAAAGACAAAGATTTCAGATTTTAAGAGCGAAATCCAATGACCACCTTTTAGCCACTTATTGCCAAGTATGGTTTCCTACAATTTCTCAAAGGGTTGTCAAGGTACCAAGGAAAGAACAAAGACCCTATTCTTGTGTACATCAGTGATGTGGGGACTTCATATTCACACATTTAAATCCTACATACAATGTGTAAGTGATGTTTCTGTGAAAGCTGTGGTATGCAATTTAGTCTGGCTCCAGTCACATTATAAAATTATTATTATTTTTTTTTTTTAAGTTTACCATCTGCACCAGCAGTAGAGACAAAAGCTTAGACTGAGGTACAGGAGTTTCCAAGACGCCTCGAACCAGCGGCCAACCTGTCGTCCCCGATCCCAGTGACCCGCTCTCAGACCACTGGCTTCTCCCGGGGGAGGAAGGGGGGAATGCGACACTTCGCTCACTGTTGCCATGCCGACAGCTTCATCTCTACGTACCATTCCACATCACCCAGGGTTTGGTAAATGTAGCTGGTCGCTGTTAGTTGGTTGCAAGGGAAAAAAGAACTCAAGTTAATACCATGGTCCTGTTTGAATACTGAACAGATTCCTCCAATACAAAAAGACAAAGGGAATCTACACCCTTGTCTTAGTCCTGCTGATCATAGATTGAAGCTGCTGTATCTTTAGAGTCTGAAGATACAATTTCTAAACAGATACTGCATTTACAATTTAACATATTAAATGAAGCATAATGATTAAGGTTAATTGAAACAATAACTTAATCTAAAAGAACAAGTGACTATAATTACCCTTAAAATCACAACTGACGAGAACTGAAAAGTTTTAAGATGGATTTGAACATTCACCAAACAAACAGTCATTCAAATTAATGCAAACAGTTTCCTGGTAATGAGAGAATTTTACAACTTACAAATGTTAGTTTATGTAAACAGGATAATGAAATTTACATCAGAAATTAGGGTTTCAACAGAACAATTCTCTATAGACTGTAACAAGGGGAGGAAGCTGCTGGGGTGGTGGTACAAAAAGTTGAGGAAAAACACATTTAACTGTTTAAAACATCGGAAGTGGAAGCTAGAATGGGATGCTTACCTTTTGCCTCGTATTTGTCGCAAGTGATGGAAAACATTGATCACGTCCCTTATTCGTCGCGGCGCTTCCTCGATCTTGGAGGCCAAATTCACACAGGCCATAGCAACAATCTGGGGAAACAATATAGATTTCCGGTAATACACGTCTCAAAATAGCAAGAATTGTCTAAAAAAAACACCCAACTTGCAATGTAACGTTAAATCGTTAAATCAAAGCAAGGCGGTAATGACTCCTAAATGCTGGGTCGCAAACTGCCCTTTGTTCGTAAGCAGTGACGTCGCTGAGATGTGTGACACAAACTGTGGGACTGGTTACTTTACTGCCAACTACCCGCAGCCACGAACAATAAATACATGCGATTTTAAATGACCCAACTTGCATTACGTTTGGTTTGCATTAATTTAACACCCTTAGCTATATCAAGACCCGATTGCATAGATGGCTTAGGAGTGAGTGAGCTGGACTTCTTGCTACCCGAGCTCGCATAAGTAGCTCTTACGTTAGTCACAACATGGCTGCCGGCAAAAACCCGTTGTAGTCACATTCACTGCCGACAACGCAACTGGGGCAAAATGCACTTACTTCGAAGCTGTGTTTGACGAACGACTTCGAGTAGAAAAATCGATGGAACAGAACTTGCCCAGTAGCCATGGCCACCTACAAAAGTAAAAGAGACATTGTTTAAATATGACATTGCAGCCAATTCACATGAAGGCGCCCTCAACATGGTTTCCGCCATTTTGTTTTTGGTCATTACTCATTTCTCAACAACAAGGCGAATGAAAACTCAAGTAACGTTGTTCGTTTTCTAAACGAATGACCCAATAACTATATGACTCACATGGTACATGTTACATAACTACAATAGATTTTTTTGTAAATAACTGAAGTTTAGCGGGTCTCACGCTTACGCTAAGCTATGCTCGCTAGTAGGGATTCGTTACATTAGCTTAGCCAAGTACGTTATAACGTCTTAGCGAATATGACCCCAGAGGGGAAAAAAAGATATCCTAGCGAGATAATCAGAGAAAGTTCACGTAATTTCCTGTGTTAACAAATGTTCTTAGACGATTCGTGTTTAGACTACGGTCTAGTGAAACGTTATCTTAACAACGATTTATTTTTGAATAAACATATTCAGTGACGCACACACGTACCTGTGGCAACCGTAGAAGAATACCGGCGGACTGGATTAATTCGCAGCCAAGAATGCGTATGTCCGTTTCGGTGTGGAGGTCGAGGCCATCGAGCATAGACGGTGTGGGCGAGAGCCTTTCCTCTGGTATAAGCGAGTTGTCAATTGTGAGACAAACCTCCGAATATACCCTATCGCCGATAAGTATCCCCTCATTGCTTGTGGATGTATTAACGGTAGGAACAGCCGCGAAAACACCAGTGGCCATCTTTGCCTCAATCGAAACCCACACGACACACAAGCAACCAGCCTGGAACAGACGAGGAAGGGACGGTACGTCTATGACGTAAGTACGCTGTCAAACCACCAGCTTGTGTTTCGCTGGAGGACTATATTCATCCGCGTTTCGTTCACACAGTAAGAAATAGAACAGAAAATAAGTGGCCCATTAAATTTCTGTTTAACGTTACAACATTTTTAAAGAGTAGAAGTGTAAATTTGCGACAGGGTGTACTCTTGAGATGGAAGTACTGTATAATTTTGTTTCTTAATCAAATTAAACAAAATGTGTTAATGTGCGGTGTCTCGATTTCATTTCACAAAATGTGTTTATTTATTTGTTTGGACTGAAGTCGTTTTGGCCAAAAGCAAATGACTAATAATTAAAGGTCTTATTTTAACTGACAGACATTGGCGGTGGAAGTTCCAGTGACGTCGTTTCCAGGAAAACACCTTTTCCCCATTCACTTTTGAACATATTATTCCGCGAGAGACTTCCTCGAAGTGTAACGGCGGGTAGACGTATGTTAAACGTATAGCGAGTGAGGCAAGCAAACCCGCCAAAATATTCACTATACTTTTTAACCAAGTGTGTTGCAAAAATCTCTGTGGCAGTTTAGTTTTATAGTCACCACTTGCCTTTCAGAGATGAAACATGCTTCGTAGTCCTCAGATAAGAGTTACAATTATAACGTATAAAAATAGGTAGGGATATATCACAATATTTATTGTATACAAGTAGGCATTTGGACACATACAGGGATAGCAACATTTATTTTTTATTATAACATCTGATAAAACAGCTAAATATCACAAATTATAGAATGCAACGGAAACACTTGAATCAGGAATTACTGCTAAATAAAACAATTGTCTTTAGCAATTATTGAAATAATAAATGACTAGAATAATAAAATCAATGAACTGAAAAAAAACCAACTATATTTCTGGATCACATCATTCAAATTTCAACAAACGCATTGTAATCAGGGCCGCTGTCGGGGGGGGGGCAACAACCGTGTACATTGTTCCGGGCCCCGGAGGGATGGGGGGTGCCCAGTTGTCTGTGAACTTATGGAAAATATTATTTTCCCGGGCCTGGGAATAATATAATAATATAATTTTGTCCGGGCCTGGGAATTTCACCCGGCCGCCCTGGTTGTAATTATAGCCGTATAGCAGCAGCTACTTTAGGATGCTGTGTTGCCGGCCCTTAGTCTTGGTCTTTTGCCAAGACCTCAGGTACTGGTGAATGACCTGCAGTGCATTGTGCTGCTCGTGCTCGGATGCTATGTCACTGGCTGTCTCCTGCCAGTATGACCGGAGCACGGGGTTGGCACCGCCCTCCAACAGGATACGAAGAATCTCGCAGTGGCCCTTCTCGGAGGCTAAGTGGAGGGGCGTCCGTCCCAGGCGCTCGGCCACGTCTACCTCCGCCCCGTAGTACAACAGAAGCTTGGCTGCCTCCGCGTTGCCCCGCAGCGCAGAGTAGTGGAGAGGGGTCATCTGCAGGCGGTCTTGCGCGTTGAGCCCCGCCCCGCTCAGGATCAACAGGTGCACGACGGCGCGGGAGCCGGCCCCAGCTGCCAAGTGCAGTGGAGCCACGCTGTCCGTGTCCACGGCTCCCACCGCAGCGCCTCCAGTGAGCAGCAGCTGAAGAATCTAGGGGAGAGACCGAGCAGCGCTAAGAACACAGGAACAAGTACCATCTGTTCCCCTTGTTCTATTTTTTACTTCTGCTCAGTAAAGAAATCTGGTATATTGTAAAGGCAGGGGATATGGTAGAGCTTTTTCGGGATGATGTGCCAGTTTCAATAATTTTGTGGGTTGTCAAGATTTTTTTGCCTGTGTCTGTGGGGAAATATACTCATATGATACATTTCCGATTTCCTGGACAGTTGACAACATCTCCTGAAATGTGATTGAAAGCTGATAGGTCACCTTGTTTGCTGAAAATGTATTTACAATGTATTTTTACTCTTAAATCTACAATTTACAGTAGGTCATTATTTTATAATAAACTTTTTTTAGGCCACATTCTCAACATATTTAGAGAGAGTATACTGCTAAACACTGCGAGTCTTCACTTTTTTGAATTGGGTAGCCCCGCCCTGAGCTGCGCAGTCATTCAGAAGAAACCCTCCGTCTATTTTAACAGAAGACCGTGAAATCACCTTCTTGTTGCCTGAGGCTGCACAGATGTGCAAGGCCGTCCTCCCGTTCTGGCTGCTGGCGTTGGTGCTGGCGCCACAACGTAGCAGGAGCTTGACACTGTTCTCGTTCCCGGCCAGCACGGCCAGCTGCAAGGGGCTCATGTCCCTACCCTCATCTCCATCCACTGTCACCCCACCCCCCAGCAGCAGCTTCACCATCTCCCCCCACCCACTGAACACTGCCCAGTGCAGCGGCGTCCATTTGTGGATGTCCCTGGAGTCCGCCTGGGCGTGGAACCTCAGGAGGACCCGAGCTGTGTCCAGGTGCCCATTGGCTGCGGCCAAGTGCAGGGGGGTCTGGCCGGAGCACGTTCGCATCTCGTGGGAGGCCCCCAGCTGCAGGAGGTACTCGGCCGTCTGTGTGTGGCCGTTCCAGCAGGCCCGGTGTAGGGGCGTACAGTTGAAGAAGTCCCTGGAGTTGATTTCCGTGCCCCTCCGGAGCAAGAATTTAACCACAGGGAGGTGGCCGCCAAACGCGGCGTGGTGGACGGCTGTCCAGCCCTGGGGGTCCCTGCGGGCATGACCAACAGATGCATTCAGAAGAAACCAGTTTCTCAGTCCTCTTAAGGTGTTACCTGCCTCCTTGTCATCCAATTACAGTGCATGCTAAAAATGGCCTTGGCTTTGTTACACGTTCCATTTGGGTTTGGTTTCAGAATGCGTATATCAAGATCAAAATCGTTGTTGATGTGAATGTTAAAGGAGGTGCCCTTCAAAAGTTATAATTGAGCCTTACAAGAGAAAGAGCCTCATTGTCATTTTAATTAAATTAAATTTATTTTGTATAGCGCAGAGAACTTTTTTTTACAGAGAACTGTCGCAAAGACGCTGTACAGAGAAACAGAAGGAGAATTGGGTAAAAATCAGGCCTGAACCCCCGAACAGCAAAAGAGGTAAAAAACTTCCCGGTGGGAATAAATCTCGAAAGGAACCTGGCTAGAGAGGGGAGCCCATCCTTCGCTGGTCGGCCCGGTTTAAACTAAAGGTAGAATGGATGGTAATAGAATGTAATGAGGGATCTAACACAGCAAATAATCAAGTGGGTTGACAATTTTACAGTCTGTGATAGTACACTAGCTGGTAAGGCTAATCAGCTTCATTGATTTCACTGGTTATGTATTTCTACATGGAAGCTGAGAAGTGTCTGCGTAGTCATAGAAACCATATCCTGTTGAACAAGTCAGAAGATAAATTTAGATCATCACCAGCCTCAACATAATAATTTCTGATGTATTTCCTCCTGGCCATGTTCAGCCTGTTGATTTCCCTGTATTATGAAAAAATAAAGGATACCCGCCGCACAACATACCCCCGCCGATTTCCCTTGTGGTTTATTAAATATGCAACGTTTCATCCCAAGAAGGGTCGAAACGTTGCATATTGAATAAACCACAAGGGAGCATTTTCTGGTGTGTGGGTATCATTTATGTTTTCATAATTTCATTATTTTGCCCTGCACCTGGCCAAGCCAGTTGGATGTGTGTATACTACGTTTTTCCCATGTGTTATTATGACAATAGAATATGTTGTTTAGTAAAGGGAAAAGGCAGGAAAAATGACATGGATTTTTTTGGATAAGATATTGGAAATATTTGGAAAAAAGCTCAGTAACACTCAGTAAGTTATGTTATGGCGAATTACATTGCTATTTATTTAGAAGACAGTGTTAAGTGTTTATTTACCTGGCTACATTTGGCCAAGGTGTTCAACGGTCATGTATGAAGGAAGCAGGCCCAGTGTCCACCCCAGCACACGTGTGCATGTTCATCTTTAGGCATCTAGCAGGCGCTCTTATCCAGAGCAACTTACATAACTTACATACTTTTATTTTTATTTTTTACATACAATCTATTTATACAGCTGAACATTTATTACTGAAGCAATTTAGATTGAGTTCTCAAGGGTGCATCGGCAGGGCCCGCTCAGAGGAATCAAACCTACGAGCCCTGTTTGTAACACAGAGGTAGGAGGTTTGTTATTATGACAATAGAATATGTTGTTTAGCAAAGGGAAAAGGCAGGAAAAATAACATGGATTTTTTTGAAATATTTGGAAAGGAGCTCAGTAACACTGAATAAGTTATGTTATGGCGAATTACATTGCTATTTACTTAGAAGACAGTGATAAGCGTTTACAAGGCTAATTTGGCTTGATACATTAAACACATACTGTACTTTTATCACAGGAGGAACAAAGGAAACAATAACATTGGTCAAAAGCCGCCAGAATTATAGTAAATTGTGAGGGTTAGAGTAAGGTTTGGAGAACCGATAAAGATTTTAAAATTGTATCTAGAAAGATACGCCACAAAAGCGGAAGAAACCGCACCAGGAAGGGGTGAAACAAAAGAACGGGAGTAAAACTTCCCTAGCGTATCTCGATAAAAAGCCAAAATAAATAACAAAAGAACCTCACGCACTAAAATATTTAGGCGTAACAGGAGGTTGAGAAAACCAAAAGAAAACCCAAGAAAGCAAGTGAAGAAAAGAAATAGAAAATCAAACCTGTTACCTGTTAAGCTCTAGTAGGAAAACAGCTGAACACAAAAGGTAACAGGTTGAGCGAATTTTAAGATAAATGAAAGATCGGAAAGAAATGAATAAACCAATCTAATCCTATTACTAACCGGACTTGCTGCGTTTTTTTATTTGTACAAACCAGAAATGCAGTGACTGAATTCCGATACCTTACCGACTTTGTTTGTCAAGAGCTTAGACAATATCGAAGTGTAGAAAGGTGGAAGTCCTGAGCTATTTATATGGAACAGGAAATGCAGAACAGGTGAAAGGGATAATTGCAGAGCGAGATTCAAACATCGGAACGGAGGCGGAAAAAATCCGATAGAACGTCCCAACGACGACAAAACGAAAACCAAAAAGCAGATAACCATGATATAAATAGGCAAACATTTGAGAATCCATGCTAAAATGAAAATATGATAGAAAGAAATGGTTCCTTACAAGTGTCCATAAGAGCAACATAATTGCATTATACAGAAAACATAGACAGTACCTAACAATTGTCAATAAAAGTGAACGATTTTTAAAAGTAATATTAACTTTCATAATACCGCCTATCTTACAACAATATACACCAATCTTACAGAGCTACTCACATGAAGGAAATCAGAAAACAAGAAATTAGATTTTTGATCTGATATACCCTATATTATCTATTAAGGACAATTAAGTAATAATTATGCTGTGTGCCACAGAGTGGTGAAATTCAGAGCAATAACTTTTGACCAAAATGATCTTGTTTCATATATTGTATTAAGTATGACAGATGGATGTAAGGGTAAGCATCCTCATTCTAATGAGCTGTGATATGTGCTGTATTTGTTAAACCCAATTATGTGCTTCAATCAATTCAGGTAAATTTGTCCAAGGGAGGGCCTATGTGCTCCAGTTTTGTGTACTGAGTAATCCTATAGCACAGCAGGCCGAAGTGGAACAGGATCATATGCCTAAGATCTTGTGTACTGAGTAATCCTATAGCACAGCAGGCTGAAGTGGAACAGGATCATATGCCTAAGAGAGTGAAACTATGAGGAAAGTAACAAAGGGCAGTAACACAGACCTAACCGAATGGGGGACATAGACTTCCACAAGTGTGGCACCTCAAGGCTTCGACCACCTTGAGGTTTGAGCTGTGGTAAGACACTCACTGGCAGCCTGCCGGTATGGGCAGCTCGAGAAGGGCTTTCACCTGATCCAGACAGCCATTCCAGGCGGCATGGTGCAGCTTGCGCTCGTCCAGGGGCGAGTGCTGGTGCCCCGGGGGCAGGCGGGGCCAACGCTGGAGCTGCCAGCGCTTGAGGCCGGCGGCGCGCCGGATCTTCTTCTCGGCCGCATACAGAGACACAGAGTCATGAAGCTCCATCCACGCCCACAGGATCTCAGGAGGGACACGCATGGCCAGCGCTGGAAGACTGAGGGACAGGAGCAGATCCACAGTGTGGGGTCAGGCAGGAGGGAGCATGGGAGGCCGTCCAATGGTTGCAAGGTACTGTTTATTCTTTTTATTCTGATTGGCTGCTGCTCTCTAGTGCTCTGATGACAGTGTTCCGAACATTTGTCCATCTCTTATGAATGGAGTCACAGAAATATATTTTGTCGCACGTTAAAGGTTCATGATATACGGAGCCCCTAAAGGGACATGCAAAACATTTTTTTTGGATAATTATCTCGTTTTGCATGTCTCTTTAGAGGCTCCTTAATGATACCATTATAATGGCAGAAGTATATTTGAAAAATGAGGATGAGGGGGATGGGGGGGTCTGGTATCCATTTTCTCTAGGGGTGCTCCTTCAAACAGTTAGAAGGTGGAATGCTCCAATCTACCCACCACAAAATTTCTGTTTTTGGTTCAGTGCCCTAAATTTTTTGTTTCATTTTGGAAAGACGTGGCATACAGTTTTAAAGATGTGGTGGCTTTTGGTGGCTTCATTTCATGGTTGTTTGATACACCTGCATGGGGTTTTAGATAATGCATGTTGACAGATACTGTCCTGCAAGAAATTAGAAAATTAGTATATCTTATTATAGACAGTTTCATTGGATTGTAACTGTGTTATATAATTGCATATACTGTATTTACTTATCCATTATTCCTTCACATGAAAAAATAAGGTATGAAAAGAGCTGGCATGAATGAGTATATTTGATGCCAGCCCAAAACATGGTGTACCCATTTACATTCAGTGGAGAGAGAGAGAGAGACAGATAGAGAGGGAGAGAGAGAGAGCGGGAGAGCGAGAGAGAGAGAGGAAGTTGATTATGTAAAGCAAACAGAAGGAGAAAAAAAAACACTGGTTTCACAAAAATTGAGCACTTCTTGTATGTGAGTCACTGCCCATTTTCCTCAAAGCTTATCTGCCTCATCAGTTATTATGGGATGTGAAAATTGAATGGACTTCCTCATAGAATGAGCAGGACCCATTTACCCGGCTACATTTGGCCAAGGTGTTCAACGGTCATGTATGAAGGAAGCAGGCCCAGTGTCCACCTCAGCACACGTGTGCATGTTCATCTTTAGGCATCTAGCAGGCGCTCTTATCCAGAGCAACTTACATAACTTACATACTTTAAAAAAAATGTTTTTTACATACAATCTATTTATACAGCTGAACATTTATTACTGAAGCAATTTAGATTAAGAGTTCTCAAGGGTGCATCGGCAGGGCCCGCTCCGAGGAATCAAGCCTACGAGCCCTGTTTGTAACACAAAGGTAGGAGGTTTGTTTCCTGTTTGTAACACAAAGGTAGGAGGTTTGTTTCCTGTTTCCAGTACAATGCATGCAACAATAACAATTTCAACTGTCAAGCACACAGTGTGTATTTAAACGCAAGCATAACAATGAATAGCCCCAATTCAGTCTTAAAGGGACATTTCTTTTTGTTTAATGCAATACCTGTGACCACAAGCCGACCTCCTGCATGTGCTACCTATCAGTTAGGCATTACTGTGTGTTTGCCAGGTTATAATCCTCCTAAGAATTTTTACCCAGAAGGCTTTGCTCACACCCCACTCTGCCAAGCAGAGGAATCTCTGGGGGCGTAAGTGAACCGTCTGGGTGTGCGATTGTGTGGGTGGACGTCTCCTGCTAATTCTCTCTTCGTTTCCATAAGATGTTTAACTGCAGAATATTGTACTTTACCATTGAAATTTCAACCCATTCGAAGACATGGGATCAGGGTCTACAAGTTTTACATGAATTTACTGGTAATGGCAAAAGAAGCATATTGCGCATACAGACATATATAAAATGAGAGGGGTTAGCAGGGCATTTTAACATAGGAGTTTGTTCTCTGACTTTGGCAGCCTTCTCGATAAAATCAGACATCAGACACAAACACTTGTTCAGGCACTCTGCCAAAGTCAGTTACTGGACAGTTCACATCTTGCTAGAGAGATCCAGTACTTTCTTGTGCTACTTACTGATTTGCTAGTTACTGATCTTGAGCATATGAACCTGACACATTCCACAAAATGACACCAAAGTTACCTTGTGCTGTTTACTTTGTGAAGAAGTGCAGAACCCTCCCGGGCTCACTGCAAATCGCCAGCTTCCTGCACTCCCACAGCGCGTTCTAACATGAAATTCCAGTCCGTCCGCCTTCCCTTCATACCACGCCGAAAATGTTTCCTCTTCCAAAGAGTGGTTGCCATGGAGAACGGAATGAGAGGAGTGTGCGATATTGTGCGATGCTATTTACGGTGAGCGCGAGGCGGAGCATCGCTGCCGTGGAATGCCACAGTGCGCATGCACCTGCCACCTTTCCACATTCTGTCACCCCCCCAGAGGGCACAAAGGGGCGTCTCCGCAACCACGCCCATGCTGAGATGGGCTTATCTTAAATCCTCCCTCTCCTCAGATTCCACCTAGCTGGGTGTCACACAGAACACTTCTACTCCAATGATCACTGCTCTATTGATGCAGTCACTGCTCAGTTGCTCTGCATTTACACTGTAAGTCAGACATATTGGGGCAAATTCACTAAGAATGAATAGCGGCCACTCATAATGTTTAGCCCTGGAATACCAGGCCCTCTGCTGCAATTGTTTTGTGAATTTGGGCCATTAATGAGCATACCCAGGTTAAATAGTAAATATTTATTTTGACATTTGCAGTCCCAAAACAAAGTCATTGGCTACAGGGTAAATGTAGGTATTTTTGATTGACTGTGAAGCACTTTGGTCAACTTTGTTGTTTTTAAATGTGCTATACAAATAAAATTGGATTGGATTGGATTGGAGGTATTATGCCCAAGTCAAATATTTCTTCTAATTTGACTCATAGGCAATGTCTGCCTGTATTGGCATCAAAAGCGTTGTGCATGCCATCTCCCGCCCACACAGCCTGGAATATTCTAGATAGAACATTGCAGGAGAAGGAAATGCAAAATGCCGGCAATTGTTTGCACATACATCACTTGTCTCCAAAAGTCAGTTAATATTCCACAGAAAATGTTCAGTCCAAGTTCCTTTAGTTTTGATTTGAATATCCAAACGACCGTGCTTTTCAGAGGGATAGCAGTAATGTCTTCTTATCAAATAAGAAAATAGATTAAATATGACTGTACAGCTTAAACACCATTGATACGTTTGGAAAAAAAATAACACTGCTCACGAGATTTTAAATGAAATGAAATTAATCTTTGGTTGTCATGGGGTTTTGGGGGACAGAAGTGTTCCTCCAAAACAGCTCATTTTAATTTAATAGGAAGGTTTTTGTTTTTTTCGGTTTGCTGGCTGTGCTTTCAGGAGAAAGAATATATACCTTATGTATGTGTGTGTGTTTGTGTGTGTACAGTTGCATCAGGACCTCATAATGTTTATCTATTCCTCCATATCCTTAGGCAATGTTCTTTAATGACAATACACAAATTTGCTTATTTTTAAAACCATGCCATGTAATGTTGTATCCATTATCACACTATTTCTCTAACCTGTAACGTGGTCTATGACAAGTCATTTCTTTTTACAAGTGTTACCTGGACTGTTAATCCAAAATACAAAAGAAAAAAAAGATTTATGAATAGATACATTTCCACATACAACCAGGTTAATACATTTGACTTTTTAATGACATAAAAACACATATACATCGCCAATTATGTAAATAATAGTCATTCAAAATAAAGAAACTGGATTTTCATTCTCTCTATAAAACACACACATTTTCCACAAGGGGGCGATATGAGCTTACATGGCACACTATCGGTTCTGTACCACAAGGGGGCGGTATCACAAAGTAATCCATGTCAGGGTCTCAGTTCTCATATGGTGAAGTGCTGGTTTTTCCATGCATGTGTCCTTTTCCTTCAGTACTAAAAAGTACTGAATTAATTACTGCATAGAAGCCAGCCATGTTCGCTGATTGTAATAGATGACATTTTCTATTTATTGTCATATCAGTCATACACTTTCCCAGACCCTGAGTAATCCTATAGCACAGCAGGCTGAAGTGGAACAGGATCATATGCCTAAGAGAGTGAAACTATGAGAAAAGTAACAAAGGGCAGTAACACAGACCTAACCGAATGGGGGACATAGACTTCCACAAGTGTGGCACCTCGAGGCTTCGACCACCTTGAGGTTTGAGCTGTGGTAAGACACTCACTTGCAGCCTGCTGGTATAGTTATCTACACTGATAACTAATCTCTCTGTCCACCACATCCTCAATCAATTTATAATTTCTTCTTCCAGCAAAATCTTAATACTACATCCAGTCACAAAGCAGGGAGGGGTGTTAGATGCCCACCCCAGGGATGGGGGCGCTGTAGGTCAAGCTGGGGTCATGTTGCAGAGCTTCTGCTAAAGGTTGTGTACAGTGTGGTCACATTTCTTTGGGAAGGTATTTACTCATATTTGCACATTTACTTTAGCAATGCTACACAATACATGATGATATATATATATATATATAAGATTCCAGGGACAGCCCTGAGCAGGTCAGATATATTGGTGATATAGTGATAGTGGTGCATGGGGATGGGTAGTTTAGCAGGAAGTATTTGTAAATGTTTTCAAACATCCATATTTTTAAATCAATGCCAGTGCCCGAAACTGTGGAATGCCGGTTGTTGAAATGTTAACTACAAGATTTCTGAAGCAGCAGTACTAGGTAAATTGGAGGGTTGGTAAAATGTCTAGTGAGCTACATTCTTTATCATTGGATGCAGTTTAGATTCCTCCTATATTAACTGCTCTCATGATTCATATTGGATGTTTTCTGGTGCTAGGCTCCTCCAGATAGTTTTATTTCATTAGGTTGTTTAGCTCGCTCAGATGATGAATAATACTGCCGTAAAGAATGGCACAGAAGAGGGGGATAGAACCGAAAAGATAAATAAACCTGTAAGTCTAGGACTGAATGTGACTGACAGTAGGGAGTGAGTTGAGTGAGTGGAATAAAGACGGCTTTGGGTGAATTTCTCCTCAGATGGTCCTGGATGGTTGGGCTCTGGACTGGACTACACCCAGCTGAGACAGTGATTGTGCCCTATGAGGTTAAGATCCTGACCGTGTCAGCGTTTTATGTGACTGGAGGACACAGGTGCTGCAGACTATGGTGATGTTAGGCTGTTACAGACAATGAGCTCGGAAAACAAAATGAAACTCACCCAGCCCACTCTTACCAATTTTGAGAACATTTTTGTTTATTTTAAATCGCTGTTGTTGTTTGCATTAAAAATCATATTTTTATACTTAATTCTCTAAGAATAATAAAGTAGAAGTGAAACTGTAAATATGTAACAAAAACATTATACTCATCTTGAAAAATATGGTTTATCAAAACTGGGCTGAGTGAGATTTGGAAAAACACTCTTCAATTATGACTACAGCATTCCAATTTGGAGGAGAAAAAAAAGACAGTTGGTAGTCCAAACTTTAAAAATGCAATGCAAAGGTATTTCCACAGCAAACCGTCCCAATTCAAAATATTTAGATGGAAAGGATATGTTCCAAAGTCATTATTGCCTGATTAACCCATTCATCCTCCTGTCCTGTTCATTTACACATCTACTAATGGGGTCACTAATGGTGACCTTTAACGTGTGAAGAGCTTCCTGGACGAAAAGCTGGTAAAAAAAAGAGACAATGACGTAACTAATGTAATTTCTCTTTATAGTGTAATAAATGTAATACTGCTCATCGGCTGTGTTCAATGATTTTGAAATTTATATATGTTGGTGTAAATCACGATAGATTAAAGTATGTTTAAATGCCTTTTAGGGAAGTTCTACTGTGACACGAAAGTTCTACTGTTTACAAGGTCACTGATAGGTGACTAAAGCGCATTCTCTCATAATATGACCACAGCATGACACAAGTGCAGTATACTTTTGGGTTTTAACAGTGAGTATTATCTTGTTGATATAAGCGCAAACTGTATTTATTTACCCCAGCAATAGCCGGCTGGTAAAGGTAGAAACATTTCATAGAACAAAAAGCTTGTTAAAGTGAAATGTGGAGTAATTAAGATGCAGTGGCACCCCATGGGAGCCGGTTCTTAAATAATGAGCTGGGCATGCGATTGGAAACACGTGCGCCTCCTTTCTGAAGCGCACAGTTTGCGTCGGTCTCAGGAATCCAGAGGAAAATGACTGTGCATAAATCCAGGCGGGCACCAAGCGAGAGAATCCAAAGAATGAAAATTGAAAGAGGCCAACAGCGCCGCGGTGCCATTAAATATGTGTTTGTGTGTACGTGTTTGCATGTGTGCGTGTGCGGACAGACGATGTGTCAGCACGCTCTCTACGGCGCAAGCACGCTCTCTACGGCGCAAGCACGCACTTTCACTGCCAGATGTGTCCTCCGCTAAAGTTAAAATTGCACCATATGGGAAAAGCCAAGCGGAAAATCTCACTGGAGAGTTTCTCTCACTTTTACTGTGAGACTAAAGCACTCGATAGAATGACTGCACAATATCTCATTTAGAGAGCTGTCCATCGCCTGCCACTTCTGCACAGCTTCCAGGGATGGCTGTGAACATCAGTAGATTGTTGTTATAGAGGGAAATGTCACAATAAAATGCTAAGTGTTAAACTCTAACAGAGTTTAAATGGATAAAATACACTGTATAAGTTTAAAACATACTTTATCAGAGTTGATTTAATAGCCTACTAGGCATTTTCCCATATATATTCTTCATCAAACTGTACAGTACATTATGAATTCCCACCTGCTGTTTATCAGAAGCATGGCTTGCATTTCATGGAGCCAGGATTGGTTGGGTTATGGTGAAGATACCCTTTGCTCCCTGGATTTTGAGAGGCAAAGAATACAGACTCAGAAAGCTGGTTGTAATTAGTTCAGGCTTGAAGCGATTATGGCCCTGTAATGATAATCCTCATTTAAAGTGTATCTTTGGCCATAATGTGGCTGACAGACCCAGGCAGCTCACCCTGTCTAATTTACCTGTGTTTACAGATTCAAATCACTTTTAGTTATGGATAGGGTTGGCCTCAGAATAACACAGCTATAATGGCTGCCATAATGCTTAACATGTGTTAACATTGCCAATGACCAGTATAAGCATATCTCAAAATATCCATTATACTAAAGGCCTTTTTGCTCCTCTGCTGACAAAACTATTTTCATGTAATTGATTGGCTCATTAACATCCATGGCATATACAGATTTACACATAAATCTTTTTTCCAGAACACTTATGGTCTCAAATTAACTCAGATGAACATACACAGGCAAGCTAGGATCCTTGAGCTCACTGCCTTCTCCATATGAATTCCATATCGCTAATGGAACAGCATTCCACAAGCTTGGCATGGTATAAAATACAAGTCACAACATTAACACAACATTAAAGCATGTGTGTTTTGGCTAAGATTATCTGCACAAGAGGTACCACTTTGAAATGCATAATTGTGCCATTTTTTACTTGGAAAGAACTAGTAAAGAAATTGTAATCACATTTTAAAACCATTTTATCCTCCATAAGCATTTTGGCAAAGGATTTGACTTGTAGTATGTACGTACTTCAGTAGGAGCACGTCTTGAAACTTATTCCATGTGAAGTGAAGTGATGTCGGGCACAACAAAACAATTGATATCAGATGAAGGGCGTTACTGTGATTAATTATCATTGTTTTCATTCCAAAAACATATTTTGAGATAAAATATTTCTTGTTGCTTTAAATGGAGATTGTACATTATCTCATTGTCATCCACTGAGAACAATTACGTAATTCATTAGCATGTCTATAAAATACTGAATCCATGTAATGCCAAAAGTCTGATCTAAGGGTCTGTGCATTTGAAGAGAGCAAAGTGTGGAGCATCATTGAAACCCCTGCCTGACCACGCAGAAGACTTATTGTCACTGTTTCTTCTCAAGAATGATTCTCCACTACAGCAAACAAAACCAATGGACTATAAAGAACAACACAGACCTTGTCAAGAGAAGCCAAGAAAATAAATATCAGTAGATTTAAGTCAGTGGGCTGCCCTTAAAAGGTTTGTTTTAGCCACTTACCAAAAAGACACTTTAACTTTTTGCTCATTTTGAGTATTGAATATGAAAGCATACCATCACTTTCCACAAGTTAATGAAAAGCCCTCAACCATGTGTCACGTCTTCTTTTTTTTTTTAAGTTTCCGAAATATTTTCTGGAGGGAAATTGACATGAATTATCATCGACATGAACCACCCCATCAAAGTAGCACATCAGTCTTGGGATTACATGAGCGTGCTGCATGTGTGTGAATAACTGTCTGGAAGGGAACCGAATTGAGCGTTCAGCTTGACTCCGGACTCCGGGTTGTGGGAAGAGAAAGAAGGAGAAATGATAGATAAATCGACATTCGGCATATATTTTTCAGGCAGCACTGTTTATTGGTTTAAGCGTGTTCCCTGAGGGCTTTTTGGCGGCTCAGGAGCCCGAGAGCCTGTCACTCTTTCTCCATGTGTGCCTGGGATTTGTGCCAGACCCGTGATGCAGCCCTGTCAGTATCTTTTGAGGCTTGCGGGCTCGACTGAGCGCATATATTCACTGGCAGAGCCGTGCTGCCGCGTACGCATGAGCGGGTGGCGAGAATACACCCAGGGGCCAAGAGCGGGCTTCGTTTTTGAAGCTCACTTCCTGGTCTTATTGAGAGATGTTACTTTCTATCGCCAGCGCGGTTGGCTCCAGTATAGGTCTTTCAGCCACCCGTTTCAGTGTCAATGGCACCAATGTGGTCTAAATACAAAGTCAATTATGTTTTTCCCACAAGAACTTATAGTGGCAATAGGTGTTTTCTTTCATCTAATGTCTTCATTCAGGGACAATTTGTGTCACTGTTAATGGCCACGGACTGTCAATTACACTGTGCCCGGGTCCGGCCTTCATAACCGTATAGGGTTCCCCCCATTGCTCTACTGCGCAGTCTCTGGCTCCAATTTGTACAAGATGGCGGCACAAAAACTGCACTTCTGTGACTTCAAAACGCTGTTCACAAGCCCAAAGAAAGTCAATGGGTGACTCCACAGTCACTTCATATCTGTTTATTTTACAGTCTATTGAACACACCCATCAGATGGCTGGGCCTGGGCCTGGCACCAGAACTTAGGGGTCTGGCATGGGTGGCATCAGGAGCACAGCCGTGTTTTGTGTGGGATGCCAGATGCTTCCACGTCTCTGCCCTCCTTTTTGTCCACCCCACCATCTCAATCAGCACATTAGCCGTAGCCAGTTCTTCAGAGCAGAAAGCTGCCGTATTGTCTCCAGAAGTGAGTTTTTGTTAAGAGGTCATTAGGGGGTTGGAGTCTATCGAGAGGGAACTTGAGCGTATAGTCGGCATGCTGTCAACATTTTTGGGCACAGTGGTGCGTTAAACGTATAAAATGCATGTTTATTTTTGCTTCAGATTACTGTCTTTCTCTACAGGGAGCTTAGAGCAACCTTTGGTACGGCAACACTGCCAGTTCTAAGAAAAGTCTCCAACCATATCCCTGTTTCTTGGTATTATTTTGTTTGGATGTCTGTAAATACTAAATGGTCTTTGTGATGCAAAATACACAGAGGGAGACAGGATGCAAGAAATTCACTGTGGGGACAAAAATAATCTGTACCAGAGGTCTCAACTTTCTTCACCAGGGGTCTCAACCTTCTTCTCCAGGGGTCTCAACCTTCTTCACCAGGGGTCTCAACCTTCTTCTCCAGGGGTCTCAACCTTCTTCTCCAAGGGTCTGAACCTTCGTCTTCAGGGGTCTCAACCTTTTTCTCCAGGGGTCTCAACCTTCTTTAGAACTTTGATCTAAACCCTTTGTTTCACAACTAATTCAATAACGGAGCTGGGACATCAGTTCACAAGACGCAGTTGAAAGTGTTTCAGTATTTGGAATGTGGGGAGAGGCCTTCAAGACATGCAGGACCACATCCCTACTGGAAGGCCAAAGTTATCTTCCAACACTTGGCCAACAGCAATCAGACAACAGTGAAGGGGTTGGCAGAAATTAGTATTTTATTGTCAGAGCACTACGTTGTCTCCTCGCATAATGAACATACCCCTCTGTTGTGAGACTGGGGTATAGATTTAGTAGGGGTTGGCCGGGGAACAGGGAGGTAGGGCTAACTGATCAGGTTAGGGACAAATAGGGGTCTGAGGAATTCCACAACTCCCTTTTATCACAGGGGAATAGACTCTGTGCATTTGTACAATGCCCTCAAAAATTATGCACACCCATAGGCAGAACAGATAACTTTTGGCAGGGAGCACTGCTGAAAACTGCCAATAATCATTGTCTGAGTCAAATTTCATCTTTGGGACTTGGGCGGATCCAGCGGTCTCACCAAACAAGTGTCTGCCTCACAGCCACATTCCTCTAAATCACATTGATTTAAACTAATATGCCGTTATCTTCAATCTCACAATGTTTGACCGGGCTCACATAGTCAAGTGGCTTTACACCTTCACTAAAGAAACCTCATTACTGGCTGTTGAAATGCAGGCACAGGACCAGGCAGAAGGGCGTCTGGGTGCAGAGTAAGTGCAGCAGTGTCCACTTTCACAGCGCTGCTTGGTTTATATCCCAGCACACCTAATCAGGTAGAGGGAAAGCTACCAGATTCCTTTACAAAAACACCCGGCTGGCCTGCCATCATTTCCATCCTAGTAGCTTAAGTACGGAGGCAAGCACTCTGCTTTCCAAAACGTCTGCTGCTGTTTTAACTACACGTTTGCACTTGCACTTTTGCACATTCATTGTTTATACACCATGTTTCATCACAAAATAATATATTTTTGATACATACAGAAAACAGCGAGTGTAGAATATTTCATGTGTAGACAGCCCGCTTCCTTACTTACTGCCGTCCAGCTTCATACACCGTTAGTGATATTTTTTTGACCATAAACACAACAAATATTTCCTACCATTGAGGAAATCCATTAGTGCTCATTGACATACTTATGGACACACCCCAAAATCATCTCTACTATGAAAACACTGCAGCAAAACTATAGCCGTCATAAAGGTATTGCGGTATGTACGCTGTGGTTTGGGAGATGAGCGAAGAGAGAACACAACATTTTTTTGATGCGTTTAATTTTTTTCTAGAAAAAGGAGGGAAAAAAAGACTACCAAGCAGAGGTTTTACCATTCCCAGTATAAGCAGTGAAACCAGTTCCAAAGCAAAAGTATAAATCACAACTAACAAAGATAAAAATCACATTTAAAAATGAAACATTTTACAAAAACGAACAGAGATAATTACATCTGATGAAAACGCTACTTACAATATTTTGGAACAGTCATTTGACTACAATAGTCTGTATGCTAGCAGTTTTTCAAGTTTGGTTAAAGTTTGCCTGTTGCTTGAAAAAATAAATACTGACTTGCAAAAAAAAAAAGAAAAAAAAAAAGACATGGTTAAAAAACTATTCAATGAAAAAAGATTCTAAAGAATTTAAAGAATATGTTAAACTATGATTTATCTATGATTTATCTATAAAGTCAATTTTATAAAGTCTTAATACTTTTGAACATTGACTTGCTGCAGTTCTTAAAGAAACATCCGCGTACATTTTTGACACACGCGGGGGGAAAAAACCCTCCCTACTCCACTTCTGAGCTTATATATACTACTGTGTGCATAAGGAAGGGTTCGCACTGATGTGGGCCAGTTCTCAGGTCCTGGTTTAATTGATTTGAGAACCACATAATGTCCTACTTTTTGAGAGCAGCAAAAAAAACTGTTTAGAAAATGGCATTTGGTAATGTCAAACTTAGAGGCAACCATAATATGAAGTATCATTATAGATGGCGTGTAATTGGATAGATATATTTACACAGCTGCCTATGCATGCAATTTATTAAAAAAATAAAAAGCTTTTGGCTCTCAGTGAACCTCAGAGGATCTGAAATCATTTGGAGAAACAAGACATTTAGTCTGGGATAGTAGTCCTTCCTGATGACCCAAGACACACTCACAAAAGCACACAAAATTCTCACATTCTGACTAAGTTGTGTGGCAGCACATATATGGCGCGGCCGACACTGTGGTGCTTAGCGGTCAGCGCCCTGGACTCTGGGCCTGGAGCCACGGGATCAAATCTCACATGAGTTACTGTTGTTGCACCCTTGGGCGATGCACTTTCACTTCAATAGCCCCACTAAAAATCCAACTGTGGAAATGAGCCACAAAATGCATACCAAACAAAACAAATGAAAGAATTTTTTAACGTTGCCCTGGATAAGGGTGTCTGATGAGTAAACAAACAATGTCACATTGTGAAAATGTTCGTTCGCTTGCGTGGAGCTCTCTGCCTCCGTGACCGAATAGCTTTGTGCACGGTTTGTATATTCAAAGGAGTTCTTTGGTTTCTGAAAGCTTCAGCTTGTAGTTGATGAATTACTGAATATAAAACTGACGAAAGGGAACGTAATGGAAGAAACTGACTTCTATTTAAGGTTTTTGTGATGCTGTTTTTGTATAATTGTACAACCAAAGGCACTACACTGTCTATTGTTTATTATAACCATTTAGTAGGGGATATACTTTGAAATAATCAGGTTATGTTTACTTCAATGCTCTACTGTCTTAAAGCCTAAAAACAATACTATCAAGCAAGAGGAGGTACAGACATCCTATCCTCTTTTGGTACATAAAAGTTTATATTGTCAAATTATGTTCAAGTTCATATATATAATAGTATTTGTACTATGTGCAGTAGGGACCAAAAGTCAGAGTCTTGCTTGTTTTCATTATTTATCAAGGAATAATGTAATTATGATATTCTTATGATAATTATACTTCTTATTCAAGAATACATTACTGAGAACACATTAGTTTTAACACAATTTAAACGCTTGTATAAAATGGGAAGCTATGTGAATATCTGGTTCGTCCACCGTAAGGTCAGTGTTTCCCTATTTGTGGTCACACCCTTTATTCCATTCAAATATAAACAAGTGTGTGTTCCTAAAGCTCAAAATGAAAATATAACTAAAACCATCTATGAATCTGCCATTCTACCTGTTAAGCTACTGCAATTTGTCAGGAGAAACTACCCTTAAAGTGATCCATCCATATCTACTGCATATCTGGCAGCAGAGTGATGGTTTGAGGCTCGTTTGATACCTCAGACCCTTGATGACTTACAGCCATTTAGTTCCATACTGTTCCAGCATAATTTACAGCTAAATCTAGTCCCACCCCCAATTCCCATAGAGATTAATTCAAATGCAGAGACGTTATAGTATTGCTTATAAGAATACCAGAAAAGAAGATATCAAGAGTCGTATGATGTTGTTGGGTCACAGACATCAGGAAGTCATAGCATGCAAAGGATATGCGGCCAAATATTACAAATGATTACTTTGTTCTACATTATGTTAAACTGTCCAATATTTTTTGATGCCCAAAAATGGGGGGGACGATGTGCAAAAGGTTCTATAATTTCTAAACGGCTCTTCCGATATGGATGAAAATACCCTCAAATTAAAGCTCACAGTCTGCACTTCAACTGCATTGTCATTGTATCCTTTTAAACTCAAAGTGGTAGAGTACAGAACCACAATAACAACGAGATAATCAATGTTATTTTCTTCATCTGTCAGTGGTTTTAATGTTGTGGCTGATCGGTGTATATAGTACACAAATATTATTGGAGCTATCCATCACAGGATAACTGCTTCACTGCAAATCCCCACTATCAGAAAATAAAACAGTTTGACACGGCCCCTTTCTTTGACCGAACCTCAAGGAGAAACTTGGACTTTGCCAGTAAACACGTTTTTCTGTGGGGAAGCATTCCCAAAAGAACGGAAGGTTACGAAATATTGATCAGAATAACAAAGTTTAGGAATTCTGCATTTCACCATTCCATGGTCCTCTGTGATTTCCAAAAGATCCCTCTTCTGATAAATTACATTCAATACCAACAGACCTTGCACTTTTTTTCTTTTTTTTTTGAATGGAAAAAATATATATCACAACTTTTCCAGTGTTAAATCAAGAAAATCTGTATGCTTGCTTGAAAACTGTGCTAAGCTCAAAGGGCTATCACTCCTCAGCATTAGAGTTCAGAAAGAGTTTGATAACTTGCCCTCTTGGTTTCTCACGTTACTTATTGCTGGGCATGTCACACAGTTCTCTGTGAGACCAGTACTGTTCTGAAGCATATGCTTCAGTGTTCTTTAGTTTAGCTTCTTTATTTCAGCTTCCAGGCGTGGCAGCAGTGCGCTAGTTCACTCACAGGAGTTACGGTCACACAGTCAGGGCGCTGTGGTCCACCTCACAGGATGGCTTGTCCCTGTGATCCCCTTTGACTCACAGCTTTCGTTCCGGTTGTGTAACATTCATCACAGGTAGGCCAAGTCTTTGCAGAGCCACTGTTATAGGTGAGATTTCAGGTGGTGGGGAAGAGGGGCGAGTGTTGATTCCAACAGTGGCATTTGGGTCACAGGCAGGGAGGGAACTCACAGTTTGATGTACGGTTAGGGGGAGGTCCACACTTGAAGGTCACAGGTCAGGAGGTCGCAGGGTGTGCTGCCATTGGCTGGCTCACAGGTAGGTGGTGGCCTCACGGTTCTCTCTCTCCTTGGCCTGTGCCATGGCCACGTTGATGTACTGCAGCCATTCTTCTGCGTGCTTCTCATCCTGTGCCTTGAGGACATACGTCTTGCTGTCGGTGAAGATCTCAAAGGCCCGCGGCAGGCTGCGGTCACGCCTCTTCTTCGCCACCACCTTCACGCTCTGCACCTTGCTCAGCTCGATCGGGCTGTCCTCCAGCTCGTCCTTCTGCAGGGAAAAAAGGAAGTGACATCGTAACAGAAGACCTGCTAAGCAGCGTGCCTGCTTAAACTGCAATAACGGCCTGATGATGTCACCGCCTACCCCAGTGTTCTGATTACAATTAAGATAAAATGTTCTTAAACACAGGTATGATAGATGCCTGCAAGATGTTATGTCAATGTTTTACCCTGCATGGAAGTCACATCCTTCTCCTCTTGTGAGGTCTGTTGGAGTGGATCTGTTTCCATGGTAGAATTTGAGCCTTTTGGCCCTAGCCAACACTTTACTAGACGTCTCCAAAGACCAAACTACATCCTTACCCCTGCTAGCCTTTAGTGTGGGCTTGTTATTGTATACGCTTGTGTGGAGACTGGCTACAGAAGAGTTGGAAGACGCCAAGGCCTTGCCACAGAAGGGGGAGATAGGGGGTAGGGTGAGGAGGTTTTAAAGGAGTGGGGAGGGGCAGTACGTGTTGGTGGGAATGGGAAGGGAGACAGGGGAGCGGGGGTCTCGCTGAAACTGCACACGCAGGCTTTGCTGACGTGCCAAATAGCCCTGAAGGTAAACTGGCGCAGACCACTGTCTGGACTCAATTATAAAGAGAGCCCCAAAAAAAGACAAAGGGCTTGGAAAACATGGGAGACAGAGCAAGGCATTCCTCTTGCCGGTGGGGTTCAGGGGTACCAGGAAGATTAAAGCTCCGCCACATCAGGAGCCAATCGAATACAAAGCAGCACTCTTTACGGGAAGGAAAGCTGTGGACCAATCACCCCGGCAGAGGGAGAGGGACGCTTGGCCAAGTGGAGGCCTGGGAGATGTGTTGGGCTGTACTGGCTATGGTGGGAGCACAGGGGAGCCCCTTCGTTTTGGTGGTCAAACCCGGTAATTCTTACTTCATCTCTGTAAATATTTCCCTAGAGCCAAAAGAATGTGAAAGCTTCAATCCATAAAATCTCTCGTTTGTTGACCAATGCGCAGTTCTCAGAAGATTGGTTCACTTCCTTCGCTAAAGATTGTTTAAAAAAACATGACTTTGTTTAACAACGAAGACCCTCTGTTCTGCTAAGTGAAATTACTGTAATGACCCTCTCTCTATCATTTTAAAAATAGACATAACAGTTTTTGAACTGTACAATAAAATAGCATAATGTATCTAATTTCCCAGTGTGGTGAGCCATGAATGGAGAAATTGTTATTATGCTAGCTTGCATGTTTTGCTGTGTTTGGCCAGGTACCAGGGGTGTTCTGGTGCCGAGCTAAACTCAACTTAGCCTGTTTTCTCCCAGGTGTTTTGACTGAACATTTTCTTTTGCACAATAGATTTTGGTCTGGAAGCTAAATTACCTCAGACTAAATTTATAATAATTGTCTATCAATGTCAGCAGTTAAATATACAATGCAGATTCATTATTACTTTTTTTCACTGCTTTTGGGTGTAGATCTTTAACCCAGGATTTAAAACACAATGACGCATGTCGTTTCTGCAATTGAATTTTGGCCTTAGAAATTCTCCAAAGATCTGTACTGGGACCAACATTATGACATTTAGCTGCAATGAACGCCCTGGAGAAAAGTTAGACCTTATTGGGAGAGGAAGTTTCCATTATTCAACAGACTCTTATCCTGATTCAATTACAAAGAGGCAATAATACATACTGTATATATGTTTATATATGTACACAGTGTCATACAGTATAGGGTGTTGTTGGGGATAAGGGTTGAAAACACTTTCTTTTATGTGTTCCTGTGAGTGCGAAATGTATACCTACTGATTTTCCTTTTCGGAAGAGGAGCTGGTTGCCGGCCAAGGTGAAGTAACGAGTTTTCCATCGTTTGATGAACTTCCACCGCACCTGTTTCTCCTTCAGCTTGCCCTCGATTAATGGCTGGCCTTCTTGATTCACAACTGAAAGAAGGAGGAATATATATTCTTTCAAATGACAAAAAAACAGAAATTTTGTATGGATGAAAATTTGCCCATAACGTCGACAATACAAGTGTTGTGCGTTCACCTCTTCAAAAAGTCAACGCAAAAAAAACAAAACGGGAGCGTAAAAGAAAGACACATATTATAATGACACATCAAAGTGACACAGCTGCCACTTGGGTCTCAGGTACATCTGGACCTGCGCCAACCCCCCCACCCCGTCTGCCACAGGGAACAGAGAGGAACTGAGTCACTGAATACCCTGTACTGATGCATCCTGTCCACCCACGCCCACCACTAGACCCCCACCCCAAAGCAAAACATCTCCCCGCAGCTCATGGCGAAGAGTTAATGACCATTACGAAACTGCAAGAACAGGACCAAATTTCTGTCATGCTTTATTTATTACCCCAGTGAGATCCGGAGTGCAAAGCAGCGCTGTCTGTCACTTCCGATTTTCAGATAATCAACCCCCTGTTTCCCTCTCCACAACGGTTGGGCACGCTGGGCCCTCTTCTGGGTGCGGTTTGCCTTCTGGAGAGCGCTGGCGCTAACCGGGGCCAAATCAACAGGAAAAGAGCGACTGGCTCTTCCAAACTGTTGCGTAGTATAGTGGGCCATTGTCCTTGAAGAAGTCTCCTCATCTACCGCCCTGTCATCTTCTGAGACTAGCTATGAAAAGGCCCTGTCCATCTGCCTAGAACGGCCGCCAGTAAGTGATTATCGCAAAGCTGCATGAGCCGTTTCTCACTGTGAACTGGACTGTACAGCAGAACTTAGTAACATTAGCCAAAGGCCGGTCACACTCGTCTAGCAATCAACTATGTCCAATGAGTCTCTCTAAAACATCACACTATAATAAAGTAGGACTTCATAACTCATTATGAGCACAGCATTATTCATTCATAAAGCATTTATAAACAGTGGTTGTGATTTATACTGCTTGACAGTGATATTGTATGTTAGGAAAAAAAACGAAATGAAGCATGTGAAATAATACCTTGTCATTCTACGTCAGCAATCACAAAGCATAACATTTCCTTATAATAGATATATAAGTGGTAATGTCATGATCATGATGGTGTAGTATGCTTTATGAAGCCTTTATGACATTCTATTTTATAAAAAGTGTGACCCACTGTGTTCATTTCAATATTATGCCATTATGCCAATGTTAAAAACAATGCCAATGCCACGACGGTAACTCAGTTAGCTGGCTAACTGCGTAGAGTAAAACCCATAAACCCCCCCCCTGAATATGGAACATATGAACTACCGAAAACACTGTTCCGGGGTTTATGCATTATTTACTAACGCATAATAGGGCCCAGGCCAAACTCCAATAAGATAGCCCAGGGCTTCCCTCCCACTCCTGTCTTTCCGCGAGCACAATCTGGCCGTCGGCGAGCGATGACCAGTAGCCCGCATCTCGTGCGAAAATTGCCTTTGAAATTACTAGTTTGAGAGCGTGCCAGAGAAAAAAGAAAAAAGTTCAAGTGGCCGTAAAAACCTGGAGCCGGCGTATCGTCCACAACACAAAGAGCCTGGAGGAATTTTGGGCGGGGCGGCAGCGCTGCATGTGCGGACCCGTCCCCCGGCTTCCACAGGCACAGGCTGGTCCCAGCACTCACGTGGCGGCATGCACGCCAAGGAGCCGTGGGGTACACCAGCGAACAGAGCCATTAACAGCAAAACGAACGCCAAGCGCAATGCTTTACACATGACATCATTTACTCGCTTCTTTCCGGAATGTACGCTAACATCTACCACACGCGCCCCGTAATGCATTCATTCTAGCTTTATTTTATTTTTTTACGACGGCGATTAAAACGGAGACCATGGCCCTTGTATCGGTCCCAAGTTCGTTCCACTACTCCCATAACCCTGAAGTCCAGAGCCCAGCGCTCTAACCGCTACTCCGCATTGCAACTCTTTTTAATTGTGAGGCTGTGAGAAACACAGCACGGAACAGCAGCGCATTTAAACCTGTCACATTCCACATCATCTCCGTCTCCCTCACCTTGTAAAAACCACAATGAAACGCGCGACGTCTTTGAACGCAATGAAAGCCAGATCCGTTCCCGGGATGTTTACGTAACGTGATCCATAGCTTTGAGCGCTCTGACAACAACTGTGTCTGAAGGGAACAGGGACATTTGCTACTTTTGGAAGGCAAATAAATTGTGCAAATGGCTGCAGACTTTCACGAACACAGCATGCATCCACGGCTTCTTTCTATTTTAGAACCATGGGGTAGAAAGAGGTCAGGATTGGACGTAGTTTTGGGGATTAGTTTGGGGGCTTTTCTGGAGACCTGGAAATTCACTCTGCTGTTGATACAACAATGTAAACAGTGGGAGTAATACTAAGAGAATACTCCAAGCCCTACAGAGACTAATTGGATCCTGCACAGGTTTTATGTGACGTATCAGATCCTGAACCGTATTTAGATGGAAAAGTTCAGCTTGTTCTTGCTAGGTTGGAAGGAATTCAACAATCTGTGAAAAGCCTCGAGAGGTGCTAGTTTGTGGAGAGATTTGGGGAGGGGGTGGTGATGGGGGAATTGTCTTTGGGGGTGGGGGAAGGATGTAATTGAATGTTGAGCACATGTTCGGAAGGTCCTGCTGACGCCCATGTGAAAATGTGAAAAGTGACAGCTCCTATTTTTTCATCCGTTTTACAGCTCTCCTGTGGGTCCTTCTGTGTTCTGGTCACTCACTAGAAAAGTGCTGATTCTAAGGGCAATTGAACAAAATCCACACACACACACACACACACACACACACACACACACACACACACACACACACACACACACACACACACACACAAATACACACAAGCACTGCACAGACACTCACAAGTTCGTTCTGCTTCACACGCAGGGATGCGATAAGTTGCCACTATAATTACCTGAAGCCAGGTCGATTTCCAAGCAATGAGTAACTGTTCCTGGAAGACAGAACAATGATTGACTATGTGAGACTATGTGAGACTATGTGAGACTAAGGCGTCACGTGCTTGGCATTTTTAAAGATGGTGAGGTGCCACTTTAATCATGCTCCTTTAGGTAAACAGAAGGAAACTGAGGCAGGGAAAGAGTTGGACCCCAAACTGCTCCTTAGCTCCCTTCTCACCTTGAAAACTCTGACCTCTGAGTGGTATTCGGTACATCAAGAGCTGGGCACATAGGTTGAACATCGATCAGCCCTCTATACATCCAAAAGGAACACAAGCGGCTAAAATCAACAGCAACAGGAAAAGCTGGGCTCTGACTGGAATTGTATGACTTATACAAATGGCGTTCTTTACGGTCATACAAATACCAGCAAGTTGGTCCAGGCTCTCAATTACTTGAACAAGCAAAGCGATTCTTTGACAAAATGATGCATGCTGTATTTTTTGTTTATAGTCTTGTTTAGTCTTCTGATTAAGCATAGACCTTGTCACTCTAAATCATTCTTTAGATCTAGTCACAAAGGTACCCATTTTGTACCTTAAAGGCCCACTCAGTAATTACTCAATTTGGTTGCTAAAATAATGCTAATCACTTACAATGATCAAAAAGTAACGATAAAAATAACAATAAAGATCTTCATGAAAAGCACTTCAAAAAGAAAAATAATAATTTTAAAAAAAATTCTGTCTTCCGCATTGAATTTTTTTTTTTTTAAATATCTGACCTTTTTTGTAGTTCTTGCGCAGCTGATCACCATGGAAACAAACTTCGTAGTTCGTCGTTTTTACTTGGTGCTCACTCGTCAGATAATATATCGGAAAAAATAGTTAGCTAACACTTTGCCAAATAAACCATGCTTTGGAAATGGTTTTGTCGTATTGTATTGTGGCTGGTTACAGTAAAAAAAACTACGAGAACCATGATCCACCAAGGGACTTAGTTGCCGTCCATGTAATTTCTGTTGATTAGTAACCAGTGGGCCTTTAATATCCAGTGCATTGCAGTTTTACTTTAGCTCAATTGGACCTGACACTACAGTGGTTACCTCTATCATGAATGTACTTTAAGCAAACATCAAGACATCAAAGACTCCTCTTCCAAGTCTCTACCAGTTTCGGACCATAATAATAATCAATGTGCCGTTTCAGTAATCAATGTGAATCAGCAAACCATAAATGTAAATGTTATTATTATTAAGACATAAGGGTATAGCTTTAATGATAAACTCCTGTTTTTTTTGTGGTTTAAATGGCACTTCCGTTCCTGTCTTGGCTGTAGTTTTTCTTAACATTCTTTGAAAGAATTATGAGTACACGGATACTTTCTTTTAGACCGTAAGCTTCTGTTGAGTTTACAGCAACAGAATTCCAGTTCTCATAATGAAAGCCATTGTTCATCTTCAGAGGAAGCTTTCACCAGTCCTTCCAATCCATCAACCCAATGAACTGGCTAGACGTGGGTTAACACAATGTGGATTATTGACTTCTGGGCCAAAGCAGACCCTGAATCATCCAAAGAAAACACTTCTAGCCTCTCTCCACCATTCATAGGTATAGATTATTATTTCATAATAACCATTTTTTTGTGCACTTAAAGGGATTTGGTTTCTCTGCTTTCTACTTTATTTTTAATGGCCCATTTAGGAAAAGGGGGAATAAAGAGTAATCCGTCTGGCCCTCTCTATCTCTTCAGACAGGGCTTAGGTGAGATGTCCGCGTCTCCAGGTCCCGATGGACCACTTGAGCCGCGCACTTCTGCTTGAATCCTACGCTTCCCCAGAGAGGCGGAGCCAGCGAGCAAACGCAGGGCTCGCCTGTGAATCACACGCCGGGGCCAAATACTTCACATCCGTGCCTCGAACACCCGATGTCAGCGGCTTTTTCCCGCCATCTCAGCAAAGACATAATGTCCTTTACAAAGTCACCTAAAGCTTCCCACTTCCCAGCATGCTTCACATCGTCAGGGTTATTACTGTTGACTGAGGCTTCTACTGATCTTCTTACTTGAGCGATTACATGAGTAAGAACATTTCTCAGTCTACAGTAGGAGAGAGACAAGTGTGTGACTCAAGGCGCTAAACGCACTGACACGTGGGAACAATAAAAAGTGGGAACCAATGGAGCAATAAACATTTTGGATCTAAAAATGATCCAGATTTTCACTATTCATCTACAACATAAATAAATACTTTTTGTGGTGGTATGTATGTGTATATATATATATATATGTATGCTGGTTGTTAATTGGGATTGAACCAACGATGTTCAGAGGCTTAATCTTGGGGTCTTTACTGCGCTTTGTGATTAGAGCAGTGGTCATACTCCTTGGTGATTAGAGAGTAGGTTGCGATGTCTGTGCTTGGTGATTAGACAGTGGGTTGCTATGTTTGTGCTTGGTGATTAGAGAGTGAATCACACTTTTCACATCACCCCTTCCAAGGCAAATGCACACAGTAAACGACAGCAGTCCCATCTCTGAGAGGAGGAAACCAATAAAGAACAGTATTCCTGTAAGTTAGACTACAGTTTAACAACGCCAGTAAAGCCCCTTTCCCCTAGAGACGTACTGGTTTATATACTAACGGAAAGTCATATAACATGTGCTCTGAAGAAAAACCCCTAACTATGAACTTCCACACACACTACACTGACGTCTTATTAGTATTAAGTGAGTTTTTAGTAAAGTTTGTTGGGTCAGTGTAATTAATGATTTTGGTGTGTGCTGCTCTAGCTTCTGTAATTTGATATCTCACTAAGGATGTCATGTTGAGAGCAATCTTTCAGTGTGTTTCGTGCTCAATGTGCGTGCGTGCGTGCGTGCATGGTTGCAGAGATTTGTGGGGCTTGGTAACCAGGCAACTCTAACAGCCAAAACAAAGGCTTGCAAATCACATAGCTGCAAATGAAGCACTTGACAGCCTATAATGGCCAAATGTAAAACACTCAGAACCTGGCTCCAGCGGAGCGAAGCTCTATATCCAAATATCATTTTGAAGTCATGTAAAGGTGTTGCTACATGAAGCAATTTTTGTTGCTTGCAACTAAGTTGCAGCTGAGTTTAACAGCTTAGTGTAACATTTCTTTGTGTAACATTCCCTGCAATTTCTGTGCAACAAGTTGGGAGCAGTTGAACTTTCATGCAACCGATTTCATGCAATAACCAATCAGAACAGAGATATTGATCACACGCGAATGCAGACCTGTCTGCGCGTAGCCTACTATGACGTTTTCAAGATGGTCCAATAAAATGAACGCACATAAGGCTTCGCGTTTCCTTGTTGGCAGTATTTTCGACATCGCAAAAATAAATAAATGTAACTAGCTAAATGCAACGTTAACAAGAAAACAAATTGTAACGTTAATTTTAGCGATCAAGACTTGATATGAGTATCTAACAGAATAAAAGGGTAATATCGAACACTACATACATACTTGATTCTGATTGGTCATTGAGTACAATTTAAATTGATTGCGAATTGCCTCGTGTAACCGTGGAATTGCATAAAATGACATCACGAGCAATGACTTGCCGCAACCAAAAACGATGGAAATTGCATTGTGTATATCAACACCTTAATGTAGCCTGTTAATATTGTTATTAGTTACTGTATATGTTCATATGATATGTTGTTGTAGCTGAAATTATGGATCAACACCACGCAAACACTGAAATAACAGAATTGTTTCTAGGGACTGAGATGAGGTACCAGATGGTCGCAGGTTTAAAACCCTGGTGAGACCATACTGTTTTTGAACACAGTACTCTAATATAGTATGCACTTCTACTGTGGTATGCTGAAGAAATTATATACTAATTCTAGACATAAATTCCAGGATTATGAAACCCAATCAAAAATGAATATAACATGTTCATATAGAGATCCCAAATGAACAGGATGTTCGTAACATTCCTGGACCTGCCAAAGCAAGGCTGTAAAGATGGGAAGGAGTGGATTGCTCCAAAGCATCTGCATGCAAGCATCTTTAATTTTGTCTTCGGCCCATCGATCTACTTTAACTTGTATGACTTCTACTTGAATTTAACTTGTATAAGATCAAAAGGAATGGATATCAGCGAAAAACAAAGCAACCAACAAAGAGCCAGCATGTTTCTATTCAGCGATAACAGAGCAGCTTCTATTTGGATTTTTACAGAACTGTATTTTAATGTGTCATTCATTTCCACTGTATTCCACTTTCGTATCTGTCTGCAGATCTGTGAGTATGCCAGCACATCTGGAGACCACATGACCCTCACTCCAAAATAATCCCACTATGGAAGCAGCGTACTTAATAGGTAAATTTTCCTTGCAGTGTCCCTGACAAAAATAATTACCCATGGTTCTCAAGCTGGGCTGAAATAAATACAATTAAACTTAAGGAGAAAAAAAGACATACCATGTAACAACATGAATGCACCCTGCAGTTTTTGTGTCCTGACAGAAATTACCCATGATTCTCCAGAACAGCTGACAATCTGTCACAGAGGGGGCAGATATGATATCAGAGAGGAATGTGTGTCTCCATACACTGAGGGTGAATCTCCTATTGACTTGAGGTGAGAGGTACATATAGCTGTTAGACAGGATGCATTCTGGTGAGATTGAACTCGACCTTCAGTGTTGAGATATAAATAAATAAAGACCGGTGGCCTATATTGACATGTATACCTTTGTCTTCGATTGGATGTGGCTTATTCACAAGAAATGAAGCATGACGTGTCTACCTGTGGCTTTCTCTGGGTTATTACACATGAAGCAGAGCCAGCTTCCCTGCTCGTCACTGTAGCCAAACAGATCAAAAAAGCGCACTTCCTCCAGGTGTCTCTGTAGGCTGTCCAGATCCTAGAGAGAGAGAAAGAGAAAGAAAGAGAGAGAGAGCGAGAGAGAGAGAGAGAGAGAATATGTGACAACCTAATTCTGTTACACCTATAATGGGTAAATACAAAGGTTTAGACCAGAACTGTATATGTGAGTTTTTACTTCCACCAATTACAATGGCTGAGTTAGCTTATTAGCTCTATGTATGAATATTGGTATATAGAAACCATTATCCACAGCCAGTTATAATGTCCACACATTCCACAAACCATTCCTCCTACAGACACATTAAGCCTCCAGCTTCCAGCATGCATGGAGAAGAACACCTGGACCTGAACACTCCATTACATCATTCAACCAATCGCAGCAGCCGCAACTGAAGCGAGGCAAAGAGGAGTCCCTCCTGCGGCATGCTGGGAAGTGTGAAGGCAGGTCATGTTGGTCTTTGATGATGGCGTCATGCACGAGTGCTGAGACACGGCGTACCGTCGGACCCTCCATCGCAGACAGTGAGCAGGACGGGCGCCTAAGATCCAGTGATGAATCCTTTCTTTGGGCCCGATTTGTGTCCCGCGTGGCCACTTACTCCTGGATAAGGAGCGGCCTGTCCTGAAGCACGAGTCCTGACGTTGGGTCACATCTGGAACCGCTTTGCGCGCTCGCCTGGGATCAGTGCTTGTGTCAGACACACTTCTGCTCTTAGTGCCATCACTCCCGGCTCCGTTCACACACGGTCTGTACGTGTACCCACATGTGCCATTTTGCCTGTCTTTGACATTGTCTTTACATGTAAAAACTCATCACACTTAGCACAGTCTACACATGCAACTAATGAACATCATTCATGTGGTGGCATGAGCTGCATCTGCACTGCTATTGAACGTTGTGCCACCAAAAAGCAATCATGCAATGACAGTTTGCCAAATGAGTCCAGATCTATTCCTTATAATATTCTACACACATCAGAGACAGCTTTGCCCGTTCGTGTGATTAGTGTCATTCTGCATTTGACTCAGCGAGGACGGATATTGTGGCACACACTATGGCAACATTAAAACAAGTTGGAATCAAGTCGTGCCCTGCGATGGATTGGCGACCTGTCCAGGGTGTATTCCTGCCTCTCGCCCAATGCATGCTGGGATAGGCTCCAGCCCGCCCGCGACAATGACCAGGAATAAGCGGGTTAGATAATGGATGGATGGATGGACGGAATAAAGGCAATAGCTATCTAACTGGAAAGAGAATGTATTTAAATGTACAAACAGTTTGGATAAGTGCTCTTGTTAGTGTCTATTCAGGGTAGTGTGCTGTATTTGTGTTATATTTGCTGCAGCCTTTGTTCATTTTGTGGCTGTGCCAGAGAACTACAACATGAATCAGAGTCAGGCTGGATCTCAATACACCTAAATTACAGAGTATACTCCAGGTTGTAATCAACACATCATGATTTCATACAACTACACTACTGGGAATACTGATAGGGTATACACTGGTGGCAGAAAGCCTACATCTTCCTAATTTGTGTGACCTTTTGCGACCCTTTGATGTTCCTGCCACTTGAATGTTCTCATTCTGGCCAGGGGTGCGCTTGGCTTCGCCTTCACACTTTTTCAGAACGAGGCCATGGGCCAAAAAAAAAGTAGGAGAAAAGAACTGCGTGGGACGCTCCTCTACTCCATTTCAGTTTATTTGACTCTTTTTCTTTCACTGGATTTCATGACATCATAATAAATAGCAGATCACTAAAGATTTTCAGCTTGCCGTTTTCAATTTCTGATTTGTGCAGCCCAGTGTCTTTTTTACCTTTGTGTGCGCCCGGAAAGAGCATGGATCTACATCAGGCTAAACATACTCTCGTGCCACTCTGTTGTGTGAGTCAACAAATGATTATCGACTCCTGGGGTCCTCGTTCCTCTCATGGATATGTGTTTTAACACAATCATACACAGCAGAAATAGTGGTGTACATTTAACACCCTGGGGTGTTTATATGAGACTGCGGTCTCTTATAAACACCCTACGGTGTTAAATGTACACTGGCAGTGTTAGATTTGCACAGGACTTTTTGCTGTGTACAATCCGGGTACGCACTACGTGCGGATCGTAAAATTCCTTTTCATGGGTACATTAGCAGAGTTAAGCTCACGACTCAAAAGTTCCGATCCATTTCCTGTAAGAACTACAGCGCAGTGCTCCTCGTAGACTTTCCTTCTACAAGCCTGGGTGAAAGTGTGTGTGCGCTGTGTGTGGAAGAGAGAGAGGGGGGGGGGGTGTATTTTACACCATGTTCATGGTTTTTACAGAAAGCTGGAACCTTAGGATAATTCAGCCATACACGGTTTTGTCAGAGCTTGCAAGACGAATATTAATGATCTTTTCCGACTGTTAACATTCTGACAGAATGTTAATGTGGGCAGAGCGCGGGCCACCGTTTTTCACGGCTGCCCCCAAACCCCCCCCCCCCTCCAAAACACCACACATGTCTTCACTTTGAACCCCCGAGCCGGGCTGTGAGCTGTGAGGTAAAAATACGTCAAGCGAGAAAAAAATGGATATGGTTACAAATGATATTTCAGGAACGCTTCATTTACAAAGCTTTACACAAAGGACGGGTTCTCGGCCGTTTCTGAGTCATATAGGTTTACATTAATCAGATATGGGATTCCGTGGCCGAGCCTTGATTTACACTAAGCAAAACACATTGCTCACATCTAGCTGGGAGACTTGTGACGGTACGTGATGAAGCGACCATGGGGAAGCTATACAGTTTATCTTTGAGATCACGAGACTTGACTGGTTTTGGTCCATTTCACCCACAGGGGCGTTCTCCATGAAATGTTCAATTAAAGAGGAAAGAAAGCGAAGGGCGATGCTAGGCCTTGAGCACTGCCATGTCAGCACTGTGGCATAAAGTCATAAATGCGTCTTCTATGAGACGGCATCATCCTGTGAAGAAACGGAAACACAGAATCACACGGGCCACCAAACTGGGACCATCTGTGGGGGGGGGGCAGGGAGGAGGTTGTGAAGGGGGCATGGCTGCCACTTCTTGTCGTATTAATCGTTCCCTTACTTTCATCGTTTCCCGTTAATTTCATCAGAGACTCTGGGATTCCTAATGCGCTCCATGCTCGCTGGCAGGTGCTGAGCCGGCGGGACGCGGCCCAAGAGCTTTAACCCTTTGTGTCCTGCTCCCTATGAGAGTGATGTAAGGGGAGAGGCGAGGGTAAGATCCAGGCACAAGTTACCCCCCCCCAGCACACAGTCTGCGATTTACAATCTTGGACCTGGAGAACTCCTGGAGGTTTGGAGGGGGGGGGAGGATTCGCGGCCGCCGGGCACACGGGACTCCGGCGAGCTTTGCGTGACACGGGGGTCCCTAGAAACTGGCTGCTGGAGCTGTCTGAAGGGTCTCTTTCCTTTGCACAACTCCCTGCGCAGTTCCACATTCTGAGCTGAGGTACGGCAGGGACCGCGGGACTGGAACGCGGATAAGACGGCCCCGACAACACAGCGACATGAGGCCCTTCTGCCGAAAACACGTGTCAGCAACGAGGGGGGGGCGCCAGGCGATAACTTGAGCTAACGAGAGATGCACAAGCCACTCTGCTTGCATCTGCCTTGGAGCAGATAAATAAATCTCGGTGCTTACGCTCCATATCGCAGTAATTCTTCTCCGCATGTGGTTTGCCCGTAATTGCAGTCCACGCTGACAAAAAAAAAAGTTTGACTGTAAATATGACTGCGACTCGTGTTTACTGAGAACTTTGCTTCCGCTGTTTATCTTATGTGAGTGTGTGCAACACATGTTTGGAAACATGCGTGCGTGCGGGCAAGGTACAGGACGTTTATATGTTGTTCTCTTTTTTTTACACATGATTTCTCAATGACTCTATAAGCTTGTCCAGGTGAGTCAGACTCAGTATGAGTCCCTAGGTGGGCTGTTTACTACCTTCCGACTGAAAATGATGCAGCTTTACAGGAAACAGAGAAAGCACCTTACTGCTGTGAGTAGATTCTGAGTCACTCAGGTTTGGGCAGTGAGTCCTTTACCTGGAAGACTCAATGACTCGGGACCCAGACTCATAAGAACACATGAGACGCCAAAATAGACCAATCAGGACAAATTACCTCAAACGAGGAAATATCTGAACAATAAGCAATTTGTAAAACTATGTAAAGTAAAAAAAAAAATAAACACCCTCTGGTTCCCCCCACATCAAGAACATGACAGGACCAGAAAGTCCATCTCTCACATGCATCCAATACCCACATACAGACAGAGAGACAGACAAATGCACTCAAACAAATACTCCACTTCTATGCCATAGCAGCAGCATTGAGTAAGCCAGAGACTGAGAAAAGAGTTATATACAGTACGTAAATGCAGTTTGGTTTAACGGTGAGTGTGTAAATGCAGTTTTGTTTAATGGTGAGTGTGTAAATGCAGTTTTGTTTAATGGTGAGTGTGTAAATGCAGTTTTGTTTAACGGTGAGTGTGTAAATGCAGTTTTGTTTAACGGTGAGTGTTTGGTTTCCACCAGACGCACTGGGAAAAACAAAGAAGCGATTCTTGCGACTTGATGCCGATTTATTTATTTATTTTTCCTCCTTTTTGTGGAATGGTCCACAGGAGAAAATGGCATGATTTGTCACTGCCAAAATGACATGTTTGTAATGTCTTCAAGATGGTGCAGAGGGCAAATAACTCTAAGACCTCCTGCAACTTTCTTTTAATTTTTTTTTACTTTTGGGAAGCCAAAAAAAAGCGAAATATTGTCCGCCATATTATAAAATCCTCCACACACCACTAAAACATTACTTCCAGGTGGAAATGATTGTGGGCTAATGCCCTCTCCCTCTCTCTCTCTCTCTGCGCAATACCGCCAATGGCAGCCGCCATAACTATGCTGCTGTTTCCCCCGTGCAGGCTATCCAACACCGTGTTTGGATTCCGCTTCACTGCGAGAGAAAATAACTATTTTCTTCTTCCGAGGGTCATGAAAGAAATTTAAGAGTACAGCTACAATGTGTACTAAGACGAAGTGGAGCTGCTTGGTTCACTAATAAATGGGTGACTCCTGATTTTAAACAGATCCCAGATAAGGGTACGCAGTCCAAAACAAGCTAGGGGAAAGTTCATACATCCCTCTTGTATCCCACATCCCACCCCTCCATCACCCCGAGTGCATATTTCAACCAGTCTGTGCTTCTTTCCCATGAAAAGGTAGCCCCTCTTTGATATTTGCTTATCAGCAGGAAGATGATTAGTACGGCAATAAAGTGTTTTATTTTTTTATTTCCACCAAACACATGTTTTTCATTACAGACTGACCACATGTTTCTGATTTAAGACTCATATAAAGAAAGTGCCTCAAAGTACATGCCTGGGAAATGTCTGTATTAAAAATTGTCCAGGTACAATCCACAGGCGGTAAGAACAAGTTCCCAATCTAAGGAGAACATCCTACTGATAAACACAGGTCAAGCAGCTGGCCTACTGTGTGGACTTTATGAGTATAAAATGGGCATGGCATGGCAGGGACAGTCATAGTGCCTGATTAATAAAAGACCTTTAGTACGCGCAAAACCTTTTAACACACGCAAAACCAATAACATGATTGGTCATGGTATTTGTCTTGCTCCAATCATTGGTTGTGTTATTAGTTTTGCGTGTGCTAAAAGGTTTTGCACATGCTAAAGGTCGTAGTAAATCAGGCCCATAGTGTGAACCGTTCATGCATAGGCAGATGAATAAATCACCAGATCAATAAAGGCAGGATATGCCTTCTGCCTTTACCAGGAAATGTTAATGAGCGTGTCGGAATCTGTTAGCGTCTCCTGTTAGCGTCCTGCTGTATATACACATACCATATGGTCCATCTCTCCATACTCTAATGAACTCATCTAGGATGAGAAATTACCCCTGGAAAAAAACACAGCTGTATTTCCTTTCTATTTCTAATTATTTCCTATTGTCCACTTTGCGTTTTCTTGTAATGACATGAGTGAATGAGAGTAGACGTTTTGCTTATGGAATTCCAGCCTCATAAAATGCCTCAAAGTTAAACATGTAAACAGTCAGCTCTTTTGGGCGCCTCTGACCTTCGACCTTTCTCCTCAGCACTTCACATCTCAAACTGTGCGGCTTCTGAGGCCATTTTCCATTCCAAGCAGCCGCAGAGGCGCGGGGAACGCCGTGGCGACCGGCCGCTCTGCGCGGGCCGGCGCGCTGCCACGGGGCTCGCGGTAGAGGGAGGTTACGGGCACGACCCTGACTGAGGCTCGCCGTTGGGTGAGCGGAGGTCAGCGAGGTCAGGGGTCAGGCGCAGGACCGCGGCTCTGGAGGACCCTAGGCAGACGGATAGGGGGCGGACCTACCTTCTTGTGTGGGAAGGTGGACTGGGTCATGGCGGTCTCAAAGGTGTGCAGTCCTTTCAACTGGGCCTTCTCCCACAGAACCCTCAGGAACTGCACGACCTTATTCTCTGAGGAGAGGGTCTCGCTGGCTTTACTCTGAAAGGACACAAGGGCCCACAGTCAGCCACACATCCCACCAACTGGCTTCTGCTTGTCTCCCTAAACTAACAGAGGCCAGAGTGTCAAAGCCAAAAGACAAATACTAGCAGGGAGGTCAGGTGGTCAGGCAGCACAGAAGTTTTTTTATGATGGGTATTCTGTTGAATACGTATTATTATTCAAATAGATTCATTAAAAAATGGAAATAGCATCAAATGCAAAACTACTCTCAGAAAATTATTATTTGGCTCGTCTCATTTTTTATTTCTTTATGAAACCCTCTATGGTAGGTGTGGAAAGTGCTCCCAGATTGAATCATTTTGACAAAGAACCCTTGAACTAGATAGGGTTCCTCTGTGGAGACACATAGGAGTCTTTTAGAACCATTTCTTCTGAGAGTGTAATGTATAGTAATAGCAATAGCTTTTGGGAATCATTGTACCATTTGTACCACACTGAACTGAAATTTCCTTCTAGAAACATCACTGAGCCTTGTTTTTATGGCTCGAGGAATAATTAAATGCAGTTTAATCTGAACAACAAACCCAGAAGCGACTAAAGTGTGGATTTACCCAGTTAATCTAGTGTTTACCCAGTTAATCCAGTGTTTACACAGTTAATCCAGTGTTTACCCAGTTAATCCAGTGTTTACACAGTTAATCTAGTGTTTACACAGTTAATCCAGTGTTTACACAGTTAATCCAGTGTTTACAGTTAATCCAGTGTTTACCCAGTTAATCCAGTGTTTACACAGTTAATCTAGTGTTTACACAGTTAATCCAGTGTTTACACAGTTAATCCAGTGTTTACACAGTTAATCTAGTGTTTACACAGTTAATCTAGTGTTTACACAGTTAATCCAGTGTTTACACAGTTAATCTAGTGTTTACACAGTTAATCCAGTGTTTACACAGTTAATCTAGTGTTTACACAGTTAATCCAGTGTTTACACAGTTAATCCAGTGTTTACACAGTTAATCCAGTGTTTACACAGTTAATCCAGTGTTTACACAGTTAATCCAGTGTTTACACAGTTAATCCAGTGTTTACACAGTTCACATTTCCATTTGGAAAATAGGGTGAACCTGTCTGGTTCATGACCTTCACTTTTACATGAAGTTTATTATCGGAGTTTGACTGGCATTCACATGAAATTTAAAAGTTGGAAAAGTCATACTTCCAATATAACTGTACGTGAACGCAGACGACCTTTGACGTAATAAGTTTTCTGTATTTTGATTGGCTGTTGCATGAAACTAGTCTCACAAAGTTGAGATGTTTACTTGTCGCAGCTGAGTCGCGGCAGGGGGGCTTACACGGTGCAGCTCAAATTCAAGTTTGCACAACAGTTGCGCCATGTAAAGCAGTGATTCTCATTCCCGGTCCTGGAGGGCCACAGGGTCTCTGCTGCTTTTTTGTTTTCGCCTTAATATCAGCAACCAATTCAGACCAAAGAAACCAGGGGCCACATGTATAAACAGTGCTGAGCTGAAAAATGTCCTCAGAAAGCCGCGTAAGGGAGTTTCCACGCAGAAATTCAGATAAAATAACACGTGCTGTGAGAATCTGCGAACCATATGTACACAATTTTTGGCGTCAGTGTGACCGAAAGGCAGAGGTAGAAAATGCTAAACTTTTTAAAAATCAGATTTCTGACTTTCACCCTGAGCATTCTTTTACTCAGAGTTTTATACATGTGGCCCCTGGTGAGGTGAATTAACTGTGTTATTGACTGCTTTAATTGATCAATTAAGCACAGAGTAACAACAGAAACCAACAGACGCTGCGGCCCTTCAGGACCAGGAATGAATATCACAGGTGTAAAGCCAGCCTAAAATCAGCTGTTCCCAGCTCTTGAGGGTTCTAGAACCTCTTTATCACTGAGCCCATTCTAGAGGGTTCTAGAACCTCATTATTATTAACCCTCATTTTCTTTTTTACTTGGGATGCTGTCTTTCTGCCTATAGGTGGCGCTGCAGAGGGAGATTATGGGTTTAATAAAGAACACCTGGCCACCTTAATTCCAGGGGATAAAACAGAACATCCCCACCTACGTGGAGGGCGCTCTCCTTTATTGACTTGCTCACTCGATTGCTGATTCATATATTTTTGAGAGGCTTTTCTGGAACCTGTTGAAGTCAGAGCCTTTGCTATTTGTTTTATTCCTTAGTATTTTTGTGTGGCGTTCAGTTTCTTTTTTTGTGTGCACTTTATTGTTGGGGTTTGGGTCAGAGTAGGCATCTACGATCAGGGTAGTAGTGCTCTGTAGGCCCTACTTTGGCATGTCCTTTGTCCTGAACACTTCCACCTCAAACACCTATGTTTTTCATATGCATTTTGTGATTTAAAAATGTTTTTGTTGTCTTGTGTGTTATGTCCAAACTGTCGTCCTCCAGTTAATATAACCCAGCCGATTTTTGGACATAACATTCCGGAAGCTTGCCGTCACTGAGTTTCATTCTGAAATTCACTAGAACCTCGTCAGCAACGCGCCTCCTTTGGGGCGTGTTCTAGAACTCTCACCTGTTGGGAGAGCAGCATGATGTGTATCCAGAGGTGTGGCTGCCTGCTGCTGAGAGTAAAGCTGGACTTCCCATAGAGGCAGTAGTGTCCCTTCATGGGGCAGGAGAAGGAGAGTTTGGCCATGCAATCCCGACTGGAATCTGAAAACAGGCAGACAGGGGAGAGAGAGAGAGAGCAGCTTTACATTCCGCGCATCGCTCAATAACTCACCGCCTACACCTCAGTACACAAAAATGAAAATACAGACCAGTGCTGTTTGGGGATCAAAAGATTGTGGGTCCACAGGTGTAACAGTGAAGTGGTTAAAGCATTTGGCACTGAGCCTGAGGGTTGAGGTGTTTTAAAACATTTACAAGAAGAAAATACTTTGCCAGTATATATAACATGGGTACCAACGAGGTGTTATTGTAACAGAACTTGGCTTGTAATACGTGGGTAATATGTACGAGTATTGGTGATGTAAGTGGGGTAAGGGTTTCTGCTAAACAAACAAACTATGTAATGTAAGAACAGCAAGCGCTTGGAATCCCTCAGGAAAATGTCTAGGTACTAAAATAGAGTACATGCTGATATACAATGATATACAGTGTGCAATGAGTTGGAGGGGAAGCATCCATGCATCTTATGACTAAGTCTGGCCATTTTCTTTTTTTGCATAATCCCCATTTGTTCCAGACGAATACATAATTCAGCGCCCTGTCTTTTTCCTCATGTGCCACAGCCGTACAACACAGCCGTAAATATCCCGCGCGCTCATTACCCAGCAAGCACTTGACCTTGTAGCCGGGCTTCGGTGACTGCGAGGCCGTGTTTCGAAAGAGGGACGGGCAGCGAGGGAGCACTTTCCAGTGACAGTGGTATGGTCCTCCACGGACCGCTCGCTGAAGGAGAGCGTGAGGAGCGCTCGGTGATGCGATTGCACCCCTGGAGCTGGGATATGAACGCAGCGGCTTCGCTCTGCGCCGCACCCCACAGTCAGGCCCCTGCAGAAGTCTTGCCTTTGACACAGATTCCTCTCCCAAACTGCCAAAACACGAGGCTAAACTCCTCCAGAGTGTGGTGTGTCTGTTTGTATATGATTGTGTGTCTGTGTATGTGTGTGTGCGTGTGTGTGTGTCTGTGCAAGGTTATGTATATGCGTTTGTGTGTGATCGTTCCTGGACAGTGTAATGTAATGTTTTTATTTTATTTTTTAAAAGACCAAACAGACCTCTGTTCAGACGGTCTTCTGAGTGTGGAATGTTTTCGATGACAAAAAAACTAAAAACAGCTTTGCTCCGAAACTCCAGACAACTCAATCTGTCCACAAGACAGAACAATGGACAGCGCAAATGAAAAGGAAAGCCGCCACCCTTTCTGTCTGTCCATATGATCCGAGTTTGCCATTTCTGAGGCACGCTCCTGTCGGCCAATCAAACTCAAGTTCATAGGTCATCCAGGAGAAAATCTGCAGCAGGCTGAGGGGCAGTGTTCCATCCTGTGTTCTGCTGATTCTTCCTACAGCTCGTGAAAAGCGCTAACTCAGTGTGTAGGCGGGACGCACAACTCTTTTCTTTCTGACACAAATTACACTATAAATCTACGATTAAAGGTTTTACTGTCACAGTAAATTTTTGCCTCTTCATTGTTGCGTTGAGTGAAAGGCCCTACCGGGGTCCAGGTGGCAGGATGTGTTCAGTAATTCCTCTTATTCCTCTAATGCGCCGTTTGGCTCGTTCGTTTTCTCCGGGGGGAACGCGACGGATCTCCACGCATTAAATCTCTCGCTGCCTGAGACTCCGGTGTTTGTGATTTTCTCTCAGTTTGAACCCTGCAAACTGAGGTGGGGATGGAACTCACCGACCTCCCCGGCCTACAACAGACAGAGACCAACCTCTATCCCCCCCACGCCCTCCTCAACAAAACTGTCAATCACAGTGATGTAATCTCAGAACTGCCTGAGAGAATTTAAGATGGAGATTGCTGAGGAGGGGAGATGTAGTCCTACTCTATAACTTGTGACAAGCCCAGATACCTTTCCGTTAGCTCATGCCTTTGAATCTCATATAATCCATGCCATATTTAGACTGCTAATATTGCAGTTGAGAATATTGTAGCGGTTTATGAAAATATTCAGACATGTGTGCAATTTTCACATTTAGTTGATTCGGAGCTTGAAATGACAATTAAAAAAAAGGAATTCATAGTTCTGGTCTACAAAGCATATATACAATAATCTATATATAAATAATCAATTAATTGATCTTGATTGCATTCAGATTGAAAAAAAAGTTAAAACATTCGTTGAATGGCCTTTGTCTGTGTGCAATAATATTACTTGACATACACGATCAGATACGGCTCTTCCAGCCACCCTAGGTGAGATTGGAGGGGGGTGGGGGGTTCCACCATGCACGGTCAAGTCAATCATTAAGAAGTGAGTAGGCAGGGGGGTGTGAGAAAATTGCAGAAATAAGATGCGACCAAATGGTTACCGGAGTGAAGATTTTGGATTTTGAGATTGTGGATATTGACCTAATTATATTCATATCCCCAAGTGATACACTTTGGACTACTGGCCATCACCCATAACCTTATCTGAGTGTGTGTGTGTGTGTGTGTGTGTGTGTTGTATGTGGGATTGGGGAGACATGCAATGCACGAGAAACAGAAAGGAAACAGATACGACTAAGACCCCCCCCCCCCACCCCCAGCCCTCATCCACCACTCTGGACAATGCTCATTTCCGTGGTAATGCCCAGCTGGTGTTTATCGAATTTACTGGACTTCAAGGGCACGCAAGCTCCCAATAAGGCCTCAAAGTGGCCCCCTTTTAGGGGCTGTCCCACCCCTGACACCCCCTTAAAATAGTAAGTCTAAATATTTCCCTTTCCAGATGTTTTCAATTTGAAATGACTGTGAAAAGATTTATGCTGAATATGCGCTGAAAGTTTTTGTTTAAGGAGAAGAATCAGCATTATTTCTGGGGATGTGTTCAGCGCTCTACATTGCTAGGCCTACTCCGAGATTACTCACGGCACTGGACTCAGATTGGTTATAACAGAAGAAATTTGGCCGTAGCTCAACTTGAGCAAAAACTGTCTCCTAATATCAGCAAAAAGCTCTTCGTTTTGACAGCCCCCATTAAAAAAACAAATGTGAGTAAACTTCTCTATTGTATTTTAATAATGAAAGCTCTTGGCCAACACAGAGTACAGGGGTTAGGGAGAGTTTTTGGCCCTGTCCATATGTTTATAATTCATTCCAAACACAGCTCCTGAAATGTAGGTATTCAGTGTTGGGGCTTGGGGAAGGACACTAATCATTACTGTGTCATCAAACTGTCACGTAAAACACTTCATTTCACTGATGGAAATAACGCCTTAAATCTCTCATTAAAGACCTTAGAGTAAAACTGAAGCTATGCTGCAAGCCTAACGGATATTCCATTCAAATGCGTAAAAGTAGCAGGCTGTTGTTGCATTTCTGTGGTGATATGCATGAGAGAGGTCTAAGGTTGTACTCATTCAATTAGAAAATAACCACAATGAATGAATCACAGCTTTCACGTCAAACGTAAGCGATTCAGAGGATGAATACTGATCGGATAGCGCTTGAGGACAGAGCAGGCTGCAGAGGGCGGCTGGCTACCTTCGATGACGCACTCTTCTGGCACGGGGATGCGTTTGATGATGTCAGTGCAGAAAGCCTTGATCTTCTCCTCGTTGTCCTTCAGGTGGACCCAGAGCTTGTCTCTCTCGCGCGGGTCGTCCGCGTCCGCTTGACCTGGACCGTCTGCGCTGGGTGTGTCCGGAGGAGGAGGGGCGGGGCTCTCCTCGGGGGGGGGCTCGTCCACCGGGACGTCAGCTCCCTCTGCGACCCTCCCGCTCTCCGGACCGGGCGATCCCTCGGCCAAGTAGGCCTCCGAACTCAGCTCCGCCGTGTCGCCCTCCTGGCTGTTCTCCGAGTTGATCGAACGCGACCGCACCGCGTGTAGGGCCAGGCTCTTTGACCTTCAGGGGTGGAGGCAGTGACCACGATAAGTGGTTGTTCTTATACAGCCTTCACACATAGAGGCAGGACAGAGTGACGCCCCCTACTGGAGAGTATGGCAACACTAGTGAGCTCAGCTTCCACAGTATGAAATATTAGCTGTGCCACATGTAACATTACAACAGTAATGTAATTACGTCTGTAAACACTGAAGTTTGATGAATTTCAGCAAAATTTTCAGATTTCTTTTACTTGATGTTTTTCAAAAAACTTGTACTTTCTTTTCATAACGTATTTGTTATTTTTATCTGTACATTTTCATCTTGTTTGCACTGTTTTGTGATATTTGGTTAAGTGTCTCTATCTGTCTGTCTATCGAAATGCGTGTGGTGATTGGCGCACCTGTTGAACCTCATCTCCCGGCGTTCCTCGCGGGCGGCTTGGCCCAGGCTGTGGCGTCGCTGTGGCCCGGGTGACCCGGGTGACCCGCTCTCGCTTTGCCTCTCAACCTCGTCCTCTTCACCCATCTTCTCCTCGAACGCCTGGATCTTCACCTGCAGCTTCTCATCTCCATTACTCACGCTCGACTCCAGGTCACAAGGCTGTGGACACTGCTCCACCTCGTCCTCCACCCTGGGGCACACGCACGCACGCACGCACACAGGCATGCACACACGCACGCACGCGCACACACACACGCACACAGGCACGCACACACGCGCACACAGGCGCACACACATGCCCGCACACACACGTACACACACACATGCACACACACACGCACACACACAGCTTGTCAAGTCTTTGTGTCCTTTCTCCTCTTTGCTGTACTGTAACAAGCACTTTGGGTGAAACCTCATTACAGTATTATCAAGGCAGAGCCCAGTATTACCAGTACAGCAGGAAGTGCTTCACTGTGTTTCAAGAGCTTTCATCCTTTTTCATTCAATAAATTTGTACACAGCTGAAAGTTACCCATTCTGCATTCATGCATGAGCACATGCGGTGTGTTAATCATGAGCACAGGCACACAAACACAGGAGCACAGGCACACAAACACAGGAGTACAGACACACAGCACTGCGGTGTGTTCATCATGAGCACAGGCACACAAACACAGGAGTACAGACACACAGCACATGTGGTGTGTTAATCATGAGCACAGGCACACAAACACAGGAGTACAGACACACAGGCACATAGAAGCACAGGCAGAAACACAGGAGTACAGCGTAACGCAGACACAGAAACACAATAAAAAGGACGACACAGCAGCGCAGACGCAGGAACACAGGCCGGCACAGAGACGCAGGAACACAGGCAGGCACAGAGACGCAGGAACACAGGCCGGCACGTTAAGCCTAAGAAAGAATGCGACACGAGGGAACAATGGAGAAATCTCCATGTGCGGTGAGAGACAGATCATACCGAGGAGAGCAACTCGACTCGGTCCACCGGACATATTTCAACAGAGCCTCGTCCCTCAAGCACGGCCAGCACAGGGGTACTTACTTAAACAACATCACCTCTGTTTTTTTCAGGTTTTTTTTTTCTCTCTTGCAATTTTAATGACTTTCCTTCTTGTCCACTTTCCATGGAGACCCCAAGCAGAGCTTTAGGATGTGTAGCGGACAAAATGTTCCCGTTGAACCACCATTGAGTGAATGAGTGCCAGTTTGAGAATCAAGCCAGCAAAACAACCATCTGAAGAGTGAGCCTATGATATGGATTACTGCCTTGTTTTTCTATTTTAAGCCTGTTATTCTGATTCATACAGATTCATTACTAGAAAATAATTGCTGAATTTAAGTCATCCAAATTTGTCACACTTTAATGTTTTCCACCATTTGGGCTGGAACAACGAGAGTGGCCTGTTTGTGGGACTTTTATAAGGTAGTTTCACCATCATCACAAAAAACATGAAACAAATGCTACAGATATTTTACCACAGGTGTAACCTTCAGGAACAATACTTGTGTTTGTCACAGACAACTGTGTCAATGCAGTTGTGTCATTGCAAATGAGTGTCGGGCCCTGCTAGCATGCTAACGTCAGAGCATCAGTGGGATTGGTGAAAATGTAGCACCCAATAGCTCTGTAGAGATAGATACCAGGGGGCGGGGCCTGAGTGCTGTACAAGCTTTGATTGACAGGTCACGGCGTGCGCACAGTACCTGCTGGCAGCTGCGAGGTCAGCCTCTAGGCGGCGGCCCAACAGCCGGGCGATGGCGGTAAAGCTGTTGCTCATGCGGTAGATGTCCTTCCCACAGCCCCCCAGGATGGAAGGGTAGTGGTCAGTCAGCCCCCGGATCTCCAGCAGCAGAGTATGGTGGATGCTGTGCTCCATACTGGCCAGGAGAGATACCAGGTACACCAGAGAACTGTGAGCCCGCTCCTGTAGTGTGGAGAGAGTAAGGTCACAAACCAGCGTCAGAGCAGCAGTGTGGAGCACGGGTCTGAGCAGCGGTCAGAGCAGCAGTGTGGAGCAGTGGTCAGAGCAGCAGTGTGGAGCAGCGGTCAGAGGAGCAGTGTGGAGCACCGGTCTGAGCAGCAGTGTGGAGCAGCGGTCAGAGCAGAAGTGTGGAGCACCGGTCTGAGCACCGGTCAGAGAAGCAGTGTGGAGCAGTGGTCAGAGCAGCAGTGTGGAGCAGTGGTCAGAGCAGCAGTGTGGAGCAGTGGTCAAAGCAGCAGTGTGGAGCACCGGTCAGAGCAGCAGTGGTCAGAGCAGCAGTGTGGAGCAGTGGTCAAAGCAGCAGTGTGGAGCACCGGTCTGAGCAGCGGTCAGAGCAGCAGTGGTCAGAGCAGCAGTGTGGAGCAGTGGTCAGAGCAGCAGTGTGGAGCAGTGGTCAGAGCAGCAGTGTAGAGCAGTGGTCAGAGCAGTGGTGAGGGCAGCAGTGTGGAGCAGCGGTCAGAGCAAGAGCGTGGAGCATTAGTCCGAGCAGCAGTTTGGAAATTTCATTATGGGGCGTCAGCAGTCAAAAATGGAAGATGCAGAAGGAAAGAAGTAGGGGTCAGCAGGTCACACCAAACAACACTGCAGGAAGCTCAGGGATGAGACATTGATGCCTGTGTAAGACCAGCGCAGCAGGACAACGGTGACAAAGAGAGCAAGAGGTCACATGTACGTTAGAGCCAGACTGACAGAGCACCATGAGGGGGGGGGGGGGGCGGCACTACCAAGGACGCGTGTGTCTACGTGCCCCTGAAAACACAAGAGGACGCGTGTGTCTACGTGCCCCTGAAAACACAAGAGGACGCGTGTGTCTACGTGCCCCTGAAAACACAAGAGGACGCGTGTGTCTACGTGCCCCTGAAAACACAAGAGGACGTGTGTGTCTACGTGCCCCTGAAAACACAACAGTTGGGTACACAGCAGTATTGGGGAGGTGTGTTCCAAACAGCAAATTGTCCTATGCTGATTTTTAAAAAGCTACTTCAAATGTCTGGTTTGGCTTCAGGATATTTATATTGTTTAGATGATGCCACCCTGGCATCTGCATTGTTGCCCCCAATACACACGGTCCGCAGGAAACCCCACTTATTTGTTTGCGCTTTTGTGCCAGAGAAACACACAGCAATTTGAATTGTCCTTTTTTTCCGACTTGGTGTTTCGGTTATACGTTATTCCCCTCAAGTTGCTGTCAGGAGTAGCGCGGTTAACCGCTCCTAATAGGAGCCGTGAGTCTAATAATACCTGTGGCAGCCTGACGTCAGGGGTCAAAGGTCGAGGTGAAATGGGCTCCGCTTCTACATTATTTTCTCGTTTGTTCTCTGCCCCCTGCTACCCCCTGCTGCCCCCCCGGCTGCCCCCTGCTACCCCCCGGCTGCCCCCTGCTACCCCCCCGGCTGGGACGCCAGGGTGAACCACGGGGATGAATGCCCTCACATCACTGAAACACAAACTAGCACTGTTTCCCCTCTGAGCTGGTCTCGGCAATCCTGTGAGGTGTCAAGCTGTTTGCGGTTTGTCTGTGTGACACCTTTATGAGTGTTTCCAGTGTTTCTTCAAGTGAGGTCTGTATATTCAAGGAAATAAGAATGAGAGAATGAGAGAATGAGAGAGAGAGAATGAGAGAGAGAGAGAGAGAGAGAGAGAGAGAGAGAGAGAGATAGAGAGAGAGAGAGAGAGAGAGAGAGAGAGAGAGAGAGAGAGAGAGTGATAGAGAGTCGCATCTGGAAATGCTTATAATACATACAAAGTGGGGTCCAGAACACTTCTAATACAGTCATCCCTGCCAAGAAAGTCATCATTTAAACCAGTGCTGCACAGTTTCCACTCCTGACAGGAATCTCTACCCATCAAGAGCCCACATTAGGGCACCTAACATCCACAAATATCGCAATATCATTCCTGCGATATTCCCAATGTCTTCCGCATAATTAGCCCAAAATCCCCACATCATTCCCTGACCTTCCACAAACAGATCCACAAAGCAATAGACCTGCGATAGCTGGATATGAACCGAAGGCCATGCAGGAGGCCTCTCTATACCGCTTGCTAACTCCTGTTAGCGTGGGCAGCCAACGCAGGCCTCAAATTTACAAACCAGCTGACCCCCCCCCCCCACCACCATTGAGCCTGGATATTACAACCCGCCTTCTCTTTCTCCCCCTCTTTTTGTAGTCCATTGTCTCTGGCGAGCCCAATGATGCCTTGCTGCCAAGGAATAAGCAGTATCGCCCAATTTGTCAGTGTTCCAACCAACAGTTTTAAAAGGCATCCGTCAGAGGCCACTCGTATAAGCCAGCAGGTTCTAACTTACAAACAAGGGTGTTCCATGATCAGTGACGGACAGGCCCAGCTCTGTGGGGGGAGGGGCTTGAGGGAACACTCGATGTACAACGGTCACATAGGGCCTGTTCATAATTATGACTAAGGGAAAGTGAGAGGAAGTGTGTAATGCTCTAATTGAAATTAATCTGAGAAAGTAGCTGGCACACGCTACGTCCCTGAAGTTGAGGCCAGTGCTGGCTTGCACAGCCTCGTGTTTGAACCCTCTGTGTCAACAGCCACTACAACACACCTCTTCTTAAGTGTCAGATGTTCGGCTGTACTGGTACAATGTGCTGCCTTCATACATTACTGAGGTTTGGTACAACTTGACAAAGGTCGCCCGGAGGACTGACTAAGAGAGTTTCAGGTACATGTATCTCAGCATGTTGCTGCCCTAACGCTTACAAATACAGCTTTGCAAAATGCTTCTCTTCAGTTTGCGTCCAGACCAGCCATAACCGGTCTTAATCGGTCCCAAAGGCAACCAGTATTAATGCCCGACAAAGCACTGCCCCATCCACCTCTCCCTCCCCTTCCTGGCGTCTTTCAACCCCCCCCCCCCCCCCACCCTCTGTCACGGTACGGTACACTGCATTTCATCATTATGATAGGATCAGGAAATAATAACAAATGTTCCGAGCGAATCCTGCCTTCCAGTGCCCCTTAAACTTGGCATCCTTCCTCTCCCCCGGACACTACGGCCCCGCTCCCACCCCAACAGCACCCCTGCACACACATCCAAACCCCTCTCCAAATCTGTACCTCTATTGTTCCCCAAAACATTCTTTTACGTCCTTCCTTTGCCATGCCTATTCCATAAAATCACGATTCAAGTTTTTCCAACAGAGCATCACCCCCTGACACTGCCAGGATATGTTCCTCCGTTTCGACATTTTTTGTCTCCCTGTATGTATGCCGTAAATTCTCAAACAGGGCTGAGTGGTCCTCTGTGTTTTTAGACATCTGTCACAGATTTCAGAACTGTCTGCTTTTCCCCATCTCAAGGGAAGATCGATTCAGAACATTTAAACGTTGACCACATTACACACCCTCAGTTTTTAATTAAAATAAACAGTGAGTTACATCTGATGCTCCAGAAAACATCTGCAAATATATACAGTGAGTCGGCAGTACCTATAGCTAAATGGTAAATGTATTAAATCATACTCCATATTAAACCAGCTCCATACGTTCATTTCCCTTTCTAATTATTAGGTGTTGAACGAGCAGACGTATTTTCTGGTCTCAAGCCATTACAACGCAGGGCCAATCACAACATCTCACCAACCTCTTGGCCTTTAAAGATTTTTTCCAACTACACCATATGGCTTTATTTATTCATTTCCTGTTTCTCAAGAGGACACTGTAACAGGGAGAAATTTGAGGAAGATTCTATTCAGATGAAAACTGATAATTGGATAATTGGTTCTACTAACATCTCTATATCTTTCTGAAATACACCAAGATACTCAACTAAGAAGTGCACTTATGGACTGAAACTATGGTTTTCTTTGCTTGAGAGAAACTGGTCCATTCCAATGGCTTTGCTTAAATGAATCAAATCTAACCTGGGACTGTAGTTGCATTTAAACATATTTTTATTTTGAATGTTAAAAGAATAATGAAAGTGAATGGAAACACAGTGCCTACTGAACCTGGTCATGACTAATATTTTTTTTTACTAAACAAATTAATTAAGAATGGGGGAAGAAAAAGGACAATATGTCCTCAGTGATGACAACACATTTGCGAAAGTCAGCAGGCACTAAGCGTCCGTCTCCAACACAGGACGGAGTTTCAAGAAGGCGTTTGAATTACAATGTCCCCTCACCCTTCACAACCAAAATAATCTGCTTGAGAGAAAACCCAACAGGACACAAGTAATGCTGTGATACAAACACGGGTCTAAAACATGCAGTGCCCATTATGCCCACCCTTGGGGAGGGTGTCCGATTTAGCCCGTCACTTTCAATCACCTCAAATTTCTCATCTAGGCGTGTTGGTGCCATGGAATGTTCTGTCAGCATATGTTCAGTATGTTTCTAGGACAACAAAACAAATTGACTGCAACAGAAATGCTGTAAAAAATAGTCACCAAATTTTTTGTTTTCTTTTCCCATATCTTTCCCCAACTGCCAGCCCACTGGATCCCCAATATCTTCACTCGGTATTTGAAATTGGCACGCAATGTCTTTCTTTAATAAGTCATTCCAGTCCCATAAATGGCGGTTGCACACATCCATGAAATATGATACGCTTTCCTTTGCATGGACCCATTCTTTCAAAATTTTGGAAAAGCATCAAAATCGTCATCAAAAAATCATCAAAAAATGTTTTTCCTTATACGGCTTTTAGCACAAAGCTTCATTCATTATTTATTGGTTTATCCTCTAAGACAGGGCTTTTAAAACGTTTCGGATCCAGGAACCCCCACCCAGGCTCAAAGGCACCCAGTGGACCCCATCATAAGTTAAAAAGGGTTATATGAAAAAAAAGATTTAATATTTTTAAGTATTTTCCCAAATTTATATATCGTCATTGCATATAAAATCTGACCAGTGACCCCCAACAGTACTATCAAGAACCCCCACGGGTTCTCGGACCCCCTGTTGAAAACCCAGGCTTCAAAATAAGTTTTTATGTGTCCGTTTCGGTAAATCATTAACGGTAAATCTGGTTGTGAGCCATAACATACTTTATTGTTTCAACGTGAATCCATTCACATCACTATCGTTAGATTTATGTCCTATTCACGGAGCATGACGTATTATTTATTGCTCTTCTAAAATGAATCGTAATGTCACTCCAGTTTACACCATACATTTCTTCATGTTAAAAGCATATTTTTATGCATAAAAGGCCTCAGAAGGGCAAAGCAAATTAATGCAATTGTACTGTAAAATTCAAAAAGAGCCAAGGAGACACTGAAAAAAAACGAATCTTAACAAGCACTTTAATCTTATGTTTAGACTTTAGAATCTTATTTCTGTTACTTTTTTGCTAAATAAAACAAACTATCTGCCAGTGGGGTGAGATATATTTACTCATTTCAAGATTTGCCAGTGGGGTAAGATAATTTCACTTGTCAAGTAAAAAGTAACTTAAAACAAGCTAATATTTTCCACTTTTGAGGGAAAGAAATATGATTTTAAGTCATTACTAGACTAAAACACTTAAGTGGGCTCACCAGGACTAGCATTTTACATTAAAGGGTAACTACACACACTGTTTCAGCCTGTCTCTGCTCACAAAACAATTTTGAAAAATACTTTGTGGGGTGAGCAAGGGAGAGGAGGGCGGAGAAGCTGTGTCCATCGGTGTACAAATAATTTCTTATAACTCGGATCAAACTAGATGTTGCACATCAAATATAAATCAAGATTCAGCAACTGCATGGTTTATTTCTCACCTCAAATATTTTCAGAAACATATTTTAATGGACTATTTAGGTGGAATAAGAAAGTTTATGAACAGGACGCCACATTGTTCTGGTTAAAAAATGTGGAGCCGAAACGAAAGTAACGTAGTGGGTCTAACCAATCAGGTGCCGGCTGTTTCCGTTGTGGGCGACAACAATTATCCATATGACAGAGAGGTACCTCCAAAAAGGTACTCTGACATCACAATTGGGGCAGAGGCAGTGTGGGGAGCAGAACGAAAATTTCAATCGTTAGGGGCAGCACAAAGACGCTTTTCTACCAGTTTCTTATGATATACAATATTATTTCAGAATTGTTGAAATAACAGAATGCATGAATAAGTTTCATTATAAGGTAGGCATACAAAAACGTTTACAGCTAAAAAAAAACGGATCTAGGGTGTAGTTACCCTTTAAGTTTCCTCAAAGAACTGGTCTTGTTGGGTGAACATGATGGGGCAGGCTCTCTCCTTTCCCAGTGGTTGAGTCCATGAGGTGAGGCCATTGGACAGTAATGTTGGGACATTTTACAATTTTCTCTAAATGATTACAGGCTGATTACTCGAGTATTATTTTTTATTTTTGTGACTAAAACCCTCTTTACAGCAGCAGGCCCGTTTAAAGGCATTGCAGTGCAGTTTCTCAGGGTAGTATGCTGTATGCTCAGTGGCTGGCATTGAACCCAAACTGATAGAGTAAACAAGTTTTGTGACAGGCAGTGTGTCAGCTGATTGGATAAAACTCGCTCATCTGGAGCTATTTGAACCATCCATAAAAAATAGAAAAATAGAACTAGACATGTTAGCAAAAAGAGTTACTTCCCTCACAACTCATATAAGGCTAGATAGACTCAGCACTATAGAATGTGACATCATTGTGACCTTAGCTAAATACTGTAATTTCATGTTTTTCTTGAAAATAAATGTATTTAAAAATGTTCGATGTAAAAAAAAAAAAAAAAGTGTTGTTTTGACATTGTTAACTAGGGAGCCTACTGTTGTGCAGTAAGTTACAGTCCAAGAGTATGAACTACATACCTACAATAAATCTATAATGCATGCCTATGTGTCAGTCTGATGTATAACCCAATTTCAGTGTGAACCCCCCCATCCACACATACACACACACACTCACACACACACCCACACACACACACTCACACACACACACTCACACACGCACACGCACACACACACACAGACACACAGACACACACACACACACACACAGAGTATGTTGTTTGTTGCATCATGATCTGATATATGTAGCCTTGTTAGTCACAGAAGATAATTTAACAGATTCAGTAGAAGAGAACATGGGGTTTAACGCAAGAGCACACTGCTGCCAAATGAAATAAAGAAAGCTCTCAACATCCTCTTTGACTAAGAAGTTGCAGATATATTATAGGAGTCATACTCTCAAAACCCTCACCAAACACAGAACACCACGGCTTGTTCCCTGTCCTGCGTCCGTAAGGGACGACAACATCACCAGCTCCAGGTCAAATCAGCAGGTTATTTGCAGTGCAGGTTATCATGGAAGAGATAATGTCCATAGTGCATCGGCGTTGATGTTCCATAGTGTCCCACAGGCGCATCAGAGAAGGCCAAACTAATAAAGGGTGCTGGGTGTGGGAAGAGATTCAAAGAGGGAGGATTGGGCGTGGCGGGTCTCTCACCTCATTGGTCAGTCCCACAGCTCCGTGGATCTTGGCCACGTGACCCAGGAGGGCGGGGCAGTGCTGTCCGACCGCTCTCAGCGTGGGCAGAAAGGGGGAAAGGGAGGTGGGGCTAGCCTGGGAAACGTCCACCAGCACGGTCAGCACTGCGTCATTGAGCACGGGGTCATTGAGGTACCCCACCAAAGGGGGCGCCAGTGAGCTCAGAGCCTGCAAGGGGAGATCACATGACATAATGTTCTAGTTAAACATGTTACTTTTTATCCTGCTTACATTTGAACCGTTATACACCTAAACAGCTGGATATTTAGTACATTTGAACCGTTATACACCTAAACAGCTGGATATTTAGTAGTTTTTGATCTCACTCAAGGCTCCATCAGCAGCACCCCCTCCCCAATGCTGGATTCAAACCTGTAACCAGCTGAAAGAAACAGTTTGACTGTGACATAGTTCAGAAGGGTAGAAGAATAAGCAGAGGAAAGAGGGGAAAGACAAAAACACAGGAGAAAGAGGACAGGTAAAAGGAGCAGGGAGAGAGGAAGGAAGAGGAAATGGGTAAAAGTTAAGAACGCTAACTTAAGAGCTGAAACTGAATGATTTCTGCGCAATGCTCTGGAGGGCCTTTTATCTGAGAACTGAACTGGATGTTTCTGGTTGAAAGATGAAAAAAGAAAAAAGGATAACAAAAAAATGTATTAGAATAATAACAGAAAAAACAAAAACAAATATTGCTTTCTCAACTGTTCATTCCATTCAACCACAGTTCTCAGAGGACAAACTCACTCTGGAGCCTGATTGGCCCGGTCTGAGGCCTCTGCGCAATGATTGGCCACATCTGAACCGCCCACTCCGACCTAACATTTTCATCGCTTCTCTGTTGACTCAAGCAGTGTAATTGTCAGTGTTGTCACTTAATCTGTACCCCTGTTTTCAAGTTATAGTATTTCTGCAGGCAGTTATAAAAGAGGAAGTGACATCACACTGCTCGGTTTGTACCATTTAACTGAAGTGCTTACCTGGTTTCCCAATAATAATGTTCACTAATGTCTCAAACTGCAGGAGAAGACTGTTCATCAAACTTCAGATGTCAAAATTTCATATACCTACACCCCTTTGAAAATGTTTTTAATGGAGAGGTATTAAGCTGTTGTGTAGTGTGTGGAAGTTCCGGTTTTGCAGCCTTCTAATGTTTTTTCATCATTTACAGTAAAGTTCCCTCTCCAATTGGAACAATGACATAACTCAATCGGGCTTTCCCTCAAACTCTTAGGACAGAAGTAGGCCTCGTGCATACGCAAACTGGGAATTTCCATTTTGCGCAGCTCTTATGTAAGCCACCGTCGCAATCGCAGTCGCTCCGGCACATCGCTCACCAGCGGGTGTTGCTTGGCAACCATCTGAAGCAGCCTGAGCAGGTGCTGCTGTTCCGGCTGCTCCAGCTGTGACATCATGGCGGTCAGTTCCCCGATGTGGAGGTGGATGGCTTCCGGCTGCTTCCTGTACACGGAGGGAAGGACCCGCAGGAGCATGTGGTTCCCTGTAGGGGGCAGCAGTGCAGGGGAACGAAACATCTAGATTAGGGGTTTTCAACCTTTTCTGATCCAGGGACACCCAGCCAGGCTGAACGGCATCCAGGGGACCCCATCATAAGTTAAAAAAGGTTAGATTTTTAAAAAATAAAAAAGTTTTATATTTTTAAATATTTTCCCAAATCTATTTATAGCCATTGCATATCAAGTCTGGCCAGGGACCCCTTACCGTACCATCTGTTCAAAAACCAGGATCTATATATAAAAACATACAGAAAAACCTATTTTGGCAATAAGCTCCCCTTGATTAGTATGCGTATATGGGACCCTAAAACACAGGGCATTCCTCTCATCAGCAGCGCTGCGGGACAGTGCTTACGGACAGGCCCGGTTCTGATCATTTCACCGCCCTAGGCATGATTTAAAAATACCGCCATAAAATCAGATGACGGATAAAACTTAGTGGTCATAAATTAGATACCCATCCTATAGCACAAAAAAATTTACGATAATTTTCTAAATTAACATGGTGGTTGGTCACACTTTATAGGTTTTTATATGCTATTTGCACAAGAGGGCATTGAAGAAACATGATGAAAGTATTAAATATGTCTGTTCTTTAGTTTTGGAGAAGTAGGCATGTTAAATTTATTGTCCTATTTTCAACCGGTTGAGAATGTTCTCCTCGTAGTGCGTCACACGAGGATAACCACTCCCCTATCCACGCCCCGTAAATAAATCTGACTGGACACAGCACAGCTACCTCCGAGTTGATGCAACCCTGTTGTGTTCGTTTATCCTGTGTGAGCATATTGAAGCATATACAGTGTGTCATTCAGAGTTGTAAGTGGTAATTCTTTAATACCTGATTGCCTAATAATAACGCTAATCTAATGATGTTTACTGTCGATTTCCGAGTTGAAGACCCTCTTATGAAAATAATGGCGTGTTCGCAAATTTGAGGTGAGTTTTTAATTCTGTCAGTAAGATTGCTGTGATAGTTAATTCTAAATCCTATTTGGAGACCCATGGATAACTCGTGACCCATAGTTTGCTCCGCTGGGCTACAGACAAGTCAATGCAAATATTTGACTAATGACGTAAGGTTCACTTAAATTAGAGTGCCATTTAAGGACTATTAGACTATTTCTAATTATATTAATTTAGCTAGCGAGCTTATTGCTTTCATAAGGTGACGTTATCGATAACGTTAGCTAGCTAGTTTGCTTTCATGAGGACGTTATATTTGTGCTTTTATCTTAACTTGGCTAGCTAGCTAATCTATTATTGAATAAGTCAGCGTCCTTACCTTAGCTATCGATACTTGATATACTAAGTTAGCGAGCTTGTGAAAATTCAGTCTCCCGAGATGGGCGCGTATCACGGAGGTAGCTATGGTAACAAACAACAATGTGTGAAAAGTGGGGGCACAGTCTGTCAATCATAGCTAAGTTCTCATTACTATGCCCAGACAGTTTGGGTGAACTTTTATAGTGGAAAATTTAGGCTTAGAAAAATAAGTTTTAAAATACATTTAAATTACTGAATAATAAAAAAAAATGATGCACATTTGTTTTGTAGTTGCCTAAAAACAACTGGCAAGTGTCACATTCAACCACCATGTTAATCCTCACAAGGGGTGCCAACGAGGCCCAAGATTTTGGCAAGCAAAGGCGTGAGGACGTTGTCTATTTCAGCTGTTTCAAACGTTCAATTCAAATAAGTTACTCTAGTAAAACTATGAGGTGGTACGCCCCGCCCTCTAGGGGGGTCCGGTGGCATGCCCCCTTAAGAGAAAATTTAATAATTAAATGCATCAATCTGGTGCACTTTGAGAGGAAAATTAAGAGGCTAGATCCATGAAGAATTGTGTGCTTTCGTAAACAATCGAATCATAAACCCATGCAGTTGTATCAACTTGTAAGACGCTTGATCCTACGCTTGAGCCATCAAATAAATTTAAATAAAAGCTGTCTCGTTTGGAATCCAGTCCAATATAGCAGTACAAATATATGGCAACAGATGCTATGTCAGATTTAGAGATCACATTCAACTTCACAGTCAGGAAACAGCTTTCTAGCTTGATGCTGGAAATAATGTTATAATAACCATTGTAACCACACTCACATCGATGTAGCGAGCAAATAGATAATTACTGCAAACAGTGTTGTCTCCTCAAAATGCGTTCTAGACTGAGGGCTGAGCTCAAGCGATGGTGCAAAGCAGTAGGCTAGTGATCTTTTATGTTTATTATGTGAGTAAAAAAGGTTTGCCCTCATTCTGAAACAGTAGCAGAACAAATTACAGTTTACAGACCGCCACAGTTTAGTTACCTATATGTAATTTATCCCCCGCCAAACCAAAAATAAAACTTTAACAATTAGCCTAGCCTATAGGCCTATTCAGCCATAATTTTACAAACAGACAAATGATTTGTCCTGCGTAATAACGAGCAGAAGTTGGAACCGTGGCATTAAAACTGTATTACTGAGAAAGAATAATGTAATTTAGGCTATTATACACATTTTTATAATTTACCGTAGGCTATAGCCTATATTTCACGTCTGAAATGCAGCGTCCAGTAAAACAACTACCATTTTCAGTGCAAAAACAAGCTCAGAGACAAAAATGTGTTAAATGCCCACTGACGGATGATACAGCTGTGCAACATGATTAGTAATGGACATATTGCTTAAACTGACACTTGTCTGAGCAAAGACTTTCCTTTTGCGAAATGCATGTTGCCTCGATTCCTCCGTCTTTGTATGTCATCCTTTTATCTCTTCCTCACGCCCTCCATTGGGTGGAGCTAAGGACCGAGGAAATGATGCAAGGACTGAAAATGAGCGATTGGACGGAACCCAATGCATTTCGTTTTACAGAATTGCGGACGGTTTTCCCAATTTCACTTAAGGGGAGCGGCACTCCCATGCGTTCAACAACAATTTGAACCCTTCTTATTGTAACGTTACCCACGCGGAATAAATCCCTGGCCTCCACCCCAGTCAATTAGTAGCCTGAGTAATAGTGTCGGCTTCAGAATAGCGTTATCGCTTGGACGGTGGGGCGACGGGCGGAGGTCGGCGCTCTGCCGCCCTGGTCGAGTGAGGCCATAGGCGGCCGCCTATAGTTGCCTAGTGGACGGTCCGGCCCTGCTTATGGAGATAAGCTTGCAACCATTTACTAAACATCCATCTCCATAAATGGATGATATATATAGATTAAGAGATGGAAATTATCCTACTTCAAGCGAATAAATAAGCAACAATAGACTTTTAAAAACATTTGAAACTGAGGAAAGCATGCCTGTGCTATGGCCTATGTTTGAAGGCTTCTTTTACTGAACTGAACCAGCCCAATAATTGTAGGTCCATGATCAACACAACGCCATCACTAAAACTCAATTCTGGATTCGTATTGCTGCTGTGTATCACTAGCATCTTATTTCCTGACTCAAATATTTAATTTAATTTATGGCATTAGATTCATTTATTCATTGAGCCAATCTGACCACCCAATCCACTTTTGAGGCTTCTGCAAGTATCACTGCCTAAAAAGGAATTAAATTCAAGTAATATCCATGTGGTTAGCCATGTGGTTCGATCATTCCATCATAGTACAAAAATAAAAAAAACATGTAAAAATGGAAAATATGAGAAGTTTAAGATTATTATGACTATTAAGTCAACCGATGGCACACACGTCTGTGATTTCATAGCAGATACACTTGGGGCGTAAACGGCCATTTCGTGCAGAATTAGCAGCATTTTTACTCCCTCGTAATCAATAGTTGATGTTGTTATTGACGTTGGTCCCATTTGTTTCACGGATTTATATATTTATTTTGTTAAACTATGTCAAATGGTGTCATCTGTCTGACACATGGCTTCTGCTCTGAACAGAACAGGGTCCACAAAGCAGATCTTCTACCCATGCTGATATCCCAGCATGCAATGCGTCAGTGTGCAACCATAGCTGCAGGCCATCTGGAAGCGATCCCTTACTTTCTAGGGGGTAGGAGGATCGTTTCATACTGAACGATGCGATTCGCAGGTCGAGGGAATTAAACGATCGTCTCCGCTGAAAGTGGGAGAAAGAAAAGGCGCAAAAAAACATTGGCGAAAAACAACGAGCGCACGTGAAAGCAGGAACTCTCCGTCCATCTCCCAGGGTGCCTCGGTAGTGGAGGGCCTGCGGGGATTAGTCACAGAGAGCAATGAGCCAGGGGACCTATTGGATCCCTCGTCTGTGCCATGAGTAATTTTCAATGAGTTTTTAAAGAAATGCCCTGGACCACTGGTGTCAGGTCTCAGTATATATGAAGGCAAGACAGGAGAGAGGTGACGCTGGGTTCACATGGAGACAGTATATGCACTGTGTCTGGGGAGGGGAGGGGGGGGGGGGGCGTGACTCGCCATGAGCTATTATAAGATTTACAAAATAACGTGAGCTGCCTTGAGCTGATGCAATCAGGTTAGTTCTACTAAAGGCTCAGACTGTGTTGGGCAGTGGGGGAACTTCACGTGATTATGCACTTAAGTCGTCTCTCACTGACTATGTATGAGATGTGCCCGCTGGTTTGGTGAGGTAAGCTATCATGCTATATCGCCTGCGCCGGCCTGTCCCATGGAATGACTTGTATAACACAGACATCCCATTTATCCGGCCTCAGACCCATTCCATCTGACAGCAGAAATGTTGAAGAAGCAATGAAAACTACCCCCAGCTGCTCATCTCTTTTCACAATGGTTTGCGGCAGCCAAGTTTTTTGGTAAACCGTTAAGATTATATAAGCATTTAAAACTAAACGTTGAGTTGAGCTGATCAAACGAAGTCTTTACAAATGCCTCTCCACTGTCCACCCTGCCCCCCCCCCCCCACAAAAAAGGGGGTAGGTTCTGGAGGAGGTGACAGCACGGCACAGTCTCACTGCCGCCATGGCGACAGACTGCTCTCACAGCGACCTGACCGGCTGACCTGACCGGCTGACCTAACGCTTCCTGCAATAATATTGAAAACAAATACAGTGTGCCACCGTTCATCACCCTCCCATCCCCCCAGCTGTATGACATCATGCCAATGCGTTATAATGCCCTGTGATGTTATGGTATGACTCCGGTCACCTTTGCGCAAGCCCACGCACACTGTCTAATGATATTTCGTTTTCAAACGAGCCCCAAACCATCACTCTGCAGCCAGATATGGAGTAGATGTGGATGGATCCCTTTAAGGGTTGTTTCTCCTGACTTTTTTCCCCATAGAGTTCTATAGGAAAATGGATCCATCCACATCTACTCCATATCTGGCAACAGAGTGATGGTTTGGGGCTCGTTCGATAGCTCAGACCCTTGATGACTTACAGCCATTTAGCCAACCATGTGTTCCATACTGTACCAGTGTAATTTACAGCTGAATCTAGTCTCACCCCCCAATTCCCATAGAGATTAATTCAAATGCAGAGAGCTTATAGTATCGCTTGTAACAGTACCTGGAAATAAGATATCGAGAGTCTTTTGATGTTGATGGGTCACAGACTTCAGGAAGTAACAGCATGCAAAGGATATGTGACTAAATATTAAATATGATACTTTAAAAATATGTTAAAGCAAAGGGTATGAATACTTATGTAAATTTCAGTTTTCGATTTTTAATACATTTGCAAAAATTTCTAAAAACATGTTTTCACTTTGTCATTATGGGCTATTTTGTGTAGAATTTTGAGACAAAAAATGAACTCAATCTATTGTAGAATATGTCTGTAATGTAATAAAACGTGGAGAAGGTGAAAGGGGTGTTCAGACTTTCCGGCTTGACTATATGTGCGCACGTGTGTCATTGTGAAGGTAAGACAGAAGGGGCACTCAGAGGTTTTGATTGGTGGAAAGCAGAGACCAGGAGCCTGCGGTCTTCAGACAGACGGACTCATTGCCAGACATACGAGTCTGAGCACCGTCCCTCATTTAACGCTTCACGTGCCAGGAGAGAAACAAGCTCATGAAAACTCACAGCATCCATCTCATTTCCACCCAAACACTTCACTCAAACATCTGAGCGTGGCGGGATGACGGACACACAAACGAAGCCCCGCCCCGCCCCCTTCTGTGAGAAACTCGGACGTCCCAACATTAGCATTATTCACAGCCCAGAAAGTATTGTGTTCTACGCACTTTTTACTGCTGCAATACTGAATCTAAAACTGAAGCCACGCCCCTGACAATGGCCTGCGGGCTGGCTGGGATGGGAGTATTTAAGAAGGGTCTGTTCTCTCTAACAGCTATGCAGAATTTTTTTTTACTTTTATTGCAGTCGTAAAAAATAATTAGTTCTTTCCACTTGTAGTGCACGCCTTGTGAATTGTACAGGACAGATGTACGGCAATATTAGCAGTGTAGCTCAACATCAACTGGACACATCAAAACCCCTCTGACGCTCTTTCTGTAAATAAAAAATGTGCACCGGTGTCTCTCTCTACTGACGGGCCGTTATGAAAACGTTACAGGACACGCTGTGTCTGGTTATTGGGTGACCCCTGAACTAACACTTGGAATTTGATACTTACACCGGTTGTGAGAGAGCGACCCCCCGCAGGGCCTGCTTTATGGATACCGGCCGTAAAACATAAAACTGCACTGACAGGACTTACCCCGAGACTGCAGCACATGCAATCCCCTTATTTACGGGACATTGCATAAGCTGTAAATGACAACAAATCGGGCCAAGGTTCCATGGCCCGGTCACTTACAGGATACACATTACAGATGTAATTGTACTAACAATATAACTATGCTAAGTATACACAAGCCATTCGAACGTGTTTCTTTTACACCACTCTTTTTTTCGGTTGAGAAATGTACGAATCACATCTCTTGACAATAGGCTGCAGAAAGGTTAAATTCTAAACTAGAGGGCGGCATTATGGTATAGGGGATAAGGATATAGTTTCCAGAAGGTGAGGCACTGCTGTTGTACCATAGAACACCAGGTACTTTTGCTTCATAAGCAAAAATAAAACTTGCCTGAAAACAGCCTGTACACTATGTAACTATGTGAAAAAATAAATAAATAAAAAAGGGAATTATAATGGCATGTACAGGCCTCCCAAGAAAGTCCTTCCAGCAACTTGAGCAAGCACGTTTGGATATTTAGACTTTTATAGGTCTTTCCTGCGATGAGTTTCCATGACGGAATTGAGGCATTTCCCTGTGTAATGCTCCATAACTGAAAAAGAATAGCTCCGGTGCAATGTGGCTGTGTCATCGACTGCATTTCAAAATGTCCCAGGAGAGGCGAACTGCTGAGTGCTGAATTCAGAGCGTCTACAGGGCAGTGAGGTACTACTTCCTGGGAGTAGTACAGTACAGATATTTTGAGCAGCCACAGGCATTTCTGCAATGTTTTTGCAATACCAAAATGACCCCACGGACCAAAGCCTAGCCATGCAATATGAACTCATTCATTTGAAATGAAAGTACCTCTGTGAATTAACCAAAGGACCCCACCATTAAAGCCAACGCGTCAGACCCTCATATTCCAACGCTGGGGGGCAAACAAGCTTACAGTAAATAGTTCAGATCCTATTTAAAGAGACAACAACTAACAACTGGAGATAACAGCCCTCAAAAACTGCAGTGTCAGCAATAACAAAGTTTTACTAATGCAGACTGTGAGGGCCAGTGATATAGTCACAGGCAGCAATAAGAAAAACAAAGCCATCAATAACTGTTCCATCTCATCTGTATGGAGGGGATTACTTTGACACGAGTCCAGGCCACGTCTGCCTTGTTTTTTCTCAGTTAACATCCTTCTGCTGAAGTCTCGGACTGTCTATGAACCGACAGGACTATCAGAACCTGAAAGGCCATCCGTACATCTTCTATCATTATAGAAGAAAAAAAAAAGTATTCTTTTTTTATATTTGGTGAGGCTAACAAAAGGAAAGCCTGGCTTCTTGAGGGTTTTTTAGGACGGAAGTGTGCGCGGTGACTCTGCTGTTTATTTGCCATGACTGCAGGGCTCCTTCCTCTCCCCCTACAGCTGTGTTTACCTCTAAGGAAAGAGAGAAGGAGGCTTTGAGCCACGGGCCTCGGGGCCCGGGTGACGCTACGCCGTTATCACGCGCCCTTCCTGCCCCCAGGTCTCTGTCCGCCGGCTCTGGCACATGGCAACGCCACGCCACCGCGTCCCACAAGGAGCGAGCCGGGGCGGGGGTGGTCTCATGAGGAAGTCATTACGCTTTCCCCCGTGGTCCAGAAGAGAGAAAGAAAAAAAAAATAGTAAAAATATTCCCCTTTTGGCAGTCCCATCCACCCCCGCACAACACATTCTCAGAGGGGGGGGGGGACAACATTTCTCTCGTTCCGTTTCTCCCTCTCTTCCCTCCTTCCTTTCTTCTCCCCCCACCCCCCAACCAGCAGGAGCAGCAGTTATATTCGATTACAACACACATACTACCTCCAACGAAGCATTACTCACTCCCCGACTTCCCCGCTCCGTGTGCTGTGTTTATATAGACCACGCAGCCCCATGCAAGCTCAGTCTACTTGCAGCCAGCGCTCTGTCCACATCGAGGAACGCGGCCAAGAGTTTACTCAGCAGTAACGAGAAAGAACCGCGTACCGCAGCCTACTCCAGCGCCGTGCTCCACAGAGAGAGATAGAGAAAGAGACAATCCCACGGAAAAACACACACCGCTACCAACATGCCTCTGCCACGGGTACTCCTGGTCTGCGTGGTCGGCTACTGCTCTGTTCTACTGACGCGATGCTACGAGGATCAGTTGGAGGTGAACTACGCCGATACCTATTACAACGAGATCGCGGAGGAAAAAGAAACGGAAAGCAGTCAGCAGGAGGGTGAGTCAACGAATACATGAAATAAATATTCACATTTTCATCCTCGCACGTTTTTTTTCTTCTTTCTCTGCTCATTTTATGTGATAGACCTTTGGCCAATGCCGTGGCGGTGGATTTAACGACCCACAACGATCAAGGGCCTGAATTAGGTCATCGTCGTAATGAAGTCAAACATTTTACTTTGACTTTTAACTTTGAGACTTTGTTGTGAACTGCTTTGGAGTTTGTGCTTGGGCGCAAAACAGACGAGCAATAACAGGACGTGGATAGGAAGGAATGCTGGAAATAAAAAAGAGTCCATGAGGCAAAAAATGTTATGCGATTAAAAATTATTAATTATAATGGGGAAGCGGGGTGAGGTGGTGGGGGGAAGCATCATGCACACAAAACGGCAGGAGCAGGGAACCCACAAGGGAACCCACAAGGGAACCATGGTCGGCCTATCTGTCCCAAATGTCTAACATGCCATCTAATCATCCAGCAACAATTATTATTATTACTGTTTCTTACAAACATATCGATCAATATATTAACCAAAGCCATCTGTACACCAGCCTGCTAATAACCATCCTCAAATGGTCCCTTGTTTTTTTTTGCTTCTGTATCAGTCAATACATCTACCTGCCTCCTGAAAGTTCTGTTTGTTTTTCTCCTCCTCCTCTCCCTCATCTTCCTCGCCCTCATCTTCCTCTCCCTCATCTTCCTCCCCTCTCAGTGGTGCCTACAATCCCCCCCGCCTTCAAAACGCCAGAGTTAAACAAGTGGGACAAGCTCTTCACTATGCTGGAGAACTCACAGATGAAGGAGAATATGTTGCTGCAGTACGCAGACAACATCATCAAGGTGGAGCTGCAGTCTCTGCGGGGCGAGATGCTCCAGTTCGTGGCCAACTACGCGGGCGGCTGCTCCAGCGCCGTGGACAACGCCGGCCGCAGGCTGGCCCTGCAGCTGGAAATGAAGCTGGCCCAGGCCACCGAGCGCATGAAGGATGTCAACGCCGAGCAGCGAGCCCGCCAGGAGGTGTTGTTGCAGCAGCTGGTGGCTTCCGCGCGGAGCCAGACGGCCCGGCTGTCCAAGCTGGAGAGCACGTGCCTGAGCGGTGGGTTGACCAAGGACCACCATTCCGAGCGCGCGCTCCAGGAGGTGACCGCGGGTGAAGGTGGACAGTTGGAGAAGAGCCTCACCGCCATGGCGACTGACCTCCAGAAGGCCCAGATCCAGCTGGACCGCTCCCTGCGCTCAGCTGAGAGACACTTCCTGCCTTCAGGTACCTGTTTCTCACCTGTCGTCCTGTCTCTGTGTCCATTATACGATCTGCACAATGTCTAAGAGCTGCTGAAGCTCTTACATAGGGAATGGGATGGTTTTTGTTACATACAACCCTCGCCATATGCACATTACAAATCTTCTTTTGAGTCTACCCCCCCAACAAAAAAATAATGAAGTAATTAAAAAAAAACATGGTACAACACAGCTGTTCAACTTATGCTGAACCTCTGCTTTTCTGCGGATGCCGTTTAGAAAACGGAAACTTTTCGGCAAACGTGAAGGCAGTAGGTCCTGTCAGTGAGACGGCTATTTGACCCAGTTCAAATAAAATTTAAATGATTTAATCTCCAAACTTCCGTATTGTTGGTATTATGTGTTAAAAGTAGATCTGACTATGTCCCTGAGAAACAGAACAAAGGATAATTATTAACAGGGTAAGAGCTCCCACCACACCAAAGCTGTCCATAAAGGAAAACAGATGGAGGGCTTTTCTGTCCTGAGGGATTATGCCTTAATCTAAGACAAATGTAACGTCAATATTTTGGGTTTTGTAGGAAATGTGGGTCTCTGCTTGTGATAACGGATGATAAGCCCTGTGGTTCTCTCTGTGTGTGCTGGGAAGTGTCTTGATCTATTGTACCACTTCTCAGCCTTTCACTTCTCATTGCCATCACACAAAACCCCAGAGTGTGTGACCGTACGTCTGTCCCGACTAATGTCTCTCAGCTGGTCTGTCCATCAGGGATGGGCAGGGGGTGGGCGTTTCCCCTCTGCACGACAGGAAACACTGCCCCAATGTTCCTCTAACATTGTAAAAGTGTTATCCCGTCACTACGATTTCACAGCTCTGCTATGGAAACCTTTAATAGGAAACACAGCCAGGACCCTGAATTGCACATCCAGTTGTTGTATGTTGAATAGAAAGAACACAAAAAAAGAGAACGTTTTCATACTGCTCTGCGCCCTGCTGTGTGAGGCCAGAAACTGCTGACCACTGAGCGTGTTAGGAACCTGTCTCTACTCCAAATTTAACTTTCCAGTTCGCTTGCTGCTGGATGAAAGCAGTGAGTAAAACTGTAAACAGCAGAGCCATGTCTACAGGAAGCAGAAGGCAATGGTCTTCTGCTTTCCCCCCCTACCTCAACTAGTCCCCAAGCCCCTTTACCTCAAACTGTAATCCCTGGGTAGACCATTGTAAATACACCACTGGCAGACATGAAACAGGCATGGGAACTGTAGTTCATTTTCTAGAGTTTATGAACATTTCCCTGTTCAACAGGAAACAAAATGATGGATTGTGGGTGAATGGAGTAGGGAGAGACATAGAGACCATATGAAAGCCTCTGATTTCAACTTTTTTTTACTCTTGTTCTTTCCTCCGTCTTCCTTTTTATCTCCCTTTTTCTCTCTCTCCTCCTCTTCCTCCTCCTCCTCCTCCTCCCCTTCTCACACTCTCCCTCGTTCCTCCCAGGGTGCGAGATGGCTCTGCTCTTCCCCATGCGTTCCCGCCGGATATACGCTGCCGTCACGCCTGATGCCGACATGGGCCTGCAATCCTTCACCGTCTGCCTGTGGGCTAAGGTGAGGGAGGCGCTCAACAAGACCGTGCTCTTCTCCTACGGCTCCAAGAGGAACCCCTTCGAGATCCAGCTGTTCCTGAGCGGCCAGTCGGCGCTCTTCACCGTGGGCGGCGAGGCAAACCTGGTGGAGGCCGGCGACGCCGTGACGGACGGCCAGTGGAGCCACCTCTGCGGGACGTGGAGCTCGGAGGAAGGCCTGGCCTCGCTGTGGGTGAATGGGTTGAGGGTGGCCAGCTCGCTTGGGGTGGCGGAGGGCCACATCTTGCCCGACGGGGGCACCATATACCTGGGCCAGGAGAAGAACGGCTGCTGCAGCAGCTTCGGCTTCGACAGCGGCTCCGACCCCAAGCTGGCCTTCGCCGGCAAGATGACCGGGGTCAACCTGTGGGACCGGGTTCTCGGGGAGGAGGAGATCTTCCAGAACACCCAGCAAGAAGGCTCCTGCAGTAGCCGGGGGAACGTAGTGGGCTGGGGAGTGTCCGAAATTATTCCACACGGGGGCGCTCAGTACATCAACTAACTGTGGGAAACCTACAAAACAGCCAGCGTTTCTCAGCCGCGCGCTGAGCGATACCAGCAACGGCCACAACGTCACCCCTTTCTAACAGAAAGACTGAAGTATGTTCTCCTCACTGGTGAATGCTTCCCATTCACGGATCTTCTGTTTATGCATAACAGCATTACTCGGCCTTAGAAAGAGAAGTCTAACAAACAGCATTTACCAAAGTAAAAAAACAAACATTTATGAAACAATAAAGAGTGAGTGGATCTAATGTGCTTTTCTTTCTGGAGGCCAGTTTGCAAGCTGCTTTGGAGGGGGTCTACTTTTAGTCTTATTTTATTTTGTATGAACTGAATCTTAAGTTTTTTTTTTTTTTTTTAACTACATAATGTGTAATATTTCCAACTTTGTATTTATCAAAATGTTTACATTCAAATCTGACAAACAATACTTTATATGTATGTTTTTTTGAGTTGTTATTTGCATTTTGCATTTGAAATGATTTGTGAACTGGTCAATGTTATCGAATCGTTTCCGCCATTCCTCATTCTTAGTTTCCTCTCACACAAAGACTATTAATTTTAAGACTGATTAAGGAAAATGTTTACAACGTCTGCTACGTCTTTCTGTTTTTGAAAAAATGTGTATTATATTGTAAATTGTTTTGGTATGACATGAAAATGAATGTATTTTGTATATAAATATTTTGTCAAATGAATAAAAGACTTTAAAAAAATAAAGTGCAGGTTTCATAAGAAGTGCTATGGCAAATATCCATCTAACGCGTCTGGTCACAGTAACCAAACAATTTTCTATAGTCCAGGAAGATCCACAGGGCATAAAAAAAATACAAATGAGCAAACATACCTATAGCATAACTAAGTACCATAAGTAACCTATAGAATAACTAAGTACCATAAGTAACCTATAACATAACTAAGTACCATAAGTAACCTATAGCATAACTAAGTACCATAAGTAACCTATAGCATAACTAAGTACCATAAGTAACCTATAGCATAACTTAGTCCATCAGTTCATCACTTTACATTTACTGAGATAGTGATGCCCTCACTGAACACTGGATCAAACTTTGCATAAACATGAGTAACTCTGACATAGGTCACCACCTTCCTTACACAAGGCTAATGAACCGCAGTCAGTCAGCGAAAGTTTGGACGGAGCCAGGCGCGCGCACGAGTCGCCGTAAACGCGCCCCTCAAATTGCCTCCACATGTGGCCGTGCACAGCCTTTATTGCGGCCGAGGTTTCCAAATAAAACAGCGGATGAAGAACAGCTCGCAGCGCACGTCTGCACTGCTCGGCCTGCCTCTGCGGGGTACGTCCGCGTCCGCGGGGGTCCCGCGAATCGAGGCTTCCAGTACGGCCTGGTGACACAAGTCTCCATGACTTGGCTGGGGGAGAGGTGGGGGAGGTGGGGAGGTGGGGGGGGTTATGACACTAAAGAGAAGCCAATGCTCACGATTGGAAACTAATTATTGTATTATTCCCACACTCTCATAAACTCTGAGGTCATCACTACATAATTGAGCAAGGACAGAGCTGTTAACCACTATTTGGTTTGACTTCTCTGGTCAAGCATGACTACATTGTGACCCAAATATGACACTACAGCTTAATAGAGAACTAGAGCAGTGGTCAGAGCAGCATTGTGGAGAAGTGGTCAGAGCAGCAGTGCGGATCAGTGGTCAGGACCGGGTGGGAGGTCGACGGCTCGACGCTGTGCCCCAGAGCCACGGGTCCGAGAACATGTTAGTCCCCCAGGATAAGAGCACCAGCAGTGAAAACAAACGCTTGTAATGATTTAAATAAGCTGCGGTCAGTGGGGCTGTCTCTCTGCGGGCTATTAGTAATACCAGATGGTGTGTGGAGCTGCGTTCTTTAAAGGATACAACTAATAATAAAGCAGCCCCTGGCCCTCGCTGCCTACTAAGCTCATGCCACATTCAGCTAGCCTCTGTCTGACTCTGCTGCTCCACTCTCTCCTCGGGGGAGGGGTGGGCTTGTGAGCTCGATGGTGCGGCCCGTATAATAAACTCCAGACTCCCATTCATTTAAGAAAGAGGGCGAAAATAAGAACCCCCGGCCAGCGAGACGGCCCTTTTCACACTGTGATCGGCTGTGGATGCGCCTCTCCCTTTGATCTTCTGACGGTGGGGACTAATTGTAAAAAACAAGAATCGGGAGATGGTATGTGAAAGTTTTGACCCCAGACGGTCAATATGGTTCCTGACCTGTTTGCAGGTGAAAGTTCTAATAGGCCTTGCGTCTGACCGCAGGGATACGTCGCCGGTAACTCAGATCAACTTCCTGCGAGCACAGCGGGATGGCGCCTCTGGGCTGGGGGAGGGGACGGGAGGCCAGTCTTCACAAGTAAAGCCAGTCAGCGACATCCTGATTTTGGGGTGCCAGGAGACGGCTGTTTTTACCCTCTACGCTTGCTTACCTCTGACTTGGGCAACATGGGTTTTGTGTTACCTTAGATAACGTTACCTGCGATGGCAGCGTGGTACTCGAGCAAGTGAGCTCAGGAAAGCTGTGATAGGTTTTTGGAATGTGAAGCGAGTCTCATGTAACACAAGTTAGCAGTAAAAATAAGTGTGACACAAGACCTCTTTACCTGAGTCCATATTTGGCTGCCTGAGGCGATCTTGGGGCAACATTCCTCTAACCTGAGGCAGTCTTGTGTTATATGAAGAAGTCTTGCTTTACCTGAGGTAGCCCTGTGTTACCTGTGCGGTGTTAGTGTAGTGTTACCCGAGCTAGTGTTGCGCAGGCCTACCTGGTTTACCATAAGTGTTCTGAGACCAGCCTGACTAAAAAAACAGCCCCTGAGCACTGCCCTCCCTTTCCTTACATACATTTGCTTCTTGTTTTGGGAGCCAAGGAGGTCAAAGGTCAATGTTTATTGGTTCCCAGTAGTGGCAGAGGCTGCCGTGGAGAGGCTGGTGTTTACAAGGCTACGTGAGGAAGGTTCGATGCTCGAGTACGGGGCTGGGGGAGAGAGAGGGGAGGGGTTATTGGTGTAAAAAAGCATAGGGCTGCTTTAGGTCCCCGATATGCCCCTCTGCAGACTGTGTAGGGCACACAGAGCCCAGGGGACTAGTGAACTGCTATATATTGCATTACATCCTATTACATGTATTCACACTGCTGACATTTTACATGTTACCCATTGATACAGCCGAGTATCTGCCGGAGCAATTTGGGTTTGTTTCAACAGACCTACCACAGCCGTGGCCCACAAAACGTACCTGCATGACCAAGCTCCCTAAATGCTGTGCCAAAAGTGAAACGGAGAACGTAGTGGAGCCCGGCCACAGTTCAGCTGTAAAGCTTAGCAAATGTTTGGAGATGAGCCAGAGTTTGCGATCCCCCCCCCCTCACCCCCTCCCTTCCAGAAGCATACACGTCCCCATGCCCACGGAGAGGCAGTGAAAAAGAGGGGGGAGAACATAGACCACCCTTTCCTTTACAGGCAGTAATCTGTAAAATGTTAACACGTATAAATACACGTACACACGCAGAGCAGGTAAGTGGCTGGGCACATGTTCTGCTCCAGGGAAACATGTGTGGCTCAGAAGTTTTCCTTGATTACCGCGCAAATTGTACTCGTCTGCAAAATATACCCGCATAAAATTTAAAACCAGCATTGTTGTCACGGTTGCTGGTGTCATTATTATTTCATTCATTTCATACACAAAAGGATGGGAACTGAATGTAGAGGTAACTTGGGGGCCAGAATAGGACGATAAGTTTTGGGGGAGCCCTCCTCACCACTGAAAAAAAGCATTATTCTAACACAGAACATTCTGTGGACACTGGAGCCACATACTCAATGGGTTCCGAATGGGCGGAGGGTTTAAACCTGTCCTGGTTCATGTTGGTGCACTCTCGTTTGGTCCAACGGGCTTTTTTTCGTGTGTCAGGTGTTCGGGGCGCGGCTCCCGCTGTTCCCTCGACTTTGGGAGCAGATTAATCTTAAGGGGAGCCCGCTTGGAGCGCACCAAGCAGGGCTCCCCATTTTGCATGGCTCTTAAGCACCTCCACCAAACACATCCCCGGGCGTGCCTCCATCAATCACCTCTCCGGCAGGCATGGAATCTGGGGTCCGTCCGGTCCCTAATAAGGCCCTCTAATGTGGAGTTGCCTAATGCACTTTCATAACAAGAGTCCCTCCAGCAGGCAGGGAATCTGGGGTCCGTCCGGTCCCTAATAAGGCCCACTAATGTGGAGTTGCCTAATGAACTTTCATAACAAGAGTCCCTCAGGGAGAAGCAGGGAAGGGGAGCTACAGAGCTCATGTTTCGCAACTGGGATACGGTGCAGGGCCAGAGCCGCTTGACCGAACTTATGACCGAAGGCCTTATTGATTAAAATCTCCAGAGGAAGAGCGATGTCGTGACCTTTGGCGTGACACTTTACCTCACGTGCTCCTGTCGTAAATCCCAGCCGTATTGCCTGCTTAATGTGTAAATAGAAGCGAAAGCCCCCGTAAATGAATCACTGGAGAATTATTTATTTAGAGTCAGTTTCATGAGGAATTACAGCCCCGCTCGCCCTGGTGGCCAGCGGAGACGATTAGTTTTTCAAAAGGCAGAAAATTAGTTTTAATAAATCTGTTGGTGTGTGGAAGCAGGGTCGGGTTGAGGGGTTCTGACACTCAGATCGACAGCTTGGTGAAACTCAGGCCTCTTTTCCCCGCTCCTGGAAGGAAGCCCTTGTCCTTTGGCTGACCCCCAATCAATGAAGCTTTCCGCTTGTTAATGCGTATACACAATCTAAACTGAATTAAGTTATTCCCGTGAATATTAAAACCGAAGCAGATGGGGTTTGTGGACGCTCATCTCTCTCCGGACCGCCTCTCCTGGTGCCATGACAATGCCGTTTCACAGAACTTCAAGGTTTGTGAAACTTTTTTCGGACTGTGTGCGCTCTCAATTAAAGTCTTTAAATTTAATTATTTATCAAATAGCGAGGCTGTAGGGCACGCAAGGACGGGCCAAGAATAACTCACTCGCAGAGCCAGGACTTTGAGAAGAAGCTTTTGGCTTGATTTAAGCTGAAACCGACACAAACAGCTCCAGGTCGGGCCTGCTTCATGTTCCTAGCCTGCGGCCTGCAGATAGCCAGGTACCTGCATCAAACCACCTTTAAACAGATCTGATATGTAGACCACATTGTTAACCACACTGTCATTATTTGAATGGGAACTTAAGAGTGCTATCTGGAGAAAACTGCATTGTTTTACATTTTATCATTGTAACTGGTTACAATACTTGTTTTCCAACATTTTTTCTTTAAAGCATCAGTAATTGAAAGGCATCGGAGACTTATATTGACATACTCTCCGAAGCACACACAATCAAATGTAAAATCCACTACGCCATTTCAGTTTCATATAGTATGGGCAGAAATGCATGCTGGGAAGGCTCTCTCAGCCTGCGACATGTAGACTGTGTAGCGCGTGATTCTGCTATGCGATTAATTTTTGCTGGGCCTTCACAGACGCGAGTCAGCTGGAAGCGCTGTTCGGTGGGGAGACGAGGGGGGGTATTGAGTGTGAGGAGAGGGACTGTACGTGCGCCCATGTGCCCCCTCCCCCCCCCACCTCGGGAAACATCCCTACCTCTCAGCACGCTACAGATGATGGCTTCTGTGTGCTCGGCCAGGAGATCCGCCTTGGCGATGGCCGCCAGGGACAGGTAGCTGGACATGTTTCTGGACAGTTCCTTGTTTCCTCCCTGGAGAAATTTGACTGCCACTGGCACTGCCAGAGCCATGATGAGGGGCTGATTGTAGTTCTGCAGAGGGGAAGAAGAACAATGAGTCATTTCTTATTTACTTCTTCTCGTGTGTCCACTCAAAAGAATGCCTTGAGAACAGTTTTCCCCTCTCTCTTTCCAAAACCTTTCTAATTCTGGGTTTTCCTGGAGAGTTTGAAGATGAAGAACGCTGTCCTACTTCGACACGCGATCCAGAGGTGCCTTACTGGCCAGTACTGCACCAACACAAACATGGGTCCGGGTCTTCGTAACTCTTAAATTAAATTTATTTGATGCATGATGTGATGACTTGTCATATCATATGTGTTAGTATAGCAATAAGCATAACATTTGCACACTCAAAACTAAATATTCAGCTTCCCTTCAAGTATAGAGAAAGCAACGTCAATCGTCTTCTTCTTCAATCCCACCATCTGTAGGCCTCTAACCACTAGTCCAGTCCAGTCAAGTCAAGTTAATTTATAAAGCAAATCTAAAAACAACCAAAGCGCTGTACAGTGTCAAAGTGATAAGAAATAGAATAAATAAATAAAACAATGACGGAACAAGACAGAAATACCAAAAATTTAAATGGCTATTAAATATACAAAACTTAAACAAAAATACCTGGCACTTGTAGCCCAGCTGTGCAATTGTCTGGACCAGAGGCTGATATTTCTGAATTTTTGTCAAAAAGGCTCCTTCCAAACTATAATCAAAGGAGCGGCCTACTTCTAGTACATAGACGTTCATAACCTCCTCCTCAACAGCAACTACATCCGGTGTATTATCAAAAATGTTTGTAAATATGTCAGAATCCTTATTACAACAGTTGTACATGTATAGTTTAACAGTGGAATGTTTGTGCATTCATACAGAGGGCTGAAGACAAGATGTAATATGCTCACATACACATACACACACACAAGCACACACGTACACACACACACACACGTACACACACTTACACACACACACACACGTACACACACATACACATACACACACACAAGCACACACGTACACACACACACACACACACGTACACACACACACACATACACATACACACAGACACACGTAAACAAACACGCACACAGACACAGACACACAGACGCACAGACACACAGACACACAGATAGATAGACAGACAGACACACACACACACACCACCCCAAATATATAATTCCTTGCAGATTCCTCAGTGTATAATTCTTTCCTGGAAGAAAATTCTATGTGGACCCCCTTTGGGCTCAGAGGAGGATCCTTGTGTTGTTTAGTACATAAAAAACACATCATGTATTCCATTCCACATATTACAGAGACTCCACATGAAATGTACGTGGTTCAATTCCGCTCAACTGGACCACAGGGACAAACCGATTATGACCACAGTGGACAGGAAATGAAGAAGACAGGAAACGGACTGACTGGCATTGAACCGCTCTCTCTCCCCCCGTCCCCAAAAACCTCGAAGAGGCTTTGAGTGACTCATGCAGCAGCACTGGGAAGAGTTGAGGGGGGCATAGTAGGCCAGGAGAGTCTTGCTCAACACGTAAAGGTTCTCTCTGCTCATGTCCCGAACCAACACAGTGCATGTTTGACTGTGTGAAAAAATCACTGAAAGGGTTTTGGCGCCCCCTAAAGGTAGATTCAGACAAGGCTGGTATTTGTGTTTCTGTTACTTATTATTACTGCCAATGTCTTATCTAATGGCCTCCACCACTACTACACTTGTTAATGCTCAATGCTACTGAAACTCCAGCATTTTCAACTACTTATGCTTCTCCCACTATTAGAACTACTACAAGCCACTAGCTACTGCAGCTACTCATAATGCATATTAAGAAAGATTCTTAAATAACTGATGCTAATCTTTTGCTAGTGTTTGTAAGAAGCAAATATTTATGTTTGAGCTCATTGTTGCACTCGGATGTGATCAGCACTCCCCAAGGCTCACTAAGAGAGCTTACCTCATTTTGACTGTTGAGTACACTCATTTTCTTGCCATTCCAATCATGTCCAGCATGGGGCACCATACACACACACATTAGACACACGTGTGTGTGCATGTGTGTGTGTGTGTGTGTGTGTGGGTGTGTGCATGTGCGTGTGCACGTGTCCTCAAGCCAACCCCTCCCCCCCTCCCCCCAAGTACACACACACACACACACACACTCTCTGTCAGGAGTATGCCAGAAACACAATCTACAAACTAATGACAAAAAGTAATTCCAATATCAGCCAACCTCTTAGATCAAAGCCTTCCACAAATAGCTTGGAAGAAGTCAACCATTTAACAAAGGCCTCAAGCCCTCTAATTAAGCTTGAGTCTCCCAGCTACCCAGCACACACCTTCCTACCTGCCAGGCCAACTCCAGCTTACAGGTATACAGGGACTGGCACAGCCAGGGACACTGAATTCAGTGGTATAAGTGAAGGGGTTGTATGGGAAGTAGATATTGTATACATAGTATAGCTCCAGTCACCAGAATTTATAACCAGTTCATTCAACATAATTAATTAAACATAATTCAAAATCATATGAAACTATCTACTGTATAGCCAGAATTGTCCATGGGCTTATCATATCTGCTTTTATGTTCCAAGTTTTAAAAAAAAAAATTTTTCCACATATAAGAGCTTTTGTGAGATAAATAATGTTTTATCAACAAACCTTCTTCCATTTATTCACTGGCTCAAACTGTGCAAAATACTGTGCATCCCGGTAACGATGGTCATTGGCCTGGTTTTTAGTATCTACCGTGGGTGTAACCTACAGGAGAAGAATGGGCCGGCAAGGTGACCTGTGTGTGTTCTGCTTCACAACCATCACCACCGTTTTTTAGGGCTTTTTTAGCTTTGGACAGGACAGTTATAACTGTCTGGCTGACAGTTATGAGATCATAATGACCCTGTTAGGCTAATAGTCATGTGTTCATAATGAGAGTGATCCAGTCTGGCTGACAGTTATGTGATTGTAATGACCCTGTTAGGCTGATAGTCATGTGTTCATAATGGGGGTGATCCAGTCTGGCTGACAGCTATGTGATCATAATGACCCTGTTAGGCTAATAGTCATGTGTTCATAATGAGAGTGATCCAGTCTGGCTGACAGTTATGTGTTTGTAATGACCCTGTTAGGCTAATAGTCATGTGTTCATAATGGGAGTGATCCAGTCTGGCTGACAGTTATGTGATTGTAATGACCCTGTTAGGCTAATAGTCATGTGTTCATAATGAGAGTGATCCAGTCTGGCTGACAGTTATGTGATTGTAATGACCCTGTTAGGCTGATAGTCATGTGTTCATAATGAGAGTGATCCAGTCTGGCTGACAGTTATGTGTTTGTAATGGAGGTGACCCCGTTAGACTGACAGTTAGGAAGCCTGACCTGCAGAATGCAGCTGGTGATGTCAGAGGCAATCTTGGCGTGGGGCGTGTCCTCGTCCTTGCCCTGAGGCTGTAGGTTGTGTTCCAGACAGGACTCCCACAGAGACACCAGCGCTGCCCCGTGCCTCTCAATGGAGCGTGTTTCCCGGATAGCCGTAGTGATACGCGTGATGCAAATCTCCACCACCGCCTGGTCATTGTCATTGGTTAGGTAGTCCTGCCAGAAACCAATCAAGGAATGTCAATGCAGTACTGCAGCAGACCAAAACAACTTGTGTATGCTGTCCCTGTTTGAGCATACAATCAATCATTGTGCAATTAAGTCATGTGTTGCATTGTATTGTAAGTATTGTAAATCAATATGTAAATCGACTTGAAAATCAGATGTATTTCTGAAGTATATAACTTTTTACACTGGAAGATATACAAACATTTTAAGTATGTAAGTTTTAATTACTTATCAGAAAGAGGATAATATTCTTAGGTGCAGCAAACAAAGTGCTAATTAAAACAACATGAGGCTGAAAACAGAGAGTACCCAGAAGGCCGCAGGTTCATTTAGCCCTCAGACTGGACTTGCAGATGGCAACTTTTGGGGGAAATGACAAGGAGCGTAAAAAAAAGTAAAGAAAATAAAACTGAATGAGAAACAGCTTTATGCATTGGAACCCGTGCTTATTCCTGTGATTAAAAGCCTAGGAGGGCTTAAATATCCAGAGGAATTGTGCAACATTTCCATGCACAGCTCCCCCACGCTGCTTGGAGCAGCGCTCTGCAAGACGCAAGACTCTGACACCGACTCACACGCTATGTGAAAGGAAGAGCACAAATTAGACGGGACTATTCAGTGGATCACGCTGCCAGGGATGTTCTGATGGGTAGTGCACCCCTCGGCATGTTGGGTAATAGAGTTTCACTGCAGTAGAGTGTACTTTTATGGGCTGTGCTAGGAGAAAAAAAAAACTGTTACTGTGAGTCAGGGTCAGTTAAAAAGAAGTCGCAAGTTAAAAAGGGTTCATTAGCTTGCTGCCACATCATATCCTTAAGAGGCTATAAGTGCTCCTATGGGCATTGTGTCCTTCAGCATGGTGGGTTATAAATACCATGCCATTCAGCACACTGGTATAAAGCGTGTGTCCCAGTCCACCCCCTACACCCTTATAGTGTGGCTACCCTTTGCAGTACCCACCAAAACCAGTCCAAAAACTGAAGGTGTTTTATCCCACCCTAAACCAGGGCTGCACAACTCCGGATCCTGCCGGCCACAGTCACTGTAGGGTTTGCTCCAACCATGCACGACACCACCGGATTTCACTAATGAGCTTACTTCCTGAACCGAGGAGGTAAAATAATTAGTGAAATCAGGTGGTGTATGTCCATGGTGGAGTGAATACCGGCAGACACTGCAACCCGCAGGACCTGGAGTTGAGTAGCGCTGCCCTAAACGGTCTTCATCCGCAGAGTCTGCACATGTGCCAACTTCACAGTGAGGATGCCATTGCCATGGTTACAGCCCGTAACCTCTATCTAAGCTTATAGGAGGTGTCTCAAACTGGAGAGACATACGCCAGTGACATTGGTGATGTTTGTCTGCATAACAGTAAACAGTAGCTACATAGGCATTTTTTTTGCATCTTTCTTTGTTTTCATTTATTCGTATACAATAAATGATAAACACAAATTCATAAGTCAAGCATAAAAAATAAACATTCATTGGCTATAATATTACGGCAAGTGAGCTAGCAAGCTAATAATGTTAGCTATACTATACTACTATTTTTTTACACTATTGAATACTAGTTTTGATAACTTTCAGCAAATTACCTAATTAAAAACTTTTTTCTAGCTTGTTCGTTCAGCTATGTCAGCTCGCTATAGCATATGAGGTTCATTTAACAAGCTTTAGCTATGGCTTGCAAGATAACAAGAGTACCCTACTGTTAGTGTTAGTCAATTATTAGCCACACATTTCAGGCTACCTATAGCAGACAGAATGTAGAGTTGAGACTAGTCAGTTATGGACGGTTTAGTTTTTCCCATTAAATGCTTGCAGAGACTGACAACTAAAACGTAACTTATTGAGCTGTGCTAATCCAACAGGTCTCTTCTCAAAGAGAAACTTTACCTGAGTGTGTCTGAGACTGAAGCTTTTGAGCTCCTGCCACACCATCTACCCTCAGTGATTAGCTCCGTAAGTCACCCACACAGCGATGTTAAAAAAAGACACATTAAAAAGGCTTTATGTAACGATGACCTGGGAGAGGGGTCAAATTGTATCACAGAGTGCGTCCTCTGCTGTGATGTGAGATAGAGTGCGTGTCCCTCGGCATGCTGGGATACAAAGGGTAGTGTGTCCTGGAGGCGAGGGGGAGGGGAGGGTTCTCACCGGGGAGCAGGAAATGGCCTTGATCTCCTCCAGCGCCTCGGAGAGACAGTCCTCTATCACCGCATCCTCCAGGGAAAAGAGGTCCCCGGCACGGGACAGGTCCCTCTGGCCCAGCACCAGGCGGAAGAGGTGGTGCATGATGCCCCCGGCCCGCCTCAGACCGCGCCCAGTGTCGACTCGGGTTCCTCCTTGTGCCCTGCGTTGCCGTGACAACTGGACATGGCACGCTGCGCCCCGATTTATTTTTTTGAGGGTGGCCTTTGCAGTGGCTCTGCACACATCAGACCCCCACCCTTAACCTGGAGAGAGGAAAGAGAGCAGGAGGTGGAACAGGGGAAAGAGGGAAGAGAGAGGAAAACAGAAAGAGTGCAAAAAGTTTACCTTTTTTAAATATTCACAGCTTAGAGTGCTGTTCAAATTCTGTGTGCACGTGTATACAGATGTGTACGCATACCCGTATATAAAAACAAATAGGTATAAACACAACTAGCATAGGTATATCTTACTCTGTGCCGACTGCATTTCAGGAAGAATATATACAGTATGTAATGGAAAGGTGTTTCTGTAAGCTTGTGCGTACTTAATAAGACACTTTATATATACATCTTATACATTTTATAGTTTTAAAACTTGTCCAAGACCAGTGGATATATGCTACGATGGATGCCTGTTTAAAGTAATGTTTATAAAACATAGTAGTTCTAAAGTAGACGAGCACTTTTCCCTCCACACTTAACACTGCCTTAAAAACAAAGGCAGTGAGTTGTCATTCACATACGGTGTCAGCCCATCCTCTCTTTAGGCCAGGTTAACTGTTCTCCGTTAATTAGTAATGTGTAAATCTTCTCTTTTAATGAGCATGTTATTCATTAAATAAGGTGAAGTGAATTGATTTGCTGTCTCTTGAGTTTAGTTCTGAGTAAATACGCAGCACAGGTCAGTACATTCCAGAACAAACGAAAGTGTATGTACAGCCTGAAAAACCTGTCTCTCAAAAGTGAATTTTTTGGAGAGGAACCTGTTTGGGGAGCAAGTGGGACTGTTCTTGTGGCTGTAGAGAAAAGGGGGGTTAACCATTTACTGTGTTCCCCTCTGCTACATAACGATAAAAAAAGACCACTCCCTCATTTCCACTTCAGTACATGCATGTTCTGTTTTCAAAGCCCAAACACTCGACTAGTTTCTAAAAACGTATGGTGCAGCTTTCCGCTGTAAAGCCCGTCTCAAACTGGATGCCAGCTTTCCGCTGTAAAGCCCGTCTCATACTGGATGCCACTTTCGGTGGTATTGATGAAACCCAGTGTATCGATACTTGTGCTTTGAGGCTCAGTGTTGGGGCATTGCATCCAGCTATTTTAGTGACCCCCGTGTTTAAAACAACGGGTTCATATCGATCTCTAATAAGAGGGGAAACTCATTTCTCTTTATATGGAAACCGCTTTTTGTTCATGAACTCCATAAAGGAGCTGCTACGTGATGTGAATGTTACAAGCTGGGAATATTGACTTACTGTTTACATGTCTAACAAATAAAAGGAAATGAGGCTTCATTTAAACGGCACCTACAGTCATTCCCTGAATTCCCTGTTTCATTGCTTAGCGCACCACCCAAGAGGCAATTTAATCTCAGAGAACTAACTTTAAATGTAGCATATAGATTTGTAAGGCAATTTCAGAAACAATTCAAGTATTACATTTAGTATATTGACATTACACATTACATTTCTATTTACACTACAAGTGTACATGGCCCCCAAGGCGAGCCGTTAAGTTTACTCTTACTGAATGCATTGATGATTTCAGTCTAGAGGGGAGCTCTCCGGACGCCGTTCTGCAAATTTTAAATGTTTTCAGGCCGGGCTGCACCAGCAGGAGAAAGATCACTCACTTGAGTGGAAAGACTCCCCGTGGTTCTGGGAGCTAACCATGTGTTATGACCACACAGGGTGGACCTGGGGGCTGCGGTTTCAGCACTGAGCCTGCATAGGCTGCTGGGAAGAGATGATGACTCTGACTACAAAGCCCAGAGCCAAACTCAACCCATCTGGATTGTCGGGCGAGTGAGAATTTGTTGAAAACTACGGTTTCTGAGTCCAGCGGTTTTAGCGGTTAGCGACCTCGTTTGATGTTCGGCAGTTCTGAATAACAAACTCAAATGGCATAAAATGCTAAATCTCCTCACTTATCCATCCAACATGTAAAATACAGTTTATTTATGAGATTTAATTTTCTAATTATTATCACACACACACAGACACACATTTAATCCTTTAAATTGGCTGAAATCAAACCAAATTTGGATCCCACTGTCTTGGCTAATTATAGACCTATTTCAAACCTCCCATTTTTATCAAAAATTCTTGAGAAATGTGTAGTGCAACAGCTTTCTTAATTTTTTTTTCCATAGTAATAACGTGTATGAGAGGTTTAATTCTGGGTTTAGAAAGCACCATATAGCACTGAGACAACCCTTGCCCTAGTAATGAATGACTTGTTCCTCAGGCTAGAAAATTTAGTTGGTCTCACCGGGCATGCTCTTATGTGGTTTAAATCTTATCTCTATGATATATCCCAGTTTGTTAGGGTAAACAATCAGTCCTCTGAATTTTCTAGGGTGAACTTTGGAGTACCACAAGGATCGATTTTGGGTCCTTTGCTCTTTTCTCAGTACATGCTCCCTTTGTACATTATAAGCAGATATGGTGTTAACTACCACTGCTACCCAGATGACACACAACTTTATATATCAGTTAAGCCAGGTGAAGTTGACCAGTTGTCTAAACTAGAGACCTGTCTTAAAGATGTAAAGGCCTGGATGACCCAAAATATCCTCTTATTGAACTCAGATAAAACTGAGATATTAGTATTAGAATTTATATCTTCAAAATAAATTCTGTTTTCCTTAAATTTAGATTGCTTCTCTGTCTCCGCCAACAAGGTTGTTAAAAACCTTAGTGTGTCTATTGATTCAGACCTCTCCTTTCAGCCCCATATTAACAATATCACAGGAATGGCCTTCTTCCACCTGAGGAATATATCTAAATTAAGAAAGGTGTTGTCCTTGGAACATGCTAAAAAAATGGTTCATGTTTATGTAACCTCTCGACTAGATTACTGTAATACTTTATTGTCTGGTTGCACTGGTTCAGCCCTGAATCATCTCCAACTTGTACAGAATGCAACTGCTAGGGTTCTGACTAGATCCAAGCAATGGGAGCATATCAGCCCGGTGCTCAAAACACTTCATTGTCCCCCTCGCCCTGATCTGCCGACCGGTCCAGTCATGCCCTTCGCCCTGAGTTTGCAGGCTGCTCCAGTTCTGTCTCTCCCCTGGCTTATCCCTGCCTTGACCGGAGTCCCAGATGCACCACCCTGCCCCTTTGAATTGAACATTTTAATATCCTTTCATTGGACTTTCTACTTACCAGCTAGTTTTATTTACAGTCTATTACCATCCATTCCACCTTTAGTTTAAACCGGGCCGGCCAGCAAAGAATGGGCTCCCCCTTCTCTAGCCAGGTTCCTTCCAAGATTTCATCCCATTGGGGAGTTTTTTTCTCGCCACTGTTGAGTGTTTTTTCTTTCCACCAGGGAGTTTTGTTACCTCGTTTTGCTGGTTGGGGGGGGTTTTTTGGTAAATTTTCCTTCTGTTTCTCTGTGCAGCGTCTTTGTGACAGTTCTCTGTAAAAAGCACTATACAAATAAAATTGAATTGCTACGCCTTGGTGCCTGCCCTTTGTAGCTTACCTCTAGGTTGATCTGATCTAGGTATTTCAAGTTCCCTACATTCAGTCCAACTGTCCAGAATTGGCCAAATGGTGAAATCAGAGACCCTACAGAAGCAGCCTTGTTCTGGAGAGATCCGCACTGTGTGTACTATTGGCACCGAGGTCCAAACGGAATATTTGCACTGCAATTGGAGGTGGGCACTGGGGAAATGTCACCATCCTGGCACTTCAAGCTGGGAACGCTGCATTCTTCTTTCCGAGCACCACTGCTTTCTCAGACACGGATCACCAGAACAAAACGGCCTGTTCTCACATAAAGTGAGGGATTAAGTTTTAAGTATTGAATAAATTGCAGGCGAAAAAGCATTAAATCCCGCTGGATGTTTTGAATTATAAGTTCCCAACAATCTCTCACCATCTCTGACTATCAACACTAATGACATTTTCTGGAATGGAGACTTCATTAAATATTACAATTCACAATAAGATGCTGTGCACCAGTGATCCCCAGCCATGTTCCTGGAGATCTACCGTCCTGTAGGTGTTCTCTCCAAACCTAACAAAGCACACCTCATTCAACAGCCAGATATCTCATTGAGCCGCTAAGTAGCAGAATCAGGTGTGCCAAACTAGGGTTAGAATGAAAACCTACAGGACAGTAGATCTCCAAGAACAGGGTTGGGTACCACTGCTCTACATAGATAGTACTAGGTCTCTGTGCCGGACAAAAAAATTATAACATTAGACAGGTTCAATTCGCAAAATGCAGAGAAAAATACATGGCTTCGGTCGGACATCCTGCTTCCCTCAAACTCGTTTCCTGTAGGATGAAAAGGCCATGCCATGCAGTGCCTGTGTACTGTGCTCTCCTGTGTATTTGTATTCCTGGTAAATGAAAGCCATGTCAAAGGCATCGGTGTGCCCAATATCGACTGGCACTATATGTGACTGATTATGGGCAACAGTCACATCACAGCAGATCCTTACCCTCGCAGGCAGCCCATAGCACAGGGGAGGTGGCTTGTAATGTACCGGCTGAGTTTATTTTAAAAGCACTTGGAAGGTGCATAAATCGTCTCTCTTCTCCTCGCTCGAATATCTGCTGCAGAATGACCAGAGCTGTCCAGGTGTGAATAGAGAGGGAGATGTACTGTATGTGTAAATAGTGGGATATATGCTGTATATATGCCTCACTGGTGCAGAGACTTGCCTTCTGGACTGTGAGGGCAGCAGCTAACGAAATATACAATAATAAGGGTAACGATTTACATTAACTGCACCTTCATAAAGCATGCATTATGCATTCATGAGCATTGCAAAAGCATTACATTACAATTACATAGAGCGTTATGAATGTTTTATGTGCGCAGTATTCCTAGATCTGTGAACCTCTGGTCAGATCTATTCCATGAGATGATAAGTAAAACATTATAAAGCATTCATAATGCTCTATGTAATTGTAATGTAATGATTTTGTAATGCTCATAAATGCATAATGAATGCTTTATGAACATGCAGTTAATGTAAATCGTGACCATAATAAGATATAATAATATCATTTATTACATTTGTGTATTATCGTATTAATAAAATGCGAGCCACCCGCTCATTTGTACTTAATTTAATGGCATAATATTATTGTTACGGTTGCCATTACTGTTGTTCTCAGTATGGACTACCACAAGGAAGTGTGCTTGCACCACTACTCTTCAACATCTACACTAACAACCAACCTAGAAGTGAAGGTACATGTCACTTTATCTATGCAGATCACCTTAATGTAGCTGCCCAATACAGTGACTTCAGTGCTGTTGAAGAACGACTCTAAAATGCCCTCAACAAACGAACACCTTACGACGAACAGAACCCCCTCCGTGCAAACCCATCAAAGACACAGGTGTGTGCATTCCATCTGTGCAACCGAGAAGTCAAACGCCGAATGAACGTCACCTGGTCTGGTACCCCTCTTGAAAACTGCGATCACCCAGTATATCTAGGAGTCACCTTAGATCGTTGTCTCTCCTTCAAGACCCATGTTGAGAAGACAAAAGCTAAAGTCTGTGCAAGAAACAAAATTGTCAGCAAAATTACTGGAACAAGATGGGGCGTCAATCCTGACACTCTATGATCAACTGCCTTGGCCCTTTGCTAATCAACAGCAAAGTATGTGTGCCCAGTCTGGGAAAGATCAGCCCATGCTAAGAAGATTGATCCAGCTATCAATACAACCTGCCACCTTATCACTGGATGTCTTAAACCAACATCAACTGACAGCCTATACATACTATCTGGTATAGCTACACCAGAGATTCATCGCAGTGCAGCAAGCAGTAGAGAACGCCATCGCCAGACCACAGATGAACGACATCCCCTATTCGGCCATGAACCCACAAAAAGTCAGCTAAAGTCAAGGGAAAGCTTCCTCAACGAAGCTGAACCAAATGCTGAAGCTGAAGGTACTGGAATTGCATTATGGAAAGAGAGACGAGCCAATCACAACATCCATGTCCATAAGTGCCAAAGAAGAACTTCCTCCTGGTGCCGAATCAAGCAGGGCTGAATGGAAATGCCTCAACAGACTGAGAGCTGGTACTGGTCGTAAGTGGGGTTATATAGACACTGAGAGCTGGTACTGGTCATAAGTGGGGTTATATAGACACTGAGAGCTGGTACTGGTCATAAGTGGGGTTATATAGATACTGAGAGCTGGTACTGGTCGTAAGTGGGGTTATATAGACACTGAGAGCTGGTACTGGTCATAAGTGGGGTTATATAGACACTGAGAGCTGGTACTGGTCATAAGTGGGGTTATATAGACACTGAGAGCTGGTACTGGTCATAAGTGGGGTTATATAGACACTGAGAGCTGGTACTGGTCATAAGTGGGGTTATATAGACACTGAGAGCTGGTACTGGTCATAAGTGGGGTTATATAGACACTGAGAGCTGGTACTGGTCATAAGTGGGGTTATATAGACACTGAGAGCTGGTACTGGTCATAAGTGGGGTTATATAGACACTGAGAGCTGGTACTGGTCATAAGTGGGGTTATATAGACACTGAGAGCTGGTACTGGTCATAAGTGGGGTTATATAGACACTGAGAGCTGGTACTGGTCATAAGTGGGGTTATATAGACACTGAGAGCTGGTACTAGTCGTAAGTGGGGTTATATAGATACTCAGAGCTGGTACTGGTCATAAGTTGGGTTATATAGACACTGAGAGCTGGTACTGGTCGTAAGTGGGGTTATATAGACACTGAGAGCTGGTACTGGTCATAAGTGGGGTTATATAGATACTGAGAGCTGGTACTGGTCATAAGTGGGGTTATATAGACACTGAGAGCTGGTACTGGTCATAAGTGGGGTTATATAGATACTGAGAGCTGGTACTGGTCATAAGTGGGGTTATATAGACACTGAGAGCTGGTACTGGTCGTAAGTGGGGTTATATAGACACTGAGAGCTGGTACTGGTCGTAAGTGGGGTTATATAGACACTGAGAGCTGGTACTGGTACTGGTCGTAAGTGGGGTTATATAGACACTGAGAGCTGGTACTGGTCGTAAGTGGGGTTATATAGACACTGAGAGCTGGTACTGGTCATAAGTGGGGTTATATAGATACTCAGAGCTGGTACTGGTCATAAGTGGGGTTATATAGACACTGAGAGCTGGTACTGGTCATAAGTGGGGTTATATAGACACTGAGAGCTGGTACTGGTCATAAGTGGGGTTATATAGACACTGAGAGCTGGTACTGGTCGTAAGTGGGGTTATATAGACACTGAGAGCTGGTACTGGTCGTAAGTGGGGTTATATAGATACTGAGAGCTGGTACTGGTCGTAAGTGGGGTTATATAGATACTGAGAGCTGGTACTGGTCATAAGTGGGGTTATATAGATACTGAGAGCTGGTACTGGTCGTAAGTGGGGTTATATAGATACTGAGAGCTGGTACTAGTCGTAAGTGGGGTTATATAGACACTGAGAGCTGGTACTGGTGGTCGTAAGTGGGGTTATATAGACACTGAGAGCTGGTACTGGTCGTAAGTGGGGCTATATAGATACTGAGAGCTGGTACTGGTCGTAAGTGGGGTTATATAGACACTGAGAGCTGGTACTGGTGGTCGTAAGTGGGGTTATATAGACACTGAGAGCTGGTACTGGTCGTAAGTGGGGTTATATAGACACTGAGAGCTGGTACTGGTGGTCGTAAGTGGGGTTATATAGACACTGAGAGCTGGTACTGGTCGTAAGTGGGGTTATATAGACACTGAGAGCTGGTACTGGTGGTCGTAAGTGGGGTTATATAGACACTGAGAGCTGGTACTGGTCGTAAGTGGGGCTATATAGATACTGAGAGCTGGTACTGGTCGTAAGTGGGGTTATATAGACACTGAGAGCTGGTACTGGTGGTCGTAAGTGGGGTTATATAGACACTGAGAGCTGGTACTGGTCGTAAGTGGGGTTATATAGACACTGAGAGCTGGTACTGGTGGTCGTAAGTGGGGTTATATAGACACTGAGAGCTGGTACTGGTCGTAAGTGGGGTTATATAGACACTGAGAGCTGGTACTGGTGGTCGTAAGTGGGGTTATATAGACACTGAGAGCTGGTACTGGTCATAAGTGGGGCTATATAGATACTGAGAGCTGGTACTGGTCATAAGTGGGGTTATATAGACACTGAAGATGTCATCTGCATATGTGGCACTGAACCACAAACTATGGAGCCCCGATTGAGATGTCCTCTATTGGAGCATGAATGCAAAGCTGAGGACCTCGCAGAGAACAATGATATTGCCAAGAGTTGTGTTCAGCTTTGGCTGAAACACAATATCTAGCATGTGCGGACACGATAAGAAGAAGTATGGTTCTACGAAAGTCAGGACAGACACTACATTACCCACGAGACCAAGCTCCTCAGCTCTCTGGGGAAGAGCTTCGTATATCACCAAGGCTTGACAGTGACAGTCACAAATTGACTGAGAGTCTGCTGGCCTTGCTGTGTGCCAACCGGTAGACTGAAATGTCATTTTTATGCCAGTGTAATGGTCCTGGAGACCACTGGCACAATGCCAGGCTCTATTGAAACAGTCTAAACAAACAGCGCTGGGATGCAAAAGAAGAAATTCCAATCGGACCATAGTTGCCATAGTCAAAAAACAACACCGTAAATACAAGTGTTTTTTGCTCTAATATAAATATTTGCTTTATCTTAAAATCTCAATAGGCCTCTGGCAGGTTTCCTCCTGAGAAACTGTTACCCCTTCTTAATATCAATATCACAATGTAGATATTTACACTCTTATCTTGCCCACACGGTGCCTGCATAATTTCTCAGATTTTGTTCATGCACATGTAATACGCATGTAGTTATGTGCGCTTGTGTTAGATAGCATGAAAGAGAGAGAGAGTGAGAGAAGATTTAAGATAAAAAAGGGGAAAATTCTGTTTCAGAATCCCACCCTTCTTCCTCAAGCCGAATGCACACTGAACATCCATTACTCCACTCAACTGCATACTGTCCATCAGTGTGAGCCTGCTGTTACCACACACATGATATGAATGCACTTACACAAACCCACGCACATACACACACAGTCACATAGACAGAGCAATGGATCAACCTGTAACCTGAATGTTGTCATATCTCAGACTGAACCGTGTGTACTAGTATGGTCTGTTAACTCAGTTGTAAAATGTGACCATGGAAGTTTTGTGTAAAAAAAAATTAAATAAATAAAGAGCCTCTGGAATTTAGCTCTTGAACAATCAGCTAGTTACTATTAATCACCCTGATGCAGCTCAACAATCCCAGGAATTCAGACTTAAAAAAAACAGGCTAAGCGGCAAGGCTTGGATACAGACCCGATCCCAGGTCAGGAATGCAGACTTAAAAAAACAGGCTATGGGGCAAGGCTTGGACACAGACAGATCCCAGGTCAGTTGACCTGACTGGATGCAAAACTAGACAGTCTGAAGGACCTTGAACGTGGAGGGTAACAGGCTGGGAGGGGGCAGGGTTTGTGTGTGTGTGCGTGCGTGAGTTTGTGTGATTGTGTGTGTGTTTGTGCATGTGTGCGTGTGTGTGTGTGTGTGTGTGCACGCGCATGAGTTTGTGTGATTGTGTGCATGTGTATATGTGTGTGTGTGTGTGTGTGTTTGCGCACGTGCGTGTGTGTGTTTGTGCGTGTGTGTGTGTGTGTGTTTGTGCGTGTGTGTGTGTGTGTGTGTGTGTGTGTGTGTGTGTGTGTGTGTGTGTGGTGGAGGTAAACTCTTTAAAGGGCTTAGTCATGTGGAGCCCCCTTGCCCTCCCAGGCGCTCCTAACTTACTGGGCAGAGAAAGAGAGAGAGAAAGAGAGAGAGAGAAAACACTGGCCCTTTTGTGTCCCCAATAAGCCAAGCCTCTCCCAGCGCCCAGCTCAAGCCCTGCTGCCACTGAAGCCTGTAATACGCACCCGTCGGATACTGTTCCCACTCTGGGACAGGACAGAATACTCGTACGGAGGGAAAACTTTTTCTCTATCTTTCTGCAGCTTGCCTCCGTTCCGTTTGTCCCGGAATACATCCCACAGTCGTGCACATGGCACTAAAATAAGCACAGTGAAAAAGTTCCATGTTTCAAAGCAACTGCGGGTCTGTTCCCAGACATTTATTTATGCACATAATTAGAGGCCCTTTGTGCAGAAGGCATTTGGGAAAAGGGGGTGTCAAGAACTTAAAAGCTATTCTTCAGGGAGCTTATGAGAAAGAACGTGTACTATTGATGAAGCCAGCTAATATCTACACACTAATGAATGATCCCAAATCTGAACTTCATTTTTATTTTTGAAACAGACAATTTTTCCATGCACCTGAACCAGAACCCTGCTGACGTAACTATGTAGAATTCTCAGGATTGAGCTATACTGTATATAACCTGCTGGTTATTTAAAAGACATTACATCCCGGCACCTATCCCTATTAGAATTCAGTCAAATGTGTGCAGACCTTCCTTGTATTTAAAAAAAAAACAGCTGAACCTTCGTAAACATCTTTCAAAAACGGCTTGACAAACGTGAACTGGCAATATATAAATAAATAAATGAAGTAGGTCGTACACTGTTGCGTAGCGTGCTGAATTTTGTGCATATCATTAATTAAGAAGCAAGTTCTAAAAATAACAGCCAGAGCCCCTCAACAATGCAAGCTTTACATAAAAAAAAAGAGAAAAAATGAACTGCAGCTTTAAAGAAGCCATCTGCAGCCCGGTGGGCATTATTTAATGCTGCAGCATTTGAGCAGCTCAACACACGGAGGGGCATGTACAGCACCGTCAGTAAAGACAAAACCGGCCACCCGGACCACACGTGTGGCCTGTGCACCGCACGTCCATCCTGAAGGTCAGGCAGTGCATCCCTATACTGGCCCACGTGTCATCCGTTCCATCAGAGATGTATGTTACAATCGGACTTCTCAGAGAGGCATCTCTGAGCGGTACACGGTCACTAAGCAACACATTCATCCCACTGACAGGAGCACTTCTACAGCGTCTTTATCTAAATGTCCCCGAAACTTCTGCTTTTGAATCCATCTAAAGACGTGGTTCAGCACAGTGTAGCACAAAGAGGCTCATCTTCAAAGACCATAGTGCGGATTCACACTGTTACACAAGTCTCATTTAAATAGCACTTATTAAAAATGGTATAAATATACTATTAATGCACAATGTTTGAGCAAAGATAGAGGCAGTGGATCTCGTGCCTGGATGTTTCTTTAAGGTAATAGTCCCTGCGCTGTTTTCTAACCAATACCTTCAGAATTAGGCCTTCGTCAAGCATGCACAAACTTCATTACCAGATAAAAATAGGCTAAATGCACTTACATCATCATCAGCATTCGAGATGAAAGAGAAAGCATAACTAAGACCAAAAGGGGAAAAAAACAGAAGATTTACAGTGCAGAGCTTCCAATGGCTTTAGTGTCACAAATGCTTCTCACAGCAGCCGAATGGAGAGCGCCCTGCAGCCTCAGAGACAGAGCGAGCGAGAGAGAGAGAGGGAGCACGCGAGAGAGAGAGAGAGAGAGAGAGAGGGACTGTTCAGTGTTCCTATGGTTTCCATGTGGCTGACAATCAACGGGACCTCTTCTCAATAAATCTTTTGATAGACCCTGATGTCTGAGAGCCAGAGCGCATTTTTATGCAGGGTTTAAGTCTCTCACAGCTGCACTCGTCTTCTGAGAGCCCAGGAAAGAAACAAATACAACAACACACAGAAACCCAAGGGACAAACTATCTCTCCCGCGCTCTCTCTCTCTCCCTGCCCATAGACATCTCTCGCTCTCTCCCCCATAGACAGCTCTCGCTCTCTCTCTCTCTCTCTCTCTCGCTCTCTCCCCCATAGACATCTCTCTCTCTCTCTCTCTCCCTCCCCATAGACATCTCTCGCTCTCTCCCCCATAGACAGCTCTCTCTCTCTCTCCCTCCCCATAGACATCTCTCGCTCTCTCTCTCTCTCCCCCATAGACAGCTCTCTCTTCCTCCCTCCCTCCCCATAGACAGCCGCTCTCTCTCTCTCCCCCCCATAGACAGCTCTCTATCTCTCTATTTCTCTCTCCCTCTCACACACACACACTTTTTGTATTAATTCTTAATGTTTCTTGGTTAGCATCAGTGCACTGTAATATTTCTGACTCTAGTGAAATCTAAAAGCTGAAGTAAGCTACTGAATTAGTGAAGTTCCCTGCCTGTCCTCCCTAGACCGTTTTGCTCTGAGCTAATCGTAAAATTGGAACCAACTTGTGCATTAATGTCAGCTTTCTTTAAAACCTGACATGTTTTAACATGAAAAATGTTTTGTGGGCCAACTATGGGGCTGCATGTTAAGATACAAACAGCACCATTTGGTGTTACACAATGATACACCAGTAGCCTATGACACACCAATGGGAACGCAGCAGTCCATTCTGCTAATCCACACACTAAATTTAAAGCCAGCAAAGTGACCAATATGTCCAGGTGCAACAAAGAAAAAAACAAGAAAAAAAAACAAACAAAAAAACGATACAAACAAAAAAAATAATTTAAAAAAGTGCCACACTGTGATGATTTGCAAGTCTCTTGATCATAATCCTAAACTTTTGGCAAGGTCGACCTTCGTCGGAGCATTTGCTAAATTTAAAACCGCCATATAGTCTAATATTTCACCAAAATCATCTTAATTGCTTTAGTAAACAAAAATGTTAAACTATTATGAATATTACGTAGTGGCTAAAGCAGTCTTGAAAGAATGGGAAGATCTCCGTAAACATTTTCACTCAAAGCACACAGTGTAGGCTCCATCCTATAGGCTATTTCCTCCCTAAAAGTAGGCTAGCTTACATCTCAACACGAGAATAAGAAGACGGAATACGATGGGAAAGTTAAACTCCACAGCTATGCAAGAAGTGTTCAAATGCTTTTTTTCCCCCGTTGTAAAATGTAATTTTAAGTTACATTTTTTATTACCAGCTGGACTTCATATTCGCCTACTCAGATAGGCTAGACTACAAACGCGCGCTGTTGCCAAAACATATAATGAGCATTTAGGACAAAGCATGATAGTGTGTTGTCTTATTTTCCAGGATACTTCAAAAGACTCTGATAAGACTCCGATGTGGGCTACTATGTATTATGGCGGTCTATCAGTTAAGGCCATTTGGAATATAAATAGTTCATAATTTTATCAAATAGCCTAGACAGAGCAATAAAGAACGATACAATTTTTCCAACAATGCAGTAGCCTAGCTATATATTTTTTACATTGGTGCAATCTATATTATAATATAGCCAAAATGTAACAGAACACCGATCTGCAGCCTCTCAAAACAAGTTTTCTTATTGGATGGAATAGCTGCGGTAAATAGCTACTGTAGCCTACACTGAACAGACAGCACGTAGTCACAAGAGGCACTGCGAGATATAGGGTAATCGTTTTAAAGCTTTTCAAACATTGTGGCGGAAGCACATCGCATTCGCATTTGTTAAATTGTAAATAACAGCGTCTGTCCTGCACGGAGAGCTTACACACGTAGCCTAACTTTCCGTAAATAACTGCTTGTGTGACATTCCACAGATAACCATAGTGCATAATTTAGTATAAAAATAAATACGAACACAATCAAAGATCTAGGCTAGACTATAGCAATTGACTCACCGTTTGATTAATCGCGGGTATAATAACTGTTTTTATTTAGACTGGCTACACACATTATTTGCAGTTAGTTTCAGCTCCTCCGTGATAAGCCAGGGTTAGTTTTCTCTTTTCGCCTACAACGCAAAGCGCGCCACCCCGTGTGTGGTTACTGGTATTATTGTGCGCAACACAGGTGTAGACGTGTTGGCCTATGCATAGGCTATCGTCAAACATCAGAGCCGGCCGCTGCCATGAACACTCTATGCAATCGTTCACCACAATCATTCCCGGGCCACATAATTCAAGTTTTTTTCCCCCCCACCAATTTGTGGCCACAACAACATTCTTGTTTAGGGGTTTGCCGACTCTCACGCTTTCACCGAAAAGCGCCACCGAAACCAACCTCTAGCCAAATAAAAAGGCAGAAAGAGTAGGCTATGTTAATCGCACCCAAACACCCACGTTCCGCGATCTCGCCATCGCACGGACCCCAGCGATCGCAATCGTCTACGGCTGAATCAAAAACTGGGCCCTCGTCAACTGTGGACTTGCAGACTTTAATGGCGTATTTCCGGGCGGCAGGTAAGGCTGCATTGATGCGGACTTGCAAAAAGTGCGGGTAAAGTCCGCACAAGAGCACTTGCAAGTTGCCACAAACGCTGTTTTCACAATGGGAAAGCCCTAAACGCTCATTATGGATTTGACGAGTCTGAGAGAGAATCCAGAGAATGGGATTCAGCCCTCATACCAGCCATCTCACCAAAGTTGAGAACTCTGGTTTAGGGCTGGGTCTAGGCTACCTAAGTTACAATACGTTTACAGCAGGGATGGGCAACTCCAGGCCTCGCAGGCCGGTGTGTATGCAGGTTTTTGCTGCCACCAGTTAACAAATATTTAATTAGCCCAATCGTTTACATCATCTGATATTTGAATCTACATATCCGCGATGTGCGTATATTGTAGCGTTTTATCGTTCTGTAATTTACGAGTGAATCGTGATTGTGTGTATGACTAATTAGCTGATTGAGCCGTGGTAACTGGTTGCAGTAAAAACATGCAAACACACTGGAGTTGCCCACCCCTGGTTTACAGTAACCTGGTGTCTACCTCTTGATCTTGAGCGTCATAGGCTACGTTTTTTTGCGCTTTTGAAAATAAGGTGCTCACAGGTGGGTTAAATTGTTTTTGAGCAAAATTTCATAAAGGTCTGTATATTGTTTTATTTATTTTCTAATGACCAAAACATTAACATTAAAACCTGCACGGCCCAGTATTTTCAAGTTTTAAAAACGCTTCTTTGTAGCCCCCTGAAGACGGTGCTGTATGTCCCTCTTGAGTCGCGGTGGTCTCGGTCTAAAGGTTCTATGCCCGACCGGTGTCAAACGCGACTGGGTTTTGTAGTCCCGAATGGTGAAACGCGACTGGGTTTGTAGTCCCGAATGGAGCGGTTAGATTAGTGAAATCGCATGAGCTGACAGGCAGAATGGCACGTTTATATTAGTGAAATCGCAGGACCTGACAGGCAGAATGGCAAACCTTTACATCACCATTCAGAGGAAAACAAACCGACGGCTGGCGGCGAGGCGAGTATAGGAGGAGACCATTTCTTCTGGCAGTAACGTTATTCAAACAAAACCAGATACCCAAGTGTCTGGGCCTTTCATCTTCCCGTTCCATCTAATCCTGTCACAGCTCGTATAGCGTTATTTCGTATAAATTAAGTTATTATTCTAATGATTTGTATTGCATTAGCTATTATGCATGTATGCATTTGGTAGTTTTTTAGCGCTACCTCCATTCACAAATCGGTGATGGTTATTTTGCTGCCAAGTTGGCGTTTTGGTTAACTGTTAGCTAGCGATGTTAAACTTCATTGCTTTCGTTATCGCTACGATTCAGAAAACTGATTTCATTGGATAGCGTTTACTAGCGGGTCTTACTCACTATACTAGCTAAATAACTAGTTTCGTAATACATTTATAAAGATTACTTTAAAGGTGTAGCTATTTGTTGGCTAGCTAGCTTGCTAACTAACGATAACAAAGTTATGTTAAATGCTTGCCATTGTTTCCATCTTGATTAGCTGGCTCGCTAACGTTGGTGGATAATAATGCTGGTAGGCTACGTTAGCTGCTAATTAGATGCATTTATATGTTGTATATCGTAGCTATGCAAGCTACATGCTAACCTCTTAGCTAGCGAACGAATTGGAGTGTACGTTGATGGTTAAAATGTAGTTTTAGGCACAGTGGCTGTATCGTTGGGCTTTATGGCTGTTAGATTGTGTCATTTATGAGCATTGAGTCTGACATCACTCCTCGATCTTATATTCGCTCAATATGTTTGTTTCCCCAGACCTGATAAATGACAGCAGACTAAGAAGAAGCACCACACGTCTGTGGTCGAAGGCGTGGTGGCGCAGTACAGACACGGAAAGGTTACTTCATATCAGCCGGAGGAGGGCACACATGTAGCCTAACGGGCGGAACAGCGACGGACCATCGAAGCCATCCGGACGGAGAGACTTGGCATTTAACCCCAATGGCCCATGTTCGCTACCCGGAGGAAAGGCCTGTAGACGTGGCCACCAACATTTCCTCCGTACTGGGCCAGCCGCTGTGTGTCAACGGCACCCCGTGGATCTTGTATCTGTTCGAGGAATGCGTTGAAAATGTGTGGGAATACTCGAGCGTCGTCATTGGTGTCATCTCAATGTTTTGTTTCCTGTTATCCACTCTGCCGTAAGTAGTCATAGTTCTCATACATTTGCTAGCTGTTTGATTCAAATGATTTTAGGCTAATCTAACCTTATGCTAATCTAATGCAAATTCAGCTTGCCAAACTTCAGCTTGATGAGACACCCGCGTCTCACCCGGCATACTGCGTTAGACAGCACCGCTCCTTATTTGAATGTTTGCGTTTTACTTTGTTATACAGTTAGGATAATGCATTGCATCTGATACCTAAACATTTGTCCCAAACAAACATACACAAGTCATCTAACAATGCATTTTAATTATGTAAGTCATGACCTAGATACGATTATGATCATTATCTAGGTCACTCATGAAGAGTTAACACGTCACATGTTAACCCACCCTCTTTCTTGCTTTTGTCTTCAGTCAGGTCTACGAGGCCCACAGGAATGGGAAGGTAGAGGAGGCCATGTCTTTCGGTTTCTTGCTCTTTTTGTTGAGTGGCGATCTCAGTAACTTCACTGGCTGTTACCTGACCAAGCAGCTTCCCATTCAGGTACTGGTCGAACTGCAGGGAAAGACCATGTGAAGCTATATGTAGTATATATGTCTTACAATCCATTCTTTGCTAGTTAAGTCTTGCTCTTGTCTAGTGTAGACTTCCTATATAATTCATTGTTTTGTGTTAATTTGTTCTGTAACAGTTTTCAAAGCAATTGGTGAGAGTTCAATTTCAGAAGCTTTTATTTTTAACAGATTTTGCTTGACTTGTTGCTTTAAACACGGAGGATTTTGATTTGTATGTAGTGTCCCATCACCACTGAGACTACAGAATTTCATTTATTTATCCTGGGTACAAAGCTATGGTGGTAGATTTGTCTCAGTTAAGCAAATAAACCGGGGTAACACTTTATTTTGATTGTCCCGTGTTGACACTCAACTTGATATCAACTGATATCAATTGAATATCAGTTCAGTGTTCATTTAAAGTCAATTGCATGGCAGGTGAATTGTCCACAAACTCCACAAAGAAGTGAGTGTCAAGAAACTTTATTGACTCTATTAACACTCAGCAAAGTATGAACTGACTGTTTGCTGATGTCAAGTTGAGATCAACATGGGACACTCGAAATAAAGTGTCATCTAAACCGGCTATATTCAAACCGGTTTGAGAGCAAATAAAAATGAAAAGGGAAAAGGCACATGCTATTTTTTTTATGTGAGAGCCAAACTGAATTCTAAATTTTAAAAAATAAAATAAAAATAACGAATGAATAAAATAACAAAATAATAATAAATTAAAAAAATTAAAATATTTCACTTAAGTTAATCTCATGTCGCTATAAAGTGGCTCTCCCTTTTGTTCCACCACAGTTGTTGTTGTTGTTTTTTTTATACCGAGAACTTTCGCTTCCTTTTTTGCGGTTGCAAAGGTTTGCAACAAATCCACGTCAAAGAGGGCGTATGCCATACCTTTTCATTACCTGTTTGCCATCAATTGAGACACATCTACCTCCATATAAAGCATGTCTATCGCTTACCACTAGAGGGCGCATACACGTGAAATGCAAGAATATAAAGCTGTAAAAGTTAAACCGTGACTTAACACTTAAAAAAACAAATAAATAAATGCATAAATCTATAACTTCTAGTTATTCTCTCTTTTCATATTGAAAACTACAGATTGCACTGAAGTTGTCTGGACCAATTGAATTGGTGCTTTTGGGTAGTTGTGATGTCACACGTGGCAACTGTGCAAGTGAGTGCCAATCACTGATCAGAAATGCAATTGCATTAATTTGGCCAGTGGATGGGGGGGAAAGGGCAGATTTCCCATGGGGTTTAGTCACGCTTTAAAGAAGCAAGATATGAGTTCTGATCCCACAATGCAACTGTCAACCTGTTCCTGTGTTTGTTTTCCAGATTGTGACAGCTGTGTTCTACATCTTTACCGATGTCATTCTTGTCTCTCAGTTCCTGTACTACAAGATCAAAAACAGACATGCTCGAAGTAAGATCTTATTGGGAGGTCATGGGTTTCACCTGAAGAAATACCTGAACTTTGCCCCAATCTAACTTTGTTCTTATACACACTTGTATAGTACAATTCACCTTATTCTGGGAGAATTTGAATAATTACAATGCTGAAAGCTTAAAAATTATGTCCTAAATGCCATAGATTTGAGGTTAAGAACACTGTTAAATCTGCAACAAATGGTGTCAGTATCTCGTTCTTTAACTCCTCACGGTGCAAGATTTAATGCATAAAAACTTTAAAGCACAACTTAACACTTAAAAAACATAAATAAATAAATAAATTTCTCTCTACTTATTGAAAAAAACTACAGATTGCAACTGAAGTTTTCTGGACCAATTTAATTGGTGCTTTTGGGTAGTTCCAGTCACTGATCAGCAATACAATTACGTTCGTTTGACCAACCATCTATATTCAACCGTCCTGGTGGTAGTAACACCCTGGACCTCAGTAAATTTTGGGAATTGTTTCCTTAAAGAGGGAAAATAACCACAATTGTTTCATTAAAGAATATGCAGCTGTATACATGAGTTTCAGTCTGTTATTCATAAAAGTTTCTGGTAGCATCTCTGAATCTCACTAATTTGAAGCAGAACACAACCGCTTTGGCTTTGTGAGCACCCGGCCTTGTAGTCCGTTCCAGAACCTCGAGTGAGAACTGGTTAGTGATGTCTTCCACACAGCCCTCACTGTCACGCAACTCTCCCTGTATTTGTTAAGTGCTCTCTGTGCAGCAACCTTTAGGAAGTTGAATTAAACACTGTTGCTTCAGACTTCTCGGTTGACCAGAGCTTGACCGCTGTAGGGCACAGTGTTTGATTGGTCACTTGGTTGACTGGAATGTGAACGCTGAAGGTACAGAGTGGTAGTACGGTCCGCTGAGGTGGCCAGTGTGAGGTCTGTGTATATTGTAGTGTTAATGGGGTCCGCTGAGGTGGCCAGTGTGAGGTCTGTGTATATTGTAGTGTTAATGGGGTCCGCTGAGGTGTCCAGTGTGAGGTCTGTGTATATTGTAGTGTTAATGGGGTCTGCTGAGGTGTCCAGTGTGAGGTCTGTGTATATTGTAGTGTTAATGGGGACCGCTGAGGTGGCCAGTGTGAGGTCTGTGTATATTGTAGTGTTAATGGGGACCGCTGAGGTGTCCAGTGTGAGGTCTGTGTATATTGTAGTGTTAATGGGGTCCGCTGAGGTGGCCAGTGTGAGGTCTGTGTATATTGTAGTGTTAATGGGGACCGCTGAGGTGGCCAGTGTGAGGTCTGTGTATATTGTAGTGTTAATGGGGTCCGCTGAGGTGGCCAGTGTGAGGTCTGTGTATATTGTAGTGTTAATGGGGTCCGCTGAGGTGGCCAGTGTGAGGTCTGTGTATATTGTAGTGTTAATGGGGACCGCTGAGGTGTCCAGTGTGAGGTCTGTGTATATTGTAGTGTTAATGGGGACCGCTGAGGTGGCCAGTGTGAGGTCTGTGTATATTGTAGTGTTAATGGGGTCTGCTGAGGTGTCCAGTGTGAGGTCTGTGTATATTGTAGTGTTAATGGGGTCTGCTGAGGTGGCCAGTGTGAGGTCTGTGTATATTGTAGTGTTAATGGGGACCACTGAGGTGACCAGTGTGAGGTCTGTGTATATTGTAGTGTTAATGGGGTCTGCTGAGGTGGCCAGTGTGAGGTCTGTGTATATTGTAGTGTTAATGGGGACCGCTGAGGTGGCCAGTGTGAGGTCTGTGTATATTGTAGTGTTAATGGGGACCGCTGAGGTGTCCAGTGTGAGGTCTGTGTATATTGTAGTGTTAATGGGGACCGCTGAGGTGTCCAGTGTGAGGTCTGTGTATATTGTAGTGTTAATGGGGACCACTGAGGTGACCAGTGTGAGGTCTGTGTATATTGTAGTGTTAATGGGGTCTGCTGAGGTGTCCAGTGTGAGGTCTGTGTATATTGTAGTGTTAATGGGGACCGCTGAGGTGGCCAGTGTGAGGTCTGTGTATATTGTAGTGTTAATGGGGTCCGCTGAGGTGTCCAGTGTGAGGTCTGTGTATATTGTAGTGTTAATGGGGTCCGCTGAGGTGGCCAGTGTGAGGTCTGTGTATATTGTAGTGTTAATGGGGACCGCTGAGGTGGCCAGTGTGAGGTCTGTGTATATTGTAGTGTTAATGGGGTCTGCTGAGGTGTCCAGTGTGAGGTCTGTGTATATTGTAGTGTTAATGGGGACCGCTGAGGTGGCCAGTGTGAGGTCTGTGTATATTGTAGTGTTAATGGGGTCCGCTGAGGTGTCCAGTGTGAGGTCTGTGTATATTGTAGTGTTAATGGGGACCGCTGAGGTGTCCAGTGTGAGGTCTGTGTATATTGTAGTGTTAATGGGGTCCGCTGAGGTGGCCAGTGTGAGGTCTGTGTATATTGTCGTGTTAATGGGGACCGCTGAGGTGTCCAGTGTGAGGTCTGTGTATATTGTAGTGTTAATGGGGACCGCTGAGGTGGCCAGTGTGAGGTCTGTGTATATTGTAGTGTTAATGGGGACCGCTGAGGTGGCCAGTGTGAGGTCTGTGTATATTGTAGTGTTAATGGGGACCGCTGAGGTGACCAGTGTGAGGTCTGTGTATATTGTAGTGTTAATGGGGTCCGCTGAGGTGGCCAGTGTGAGGTCTGTGTATATTGTAGTGTTAATGGGGACTGCTGAGGTGGCCAGTGTGAGGTCTGTGTATATTGTAGTGTTAATGGGGACTGCTGAGGTGGCCAGTGTGAGGTCTGTGTATATTGTAGTGTTAATGGGGACCGCTGAGGTGGCCAGTGTGAGGTCTGTGTATATTGTAGTGTTAATGGGGACCGCTGAGGTGACCAGTGTGAGGTCTGTGTATATTGTAGTGTTAATGGGGTCCGCTGAGGTGGCCAGTGTGAGGTCTGTGTATATTGTAGTGTTAATGGGGACCGCTGAGGTGGCCAGTGTGAGGTCTGTGTATATTGTAGTGTTAATGGGGACCGCTGAGGTGGCCAGTGTGAGGTCTGTGTATATTGTAGTGTTAATGGGGACCGCTGAGGTGGCCAGTGTGAGGTCTGTGTATATTGTAGTGTTAATGGGGACCGCTGAGGTGGCCAGTGTGAGGTCTGTGTATATTGTAGTGTTAATGGGGACCGCTGAGGTGGCCAGTGTGAGGTCTGTGTATATTGTAGTGTTAATGGGGACCGCTGAGGTGGCCAGTGTGAGGTCTGTGTATATTGTAGTGTTAATGGGGACCGCTGAGGTGGCCAGTGTGAGGTCTGTGTATATTGTAGTGTTAATGGGGACCGCTGAGGTGGCCAGTGTGAGGTCTGTGTATATTGTAGTGTTAATGGGGTCCACTGAGGTGCCCAGTGTGAGGTCTGTGTATATTGTAGTGTTAATGGGGTCTGCTGAGGTGTCCAGTGTGAGGTCTGTGTATATTGTAGTGTTAATGGGGACCGCTGAGGTGGCCAGTGTGAGGTCTGTGTATATTGTAGTGTTAATGGGGACCGCTGAGGTGTCCAGTGTGAGGTCTGTGTATATTGTAGTGTTAATGGGGACCACTGAGGTGACCAGTGTGAGGTCTGTGTATATTGTAGTGTTAATGGGGTCTGCTGAGGTGTCCAGTGTGAGGTCTGTGTATATTGTAGTGTTAATGGGGACCGCTGAGGTGTCCAGTGTGAGGTCTGTGTATATTGTAGTGTTAATGGGGTCTGCTGAGGTGTCCAGTGTGAGGTCTGTGTATATTGTAGTGTTAATGGGGTCCGCTGAGGTGTCTAGTGTGAGGTCTGTGTATATTGTAGTGTTAATGGGGTCCGCTGAGGTGTCCAGTGTGAGGTCTGTGTATATTGTAGTGTTAATGGGGACCGCTGAGGTGGCCAGTGTGAGGTCTGTGTATATTGTAGTGTTAATGGGGTCCGCTGAGGTGTCCAGTGTGAGGTCTGTGTATATTGTAGTGTTAATGGGGTCCGCTGAGGTGGCCAGTGTGAGGTCTGTGTATATTGTAGTGTTAATGGGGACCGCTGAGGTGGCCAGTGTGAGGTCTGTGTATATTGTAGTGTTAATGGGGTCTGCTGAGGTGTCCAGTGTGAGGTCTGTGTATATTGTAGTGTTAATGGGGTCCGCTGAGGTGGCCAGTGTGAGGTCTGTGTATATTGTAGTGTTAATGGGGACCGCTGAGGTGGCCAGTGTGAGGTCTGTGTATATTGTAGTGTTAATGGGGTCTGCTGAGGTGGCCAGTGTGAGGTCTGTGTATATTGTAGTGTTAATGGGGTCCGCTGAGGTGGCCAGTGTGAGGTCTGTGTATATTGTAGTGTTAATGGGGTCTGCTGAGGTGTCCAGTGTGAGGTCTGTGTATATTGTAGTGTTAATGGGGTCCGCTGAGGTGGCCAGTGTGAGGTCTGTGTATATTGTAGTGTTAATGGGGTCCGCTGAGGTGGCCAGTGTGAGGTCTGTGTATATTGTAGTGTTAATGGGGTCCGCTGAGGTGGCCAGTGTGAGGTCTGTGTATATTGTAGTGTTAATGGGGTCTGCTGAGGTGTCCAGTGTGAGGTCTGTGTATATTGTAGTGTTAATGGGGTCTGCTGAGGTGTCCAGTGTGAGGTCTGTGTATATTGTAGTGTTAATGGGGTCTGCTGAGGTGTCCAGTGTGAGGTCTGTGTATATTGTAGTGTTAATGGGGACCGCTGAGGTGGCCAGTGTGAGGTCTGTGTATATTGTAGTGTTAATGGGGTCTGCTGAGGTGTCCAGTGTGAGGTCTGTGTATATTGTAGTGTTAATGGGGTCCGCTGAGGTGGCCAGTGTGAGGTCTGTGTATATTGTAGTGTTAATGGGGTCCGCTGAGGTGGCCAGTGTGAGGTCTGTGTATATTGTAGTGTTAATGGGGTCCGCTGAGGTGGCCAGTGTGAGGTCTGTGTATATTGTAGTGTTAATGGGGTCCGCTGAGGTGGCCAGTGTGAGGTCTGTGTATATTGTAGTGTTAATGGGGTCCGCTGAGGTGGCCAGTGTGAGGTCTGTGTATATTGTAGTGTTAATGGGGACCGCTGAGGTGGCCAGTGTGAGGTCTGTGTATATTGTAGTGTTAATGGGGTCTGCTGAGGTGGCCAGTGTGAGGTCTGTGTATATTGTAGTGTTAATGGGGACCGCTGAGGTGTCCAGTGTGAGGTCTGTGTATATTGTAGTGTTAATGGGGTCCACTGAGGTGACCAGTGTGAGGTCTGTGTATATTGTAGTGTTAATGGGGTCCGCTGAGGTGGCCAGTGTGAGGTCTGTGTATATTGTAGTGTTAATGGGGACCACTGAGGTGACCAGTGTGAGGTCTGTGTATATTGTAGTGTTAATGGGGTCTGCTGAGGTGGCCAGTGTGAGGTCTGTGTATATTGTAGTGTTAATGGGGACCGCTGAGGTGTCCAGTGTGAGGTCTGTGTATATTGTAGTGTTAATGGGGTCCGCTGAGGTGCCCAGTGTGAGGTCTGTGTATATTGTAGTGTTAATGGGGACCTCTGAGGTGGCCAGTGTGTAATTTGCCACTGACTCTGTTTCAGAAAAGCCCTTCCTGAAGTGGATTTGTTTCCTGTGGTGTGGGGTTGCCACCATGGGCTGCCTGTTGCTCCCCAAACTCATTGAAGACGACAAAGTGAACACCGTTGAGCAGGTGAGGAGTCTGCTTTTTGGATAATGTGTTTTTTACGGTGGAGGAATGAGTGCTTGAGTCCCTGGAGGCTTGTGGTGAGAGCACATAACACATTGTGTCTGCAGCAACACGTTTTGAAATCCCGTAAACCTGGTAACGACGGGCTACTGCTGTAAACCTGCATCGAGAATGCTAACTGCAGTGTTTAATGCTGAGTAACTAGTCAAGTTGTCTGTTACTGGAAGGAAGGGTGGGGTTTTACCTCAACTCTCAACCCTTAACTCTTTGCTCCCAAAGATGTCACAGGAGGTTACATGTTTAATAAATACTGTTTGAATTTAGAATTTTAAATCGGTAAGGAATGTAATGACGGAATTGTTTTGTTGCTTTGACAGAATCCCTCGAACGATATAGCGATCTCTGGCTATGCCTGTGGATACCTGGCCTCCATATTTTACCTGTCCTCGCGCCTTCCCCAGCTCCACAAAAACGTACGTGTGACTGTGTCCTCAGCCATGCTGGGGGGGGTGGGGGGTGAAATATCTTTTCTTAAATCTTTAATGAGTAACAGGCAGCATAAGACAATGGAGTTGTGTGTGTTGTAATGTTATACCAACCACAGTGGCTCCTGCTGAGATGCACTACCCTGCTGCCCCACGCGTATCCCTCTGTAATGGGGGCTTCTCGCCCTCTCTCTCTCTCTCTTTTCTGTTCTCCTAATCAAACCCATGGGTCGCTTTGGGCAATATGCTTTAATATTTAGCCAAAATGAGCCACGTGATTCAATCTGTGTCCGCAATCCATCTTGAGACATTTGGGTGAATGCAAGATTGGATCGGTGCTCCCTGAAAAGCGAGCTCAGTTTTGGCTTTGCACATTGATTCAAACTCTTTCTCAGTGGTTTAGTCCAACACTCATTTTCATTTCTGCAGGCAACCTGCATTGCATTTTAAGTTGGTTTTATATATATATAGTTTGTTTAAATTATAAGAATTTTCTGCCAATGGTTAAATATTCATTTGGGAAAAAATTTTTTTTTACCATCTAAAACATCACCAGCGAAGTCTTGTATGATTATGATTTGTTTCAGCCGTTTTTTATCGTCTAGCACTTTTTTTTTAGAAAGCAATAAGGCCAAGAATGTATCTTTTATTCATTTGTAGAGGGAGGGGGAAAGGAAAGTTAACATTTGAAATGTATGTTCTGTGGTTCAGTTCAAGAGGCAGTCGACAGAGGGCACATCCTATATGCTGTTCGCTCTGGCCATGATGGGGAACGGGACCTACGGCCTGAGCCTCATCGTGGTGCTGCCGGCGCTGAAGGGGTCCAAAAGCCTCTTCCTCCTCAGACACTTGGCCTGGCTCATTGGAAGCCTGGGGGTGCTCTTCCTCGATTTCTTTGTATCCTTTTTTTTGGGGGGTAGATGCTAAAGGAAGCAGGAATACATCCTCATTAGGGGTTCTTAAATGCGTGCGTGTGTGTGTGTGTGCGCGCGTGTGTGTGTGCGCGCGTGCGTGTGTGTGTTTGTGTGCGCGCGTGCGTGTGTGCGTTTGTGTGCGCGTGCGTGCGTGCGTGTGTGTGTGTGTTTGTGTGCGCGCGTGCGTGTGTGTGTGCGCGCGTGTGCGTGCGCGCGTGCGTGTGTGTGCGCGTGTGTGTGTGTGCGCGCGTGTGTTTGCGCGCGTGTGTGTGTGTGTGTGTGTGCGCGCGCGCGTGTGTGTGCGTGTGTGTGTGTTCATTCACTTCTCGATCGTTGCGCACATCAATGCTTTGGTGTATGTTCCTGAATGAGCGCTTCTCTCCAGATCTCTGCCCAGTTTATCTTGTACAGGAAGCGGAGTCATTCTTTGCCCAATCACTTTTCCATGAAGAAGGTTCCGGAAGTGGAGCCCCTGCTATGCGAGGAAGAAGAGGCATGAAAGCTGCAGTGTACTGGTTATGTGAAGGTTCCGCCACGGTTCCGCAACATTCCGCCACGGTTCCTCAACATTCACTGTGGAGTCTGACTCCACAGAACTCTGGAACAGACACGTGTGAAAGGTTCTCCATTAGATACAAGTACAATGCAGCTATAATATACAGTGCAGTCCAAATGTATTTGGACAATGACACATTTTATGTTGATTTGGCTCTGTTCTCTAGCACATTTAGGAAATGGAGCAGTGAGGATGAGGTTAAAGTGCTGACTTTCAGCTTTAATTTGAGGGTGTTTACATCCATATTGGGTGAACTGTGTAGCAATTCTAGCCCTTTTTTATACATAGTCTCCCCATTTTAGGGGACAAAAAGTAATTAGACAAATTAACATAAACGTAAATAGTCATCATATTTAATATTTGGTTGCATATTCTTTACATGCCATGACTTCCCTTTGTCTGTGACCTCAGATCATGTCACTGCCCAAATACTTTTGGACTGCATTGTGCATATATTCAATTTATAAATACTTAAACATGTTTATTTATTTTTTTAATCTATGAAATGGGTGCAAAAGTGACTTGAAATTGCTCCATTTGATGTTTTTTTTATTTTTATTATTATTTAAAAATGTAAAATGTAAAAATTTTGTACTTTGGTGACTAATTATTTTTGCCAATTTCGGTTGCATCAAACCGTGTGTGCTTTGTGCACAAAGAGTTTAATTTGTTCCGCATCCCGCTATTCCACTCCAATCCAGACGCAGTGATGGCTCTGTGCTCCTATTCGTGTATGATAAAGTAATCATCTGTATCTATTGTAATTAGACAAGTGACTGCAAAGTTTCCCTGGTGTTTAAGAAATTTGCCTGTGTAGATGTACAATACCGGTCAAAAGTTTTAGTACACCCACAATTTTCAAGCAATCGGAGGTAAAAAATACAAATAATTTTTTTTTTTTTTTAAATAAAATGCATCTAAATCTTGGATTCATCAAAATGGCCACCTTTTGCAGTAATAACTGCTTATCCGTGCCATTTTTTCTCCAGTGGCAGTCGTATGGTTCTGAAAGTTCACACCAGCACTGCTGCAGAAGGGCCCACAGACTTGTTGCACTTGAGGATTGCTTCTCCATCGTTCTGACAAATTTGTCCCAAACTAGCTTGATTTTACTCCTCTTGTTGAAGTGAATGAAAAGGTTTTTTTTCTCTGCTCTGGTGATTACTCATTTTCAGGTGTACTTTTCATTGTTGAAAAACGGAAAGAATTTGTTCACCTGTTTATTTAGCAAAATATGGCTTTTTTTTATGAACTAGAAAAAAATAATAATTTAGGTCACTATCCTGTGAAGGATACCTTCTTAACTTGCGCCATTTGAGGTTATTTGCAAAAGTGAAACTGCGTAAATGACACTAAAACTCAGCACTAAACACAAGTGTACTAAAACTTTTGACCGGTAGTGTACATTTTGGTACAATATCACTCCCTCTGTAAATTATTCGGCTGATGCGTTAGTGAAACTGAACCAGGCAAAAAGGCTGGGGTAGCTCATAATTCTGAGTGGGATACCATGTCATGTTAGTGATGGACGTACCTTTGCACTAGAGCACTAAGTGGACAGAATGTCCGTCCACAGTGTGCATGTGGACGTAGAGAAGCAATGGAGTGTTTACAACTCTCATAGGAGCCGTTTCTCTATGTGTAAATGGGATGTGATTTGCGTGATTGTTCCTTTAATGCAGGCTTGAGTCTTTGGACCTCTGTAGAGTGTAGTCCACAGTGCCTTGTGTTGGTCTCTCGGTTTTCGTTTCTGTAATTGTGCGCGAGCAGATGGGCGCGTGAGGGTGGCTCTGGTCTTGGTTCATAGATTTGGATGCAGTTCTCTGCCTTTCCCACAGTGCACTGTTTTCCAAGATGGAGCATCAATGCCCTGTGTTCTCCCATTCCCCAGTAGAAACTGACAACTCTCCTGATTTTGGGTCGGGATTAAATCAAATGACGGGAATAATAACACTGAGGTGGTTGTACTGGTGTAGTATTGGATCAGAGGCCTTTCAGATGTGAAACTTTACCCAGCTACCGTGGAATTGTGGAGCATCGGTCGCCTCAGCGATTGATGTTACATAAATTCAAGGTGCCATCTTGGATACGCCGGTTTTAAGAAATTGTAGCTTTGTTCTCAACATGGTGAAGATCAGGTAATCATTGTAATGGCCTAATAACGAGGTGAAGTGTGTGAGCCCCCTGGCATAGTTGCACAGATTTTGCTACCTCATTCTCAATGTCAAAATCATGTGCCATTTAAGGAGCCAATAGTTAGCAGGACTTTTGGGTAGTTCTGTATGGTGCTTGGACTGGCCTTAGGTAGTAGGTGTGCGGAAGCAGTAAGTGTGTTTGTTGCTCTCTTTCAACTCTTGACTGACCCAGAAAGATGCTTTTGAGCTGATCCAACTCAAATGAGTAGCCATGCAGTGTAAATCTCAAGTGAAGTGGATGTGTTTGCAGTTATGGTATTCTAACTGACATGGTTATGTGTAACAGGTTTACCTTTCTGCAGTAGTTCTTGTGACCTGTACTTCCTGCCTGCATGTTTTGTGCTGATTTAATGAACAAAAAAAGGACACGAATTTACCCCCCCACCCCAAAAAAAGAAAATATGGCAGTTGTGTACTGTTTTACATTGGTTTTAACTTATAACATTGTGTCAAATGTCAGACTGAAGCAGCATTTGTCTTCTTGTGACATACAATAAGTAGCATTCCTTTAAGCTCCAGATCAATACATTCATGCTTAATTGACAGAAACCTCCATTTAAACACATGCTTTTTAAGAGTTCATAGAGCAGCCCAGCATTTTTAGATGTGTATTTATGGATTTTACTGAAAATAATGAGGTTAACGGTTTTGTACTTGAGCAATTGAACACTGTATTGTGCATTTAAAATAACCAGATTAAATTATATTTATACTCTAGGTTAAATGTACAGTATTTAGTCATTGTATTATATATTTTTATCTTTGAGAAGCATAACTTTTGCTTTATATGAATTTTTTTAATGAAAGCTGTTTCAATTTGTATTCAGCCTTCAGTGCTCAGATCTGCCATTTTAATAACATGTTGATAACTGCGAACAAATAATAAAGTGCAATATATTCAAAACAGCTACTACCTCCGACAGTGTATCAATTTGTTTTCCGAATCACCTCTCTGTATCTTTCTTGTGGATTATCTTAAGTCTTTCCAATCAGTTATCGCAGTTGTTGCTTACTCGGTCAGCTAATAAAGAATAGTAGAGGCCGAGTCATTCTCTGGAGGGAAACGTGGACGTTACTGTCACTTACTACTACTTGTGACAGTTTACGAGATCAAAGTAAATCTAACGCAATATCTTTTGACAGAACACGCCAGCATCCAATGAAAAAGTTGTATTTTCTATCGGGGCGGGAATATGGAAGGGTGTGTAGCGTTCTAAGCGGGAGGGACTTCCTCCTGGGTTGCCGTTGGACAGTAGCTATTCATAGGTGACACGTAACTCATATTAAAGGAATCCTGTAGGCCTCGCAAAAATAGATACAGGAACTCCCTGCAAGTCCTTTGCCAAACCAGCTGCGTTGCTGTAGTTTTGTCTTGTAAGTTTGGCGTGCTTGTTTGGAGAATGGGAATATTGGCAATGGTAGGCTAAACTCTGCAATCCGAGATCCGTTTATCTAATGAAGATCCCTGGGCAAACTTTAGCAAGAGAACTGAGCGACAATTCAATAGCCTACCTAGCAGGATAGACTATTGTGAAGTGCTGCAAAGGAAGTGTCACAGAAGTCAACGGCTATTTTTCCGTTTACTTGATCGCACTTAAAGTAGGCTAGCCTCTGCCTTCTATTAGCCTGCATGTAAGAATTGCATTTGCGCTGTATAGTAGTTTATTCTACTCGCTCCCTCTGTAAATTATTCGGCTGATGCATTGGTGAAACTGAACCAGGAAAAAGGCTGGGGTAAAAGTTTGGAGGAGTTTTAAGTCTCAGTCTTTTCGCACAGCCAGCGAGAAGAGACGATTGAATATGGGCAGCGGAATGTGTTCCAGAAGACAGAAAAAGATTTTTCAGTTTTTGTTGCTACTCACCGTGACTTTTGGGTTTATATATGGGACATTTTTTTCTTATGAACTGCACAAACAGATGAAGAGGACAGAGGCAATGGCAGTCAAGTACCAGCAGCATCAGGAATCGCTTTCGGCGCAGCTCCAAGGTAAACATTTGCCAGATGTCGGGCAGCTGGCAAAATAAAAAAGGATTTCTAACATTTTTGTAAAGTCGGTTGTCGGTAGCCTTTTTTTTTGTTGTATTTTTGTGGTGTTCATTCTTCTGTTCTCGCTGTCACCAGTGTCCGCAAATTATTAATCACTTTTGAGTTTCTTGAGACTTTATTGCAGTCTATTAACATTGCTGGGAGATTTGAGCTCGCGTTCACTTTTTAAAAGTGATTTTAAGTGATGCTATTATTATTATTGTTGTTGTTATTATTATCAACATTAACAACAACTGTTCGCCTGCTGCAGTTTGTATCCGCTGTTCTGGTCATTTGGTGTGGCAGCCTACGGAATACAAAATCGGACTCGTGAGTTCCGATTCCCCTCGCGCTCAACCATGGAGGTTCGCCTATATGAATTATGAATCCCCTCACGTTCGAGTTGGGTTCGAAGTAACCTACCCTCTCAATCCCAACCCAAAAACATGAGAACATGCCTCAAGCACTACTCCAACTCCCAATGAATACTGTTATCACGGAGTATAGACTAATAAATTACGCTGTAGGCTAAACGCTTCAGTTGTCAAATTAGCCTTCTGCATGTTCTTTTCTGAGTAGGCTAGAATCAAGTCAAAAGTGCATAATTCATAGGCTAAGTAGCAATGTGCACACTACACCGTTGACAATATGATGAAGCCTAGCCTCAGAACGCATCACACAAGTTCAATAATTTCACTGACATGTTGAAACTGCGTAGGCTATAGCCCTGAGCATATAGGCTAGGCTATGATATAGAACGCCTAAAGCTCAGATTTTCCTTTACCGGTACTTCAGGTTTTATTATGTGTTTATTGATCACTTTTCTATTGCAACCAATTCTAAATAGGCTACTGTATTTAAGCATTTGGGTCTGAACTTCTCTCTCACACAAAAACGGCTTTCATTTATTGACCTATTTATAGAGGTTTCTGTAGCACAGCGCCGGAGTGAGCATTGGTGCGATCGATCTTTAGCCTATAATGTCCAGTTTTATTAGCATACGGGTAGGCAGTTACGGCTGTGGGCACGCAGTGAATGCCAGCCTATTGGAAACGACATGCATCATTTGGAAATCTATTGTAGCCGCGATCCATCCAAAATAATGTGCTTCAGTGTGCTTTTGCCCTTTACTCCACTCGTCCTACGTCCTTATCTGTGATTAATTTCACTTCATGGAGCAGGATGTAGGCTTGGAAAGGCTGTACAAACGTGGTCGAATATACATTTGAGTTTGTTTTATTGAGAATATGCTAGTAGAGTTGGAATACCACATAACATTTTCAACGGAACAACTTGGTATGGGCGATGTTCTACTGTAATTAGAAGTCACTACAAACACCTTCATAAAGTTACTATTTTCTGCTGCTATACAAAATATTTTGTAATTATACATTTGTTGATTTTATTTTGTTGGTATAGAGGGGAAAATATTGCAATGCATTTAAATATTTAAGGTGTAATAGAACAAACTGTGGGAAAAGATCAAGAGCTATCATTTAGCCTCATTTTGACTAAGTGCAGAACTTTTCTTAAAGCAGTTACTGAATTTTGATCTTATTTATGATTTAAGCGCCTCCATTTTTTTTAGCCCAGAAGGTTAAAATAAAAGTGAATTCCTCTTTTATTTGAAACTATTTATAAATGAAACGTGTAGCCTGTGTGTCACTTATTCATTTGTGTGCACATGTGCACAGGCAATTTAAGAACTGTTCATATGCTCAAATTTAGTATGAAATATACTCCAGTTCTATGCATGAAGTCAGATGTCTAAGGACATCACACAGAATATGTGGAAGAAGGCCTGTGAGAATAATGAGAGCACATGGATATCCGTTGACCTCGAGGGGGCCGAGAGTTGGAAAAAGACACCTGAGATTTCGAGTCAGTGAGTGCTGTTGTGTAAGGATAGCCTCTTGAATGATTTGCATTGCTCCCCTGCAGCCCTTAAGTATAAGTAGCAGGTGTGGAGTCCGAGGATCACGTTCATGTTGATTGCCTCAGAGGGTAACTGCTTACGGCACATGTGTTTCCTTATTGTCTGTTGTTGCAACTATAGACACAACTTGAGATCACAAGATTAGTCAAAAGTCCTTGATTTGTGTAAAGCTATTTTCGTATCTGACATATCCACTTGAATGGACGTTCACACAAAGCATAGCCACCCTACATTGTGCAGCCATGCACGTCAGCTTTCGTTGTATGTGAATATTGCATTTGAAGATTCGCCAGTTGCTTTTCTTAATGCAGTGACTCTGTCTATGTATGCGGCACGGGACACATTGATTTTTGTTTCAGGTTCATGAAAAACTTAAATGATCGTGAGCTAAATTATATTACTTTCAGAAATCTCTTTGATTTGAGATTTTAAAATTTAGCCTTTTTTTCAGAAGTGGAAAATATTAGCTTATTTTAAGTTTTTCTTGACAAGTGAAATTATCTTACCCCACTGGCAAATCCTGAAATGAGCAAAACTATCTCACCCCATTGGCAATCTTCTTGTCTTATTTAGCAAAAAAGTTACGGGAATAAGGTTCTAAAGTCTAAATATAGGATTGAAATTCTTGTTAAGATTTGGTTTTTGCAGTGAGGAAACCAATTGCTGTGTCTTAGCTCTCTCCGTTATAGAACTGTTCATATTCTCAGAAACCCTCTCCTGCTCTAAGCTACCAAATGAGAAGAATTACAGCACCGGTGCCTTACAGAATGTCTGTATTGCATTTAAGCGTATGTACGTGTGTCTGTATTGCATTTAAGCGTATGCACGTGTGTCTGTATTGCATTTAAGCGTATGCACGTGTGTCTGTATTGCATTTAAGCGTATGTACGTGTGTCTGTATTGCATTTAAGCGTATGTACGTGTGTCTGTATTGCATTTAAGCGTATGCACGTGTGTCTGTATTGCATTTAAGCGTATGTACGTGTGTCTGTATTGCATTTAAGCGTATGTACGTGTGTCTGTATTGCATTTAAGCGTATGTACGTGTGTCTGTATTGCATTTAAGCGTATGTACGTGTGTCTGTATTGCATTTAAGCGTATGTACGTGTGTCTGTATTGCATTTAAGCGTATGTACGTGTGTCTGTATTGCATTTAAGCGTATGTACGTGTGTCTGTATTGCATTTAAGCGTATGTACGTGTGTCTGTATTGCATTTAAGCGTATGCACGTGTGTCTGTATTGCATTTAAGCGTATGTACGTGTGTCTGTATTGCATTTAAGCGTATGCAAGTGTGTCTGTATTGCATTTAAGCGTATGTACGTGTGTCTGTATTGCATTTAAGCGTATGTACGTGTGTCTGTATTGCATTTAAGCGTATGTATGTGTGTCTGTATTGCATTTAAGCGTATGTACGTGTGTCTGTATTGCATTTAAGCGTATGTACGTGTGTCTGTATTGCATTTAAGCGTATGTACGTGTGTCTGTATTGCATTTAAGCGTATGTACGTGTGTCTGTATTGCATTTAAGCGTATGTATGTGTGTCTGTATTGCATTTAAGCGTATGTACGTGTGTCTGTATTGCATTTAAGCGTATGTACGTGTGTCTGTATTGCCATTTAAGCGTATGCACGTGTGTCTGTATTGCATTTAAGCGTATGTACGTGTGTCTGTATTGCATTTAAGCGTATGTACGTGTGTCTGTATTGCATTTAAGCGTATGTACGTGTGTCTGTATTGCCATTTGATAAGATTGTGTCTTGGGGGGTATTTCACAAAGCAGGATTACTGAGTTAGCTGGATAACTGCCCTGAGTAAAACCCAGAACCCTCCCAAATCTGGAACATGGACTGAAGTAAAAAGAGGCGTTGCTGGTTTTACTCAGTGCAGTTATCCAGCTAACTCAGTAATCCTGCTTTGTGAAATACCCCCTTGGTGTTGTACTAAACGCGTACATGCATACATACAAACAAATAGGGTCCACATAAATAAATGTGCATGGATGCAGCCATAACTGTAATCATTAATATAGGTGGGATGTGCTAGCCCCTATGATATGTTAGTTCATATAAATTTATTCTGATATACATACTGTAGCTATTATTCAGACATAAGCTAGTTGTGAAGTTTTCTCATAACTGAATAAGATATGCAGAGTAAAAATCAACATAGTCACTACAGAACATACGATCATTGCAATATAAAGATATCCGTTGATCTGAATGAGCAGCATTGTTGTCTCATTTGTCGGTAACTGGGATTGTAACTGAGCTTGTGGGTTAGAATCCCAGCTGTGGCCCTGCCATTGTGCCATTGAATAAGGTACATAACCAGAATTGCTTCAGTAAATATACAGCTGTATAAATAGATCTTGTGTTAAAAATGTAAGCTGTGCAAGTCTTTCTGGAGTCTCTGGGTCTTTCCGCTTGACACCAAAAATGTAAATAAAAAATGGAAAATGGGAGTTCTGGGTGTATCTGGGACCTCTGCCCTGGTCTTGCTGCTATACTTAATACCAGATCTAATATGTGATCTTATGCGTGTCCTGGGGTCTCATATAGGTGGTGTACTGTTCAGGGTGACAGTATTCTCCAGATTAATTTACAAGGAAGGCTCTCCTTACTGGTGCTCATTCAAGTGATAGCCAATTACAGGAATTTACCAGACACTCTTTTCAGAGCGACTTACACAACTTTTTATTTTTATTTTTTTTACACATTGTATCCATTTATACAGCTGGATGTATACTGTAGCAATTCAAGTACCTTGCTCAAGAGTATAACGGCAGTGTCCTACCTGGGAATCGAACCTTACTACTAGCCGAGTTGCCTAAGCGTTGTACTACACTGCTGACCAATGTTGCTGTTTTCACTTGCTCCACTGAGCAGGTGCCTAGGGGAGAGCTGAAAGGAAAGCCTAGTAGGAAAAGGCCACTCTGTCCAGCTAGTATCGGGAGAACATCTCTCTTTCTGAGAAAACATGTCCACGTTCAGTCTCCGTATACCAATTAAGGCTTGTCGTGTTCGAAAGGAGCCTTGCTCTCACCTGGATAAAGTTGCTTCTGTGAGTTGGGTTACAGTAGCGGTGAATTAACGTTCCCTCCCTTCACCTTTAGGTCAGATTCCAAAGAGTACGGAATCCTGTGAAACCTCATATGTTAAGCAATCTGCCTTTCCTACCCTCACCCCCAAGTCCTGCAGAAACAAGCAAAGGTCATCTACAAAGGAGCCATTCTTGTTTGTTCTCTTCATGTGTACCAGGCCAGTAAGAACGCAATCTTGGCATTGTTCTCTGGTTTGGATTAGTTGAAGAGCACAGAATTGATTTGATAAAAAAAAATATACATGGTCTTTACCTTGATTTAAAAAAAATTTCCAATCAATTTTGAGAGTTTGAAAGACATTGCGTTTCTTGACTGGTTTCATTTCCGCAGCATCCTTCCTTAACTCTGGAGAGTGTAGAAAAGTCCATGCTCTCCTCTACATTCCTGGGCTGTGTCTGAATCAGAGCCCTATCTACTGTGCCCTGTGTACTAACATACTGTGTACTGCTTACTGCATACTGTTTAGTGACATGCAGTATGTGAAAAATATCCTCTGTACTATTATCTGCAAAAACATGGAAAGAAGTATGTCATCTCTCATTCAATGTACTCGACAAGCATACTCAATAGACGTTGATTCGGACATAGCCCTGGTTCTGTCTGGTGCCTTCTGTTCACTCTGCTGTCTTTGCGTTGGAGAAGTAAACTACGTGTGTCTGGCAGAGGTGCCAGTTTGAACACAGGAGGGATGGAACATGGAAAAGCTGGATAGACGAAAACCCACCCTTCCTGGGCGATGCCTGTTGTGTAACACCCCGCCGGCCACAGTCAGCACTGTACGGTCTGGATTTAATACAACTGTGGGGCACACCCACACACTGGAACGGTGTCTGAGCAGAATGAGACACCCAGCTGCCTGAGTTTATTTAAACGCATATCTGTCTGTTTTAACATTGTGCTGTGCGATGAATATTTTCAAGTACGTCCTTGTGAAATGTGCAGCCTTGAATGGCTTTTTATGAAAGACCTGCGTTTTGAGACAATGCATTGTGTTATGATTAATTGCACTTGAAGATTGCACACTCGTTTTGTGATTACTGTATTGTATGCTGGTAATCAATGCAGTTGTGTACAGCTAGTTTACTAGTAGTGGGGATTTGGAACACACACAAGCATACACAAACCTGCCACCAGGCGCAGTGGTTAGCACTGTTGCCTCGCAAGAGGGAGGTTCCGGGTTTCAGTCGCGGCCAGCCCTCTCTACGTGGAGTTTGCATGTTCTTCCTGTGTTCGCGTGGGTTTCCTCTGGGTACTCCGGTTTCCTCCCACAGTCCAAAGACATGCTGCCCAACGAGTGCAGAGGAAAATTAGCCTCCCTGGCTAATTCTGGCACATTTACTAAAAATTTTAATCATGTCCATGTCCCTGTCAAATAAACTAATAAATGAAAATTAATTTAAATGCAAAATGGAGGTGCATAGTAAGAACAGGGAGGGTGGGCGGTTATTGGAAATGCAGTGCCAGTGAAACGCAGGGAACAGGAACATGCGGCCGTTCACCTGAGCGTTATCTGGAGCTGCGAGCCAGCGGTTATTTCAGCCCACCCTCTGTGATTTGTTGACTTGTCTCTCGTGTAGGTTTGTCCTCTCTTGATCCCTCCTGCTTCTCTCTCATCGAATCCCTGTTCTTCTGCTTGCACTATAGTTCTCACTGTTTTTTCTTTTTTTAATGCGTTGCATGTCTGTCTTGGCTGCTTTGCTTTTAATTCATCAAACCCCTCTGGTGCTGTCAAAGAGAGCGCAATCATTGGAATTAAAATCTGCCTCAAACAATAGAAACATAAATCGCAATTCAGTTCAGCGGGGAGCGATTAAACCGCACTTTTATTTTTCCTTTGTTGAGACGTTGTTGAGACGCTCTTTCTCCCCGGAGAGGAGAGGAGATGGGATTGGGCGATTCCGCTTAGGTTGCGTAAGGATATGACTCCTCAATCCTAAGTGAAGAGAGAACCACCGTCACCACAAGGAACACAAACAAATCCATTTTCACAAATTTTTTTTTTTATTCCTAGCCAAGTAGAAACAAGACAAACAAAAAAGTTTCTGCGTGATGTAGAATATCCTATAAGATACCTGTACGCAGGATTGAAATGATTTGGCCCTCGCCCATTGATTGTAAGACTGCCCTTGACGTAGGCACACACAGTGGATTATCAGGCGGTTATTGGTTGGCAGCGATTGTGTTTGCATTTGTTTGCGTTGAACGTCCTTTGCCTAACGAATGTTACATCTCACAAGATGGCTGTGCATGAATTGCAATATAAATTTTGATCTTGCCGAGTGACAGAGGGGCTTGTGTTTGTGGCCCGGCCATGACCAAGTACTGAAGAGCAACAAGGAGGGTGCTGAGGATTATCGGAAATCTCTGAGCTGACATTGGGGAAGACTGACCTCTCTTTGTAGAGGATGGCCAAATCGGAGCCCTATCTACTGTGCCCTGTCTTTTGCGTACAGTGCACAGGCAGAAGTTTGCTGTTTAATGTGGACTGTTTAGCCGCGCAGTGCAGTACGCAAAAACAATATCCTCAGTACTATTTTCCGACTGTACTGTGGAAGTGTCGTAAAATGTTCAACTCTTGGTCACGTGTTGTCTTTGTTGTTATTGCAGGAAAACGTCAGCGAACCTGTGCCTCATTTTTAGAAACGAAGCTGCGCATCACATTTATACGAGCAAAATGTTTGCGTACTTCTTGAAAAGTGTGCTCCCAAATATACTCCGAAACCCCAGAAGTAATTGTATCATACGGGGGTTTTAAGTATACTATATTTAGTAGGGGTGGGACGATTCAATCCCATCACGATTCGATTCGTTTCCGATTCTTTAGGCAAAGGTTCGATGCATCATAATATCTTACGTTTGACCACGATTCGATTCGATTCGATTCGATTTTTTTTAGATACTTTAAAAATAGGTAATGCTAAGATTGATATTATATATACACAGCAGTACAATTATTAATATTCATTAGAACTTACAACAAAACAGCACAGCATTTATTTTTTAGTTAAGCATACATTTTTTTGCAGCTCATTGCAAGCAAATAATGCAGCAATAAACATTGATAAACAGTGTTTTTTCTAATTGCCTATTTAGGTTTTGTTTTTTTTTATTACAGTGTCAGACATGTGCCCTAATACATTTCCTTTTAATTACAAAATTAAAAAAACAAAATGAAAACAAATAAAAAACTGGGCCAAAAAAAATGAATAGCCTAAAATGTTATGTCAATGCATAGTACTTTCCTAAATCTTAGTACTCCTAAATACTACGGTGATCCAAGATGCCCATCCCGTCTAGAAAAGCTACTCTCCGTAGCGTTTTTTTTTTGATCGTTCGAACATCTTTTTTCACCTCTCTTCATACATACAACTTTCATATTTTTTTTTTTATTTCATTTATTTATCAATGGTAACTAGGTTCTTTTCATTCATTCATTTTGTCATCGGAACAATTAACGTAGTAATAATTTTTGGAAACGTAAGACATATAATATTATTTTTACTTTTTTTTGTTTTTTGTCTCTATTTTGAATTAGATTTGGAATATAATTATTTAAAAATTTTAAATAAATAAAGCACTTTACAATTAACTGTCTGGTACATTATAAAAGAAATAAAAAAAAAAAATAAAAAAATTATAAAAAAAAATAGAAACTCATGGCCATTTCTCAAATCCTCTTAAATTGACTCTTAGCTTTGCTTGCTTTTATTCACTTGCTGCGTCAATGCTGTCCTTTCATTCACTGCTCAAAATCGCTCGTTTGCTGTTTGTGGTTTTGCTGTTGTGTTGTGTGTGCCTTTGCAGATGCTTTGTCATGCAGCTTTTTATGTGTATTGTTTTTCAAAACTTCTCCCAACCCTTCTGTGCTTCGAAATGCTTCTTTCGGACTTGGCGTTTTCATCTTTTTGCAAATTTGTCTTTTGTCGCACTTAGCGAGCACGCAGCAGACTCTGCAGTTCTTCATCCCTCTCGTCTCATACTCCTACTTTCACTCCTACGTTTTCAACTGGAAACATGGCTCAAATCTGGGTTTTGAGCAAAAAAAAGAGTTTTTAAAGTCATAAAAATTTAGATATATAAATTTAAAATATATTTTTAATAAATTTTTAATTGTAAGAATTCGTAAATTTTCATATTCAATCGAATATTAATCGATTCTTATCGATTCGAATGAAGCAGTATTACGCATTCGTATCGTATTGATTCATGATATGCTCGTCAAAAATTTGCCTACTTAACAACTTTCTCGTCCTGTCTACTCAACAAGCATACCTAATAGTATGGAAGGGTGCTGATTCGGACACAACCGATGTTTTCCCATTTTATTACTCTGTGGGATGCTATAACTTCAGTTCAGGTGTCACATGATCTGTCCGATTCCAAAGGTATCCATTTAAAGCACCTGTTAAAGTGGATGCTGGTTATTGTTATTGTGGCTTGCTGCAGCCAAACACATTCTGTGTTACACCCTGCATGTCGTTTTCAGACTTATTTATCTTGAAGTTTATGCATAAGAATGGGGCATTGTCTCAGATTTTCAATCATCACGTGTGTCTTGTTGGTGAAAATTTCTTGTTATTGCTCGATTTGCAGAATTCGCTCCCTAAATTTTATTACAATTTCATCGTCCCCGATTATGATCAGACATCTTACCGTTCTTTTTTCTTTTTCTCTGTTAGATGATGTTATTGTTTATTTTTATTTATTTCTCTTTTTTTGCCCAGTAAGCCATCTGTTCCAACTGGAAGGCATATTGATGGATCTGCAGAGCCTGGATGCTGGCAGTAACTCTGAGAGTGATTTGTCATGTGTGCCGGGGAGGTTTGGGCTCTAATATGGACTCTGATCACTCTTGTGTGGGTCACTCTTCCTAGTGCCAGGGTTTACATGTGCAATTTCTCACTTTTCTTCTCTGGGCAGTGGAGGTGGATTTAAAGGGACATCATTTAGGCTTTCAGAGACTTAAGGGACACAATGGATTCATGTTTTATTTATTTTTAATTTCGTGCACTCTGTAGTCACTTGATACTGCAAGGGCATCTGGATTAGCAAGCACGTTTACTAGACGGTGAGGATTGATTGGGTTTTGTTTTTGTTGTAGGGAACGCTGATTCCCCCATGCTGATTTCAAACCTGCGATTACCAAGAACAAACCAAACTTCTATCCAATGTTCCTAATATAAGTTATGTAACAGAATAAGTCATAGGATGTCTTTATTAGAAGGATTCAAGCACGCCAATAAATAATGTCACGTCTGTAACGTGATGACACAGCCCTTTCACTCCCAAAATGTGTGGTAAAAATCACATTAGCCACAACTGAGAAAATGAGCAAATGTTTTGACTAAGAAAGGAACCCAGGAGTCCAAACCTAATGTAGACATGTAGCGCTGGGGGGTAGGGTGTATGTCGAGGCGGGAAACCAAAGCAAAAAGTGGCGAGCCCCCGAATAGGACAGGGTATACAGCTCACTCACCCCATCTGTGGGAAAACCTTGTTCTTCGTGTCTGTGCCACAGCCTTATGCTTTCATTGGCTCCCTCCCATTCGCACAATATGATGAGATCATTTATGGGTACAAACCCACGCATGTCTCTGAGGCCTTCCAAAGGGCTGGCGTCCACTCCCTGACGGGACAACACAAATGGGACGAGGCTGAAAGACCTCATTGAAAGAGGAGCGGCACGGTCACATAAACATGGCCGCTCTCCAGTGAATCGTGTCTCTTTCACATTCCCGTACTCACATTCCCGCTTCACATTTCAGTAGAACCACAAACACGCGTTCAGCAAATGAGCAAGCAGACTGATGAAGGCCAAATCAAATTCATCCCACGTTGTTGCGGTCAAGCAATACAGCGACCGCTGGACTCCTGTTTCTGTGAATCAAAATATAAACACTGCACAAAGTCCGTAAACTACCAAGCAACCTAATATTTGAACTTCATTGCCACAACTGGTTACTTGTTTTGGTTTGTTGTCTGTTTGTACTTCCAGCAGAATAAATGACCTTAATCCTTTTGAGATAAACTGTTTGAAACTGTGTGTTCCAAAGCAAAACCGAGAAGATGTGTGTTGGACATGTGGCTGCCGCTAAATCATTCATTTCATTGAAGTTAGATGTTATTCCTGCCAAAAAAATAAATAAATAATGGGCAGCCCTGGACAACCACAGACGATAAATATGAAAGTACTTCCACATAAACAAACATCCAAAGCATTATAACACTTATATCCTAAAACATAAAGTTTTATCCCTTAAGGATAGTCATCCTCAGTGATTCCTTCATGATAGTATTTGACACTATCCTTGCAACAGTTTTCAGATTCATAAACATTAGTTACCATGGCTTTCGTTTTTAGCCTTTCTCTGACCCGCTTTGAAAGTGTCCCACTTTTATATTTGCGTGTAACTTAAGTCGTTCATAAAATAAATACTGAGACACAGAAATACCACCTGGTCCTTTGTGGACTAGGACAGGTGGAATGTTGCCACAGTTTCCTGAGTCGTTGTGCTAAAGACGTTTAATAGATGTCACCCGGAGTGCCATACCCTTTCCACAACATTGTTGTCGAAATGGGGCCCTCTCGTCTCTCTAATGTAATGATCACATTTGCACACGTTGGTTTCATTGGCAGTTAATGTACTGTGAAGAGTAAGACAAAGATTAGCGGACACAGCCACAGTAATAATTCGGACAAGATGGGGAAGAATTTTAGTACGTAAGCATGAAGCATGAAGGTTGTATTAGCACCTGGAGGGGGACCATAAGGAGAGTTGGTGAACAGGTAGATGTATTAAGGGCCTGATTTACTAAGACCTTTAGCAGGTGAAAAACCATTTTTCACATGCAAAACTAATAACAAAACCAATTATTGGTGCTAAGCAAATACCATGACCAATCATTGGCCATGTTATTGGTTTTGCAAGTGCTGAAAGGTTTTGCACACGCTAAAGGCCTTAGCAAATCAAGCCCTAAAGGTATTAAAATTAACTTTGACATTTATTTAATCGCCAGAGAAAGGGCCACAATTATTAAACGGTATTAATACATGATTAACTGACTTGGAGACACCAGAAATACTTAAATAAAGTTCTCAGTATGCAGAAGAATATGATGAGCAGTACCCATAACAAAAATCAGTTCCAGAAAAATGTCAGACATTCCAGAGAAGATGCGCAGCCTCCAGGTATCAGAGAGAAGTGTTGATGAGTCTGATTAAGTCTGTCTGTACATACGCAATTGGTTTACAAATAGCGCCTATACAATATGTATCAAGGCGGGAACAAAACTGATTTTTTTCAACACATATATTTTTTCAACGTATACAGATGGTGCCACTTTTAAGTGTCTACTGAAAGCTTTGTATGATACACTTTCTTGGTGGGGGCAGTGTATGTAACCTTGGGTTTTTATCACAGATTAACTGAAACTCATGAAGCCAGCTTGGTCATAATTTACAGTGTAGGATGTGCAATGCCGAGGCAGTGCTATTGCTAGCTGGGTAGAATCTATTGATTTCCAGGCTCACTGGTGGGAACACCCTGCAATGTTGTGGCTACTGGACCAACAACTACTGTATATGAGCCTGTTATGCAAGTCTTTTTTTCTGATCAGTTAGCTTAGCCGTGTAGCATGCTTTTGAGGTGGGAAACACTTTAAATTTAATGCACACTTGGAACATTCAAACTTTTCCTTGAGGGTGTGTAGTCTGCTCATTGCTGCTAATTTACTGAAATTAGTAATTGCTGTTCCATCCATTGAAAATGTGCATTAAAGGTACATTATACAGGATTTTTAGCCTTGCTGTGGTCCTGTGTTTACAACCAAATAAGTCCCCTCCTCCATCCTGAACCCTGCCCACTCCCCTCCATTGATGACAAGAAACACCCACGAGTTCAGCAAGCGTAATGCACCTTTAACTGCATTTGCTTTCATTTACGCTTGGCAATAGCCATGGGACTCAGGACTCAACGGGCTTGGGTAGGCCTAATGGATCAAATTAAATACAGAAGCTTTCCGGAAAATTCTTCTCATTGATTTGGTGAAATTCAGCCTTCTGCAGGTGGAAGTTCTGTGTCCTGGTTTATGTGCACAGCTCTTAGTTCAGCAGGAAGCCGCTCTCTCATGGCCATCCGTTCAGCACAGAAATATCTCCTGTAATAAAACGTTTTTTTTTTTTTAAAGAGAAATGATGACCTCTTCTCCCGTCTTCCACTGATGCGTGCGAGAACGCTGTCTGAATGCAGAGCCCGCACGCGGCGTGATTTATAGCGGCGCGAGCGATGAACGATATTCACCTTTCGCCGGCGTGCTGACAGAGGGGTTGCGTGATGTACGACGGATGGGGCCGGAGTTTTTTGGGGGGGAATCGTCATTACACTCCCGTTATTTAGTTGCCGTCTCCTGTACCCTCCAAGACGGTAGCTCACCGTGAGTGATGCTGGCGGCCGGAGTAGCCAAAAAGCAAGCTGGAACATGTCGAGACAGAAAGATAAGCAGTCTCGGCCGCGCCACCCTCGCTCGATAAATCAGCAGGCAGCGAGACGGCAGCGAGGGCGGCATTGGACAGCAATAAGGAGCCGTTATTAAACTCTTGAGAGGCTCGTCTTTGCAGCTGGCCTAAGTCTGTATAAAAGAACGGCCTTTGCCTTCCTCTTTTTTCATGTTTACACTGACTGAGCTGACTATGCAGGGTGTGTGTGTCTGTGGGTGCCTGGCTGTGTCTCTGACATTGGTGCGCATACTGTATGTAGTGTGGGGCCGATACCCGTGAGCCAAGGTGTTACGGACTTCTTTTTCCTGTGCAGACAGGCCACAGTGGGCGTACGGACTAGGGCTGGGCAATAAATCCATCTTTATAATTATCCTCTGCCACAAAAACACATTTTCTCAATAAACTATTTTAGGGTTTCATCCAGTCGTGTCTGTTGTCCTCAACTTCATCACATCGCTTGCCTGCAGATAAATGCAACATGGACAGCCAATCATACTGCAGGAACACGCCTATGCAGCTGCTTGCAGTGTGGACATAATCTGTTATACACACAACGCTGCTCAGAGTGAACATGCCCAAGATGTGAGAGTGACAGCAACTGAAGAGAATGTAGCCCCCGGGGATCAGAACCTTGTCAAGAAATGTCAAACAACTGATTTATATATATTTTTTTAAACTGGCAATACACTCTCCCTCTCTAATTGAGAGGTACAAAGTTAGCATGTTTGGAGCACGTTTCCAAGAGAGCATGCAGTCCAATGAAATGGAAAACATACCAACAATACAATACAGTCATTTAGGCGACAATAAAACACAGATGACAGACGCATTTATTTGTTAACATTGCTTGACGCAGTCTGACATAGACTGTGCCTCAAACGGCAGAAATGCAGCCTTCGAAGGCAGCATTTGAAGGCAGGAAGGCATCGAGGCGTGTCTGATTCATAAAACGCTGCCTTCTAAGGTGTTTCTGAAGGCAGCATCTCATGTATCCTTCTCCGGGTATGATATCCCATAAGTCTTTGCGATTACCTCAGGCTTTTCACTTCCATTAAATTAATGGTGGCTGAAAACAACAAAGCAGTTGTTGCGGTGGCAGCAATGGAGCTTTTATACAATGTGAATATGCAGTCAACACCATTATTTGTTGTAATTATATCTAAACATTTTTATTATTTAACACGCTGGAATAGTTTATCTGATGTTTTTAAGCCTCTGTGGGCTTTCCAGTAACTAGCCAGCTAACTTGCTAGCAAGCTGACTTAGTGTAATGAACAAACGTAAACACTGATCTCACGTGACATCATCCTGCCTTCGAAGTGTGTTCCAAATTCATTGCCTTTTGAGGTACCTTCAGAGGGAGCGAGGGAGCGAGGCAGCTGCCTTCTGTTTGAGACACAGCCGTAGTCAGGAACCGCCTGAGCTTAACTACGGATTGTTGCTTCCCCCCCGCTGATGTCATGTCTTTTATGACATCAGAAGGACCGCCCCTAAGCTTGCTTTGAAGCCCTGTGTGTCCACGTGGCACATTTTTTTAGTCGAATGCTTTTACTTTTTTTGTAGGCCTAAACAACACACCTTGGCTACATTCTTTAAGACTTACAGTTTATGAACTTTATGAACTTACAGTTTGTAATGTTTTCTTTTATCAGAAGCTAAGATGGCAGTCCTTAACTATAGACGGGTTTTTATTATCCTGCATCATATTTTTTTCAGAAAGCGGTCATCGAAGAAATAATTTCTCCTGTGTTCCTGCTCACAGATAGTTTGATTAACTTATAAAACAATATATCGCTTCAACATGAGAGCCTGTTTTTAAAAGCAAAATAAGTCTAGCTTAATTCAAGTAACTGTTCCAACAAATGATTCAATTAAAATTGGTGTATGTTTACTTCGCTTTCAAAGTTAAACATAAACGTTTCAGTGTCCTGCTGCGACCCCCATTTGAAAAAGCTTCGTATTGCAGGTTCTGCTGTATTTGTACACCTACATGTAGCCTCTCGTTTTTATCACTGAATGTCAGCTAGTAATAATGTTGTTTGATTGTGAACTGCTGGTTCTATTATTTATTATCTGTTACTTTGGATATTTGGATATGTAAGCCATCAGTGATCCCTTTGATTTCTTTAGGGTTACTGTACGTCGCTTTGGATAAAAGCGTCTGCTAAATGAATGTAATGTAATGTAAGGGTTCGTCCATCATGTCATAGATTGAGCCCTTGAATCCTCTTCATACTTTACATACAGCACAATACCATTTTTATGCCATATTGACAGCCCTTGTATAGACCGTGCTGTGTACGCTTCCACAGTAAGAGGCAATAAACCTCTTTACGTTTCGTTTCCCCGTCTCTTTTCACAGTGGTGTATGAACACAGATCACGGCTGGAGAAATCACTACAGAAGGAGAGGCTGGAACATAAGAAGTCAAAAGAAGGTTGAATTCAGTTTGTTTTTTAAATGATCAGCGGGTTTGACGATACAACTTGCATGATGAAATGTTTCCGCATGTCTTCCTTGAAGAGTGTTTACTTTAGTACATTGAAATGTTCAGGATTTACTTTATTCCCCTAAATGGCCGTGTGTTTGTACTATTTTCATCAAAGATAACGTTGTACACAAACTGGAAGCGCAACAAACGCTGAATAAGGAGAAGGTAAGAATCGTATTACAATTGTACAATTGTGTAATATAATTGTAATTATTATAATAATTGTATATTGAACCACCCTAGTAATGTAATATCATAATGAGGGGGGACGTGGGCATCAAGTGGTCATTATAAGAACATCAGCAATTGGACAAATGACCAAGAATTACATGTATGTCATGCCCCTGCCTCTATAGTCAGTTGTCTATCTGTATCTGTCTAGATCAGGGATCTGTGACCCAGGTCCTGGAGAGCCGCAAGGTCTGCTGGGTTTGGCTGTTACTCGCCACTTAATTGATCAATTAAAGCAGTGGATTACACAGTTAACTCACCTCACCTGGTGTCTTGGGTCTAAAGTAGTTGCTGTATTTAAGGTGAAAACAAAAAACCAGTAGACCCTGCAGCTCTCCAGGACCAGGGTCGCCTACCCCTGGTCTAGATGATACATTCAATTCTACACTCATTCTAGATTATACATTGTGTGGATTAGCAGATATGGATGTGAATGCTGTTGAGATGGGAGAGACAGGAAGAGCTTTTAATGTTGTATTACTTCTCTTTGTTAACAGCAAGATTCCAGCAGCAAATTCAATTCATTGCATGTGCAGCACCAGATGCTCAAGGTGAGTAAATAAACACAAACCCATTAAAACACATACAATTAATTAGTGTGAAATACTGTTGCATCCTCGTACTCACACACACACACACACACACACACACACACACAGACATATGTGCACACACACACACACATTCCATTGGTCTGTTTCTTGAGCTGTGTTGCCAGACCACTGTTGGTGTGCACATACACAATAGCCTTTAGAGACACACAGACACAAATTTTTTTACATATTAATTAATTCATTCGTTCAGTCAGTCAGTCAGTCAGTCAGTCAGTCAGTCAGTCAGTCAATCAGTTAGTCAGTCAGTCACAATACAGCAAACTAGAGCATTCATCATCACCCATATGTACTTTTAAAAAGCATGCAGGCAGACTAACTGACACATTCACACATGCACATAAACACAGTCAGTACACACACATGCACATACACATAGGCTCTTCCATATAGAGTAGGGGCCCACTGCGAAAACCCACCTTTATTAAACACAGTAAAAGTGTATATAAATCTCAGATTGTCTTATTATCAACCAAACTGAAGTAGCAACCAAGTCCAGGATTTAAACCCAAGCCTCCCATCTGTGGATTGGTTCCTTGGCCACAAACTTCTACTGGTTCCTCAAAGCATCTGTGTGCTCCTTGGCTTCAGAACCAGCATGACAACCTGAAAAACCAGCTCTTCAGCCTCCAGGATGAGCACCAGGCCCAGAAGGAGGACCACAGTAAGGTTCTGGATGACCACAGGCAGAAATATGACCACCTACAGCAGATCAATCAGCTGGAAATGTCCAAACTAAAAGGTATTGGTGCTGGACCTCCCGGCTCACCTTGTCTCAGAGGTTTCTTGGTAGAGGAATGCTGGATCAAAGCTTGGGCTGCAGATTTGTAATAGGGCAGGAGGCAGTCGGATCTAAATTATAGCATGGTGCTGATACCAAGTTTAGGCTGCTGTCAACCTTCACTGAGCGGTTATTTCAGCTCAGGCGTTTGGCTCCCTCTGTTGGTTATGTACAGGAATTACATTGTGCACCTCACAGGGAAACAAAATAGCTGTATTCCGGTGAAGATGAGACTGACTGAGTCAAGCTGAAGTGGTCAGTTGTATTTTTATTCCATAGCAATAGTTTATTGGGAAAAGTCAAGTCATGAATCCTTATTTTACCGTACGCCCAGTCGGTATGTTTTTTGGCTGGTGGTGCCAGTGGATGAACTGCTGCTTACACCATAGTGTAATGTGCGTATTCAGCTGTATCTCCCACAACAGTACGCTCCAGTACAATTTTCTCATTCTGTCTCTCTCGTTCTCTTTCTCAGAAAATGTGTACAACCTGCAGGAAGAGAACAAGCAGCTGAGGATGGCCCACCAGAATGTTCATATCCAGCTGCAGGATTTCAGGGTGAGCCAGGCCTGGAGCTTCTGAGACGGGGGGCAGGGGAAGGAAGGGGTGGGCCTGGGCAGGGCAGAGCAATCCTGGGGAGACAGGAAGTGGGTGGGCCTGGGCAGGGCAGAGCAGTACTGTGGAGACAGGAAGTGGTGGGCCTGGGCAGGGCATAGCAATACTGTGGAGACAGGAAGTGGGTGGCCTTGTTTACGTGGACCCTCCACTATGCAGCATAAAGGCCCAAGCAGGGTGTGAATATAATTGTAATTTTTACTAAACTCTATACTTGCTAAAATTATTGTTATACAATTTATTCTACGATATGTATACTGTTATATTTCTCGTAATGACATGAATATGTTTTTTTAGTCCGGAGTATTGTGTATCTTACAGAAGTGTATTTGCACTGTTAGACTGAATAACTTTGTTATCAGCAGTGCTATGATGTCAATCTTTCAGTTACTTATGGACATGAAGGCTTTTAGAAATGGGAGCAGGTAGAGTAACGTCTCCTTGGTCTGTGAAATGTTCACTATAGCAACAGCACAAGGATTTAAAGTCATCACATGACCAACTTGCACTGACGTTAGAGGACCACAAGAGTGCGCTGGAGTCAGCACAGGTCAGAGCCTGGCTTGTGGTGGAGGGTTTTGCGGGGGGTGGGGTATTGCATGAGGGGCACAGTGCATTCCAATCAGCACAGAGCCTGGCTGTGGGAGCTCAACTCTTATGGTGGCATCCCTGCTTGGACACTGGTCAGCTTACTAACGGCCACTTGTATTTCTTTCTTCCTCTCATTCCCTCTCTCACACACACACACACACACACACACACATTCTCTCTCTTTCTCTCTCTTTCTCTCGCTTTTTCTCTCTCACACACACAGGCACACACAATCTCTATCTCTCACACACAAACACACACAGGCACACACACACACACACACACTCTCTCTATTTTTCACACACACACACACTCTCTCTCACAGACACACTCTTTTCAGATTAGACCCACGATTCTGCCTGCTCATTACCGTTCTACACAACACCGATTAGACCCGCGATTCTGCCTTCTAATTACCGTTCTACACAACACAGATTAGACCCACGATTCTGCCTGCTCATTACCGTTCTACACAACACCGATTAGACCCGCGATTCTGCCTTCTCTTTACCGTTCTACACAACACAGATTAGACCCGCGATTCTGCCTTCTCTTTACCGTTCTACACAACACCGATTAGACCCGCGATTCTGCCTTCTCTTTACCGTTCTACACAACACAGATTAGACCCACGATTCTGCCTTCTCTTTACCGTTCTACACAACACCGATTAGACCCGCGATTCTGCCTTCTCTTTACCGTTCTACACAACACCGATTAGACCCGCGATTCTGCCTTCTCTTTACCGTTCTACACAACACAGATTAGACCCATGATTCTGCCTGCTCATTACCGTTCTACACAACACCGATTAGACCCGCGATTCTGCCTTCTAATTACCGTTCTACACAACACCGATTAGACCCGCGATTCTGCCTTCTAATTACCGTTCTACACAACACCGATTAGACCCGCGATTCTGCCTGCTCATTACCGTTCTACACAACACCGATTAGACCCACGATTCTGCCTTCTAATTACCGTTCTACACAACACCGATTAGACCCGCGATTCTGCCTTCTAATTACCGTTCTACACAACACAGATTAGACCCACGATTCTGCCTGCTCATTACCGTTCTACACAACACCGATTAGACCCGCGATTCTGCCTTCTCTTTACCGTTCTACACAACACAGATTACACCCGCGATTCTGCCTGCTCTTTACCGTTCTACACAACACCGATTAGACCCGCGATTCTGCCTTCTCTTTACCGTTCTACACAACACAGATTACACCTGCGATTCTGCCTTCTCTTTACCGTTCTACACAACACAGATTACACCCGCGATTCTGCCTGCTCTTTACCGTTCTACACAACACCGATTAGACCCGCGATTCTGCCTTCTCTTTACCGTTCTACACAACACCGATTAGACCCGCGATTCTGCCTGCTCATTACCGTTCTACACAACACCGATTAGACCCGCGATTCTGCCTTCTCTTTACCGTTCTACACAACACAGATTAGACCCACGATTCTGCCTTCTCTTTACCGTTCTACACAACACAGATTAGACCCGTGATTCTGCCTTCTCTTTACCGTTCTACACAACACAGATTACACCCGCGAGTCTGCCTGCTCATTACCGTTCTACACAACACAGATTAGACCCGCGATTCTGCCTTCTCTTTACCGTTCTACACAACACAGATTACACCTGCGATTCTGCCTTCTCTTTACCGTTCTACACAACACAGATTACACCCGTGATTCTGCCTGCTCTTTACCGTTCTACACAACACAGATTACACCCGCGATTCTGCCTGCTCATTACCGTTCTACACAACACAGATTAGACCCGCGATTCTGCCTTCTCTTTACCGTTCTACACAACACAGATTAGACCCGCGATTCTGCCTTCTCTTTACCGTTCTACACAACACAGATTACACCCGCGATTCTGCCTGCTCATTACCGTTCTACACAACACAGATTAGACCCGCGATTCTGCCTGCTCATTACCGTTCTACACAACACCGATTAGACCCACGATTCTGCCTTCTAATTACCGTTCTACACAACACCGATTAGACCCGCGATTCTGCCTGCTCTTTACCGTTCTACACAACACCGATTAGACCCGCGATTCTGCCTTCTCTTTACCGTTCTACACAACACAGATTAGACCCACGATTCTGCCTTCTCTTTACCGTTCTACACAACACCGATTAGACCCGCGATTCTGCCTTCTCTTTACCGTTCTACACAACACCGATTAGACCCGCGATTCTGCCTTCTCTTTACCGTTCTACACAACACAGATTAGACCCATGATTCTGCCTGCTCATTACCGTTCTACACAACACCGATTAGACCCGCGATTCTGCCTTCTAATTACCGTTCTACACAACACCGATTAGACCCGCGATTCTGCCTTCTAATTACCGTTCTACACAACACCGATTAGACCCGCGATTCTGCCTGCTCATTACCGTTCTACACAACACCGATTAGACCCACGATTCTGCCTTCTAATTACCGTTCTACACAACACCGATTAGACCCGCGATTCTGCCTTCTAATTACCGTTCTACACAACACAGATTAGACCCACGATTCTGCCTGCTCATTACCGTTCTACACAACACCGATTAGACCCGCGATTCTGCCTTCTCTTTACCGTTCTACACAACACAGATTACACCCGCGATTCTGCCTGCTCTTTACCGTTCTACACAACACCGATTAGACCCGCGATTCTGCCTTCTCTTTACCGTTCTACACAACACAGATTACACCTGCGATTCTGCCTTCTCTTTACCGTTCTACACAACACAGATTACACCCGCGATTCTGCCTGCTCTTTACCGTTCTACACAACACCGATTAGACCCGCGATTCTGCCTTCTCTTTACCGTTCTACACAACACCGATTAGACCCGCGATTCTGCCTGCTCATTACCGTTCTACACAACACCGATTAGACCCGCGATTCTGCCTTCTCTTTACCGTTCTACACAACACAGATTAGACCCACGATTCTGCCTTCTCTTTACCGTTCTACACAACACAGATTAGACCCGTGATTCTGCCTTCTCTTTACCGTTCTACACAACACAGATTACACCCGCGATTCTGCCTGCTCATTACCGTTCTACACAACACAGATTAGACCCGCGATTCTGCCTTCTCTTTACCGTTCTACACAACACAGATTACACCTGCGATTCTGCCTTCTCTTTACCGTTCTACACAACACAGATTACACCCGTGATTCTGCCTGCTCTTTACCGTTCTACACAACACAGATTACACCCGCGATTCTGCCTGCTCATTACCGTTCTACACAACACAGATTAGACCCGCGATTCTGCCTTCTCTTTACCGTTCTACACAACACAGATTAGACCCGCGATTCTGCCTTCTCTTTACCGTTCTACACAACACAGATTACACCCGCGATTCTGCCTGCTCATTACCGTTCTACACAACACAGATTAGACCCGCGATTCTGCCTTCTCTTTACCGTTCTACACAACACAGATTAGACCCGCGATTCTGCCTTCTCTTTACCGTTCTACACAACACAGATTACACCCGCGATTCTTCCTGCTCATTACCGTTCTACACAACACAGATTACACCTGCGATTCTGCCTTCTAATTACCGTTCTACACAACACAGATTAGACCCACGATTCTGCCTTCTCTTTACCGTTCTACACAACACAGATTACACCTGCGATTCTGCCTTCTAATTACCGTTCTACACAACACAGATTAGACCCGCGATTCTGCCTTCTCTTTACCGTTCTACACAACACAGATTACACCTGCGATTCTGCCTTCTAATTACCGTTCTACACAACACAGATTAGACCCGCGATTCTGCCTTCTCTTTACCGTTCTACACAACACCGATTAGACCCGCGATTCTGCCTTCTCTTTACCGTTCTACACAACACAGATTACACCCGCGATTCTGCCTGCTCTTTACCGTTCTACACAACACAGATTACACCTGCGATTCTGCCTTCTAATTACCGTTCTACACAACACAGATTAGACCCGCGATTCTGCCTTCTCTTTACCGTTCTACACAACACAGATTAGACCCGCGATTCTGCCTTCTCTTTACCGTTCTACACAACACAGATTAGACCCGCGATTCTGCCTTCTCTTTACCGTTCTACACAACACAGATTACACCCGCGATTCTTCCTGCTCATTACCGTTCTACACAACACAGATTACACCTGCGATTCTGCCTTCTAATTACCGTTCTACACAACACAGATTAGACCCACGATTCTGCCTTCTCTTTACCGTTCTACACAACACAGATTACACCTGCGATTCTGCCTTCTAATTACCGTTCTACACAACACAGATTAGACCCGCGATTCTGCCTTCTCTTTACCGTTCTACACAACACAGATTACACCTGCGATTCTGCCTTCTAATTACCGTTCTACACAACACAGATTAGACCCGCGATTCTGCCTTCTAATTACCGTTCTACACAACACAGATTAGACCCGCGATTCTGCCTTCTCTTTACCGTTCTACACAACACCGATTAGACCCGCGATTCTGCCTTCTCTTTACCGTTCTACACAACACAGATTACACCCGCGATTCTGCCTTCTCTTTATCGTTCTACACAACACAGATTAGACCCGCGATTCTGCCTTCTCTTTACCGTTCTACACAACACAGATTAGACCCGCGATTCTGCCTTCTCTTTACCGTTCTACACAACACAGATTAGACCCGCGATTCTTCTAATTACCGTTCTACACAACACAGATTAGACCCAGTTCATCTAGCTTGTGTTTTTTGCTTTACGCGTTCATTGTTCAATGTGACAATTTGGCCTAAGAGGAAAAGGCTTGTTTTAAGACCCGTTAGTTATTCATTACAAACTCCCATCAGGGCTTGTGGAGGCTGCTTCATTTGTGGTAATAGGTGAGGTCCTGTTGTTTTGGCGGGGGTGTTCTCCCTCCTGGAGTCCCCCGGGCGCCCCCCTAGGGGCAGTTTTGAGGTGATTGCGCTACGCACTGCATGCGCGCTTGTATGAATCAACATGAAAAGCTGTCCGCTGTCTAACAAGGGAGACGAGATGGGGAGATAACTCGTGAGAGATGTTTATATGTGGGAATGGACAGAACTGGTACTGTGGTGCAGTCTGGCCTCATCTGAAGGCTCCCCGTATGCAGGCCGTCACTCTACGTGCAGCAACACACGTGTTGACCTTTGACCCCTGCATTATCTTGTGAGCTAGGATATTGCCATTGATTGTTTGCATGTGCAGTTCCTGTCTACCTGCCAGATTCTGGGCACATCATTGCTAACTCTCCATTTTAACCTTAATTGTGATCACATTTTTATAATAAAAAAAATCTTTTGCTGCAAATGTGTAATTTCCCACAGCTTAAAAAAATATATATATACAGGCTTAACAACATTCTTATTTTTCTTTATTTCAAACTTGTTTGTGGAGAAAGGTGATGGCTGTTTGTTTGTTTGTTCCCACTTAGATCTGGCAACCCCTCTGCATGCTTCTGTCTTGTCAGCCCACCTTATCAGGCCTCTCCAGACTTTGCATGTCTGCCTTATGTCCTGGTGTAAAAGCGCATTCTATGGTCATCTTTTGGCTTTTTTAAGCTGCAAGTCGAGGAGTATAAGCAGCTGAAGGAGACGTTGAACAGGATGCCCAGTCTACGGCAGGCGGGTCAGAATGGGGCCCTGCCCCTCGCCCCAGTGGACAACGCCCAGAACCAGCTCGCCCACCTGCAGCTCCAACCCCAGGTACGAACGATTGTTCTGCTATTCGGTTCTAATCCAGGCAAGTGTTCCGCTCTCGGGCCTCTGGCCAAGCACTGAAAAAAGCCTCTTGTGTGAAGCTGCATAGAAAAAATACAAAGTAATTTGTGGCGCACCCGCTCAATGTCCCAATCTGACTGTCCCGAAGGTGGAGGAGGGACAGGGGGACCACCCGAAAGTGGGCGGAGAGCAAAAACCGCAGCCGGTCGTGTCCCGGCTGGCATTGCAGCCGGATTCCCAGGTCGTCCACGGGGCGGGGCCTGAGGCAGGAGGGAGGCAGGAGGAGGACAGACGGAGGGAGCTGGCAGAGGAAGAGATGGAGCAGGCGGGGCAACCCCAGCGCCTGGAGGAGTCTGAGCAGCCCCGAGAAGAGGGCGAGGAGGCGGAGCAGCCTGACGAGAACGCTCTGGACCGTGACAGACGGGAGGACGCACAGGTGAGAGCCGCTTCCAGGTGACCGTCTCCAGCTCTTTAAATGACCCATTCGCTCAGCGTTACCGTAACTCCACCGGTGGCAGGACGCACAGGTGAGAGGCGCTTCCAGGTGACCGTCTCCAGCTCTTTAAATGACCCATCGGTTCAGCGTACTGGAACACCACCGGCTGTTATCCTCATGTGTCTGTTCACCTGTTTCTCCTCATCCTGTAATCGCTCTTGTTGTGATGAGACAACCGTAACCTTCCCACGAGCTTTGGCAGTGAAATGGTGACTAACATTTATAAAAACATTATAAAAACATTTCAAGTACTGGAGCGTATGACTTCCTCTGTAAATGTAACCAGCTGTGCCAATTGCCTGGAATATCGAGCCGTACTTAAATTCTGCACTTCTACAGAACAATAAAACGTGCGCATGTGTTCACACGCCTGTGTGTTAAGTGTAGGAATGTGAAACGTACTTCAGATTAATTATTACTAAGTACATTACTACTAGTCTTCAACTTCCTTATTTAAATATCAGTTCTGAATAGACACACATATGTGCAATGGCGTCTTGGTACTCTACTCTTGAGTGGATTTCATCACCGGTGAATAGCATTTGACAGTTTGAACTGTGTGATCATGGTCCTTTGATTGGAATGATTCACACACCCTCCATGTGGCTTGCCCCAGCTTGCGCGTGTCCAGTGACTACGCCAAGCGCGTAGACATATTTACGTGATGTGAAGGAGAGATATCTTTCATAAGAAATTCATAATCTGCCATGGGAAGTGATTGCGTCTATGATACGCCAGGGAGAATGAGGCTGGAGAGTTGTGGGTCTTCAAAATGTAGCCAATGAAAATTGTGCCCTCTTCCTGTAGATAAACGCTCTGCTCTTCTGACGTGTGGGAGTGTTCTGGAAGTTTATTGCAAGCAACAATGAACAAATACACAATGTTATACTTGGGTAGACCTGTTGCACACGCAAAACCAATAACATGACCAATGATTGGTCATGGCCTTTGTTTTGCACCAATCAATGGTTGTGTTTTTAGTTTGACGTGTGCTATAGGTTTTCCACATGCTAAAGGTCTTAGTAAATCTGGCCCTAAGTGCAATAGAACAGATTTAATAAGGTTGCTCTGGAAGAATGGCAGCCAATGATGCTGTGTCACATGACCCCGCCGCCTCTCCCTCGCAGCTTCCTGTGCAGAGGCCGCAGCCGGTCGCGCGGCTGGAGCCGCCTGTGCACGTTGAGCGGGTGAAGTCGGCCTACGAGCAGCAGCAGGAGCAGCAGCGCTTGGCCGCGCAGTTGGCGGAGGAGCGCAGGGAGGTGCTGATGCGCCAGGAGGCGCTGCAGAAGCAGCGGTGGCAGGCGCAGCGGGAGAGGGAGCTGGTGCTGCGCACACAGCGGGAGAGGGAGATGCAGCAGCACCGCGACGCCAATCGCAAGGAGCAGCTCCTCCGAGAGCAGCAGCTCAGGTCAGGGGTCAAGGGTCACGGCAGGAAAATAAGGCACATATACCACCATACTAAACTCTTCTACCACCATACTAAACTCTTCTACCACCATACTGTACCACCATACTAAACTCTTCTACCACCATACTGTACCACCATACTAAACTCTTCTACCACCATACTGTACCACCATACTAAACTCTTCTACCACCATACTGTACCACCATACTAAACTCTTCTACCACCATAGCTCTTGATATCGGTCTGGCTCAGATATGCATTTTGATACCTGTTCATTTGTGCATGTTCATATCTGGTTGGACTTTACATTTGGGCCTGATTTACTAACTGACCTTTACAACTTTTTAGCACACGCAAAACCAATAGCATGACCAATGATTGGTCGTGGCATTTGTTTTTGCACCAATCATTGGTTGTGTTATTGGTTTTGCGTGTGTTAAAAGGTTTTGCACATGCTGAAGGTCTTAGTAAATCATGCCCAAAGTATATTGTCCTGTAGCCTTATTGATGGTGATATGCGTATAACCATGTCATAATATAACCTAATATTAAGTCAACTTGAAGGATTACATAACACACTATGTTAAATCGAATTCCCAAACCTGACAAAACACTGTCATTTGACTTTCAGTCAGTGTTGTTTCCAAACGTTATACACACATTTTCATTAAGCTTTGGTAATTAAGGTGAGGCACGTACACGTACAAAACGTACACGTCAGGGGTCGCGTTAGGCCGAAAATTGCCGGTTGCCGGAAAATGTAATTCTCTCCGGACATTCGGGCCGGTAAAAAAACTAAAAAAGTGTTTTACTTTGCAATATAGTAATTTAACATATTTAGTCTCAAAACCAATTCATAATTAGGCCTATTATCACCGCAGGCGCAAATCAGACAACGCTATAGCTACTCTCACGAAATCCGCTATTTCAAATAGTCTTTCGTGTCACTCGGCCCTCTGCGGAGCTTGCAGTGACGTACAACATAACGTCTAGACTAGCATGTGTGGTGTAGCTGCTTGCGAGCTAGCATTCAATAATGGCTAAACAATCTTCTCTACATATTTCGGTTATAACACTAATAGAAATAATTAAATGCAGGCGAGATTAAGGTGGCAAAGATGGCCGTTCAAAGATGGCTCTTGGTGTCATTCGCGTGTCAAGTGTGCCAACAGAGCGGGGATTCAAAACCGAATGAAAACCGCGCTCAGAAGCCGCCTGCAGGATGAGAAGGTTACGCGACTCATGCGTATCTCAAACTGCGCTAAAACTTACGAGACATTCGATTTCAGAATAGCAGCTGCTCACATCCATGAATCATCGCAAATGAAAGGAGCCTATATGGATTGCTCGTTTTCTTTTTTTTGCCAGTTATAAAAAGGCAGTTTTTAACTGTCAGTAGGCATAGGCTACTTGAACTTAATAGGCTATAAGCTTGATATAATCAGCATTTTTTCCCCTTGTTAAATCGATAGCCTACACTGCTCTGGTCTGACTTTCCCGAAACGTTGTTCGTTAACGTTAGGTCGGATCCCAATTGTCACGTGTCGTTGCTGGCTCTTTTCCTTATAGCATCTTCCACAACTCCGCAATTTGCCTTGGAGTAGCCTAAAGAAATGTTAAAATCATTATTCAAAATGAGGTTATTGCTTGTTATTCTGAAGAAAAATGTGTTCTAATAAACTAATGATGCAAAATCAAGACAGCTTCTTTTGTTGAGAACATTACGCACGCAGTCACGCACACCAAATGTGCGATTTTAATGTAATTCGTCCGCTTGTGCAAGGCGAAGCTGTTATATAGATTTTTTTACATTATTTCTTTATTTTCAAATAGTTTTCAGTCCAAAATATAATAGTATGCTGTAACATACACTGCTCAAAGAAATTAAGGGAACACTTAAGCAACACAGTACAACACAAAGTCAATTAAACTTCTGGGATATCGATCTGTCCAGTTAGGAAGCGTAAACGATTGTGAATCAATTTCACGTGCTTTGGTTCAAATGAAAGTGACAACAGATGGACAGGAGAGGCAACAGCAAGACAACCCCCAAAAAGTAAATGGTTTTGCAGGTGGTGGCCACAGACCATTTCTCTCTCCTTATCTTTCCTGACTGATTCTTCTCTAGTTTTGCATTTTGCTAGTGCCCTTGTCACTACTGGTAGCATGAGGCGGTACCTGCAGCCCATTCAGGTTGCACAGGTAGTCCAGCTCCTCCAGGATGGCACATCCATACGTGCCTTCGCAAGAAGGTTTACTGTGTCTCCCAGCACAGTCTCAAGAGCGTGGAGGAGATACCGGGAAACGGGCCATTACACAAGGAGAGCTGGACAGGGCCGTAGAAGGGCACCAACCCAGCGACAGGACCAGTATCTGCTTCTTTGTGTGAGGAGGAACAGGAGGAGCACTGCCAGAGCCCTACAAAATGACCTCCAGCGGGCTACTCGTGTGCATGTTTCTGACCAAACTGTCAGAAACAGACTCCATGAGGGTGGCATGAGGGCTCGACATCCTGTAGTGGGACCTGTGTTCAGAGCCCAGCACCATGTAGCTCGATAGGCATTTGCCAGAGAACACCAGAATTGGCAGGTTCGCCATTGGCACCCCGTTCTCTTCACAGATGAGAGCAGGTTCACACTGAGCACATGTGACAGACGCGAAAGAGTCTGGAGATGCCGTGGCGAATGTTATGCTGCCTGCAACATCATCCAGCATGACCGGTTTGGTTTAATTGACTTGGTGTTATACTGTGATGATTAAGTGTTCCCTTCATTTTTTTGAGCAGTATATGTTGTTAAGCTACATCATTAAATGCACCTGCCTGTCGTTCATGCTTTGAAAATAGATATGGCCGACAAACTAATCATTCCGGACATTCTGGCCGGCAGTTTAAAATCCAAGCGCAACCTCTGATACACGTACACATACACATACTGTGTAAAGTGTGACCCAAGTCATGTCTGCATTGCGTTTGAATCCACATCTCTGCTTTACATTTTGCAGACAGAGGATTCAGTATGAGAATATTGACGCGGGCATCGTTCAAGGTGTGGAAGACCGGAACAAGGAAGTGGAAAGTAAGTGTTTGTTCCTGTGCTCTGACTTCTATTATCAAGCTGGGACATTGTGCACTTTTCCATGTCAAGGGGTCTTTCCCAATTCTGCACAGTGGCCGATTAATGACATTAATGAAAGGGGTGTGTCAGAGGACTGGCCACAGATTGGTCAGCTGATGGGAGTGGGTGTGTCTTTGAGGGTGGGGCTTGTTCGGGCAGCAGACTGTAACCTGCGCCTTGTTGCAGTGAGGAACCTGAAGAAAGTGGAGGAGAAACCACAGGAAGTGGGCCGTGGGAGACTTCCTGACGGGGTGAGCGAAATGTTATATTCCTCTGCAAATTTTTTTTTCTTAAATTACACATGAAATTGCAAATGTCATTTTTCTAGAATTCTATTCTGTTTTATTCACATTTGTATGCATTCGAAAACATCTTAGAACGTTGCAAACCTTCTAAATGTAAATTTTTAAGTCAGTACATGCATACACACACTTTCTATACTCTATCCCACCCACGCTTTTTGGTTTTCATATTTCTCACACATACACCACACAGCCTGTGTTTTTATTTCAACTCTGGTCACGCTTAATCTGTGTCTGACTGAGAGAGAGCCATGACTTCCCTCTAATCTCATTGTCTCCATTTTCTCAGCTCTTCCTCCCAGTGCTGCTGAGACTTTCTGATTGATTGTGTCATTCTCAGCCATTGTCATTCAGCAGATTACCAGCAGTATTAGAACACTGGACTCTTGACCCCGTCATGGGTTTGATTATTGATTATTGTGCAGTGTGCTGCCCTGGTGAAGCGCTGCACCTTATATGACCTTAAATGGAACTGGTCCCCAGAAACACACAAGCTGAATCTGCAATGCTAAACTCAATTACCTGCGACTTCGCCGGCCTCACCGCGTCCCGCGTGTCTCCCGCCCCTCCAGAATCGGCCTGCGAAGGACCCGAACCCCGAGGACGACCCCAACAATCAGGGCGAAGACGAGTTCGAGGAGGCGCAGGAGCAGCGCGGGGAGGCGGCCCTGCCGGCGGTGCGGTCCGAGCGGCGGGTCGAGGAGAACCCAAACCGGCCTGCGGTGGGCGATGCAGACGGGAGAGGGGTGAGAAGGGATTATGGGGGTGAGGCCAGAGGGAGAGGGGCAGGAGTGTACTCAGAGTGAAGGGGTGGAAGAGGAAGGGATGTGGAAAAAGTTTACATAGATGGGCAGAATGGAGGAGAGAAGGAATGACTGGGTTGAGGAGAATTTGGTGACTCTTTATTTTTACAAATGCAAACATAGTACAAGCTGGTCGTGAAAGGGTGCTAAACTTCTTGGCGTATTTGTGTCAGTAATATTCTTGCCATTGGTATTTACTGGTGAATGATTTGTGTCACTCCTTGTGTAAAGTGGTTTACCAACACCTTCAGTTTATGCATGCAACATGTTTATTAACCATTTCAAAGCAAGGGCCATAGTTATTTAATATGTTATGAATATGTATTAAATGCTTTTGATCAGTATACAATAAGTTGTTGCTGACTAATGTAAGGGTGAGTGAAAAGAAGGGACAGTGTTCTGCAGTTATGGTCACGGCGATGCTAAGCCAAGCTGAAAAAGGACCGCGGTCCTGGGCGGTCAGTGTGAGTGAGTAGCTAAACGGTAACAGGAAAGGGTTTTTATGGTCCTGGGCGGTCAGTGTGAGCGAGTAGCTAAACGGTAACAGGAAAGGGTTTTATGGTCCTGGGTGGTCAGTGTGAGTGAGTAGCTAAACGGTAACAGGAAAAGGTTTTTATGGTCCTGGGCGGTCAGTGTGAGTGAGTAGCTAAATGGTAACAGGAAAGGGTTTTTATGGTCTTGGGCGGTCAGTGTGAGTGAGTAGCTAAACGGTAACAGGAAAGGGTTTTTATGGTCCTGGGCGGTCAGTGTGAGTGAGTAGCTAAACGGTAACAGGAAAGGGTTTTTATGGTCTTGGGCGGTCAGTGTGAGCGAGTAGCTAAACGGTAACAGGAAAGGGTTTTTATGGTCCTGGGCGGTCAGTGTGAGTGAGTAGCTAAACGATAACAGGAAAGGAGTTTTTATGGGTTCATTGATGCAGATCGCAGTGAATCCAGATCAACAAGAGGACGCGCTGGACGAGCAGTACCAAGAAGAGGGCGAGGAGGAGGTGAGAGGACATAATAAACGCATGCATGTGCATGCACGCGCACACGCACGCACACTTACATGCTCGCATATGCACATGGACATACATTACATTCATTTGGCAGACGCTTTTATCCAAAGTGACGTACAATAAGTACATTGCAGGAACTACAACTACAAAGCGCATTTCTATCATAACATAGCAGCTGAACCATAGTCATGAACATTGGGTATAGTACACACAGTAAGCTGTGGCTAAGTCAGCAAGACATTTTAAACTATAAAATCAAACAAGAAACAAACCGAAAACAAGAAAAAAGCAGGAAACAAGTTTTTTCATCCCACACCACACAACCGCAGACCCACACACATGTATACCCTCACTACCGCAGACCCACACACATGTATACCCACACACATGTATACCCTCACTACCGTAGACCCACACACATGTATACCCACACACATGTATACCCTCACTACCGCAGACCCACACACATGTATACCCACACACATGTATACCCTCACTACCGTAGACCCACACACATGTATACCCTCACTACCGCAGACCCACACACATGTATACCCACACACATGTATACCCTCACTACCGCAGACCCACACACATGTATACCCACACACATGTATACCCTCACTACCGTAGACCCACACACATGTATACCCTCACTACCGTAGACCCACACACATGTATACCCTCACTACCGCAGACCCACACACATGTATACCCACACACATGTATACCCTCACTACCGTAGACCCACACACATGTATACCCTCACTACCGTAGACCCACACACATGTATACCCTCACTACCGCAGACCCACACACATGTATACCCTCACTACCGTAGACCCACACACATGTATACCCTCACTACCGTAGACCCACACACATGTATACCCTCACTACCGCAGACCCACACACATGTATACCCTCACTACCGTAGACCCACACACATGTATACCCTCACTACCGTAGACCCACACACATGTATACCCTCACTACCGTAGACCCACACACATGTATACCCTCACTACCGTAGACCCACACACATGTATACCCTCACTACCGCAGACCCACACACATGTATACCCACACACATGTATACCCTCACTACCGTAGACCCACACACATGTATACCCACACACATGTATACCCTCACTACCGTAGACCCACACACATGTATACCCTCACTACCGCAGACCCACACACATGTATACCCTCACTACCGTAGACCCACACACATGTATACCCTCACTACCGTAGACCCACACACATGTATACCCTCACTACCGTAGACCCACACACATGTATACCCTCACTACCATAGACCCACACACATGTATACCCTCACTACCGCAGACCCACACACATGTATACCCTCACATGTTACACAGGAACATGTATGCAAGTATACTTGCAAAACAAACAGGATTGGAGAACGATCTGTCACATAGAGTTCTGTGTACTGGACACAGCGTACTGCAAAGGTAATGTTCAGTTTGATGTGCACTGAGCACAGCTGGGCCTGTAATGTTCAGAGTGACATATACTCAACACTGTGGTGCCTGTAATGTTCAGAGTGACATATACTCAACACGGTGGTGCCTGTAATGTTCAGAGTGACATATACTCAACACGGTGGTGCCTGTAATGTTCAGAGTGACATATACTCAACACGGTGGTGCCTGTAATGTTCAGAGTGACATATACTCAACACGGTGGTGTCTGTAATGTGATGCGCTGTAAGCCGAAGAGTTACCCGATCAATAAAAAACCGTGTGAAACTCCTACTGTGTGACTGACCTGCAGGCTCAGGATGATCGGTTGGCAAGCCAGAAGAGAGAGGAAGAGGTGCTGGAAGAGGAAGAAGACCTGTACAATGATGACAACAGGGGACATGTGAGTCTTCTTTTATTCGTGTTTGCCTTATTCCTCCAACGGGACATACAGTGTGGTGAAAAAATAACTATTGGATCACCCGTTTAGGTGTACAGGATAGAAGTGCTGTCCTGTATGCCTAAAATTACAGTGTACGTAACTCCTTACATTTCAACAGTCACCAGACACTCATACAAAAGAGTAACTTACATAGATTACGTTTTACATGGAGTACGTACATTTATGCAGGATATTTAGTGAAGCTCACGAGTGAAAAAGCAGTGTGACAGATGAGAATCGAACCCACAACCTTTGAGTTACAAGCCAAACAAGCTTTCTAACAATTGTACTACACTGCCCAGTTCTTTAGTTAATCCATACATTCATCCATTATCTAACCTGTTTATTCCTCGTCATGGTCACGGGGGGCTGGAGCCTATCCCAGCATGCATTGGGTGACAGGCAGGACTATATTGTGGACAGGTCGCCAATCAATCGCAGGGCACACACTCCATTCACTTCCTGAAATGGCAGTGATAGCAGGGCGTGGAGATAGCAGGGAGAGATAGCAGGGCGTGCAGGCTTCCCAGTGGTAAATATTGAGGGCTTTACCCTGAGAAATGGATCGCTATTAACTGGGTGGGGTAGCAATTATCCCGGCCCAGTGAATCTGCTCATCAGAGCGATTGGCACAACGGGTCAGGAATTAGAAAACATTTTTGGAATTGAACTTCAGTTAATTTGCTAGTTTTTGTTGCACTACACAAAGGAATAATGGCAGGTGGCTCTCACTGTGGCAGTTTGATAAATCTGTAATAATTATCACTCTCATAAAAGTCTGAATGTTTAATTTACCCCCTAACACTCAGACACAGAAAATAGCTCAGTATTTTACATAGTTGTAATTGACTCGAATGGAAACCAGGGCCAAAATATTGAATTCTAGTTTTAGATTTGCAATTTAAAGATTCCACACCTCTTTGCCATCCCATAAGTCACATAGATTTTTTGTCAGGTCATTATGCAGCTCAGATACTTTTGACTCACTTGCAAATTATTTTAGCTGTGACTATGTGGGCTGTTGAAGTGACGGCCTGGAAAATAAATGAATTCACACCTCAGGGTTTGGACTTTTTCAAGGCTTAGTTAGTAAGCAGAGAATTTTTATTTTTCCTTCAGTATTTTGAATTTGTTTGTTTGCCTGTCCCCATGCTTTGCCCATCCCATCCCAATGTGTACTTGAGACAGATGTGTGTGTGTATGTATGTGTGTGTGTGTCTGTGTATGCAGGTGTATGCGTGTGCATGCATACGTATGTGTTCACGTGCCTACACTGCTCCTGTAACAATATCTCTGATCTGTATGCCGCAGTTGGGTGAACAGAGGATCGGTTACCATCTCTTCCTCAGTGTCCAGTTACAAGCGTTTGATTCTGCATCTGTAGTCAGACAGTACAGCTAACCCTCTTCTCTGACATGCTCTTAGCCAACATTTGCAACATTTCCTCTGAGAAACCTTCACACTTCCACATTTCAATGTAAGAAACAGAGTCTCTATGCCACCATTGTGCCAACCTTCCAGAACATTCTATCCCTCAGTGTTCCGTAACATTCTGTATGCCTCTCTTTCTGAACGTTCTGTCTGCCATCAGTGTAAATCATTTCCCTTGCCACTCTCAGAGAGGCCAAAAACATTCCATCTGACACTGTTCCAGAACATTTTATCTCTGAGATATACTCAAGTTTGTAAAGGCCCACATTTTAACAAATATATATATATATATATATTTTTTATCACAGTAGACGTGTGTTTGTAAAGCCACTGCTGCAGCATCTGCGTCACACAGCCAGAGCACTGCAGCACAAGTGAGGTCATTTGTGTCCCTCCACTGCAGACCCCTGGTCACAGTGAGCTCATTATGACATAGCCGGTGCTCGAACCTGCAGCGTCTTCTCCACGGGGTCCACCCTGCGCTTATGGAAAGTGCTTTTACTGAGCTTCTATGGAGCCTAGCGCTAACATCTCCTTGTGTTGCATCGCTAATGTTGCAGGCTAATGTGAAACCGCACGAAGGCCAAGAAAAACAACACGGAGACGTCAAAAACGTGGGAGCAGCCAACGAGGAGGAGGAGGAGAACTATGAGGAGGAAGACGAGGAGGAAGTGTTGGAGGAGGAGGAAGGAGCACATGACAAGCCATCCAATCGCAGAGCAGAGATGTGAAAGATCTCTTTCCTCAGGCTTTCCCTTACTCTAAAAACAAATACTTTTTTATATTTTTTATTGGAAACCCACGCTAATTCCACTGCGACTGGCTGAGTGTTCAGGCCTGCTGAGAGATGGATGTATGATTTCTTCCATCCGGGATTGGAACCAACCACTTTCCTTTTCTCAAGGAACGGTTTTAGGACACATCTGCAGAAAAGAGGGATCCGTCTGTCTGTCCGTCTGAATGTCTTGCCATGAGAACACTATTTATAAACGTCTTAATGGGAGTGAACGGTGTTAAAAAAAAAAATCTTTGACGGAGTCGGTTGAACGAGAGGTCCGTGTTGAAGGAAGGCCACTGCTGTACAAATGTATTTTTTTATAAGAAAGATTGATATTGAATTTTATAAGGTTATTAATTATGTTTTATATACTTGCTTGCTTGTTTATAAAAATCTAATCTCCCACATGCATTGTACATACAGGAGAAAACAAGGAAAGAGGTTTGAAACTAGGAAAGCCACTGCTCAAATCAACCAGAACACACTGTGGCCTGGTGCCTCTCTGTACACCTTTATGGAGAAAGGGGGGATGTTTTACTACAAAACCTGGCCGGGCTCCCATAGGCTTACAACACACCCTTAGCTTTTCTGTTTGTGATCACTCTTACCAAAATTTAAGGGTGACACACAGACACAGACAGACACACACACACACAAAATCTAAGCAACCAACCTTGCTGACAAATTCCATGACTGTGGTAGCTGGTACAAAAAAAGGTTCTAGAATTTCAGGAGAATTGAAGACACACTTGATGTCACGTGTTTGGATTAAATTTGAGTGCAAGTGCAATAAAAATAGAAACGGTGGAGGGCTGTTACTGAAGTGCTGTACGACTCATTAACCTGCTGGAGACAAAAAGGGACAATTCTTAAGGGTTTACTTTGTTGTCGTTGACCAAGTGCCATATCTTCCCTCTGGTAGAAAGGAAGAAAGCAGTTGCATTGTGCAATGGGAGGGAAAATGAGATGTTACAGGCTGAACGCAAACCTTAAAAAAACAAAACAAAAATTTTAGGAACGTTGTCAGGCTGTTATTACGGATGTCTTCCCGCCTGAACGCTTCTCCGGGCTACGCTGTGCCGTGCGTCGACCCACTTCGCGTCCGTCAGGCCGCCGATGGATCCACCTGCTCTCTGAGGTGCCGGACCTGAACTGTGGATCTACGTTCCGGATCTTTCTAGCTGGTCATGGGAAAAATATATTGACCTAATTAATGTTCATCTCTTTGAAAAATGCTTTTTAAATATTTTTTTTCTATTGTGTACAATACGGGGATTCTGTTGTGTGTCATGAAGTATTCTATAATTGTTTTGAAAGCATTTTGTTTTTACTGAGATATGTTTTTCATTGCATGATTAATTGTAAATTGTACATTCCCAAAAATATGCAACACCTGTTATTTATTTTTTAGAATACAGAGATTCTAATCTATTGTAATTGTAATCCTGTACCATTGCTCTGTGTAGTATATTTTTGTATCCACTCTTTATGATCCAGGTGATTCACTGCTCACATACACTATAAAAGCACTCCCACTGTAATGTATATAGATATACAAATATATACATTTGTACATATTTTATTTCTTTAAAAAAAATGCTTTGTACTGATAATGCATATTGCATCTCTATATCTATATATGAGGGCAGGTGGAATTAAAATAACAGGATATTTTATGTCTTGTCTAGGTCCCTGAGCCTGAGCTATTTCAACTGTTTTTATTCCCCAAGTGTGGCGTGTGGAAGAGATTTTCTTAAATACGGTACAGTTGAATGCAAGTCATTCTCGGGTCACCAGGGAGATGTTATTTTCAGAAAGAAAGAGAGAGAGAAAAAATCCAGTTATGCTCACAGACATGTGGGAATACGTCTGTAATTGTGTTGAAATGTTGAGCGGATTCCTGTTGCCATGGAGACGGGTTAGTTGTTGACGAGGGCTGCGGCGTCGCTTGGCAGGGAATGATTAGAGGGTTAACGGTGAGTCGGCTCTCTCTTCCTGGGGTGTGTTAGTTATTTTAGGAGGGAGGAGGGCGTTGTCTGGATTAATCTTCCCTCCCTTCCACGGTTTAGGTCTCAGGCTCTGCCCCTCACCGTCTCGTTCGCCTCTTAAACTGCGGGTGCACGCTCACACCTCAGCTACAGCAGTGGAAGTCATGTGACCCCCCCCCCCTTCCTTTGTGGCCCCAGGGGCGTTCAGTAATAGTGTGGGAGCTGTGGCACTCCAGAAATGATTCATTGCTTTTCTCAAAAGAGGAATGGCAGAATGATTTCAGAGATGGTTGTGGAACTTAAAGGTTCATGTGGAATACGTGTTGAAGGAATACAAGGCGATAAATAATGGCAGTGAAGTTATAATGCTGTAATATGGTTATGGGGGGGTGGGAGAAGTTGCCCACGTCAACCACTAAACAATATGTAGCTCCCCGCTGGTTCCTGATTAGGGAATGATTACATGGCCACATTTACATGCTAAGTGTGATGTGATCATGAATGAAGGGCACCAGTGACTGAGAACGATTCATATTAACAATGGCATCTGTTACACCACTATAGATTCAAAGAAAACACAATGCATATCCCACTGGAAAGTAATTCCAGTGAGTATAACCTTCAGAAATTATGGAAATAATTACTGTCTTGTGTAGGGAACAGCGTAAGTGATGGCACAGTATTATGACATCAAGTACATTTCAAGGAGACATTAAACTTCATGATTACCAGGGAACCAACAATCAGTCGAATAATGAACAAATGACAATACACATAAGAGTAAGTGATTGAAAAATGCAATGGCCTGTAAAAAAAAATTATAATTACAATGTTTCTGTAGATCCTACAATACCAAAGTTAACCCTTACCATTTTACCCTAACTGAATTCAAAGAGACGGTTCATTAATAAAAAATAAGTTTTACAGCAAGATGTTTTACACGTTGCTTTAATCGGTTTTGGCTGCTGCAGTAAACTGTACTTCACAGTCTAAGTAGTGCTGTCTTTAGAAGTTTAGTACATAGTACATAGTACATAGTACACACGGTGCTGTCTTTAGAAGTTTAGTACATAGTACATAGCACATAGTACATAGTACACAGTACACACGGTGCTGTCGAATGAAGAAGCATCTTAAGAAGGAGGCTGTTTTTTTCCGAATGGATCTGTCTGTCAGAGAGCAGTTTGCCTGTCAGTCAGCTCCTGTCACCTGGTCTTGTTTATTAGTGATTCACCTGGGTGAACGATTGTTCTCTTTCTGATCTTTTGCGACCCTTCTCACTCCTCCTCGACTGCAACCCTCTCTCACTATCGTCTTCTGTAACTCTCCTTTCTCTTTATTACTTCCTTCTATATTTCACCTTTATTAATATTATTATATATTATATTTGCATGCACCTTTCAAAAAACTCAAGGACACTTACAATGGTGAGGGGGAAACTCGCCTCAACCATCACCAATGTGTAGCATCCACCTGGGTGATGCACGGCAGCCATTTTGTGCCAGAACGCTCACCGCACATCAGGTTACTGTGCCTCTCGCTCCCTTCCTTTTTCTCTATCTTTTCCATTTCCCTCTCTCCTTTATGGATCTCTCATCTGCGTTTCCCCGTTTCACACTGCGGGTGTGACAGCTGTCTCATTAATATAACGAGGGTAAGGCTAACGTGAACGGCTTAAGTAGGGCTCTGATACCGCTTGTTTGGGCCCTATTCTTGGACAGCGTTGTCTGTGTTCCGTAGCCAGAGACCCGTCCTGTTTGCGCTGCAGCATAAGAGGGAGACGCGAGGGTGATAAAAATGTACATCTGTCACGGAAGCCACAGGCCACAAAATACCCTGCTCTTTGTTTGTTTAAACCATTATGGACAGATTGTATTATCGACTAACCAGATGTTCAGGTCACCGTTCTATCTACACTGCAACATTCCAATTTGGTGCATCTGCTAAATATTCATAAGGGGGCGTGACCAAGAAAGTTTCAGTGGAAGTTGGAAAATACAGGAAAGCTGTAGTTAACCAAAAGGATAGAACGATGGAATGTAGGTACTCACCATTTTGTTTAGTCTATAATGTCTGTGCATTTAGGCTCAACAAAACACCCAACAGTATTTTGTATGTTGTCAAAATATGCAGTCCCTGGCTCTGCACGTATACTGACAGTGTTGTACTGTAGATTGATGGGCTACATTGTCTCAGGTATGGGTCTGCAATACCTCAGAAACAAACCCTATGACTTCCTGTGGGGGCTTGTGTGCTTTACTGGAACCAATGGCGATGCTTACGTGATTTCATAAGGCCAAAGCGATCGGACGCGCGTTTGTTTTGCTGCCCGATCACGTTTCGGTGGAATTGAAATCAACACCAAAAATAAAACGGAATACTGTACCGGAGATGAATAAATGAAGCGACGACGAAAGGTGGCGACCCTTGTGATTGTGTCGGGGGGGCGGGGCATGGATGGGACACTCCCACTGTGTCTCCTGCATCTCTGCTCCAGCACACCACCATCCGGACACCGCCCTCAAGGTACAGCGCAGGTAGACGGGTATGAACAGGTCAACTACAGGTACAGTATATCAGTATACCGTATGTGTGTATGCTCACGTTCAGGTGGGCAGGTGTGTGCTATAGGTATGTACAAGCAGACAGTTCTCTGGTGTAGGCTGGTGTTTAGGTTTGCTGGTGAGAGCTGAAGACCAGTATACGTATGTGGCACAGACTAATTTTAAGGTAGACAGGTGTATAGCATTGTTCAGGTCAAAAGGTGCGTGTGTAACAGATTGGTGTTCGGGATGACAGGCGACTGGTATACAGTACAGGGCTGTGTGGTACAGACTAAAAGTCAGGTGGACAGGTGTGTGGAAAAGTGGTGACTACAGAAGGGGGCGTCACTGTTCTCAGAACAGCATCGCCTGTCTGTGGCTGATCCCTTCCGCGGTGTCTCCCACAATAAGAGATCAGGAATCAACCCGTATCACTGAGGGGTCAATTACTGTTACAAGCAAGAGTGGAATACACTGAAAACCAAGGAGCACAGCACACACAAACTACACTGAATATGAATGAGGACATGACCACTCCATCCAGCCAACATTTGCCCTCATTTCAAACAGTTTCAAAACACTGACACAAACAGTAACAGTTTGTTTAAAAAAAAAACTTGCTTTTACTTATAATTCCACCACAAAATGTGAATTGATAAATATTCCACCTGAAAAAAAATGTGAACCAGGCACAACTGACAATATGTTGAAAATGCATGTACACAAAATGGCTTACACAGCTTCCGCAAATACAAAAGTCACTGTTAGGTTGTACAGTAGTATCTTATTGAGAATTTAAATACAATTAATTATAAATATGTACTGTTTGCACTTAATAAGCATAATCTTAGATGAATGCCTTACTATTAGGCTTGTATGCAGTATAAAACCATTGGAAAAGATTTTACATAAATGTTACTGTAGAGCGCATTTCAATGGCATGAGGGGACCGTTCTCCTGCTCTGAACTTAAAGAATAGTGCACATCCGGGAAGTGGCCTGGGGCATGGGAGGCACAGAGTCCTCTGGCAGTTTAGGGATCCCATCCAGGACTTCCAGTTTTGGCAAACAGGAGAACACTCTGTGGAAATAAGAGACCTGCTTTAGAGGAACGCTTGAAAAAGGGGAGAAACAGACGACAGAACATATCAGCCTGGAGGTCAGTTAAAAAATGCATGAAATGATTGCGAAAGGAAAAACTTCACAATGCCTGCAGAGGAGTGTTATCTGTGCCTCAATAAAGAGCCAATAGCAGGTTCCAGGGTACGTTTTAAATAGCACACACGCTACATAACCTTTACAGTAGTGTTGTAGTTCGAGAATCTGCCCCCATTCCTCAAGTCTGTAAGTGTCTGCGGGGTATGTGCACTCCTGCGACATGCTTGTGCGCGTCTGTGTGTGTGTGTGTGCGTGCGTGTACATGTTTACACGTTGATTGCGTGTGCGTAAGGGCGTGCACAGATCGGGACGCCCCTCTCTCACCGTGAGCGGTAGTCCTGCAGGAATTCACAGGGGTTTCGGCTGAGCGTGAGGGACTGGAGAGGCGTGGTCTCCAGCAGCTCCAGGTCCCCCAGGGCCTCGATGCTGTTCTCCGACAGGCATAGGTGCCGGATCCGGGGGACCTTTGGCAGCTGTCGGATCGACGTCAAACGGTTCCTGTGCAGATTGAGGCTTATGCATCTGTGTGGTAGAGGGCACACAGTTTCCTTCATACGCATTTAGAAAATGAACTCTGTTTGAAATGTTTTTTTTAATTTTAATCATAGCAGTCTCATGTCACCGGTTACACTTAAGCTTCACCTTGCAAGGTTGCCATTTAAATTCAATAATAATTTTGCAATGTAGCTACAGATGCTACAGATGTTTGAGATTAATCATCGAAGGCTCAGCAACTCATTTCAAATATTTCTAAACAACTTAAATGTTACGTTCCTGTTTCTGCTGCCCTGTTTTTTTCCCCCTGGGATACTGTCTTTCTGCCTATAGGTGGCGCTGCAGAGGGAGATTAAGGGTTTATAAAGAACACCTGGCCACCTTAATTCCAGGGGATAAAGCAGCACATCCGCACTCGGATGGAGGCCGCTCTCTGTTGCTGAGCTTGGGTACCAGATTGTGGGCATTTCTGCTTTGATAGTAAGTTCTAGCCTTTGTCATTTATTTGTTTCTTTTGCCTTTTTGTGTGGTGTTGCCACGGACAAGCAGTGTTCATTTTCTTTTCTTATTTTTGTGCACCTTTTTGTTTTGAGTTTTGAGTCAGAGTAGGAAAGAGTAGAAAAGACTCACCGTTTTGTTTTTCTCTGGAGTAGGGAGGAAGACTAACTGTTGTTCCAAGATCCCGGTAGTAGTGTTCTGTAGGCCCTACTTTGGCCTTCCTTTTGTCCTGTCCACTTCCGTACCAAACACCTTCTTTTATTTGTATGTATTATCAGATTTTGGTTTGTTTTCAATGTATCATTTTGTGAAGCGTTTTGGGGGGGTTTTCAACACCTTTTTTAGTTTCTTGGCATATGGGTTTTGTATATGCCCAAACCATTGTTCCCTGGTTAATATAACGTGTGTAGATTTTGGAAAAAAAACGATAAAGTAGAAAGTGGTATATTATATAGTCTGAAACAATAATTCAGGCTTCTTCTGGTCAATATTAACACCATAGGATTCACCTGAAACTGTGATTTATCCATGGTTGTCAAATAAATATCTTTTCACATCTGTGAGTCTATTGCTCTGACTGAGCTTGTCCCAGGGGATGGGTCTCTCAGTGAACCCGCCTGTCCTGAACCCCATGGCAGTGATACTCAAATCTGGTCCTCAAGGCCAAAAAATGCTTGTTTTCATTGTTTCCCCTCTAATCAGGACTGATTTTAACCAAGGACACCAGATGAGTTAAATCTCTGGATCAGTGGCATTAATCGATCAATTACCGATCAGGTAGAAAAGAGGACCAGCAGTACTACAGGCCTCGAGGGCCAGGTTTGAGTGTCCCTGCCCTGTTGTGATGCTGCCGCCCCACAGTTCCCATTGCATTGTGGGAAGTGTACCTTGGCAGTCGGATAGAACTCAGGTCCCTCAGCACATTGTCCACCAGCTGCAGGTGTTCCACCCTTATGAGCCTGCGCAGAATCCTGTTGAAGTTCTCCAGCTGGTACGGGTCCCCCAGGTCCTGGTAGGACAGGTTCAGCTCCTATGCAGGGGGAGAAAACGTAGCTTTATGAGCACACAGCAACTAAATATTTTACTGAAAAAAACGTGGGGTAGGGAAGGTGGAGTAAGAAAGCAGAAGGATGGTGAGGAAGGTGGTAGAAGAAGCTCTTCAATTCAATTGTATTTGTGTTGCACTTTTTACAGAGAACTGTCTCAAAGAGGCTGTACAGAAAAACAGTTAAAGTCTTGAGATATTAACCTACCTGGTAAGTAAACAATGAGAATCAGTGTGCTTGTGTCTATGTGAGTGAGAGATAGATTTTTTACTTTTCTGTTAGTTGTCAATAGTATAGACCTTGTGTTTCTGTTCATCAGTTAGAATGTGTGTGAGAACATGTACAGTACATCATGGTTATCAAACTCACCATACAGTTCTCCCAGTTCTCCTGCAGTCTCTCCTCCCACCTCTGCACCTCCTGCCTTCTCCTCCTATCCACCAGCACATTCTGCTCCCCTCTATGGAATAATTCCTCCTCCGAGGGACCTGATTGGATGACAGATATACTGTACGTTACATCAGGTACTTAGCACTTTCCTAGATTAAACCAGAATAGGTGTGGGGGTGTTGAACGCCATTATGGGTGAAGGTGGGTTAATGGCCAAGTCTACAAGCAAATGTAAATATTTTTTGCTAACTAGTACTTTCAATTAGAATAAAAATGTTAGTGTATCTTCACCATGAAAGTAGCAATGTACTCTGTGTAATAGTCCATCGCACTGAAGTGTAATTATGGTCCAAAATGAATCTATTTGGTGTGCAAAATTATCTACATTCTGTAGAACTGGAAATGAGCCTATTTGTACTGCATAAGATTAGTCAAATTTTATAAATGCATTTGGATGAGTGAACCGTTGAACTGCGACCCTGATGATCAGCAAATTAATGTGTTGTTGTTTACGTTCTCTCAGCGTTCCCAGGAAAAAATGTTGGAACAATGACATTACCAGATTTGTATTTATAATATTCATATTATAATATCCTATTGTGATTAAGGTGTTAAACTCTACCTCACAAATTTACAAAACAGTGTAATACACAGTAATGTAATTCAACACATTGTTATAAGTAATCAATTTTTGTAATAACCTTTGTGTTTTAAGAATAGAACGATAATAGATTACTGCATACATTACCATCACTTTGATATACAGATAAAAATATGCAAGCTATTTTGTGGTTCCTGAAGCGGCTCCTCACAGGAAAACACTAAGACTGGTTCAAATTCATGGCTGCACTCTTTCTGGTTAACCACTGTTTACTCTAATGAGACTGTATGGCAATGCTTTGCATGCAGACATGGACTTTGTCTGAATTAATGCCCTTCCATACTATTGAGCATGCTTGTTGAGTACACTGGATGAGAAAGTTGTTAAGTAGGTGAATTTTTTTTCTAAATGCAGTGAACTTAAAATCCCTGGATGATACACTTATTTCCAGGTTTTTGCCGATAATAGTACGGTGGATATTTTTCGCATACTGCATGTCGTGTACTAAACGTTATGCAGTAAACATTGCACAGTATGCAGGACACAGTAGATAGGGCTCTGATATGGACACAGCCTTTGAGAAGTGTAGCCACACACAGAATGTGGGCAGGTCTGACCTCACCTTCTCTGACCCTAGGGCAGGTGAGCTGGTCTCCGCGGACATCGTGCTTCTCTAACTTGTACCAGGAGACAAAGCGGAATCGGCTTGATGGTGACTGAAACAGAGGAACACCATGAGAAATACAACATAAGCAAAACATAAGCTATTCTATAATATAGGCTATGAACATTAGTAAAACCTTGGCCTCATACTATATAGGAAATATCTAGCTTTTTGAAAAAACAATCCGTATAATCCCATGTAATCTTAGCCTTATTCAAAACATATTTGGCTTAATTCTACCTTAAAGGCACCTGCTCCAATAGAAAATGGTAATTTCTCTGGAGAATAGAAGCTGAATCCAACAGTAAACGGATAAAATCCTGCGCTAAACTGATCATCCCACATGATGTTCTTTTAGCGTAAGTATTTTGTACATGACCTCCCCACATGACCCCCAGCCCCTGATGTCTGTTGTCACAGCGCTTCAGAGCCTAGCTTTAGAGCAGGAGCAGCACATGACACATTAATTACAACGGGATTAGCGACCAACATTTCTGAACATGATGGACAGCTAATATGTGCATAGTCTCTTCTTTTCTTAATCTTTTCTTTTTGCATTTTTTAACATATGCAGTAAATGCATCTTGCTACAGCAGCCTTAAATGTCCTTCCGAATAAATGCGTCTGCTAAATGTATAAGTAAGTGATAATAGCAATAATAACAGTCATCGTGGTCATCATGGAAGCTCAGAATTTGGTCTGCGAAGGCAAACCTTTCAAAACATAGTTTAGTGATGAGGGGCGTGTGATCACCCTGCCGGGATGCACACGTCACGCATCTTTAGCCCGCTCTCTCCGAGCACACTGCTCGTCTGCAACCTTTCACTTTCACCCAGCAGGCAGGGACAAACACCTCGCTGAGGTAACTGTGCTATCTGAAATAGCAGCTTCACTCTGAATGACAGGAAGCTCACTGATGAGTGTGAGTAGAATTAAACAAACACGCGCAGACACACACACACACACACACACAGTCTGAGAATATGCCCAGTAAGTGTTAGTACAGACAGTTCTCTACCACGCAGGGCGACTGGGAGAGAGCAGCTTCCTCCCCCACTGTTACCCTCAGCAATCTGTCTCTCAGATCATCGTCTCCCGCGTCGATGATCAGACCTGCTGAAGCTCTCTGTGATATACGGTCCTGTTTTCTCCTGTCCTGATCTGAGTTCAGTGCTGTGTCAAGAAATAAAGTCTAGCCTGCATGCCGTCTCCCTTCAAACAAGTGCACTTTTTCAGTCCAAACTGGACCTTGGTCAGATATGCCAGCAATGCACCAGAGACCGAGCAAGACGGCCTGCCCTGCGAAATGTCTTTCATATCTGCATCAAAACAACCTTCATATTTTTTATATTTCAGCTTTTTCAGCGTATTTTATGTTTTCAGACACCCTTTTCCTGCTGGTTATGAGGACACTAACAATTCAGAAATATTATATTTTCAACTTGATATGTATTTTATCATATAGTAAATTGCTAACATCTGACTGAGGCTCTGTGCCACTGTGTTTTAAGAACTTGTGTGGTCACGTAAACGTAAACGTAAGGTTGATGCTTTATTCCCAGGTGGCACAGCCAGCCGTGGTGCCCTCAAGCAAGGTCCGTAACGTGAAACACTTTAGCAAAGGCCCAGCAGGTCAAATGGGTAATATATTAAATGTAAACCATGTAAGTCGCCCCAGGACAAGAGGATAAAAGTGCACCGCCAGGTAAATAAATAATACAATGCAATGCTATGAGAAATGCGGCACAGTTTAATAGTTTAATAGTAGAGCGCACTCATAAACAGCCAGTGTGGGGGCTCTGCTTTTATGATGTCACACCACTGGTGGATGTGTGTCTCTGTGCGAGTTGAGAGGCTAGGTTTTACAGGACTAGATAACATAAGATACTTTTTTGACCCTGTGGGGTAACGTGTCATCTGCATTTGACCCATCCTAGCCACTTAGGAGCAGTGGGCAGCCACAGTGCATCGCCCGGGGACCAACTCCAGTCCTGAGGCCAGTGCCTTGGTCAAGGAGTATACCTAATCGGACATGCATGTGTTTGTGAGGAACCCAGAGTACCCGGAGCGCTACCCACGTGGACACGGAGAGAACATGCAAACTCCATGCAGAGAGGACCCGGACGGGATTCGACATCCGAATCTTTCTTGGGAGGCGACAGAGCTAACCCCCCCAGGGGACTACGAGGCACTCACAGGGGTGGCGATGAAGCCTGAATCCGGACTCTGCTCCACTGAGACCCGTTGCCGGGAAGGTCCTCCCAGAGACGTGTGGGCGTCGCTGAGGTCAGAGTAGCGGGTGGAGTGAGACTTGGGAAAACTGTCATTGTTGGTTACCACTCCTGAGGAGCTGAGAGAGGGGGGATACACGAGAGGGAACGGGACGGGGGAAAGCAAAAAGAAACACAAAATTTGGGAAGAAGGGGATAGAGAAATGGAGTGAATCAAATCAATATTTATTTTATTTATATAGCGCATTTCACAGAATTGTGTGTGTGTGTGTATGTGAGAGGTTTTTAATTTACCGTTTTCTGTTACAATTATCAATATTACTGGTAGGCCTATATGCCTAGTGCCTCTCTTAAACAGTTAAAATGTCTACTTGTCTTTCCATGTTATGCTTTGGCAATATTTATTCTATGTATCAAATGCCATTAAAGCATTATGAATGTAACCAAGACAGCTTGTAGGCTATTAATCGAGAATCTGATGTAACCATTAACTCACGTGAGGGACCTATAAGAAGAGGCCTATAACTGTAGCCTACGTTTGGACAACTTTTTACTGCGTGCTCATTTCCAAAGCCGTACATTTTAATAGGTAATGGTATAGTGGGTATAATAGGTTAGCATGTCCAGTAGCCTACATTTAAGTTTAAAGTTTTGCTTTCACAAATTCAGTGGCTTCTAGATGCCTTGCATCAAAACCACTTGGGACTTCTGACGCAATAAACGGATCAAACATGTTCTTGCATGAAACTGCGCAGTCGAGTCCAAGTGACTGACTGAAATGTTACCCATCCCATATATCCGCTCCGCTGAAATTCTGACCTGCTTCGGCCCGTTTAGGGTTACCGTGAACTCTGCACCCTGTACCGGATTAATGCGGTAGCCATAACAGCGGGACACCCGAGCAGCTGCCATTAACTAATAATTGTTGTACAAAGGAGAGCGTGGGCACAGGCTTCTGGCGTTTTTATAACTGACCATAAGCACATTCATTCACGCCATGCTATGGGGCTTCCTATAATGACGTTTTTATTTAATAATGAAACAAAAAACTTTTTAAGATCCGGTGACACATTTACATAGCACCAAAACTTTCTTTCAACGAACTGGAAAATGGCTGTTACCTTAAAACTACAAATTAAACTAAAACTATGTAGGCTATAATGAGTAAAAATGCATTAGCTACGAACATCAAATGCACCCCAAAAGAAAAAGTAGGCCTAAGGGGAAACGGTTTTGGAATTAGATTATTCTAGGCTACAATGACATGCGGCCATGGCATAGCTTTTTTACGCGGAGATAACTAGGTCCTACCTTTCTGACATGTCCTGTCGCTGTCCCGAACTGCTGTTCTCTTTAATTCATGGTGAAGTTGGCGTTTTAATGATCCACCGGCGCTGGTTCCCATCAGGACTAACGGTCCTGTTATTGGCGAGGAAAAGCTGCACTGGCGGTTTGCGCTGAGAGACAATGTTCCGCTCCTGAAGCTGCAGGAGCAGGTCAACAAGGGCAGGTGTTTGTTGCCTAGCAATGCGGTCTAGCGGGCTGTGTCTTTAAAATTGTGTAACATACACGCAATTCGTCCAATTCAACTTAAAATATTTGTAAGAATAGTGGGTTTTGCTATAAATGTATTTCTGATAAATTATTTCAGCTATGATCAAATATTAAGTAAAATGGGTTGAGGGAGACAAAAACGAATCATATCTACTTGTATTACCATAAGTAATATTGACACAAGAGGAAGACATTTGCTGCACAGGATCGTGAGCGCTGTTATTCACGTTCTGTGCGGTGAATGAAGATTTGCTACTTATCTTGGCAGTGAGACTCCAATAACCTCAGCTTCAATTAACTGCAGGTCAACCTCGCGGTGATCAATCACGCGCTGGGACAACCTGCAGGCGCGGATGCTTTGGGTCTTGAATACAGAAATGTAAGCGACCACGGGACGATTGTTCAGAACAAACAATTACAACCTTTTTTTAATTTTTTTTTTTAATTCACGTAACTAAATTATTTTCCGTTGATTTTTTTATTTATTCAAATTTGAACATGGATCATGATTTATGTTTTTTTATACAGCACCAGCTAATTCTTCACTTTCAGCATGTGGAAAATCTGTTGTTTCCAGTTCATCGCTATCTGCTCATTGCAGCGTCGGTCTGAGGCCCGTTTGGCCATTGTTATCGCCCTTGGAGAACGGTAATTTGGTCCTGACAGACCACCCCGCCTATGTAAATCATCTACTCTAAAGTCCACCTGGTTTCTCTGTACCCGCTAACCCGTGGTAAACCCATCTCGCTATCCCTGCCCCCTCCAAAATCTATTGTAAGCATTCGTTTACCTTTCTGCATCATGCTATTCATAAATACAAACAACTCTCTATTCCTTACCTCTTCTTTGCCATATTACATGAAATCAGAACAAATACATGGCTGTAGTGAGTGCAGTTGGTGGTGACCCTTCCATAATTATGGGGCAAGGTGCTAAGCCACAATATGAAACAATAAACCATTTGAAATAGAGTGCAACGCTGAGACGAGCACAGCAAAGGTGTCAAGCTAACAAAAAACACCTGGTGCACATCCTAAAGAACGGACAGGGAGGCCCCTCTTGTGAAACATGCTCCACATCTTAACACACAAGCAAGCTGTCGATTTGGAGCATAACCTTTCCACGTAGGCTACTGCCACTGACCTTTCCGTCTCTGTCACATGCTGTCCAAGGGGCCGTGCTAGATGCTGATCATGTCTTCTGTGCGCGGCTACGCTACTCAATACCAGGGTAAGAATTGTGTGTGTGTGTGTGTATGTGTTGTGAGTCTGCTGCTGTGCTGAATAGCACACCCTGGCCTCCCAATATTACCAGAAAATACAGTATAATGTTTGCTTCTATCTTCCATTAAAAAGCTAGATTGTGCCATTATCTCATAGCGTGCCAGGTTTGGCTGTGCTCCTTGACTGCACCATATTCTACCCTACCTCAGTGCTTTGTGCTCGCTGAATAAAGCAGAAAATATTTCTCTTTTTTTTGGAGGGACGCTAATAGTACCATCCAATACCACATAATAAAATATTATAATATTTATTCCCAAAGTTGGGGAGACGCCCCCCTTCTTTATGTCCACGAGAGAAAGAAAGCAATGTACACAGCAAAACAGTTGGTGTAAATCTAACACTGTTGGTGTAACTTTAACACCATAGGGTGTACATTTAACACCCTATAGTGTTTACATGAGACCACGGTTTATATGAAACCATCAAGATTTTTTCTGTGTGCGACTATTTAAGTTGTGTAAAGTTATTCCATTTGACAGTATTTGACACGGTAATGGCTCTTTGGACAGACCTGTTAATCTAGCGTGGCCATCAGTTTTAAGTCACCCGATCCAGGACTGGCATTGTTTTTGAGTCAGCTGGATATAAGTTTAACCTCCTCACTCAGTTTCTTTATTTCTAAAAAGAATATCGAACATGAACAGGAAAGCACCAATGTTATGTACAAGTGGTCTTTGTTGTAACATTATTTGTTCTTTATGAAATGTAATATATCAGGGACCCACGATAGATCAGGGAGGTGGTGTTGAAGAGTGCTTCAGATCTCTTGAGAACAGCTGGGCATTAATCAATTGGGAATATTTCAGATCATTTTGGACACACACTTCTGGAAAATGAATGACTTAGGGTTACAAATGTTATTCAAGAGAAGCTAACATACAATAACTTTTATTTGGCAAAAGCTTTGGAAAGACTAATATTTAATAGGCTCTAATCTGTCAGAGGGATTTTGTCAGTTAAACTATAGAAATATATATATTTGAAGGCCAGGCCCTGTGAAAATGAGTAATTTGAGCGCAATGATAAAATCAGTTATCGATATTTTCAAAGATGTTCTCAGCAGGCGGGAATACTACGAAGCAGGATTACGGAGTTAACTGGTTAACTGCACTGGGTAAAACCTGGCATCTTCCCAAATGTGTAACATGGACTGATACAAAAAGAGTTGTTCTGGGTTTACCCAGCGCTCAACTCGGTAATCAACTCGGTAATCCAGCGTCGTCGTGTATACCCTCCAGACAGTGGAGTAAAGAGAGGAAGCTCTGTAATCTGAACATATTCATATTTATTTCAGAAAAGAGTGCATACAGCTGCAGTGTCTCACTGTACACTGAGCTATGTCACTGAGGCAGCCCGCCTGCGACATCTCCTTCCTTCACAACCCACCGGACGCCTTCACATCCTGTACACCTGCACAACTCCATAAAATCAACATATAATATAAGGCATATTTTTAGTGTAGCAGGATTTAAGCCATAATATACTTTTTAACATAAAAAAGAAAATTAAATTACTAAGCTCTAGTGATTTCAATACAGAACTACACAAATTTGGCAATAAATACCTACCCTCATACATAGCACTATAGTGAATGTACAATAAAATACTGCAGAGACAATTATTATTATTTTTTTCAAGATACACACTGTGATAACCAGTGTAATGAGCTGTAAGGATGCTGGCAGGAAGGGGACAGGGAATTGGAGTTCCATAAAGAGAAAGCATTTGCAGATATGAGGGAAGGATTATGGGTATATGTGTTCTGTGAAGGGAAAGGGTTAAGGATATACATGTTCTGTAGAGAGGATATACGGGGTATGTGTGTCTGGGGTATAGTTCTCCTGCAGTGAGATCTCTTTGCTTAAAGACTCCGCTTCCTCACACATATTTACAAATCTGTTCTGGTGGTTTAAGCTTACAGTATAAAAACACAGACCTTATATCTTATATAAGGTTATAAAAACACAGCAAATGACGAGAGAGAAATGTATTAATTGGACGTTCTGCCTGTCCCAATGGCCTCAGCAGAGCTACGCTGCATCACGGCTGCGGTCAGTCAATAACCTCAGGATTCATGACTCTGCCCATGAAGAGAATGGACCCTACCGAGAAAAGAAAACACAATTAAAAAATGCATTGTGTCTCACAAAGTGGTGTGTTTCCTCCCCCAAGACATAAAAGCAGTTACACCACACATACACACACACACACACACACACACACACACACACACAGGTAATAATCTCTATCGCAGGAATAATGAGGCTGTTTGAAAAAGAAGACTGCCTCAGGGACAACGACGGGCAGAGCGCTAACCTGTCCTCCTGTTTCTAATGAGAAAGAAGAAGGGATGGTCAGCCATGACCTGCGGGTACAGCACCAGCGTCCTGGTTAGCGCGATCATTCCTGGGGGGGGGGGGGGTGAGAGCAGAGTATTGGTGAGACGAGCACAGCAGAGGTGTCGAGCCAACAAAGAACACATGGTGTACATCCTAATTACAACTTTTTTTTTTTTTTACAACTCAATAAACTGAAGGGGGCAGTGTACGCTTTTGTGTCTGTGAGGGTTCTCTGAACACTCCTTGCTGCAGTAACAGAAAACATAACTAGAGCAGAGAGAGAGAGAGAAAGAGAGAGAGAGCAAGTGACAGCACAACACAAGAAAAAACTGAGAGAACAGGAGGCAGAAAAAGTTTAATTGAAAGGCGATGCAATTATATATATTTTTTTCCACAGAAGAAGACTATGTCACCTGATCCAGCGGCTCCCTCTGCCCCCTCCTCGGTCACCTCCAGATAGGCCTTCTGTACCGCCTTCCCAATGAAGAGGTCCTTTCCGTCTGAAAGGCAAGGACACCGTCGCATAAACACAGATAGCTCTGCGAGGAAGGCAGTGAGAACGGAGGGTGGCCGCTCTAATAGATTCTCTCAGAGTGGTAATTAATGCAGCCGGTGCAAGCCGTGCGTGTAAATGTGTTTTACAAGGTGGCCATCAATCGACTTGCAAAGGCAGTGAGAAGGGCACACACCGAGACAGAAAAAAAACATATTCTACTGGGATTTGATTATTAAATGTAACCCGAGACAGTGAAGCGATTCGTAATGATACTAAATGTAAAGTTATTCAAATCATGGCATGGATGGGGCCATTTAAACACGGCTGACTGCTAAAACATAGAGAACAGAGACCCCTAAACATACATAGAGGCTATTAAACATTCAGCAGAAAGGACCTGTGCTCTTCCTTAGAAACAGGTTATATTACCGGTATTTACATTTCTGTGGGCCTGTCAGGGGAGGTATATTACGAATGCATAAAGAGAACAGATCTTCCGCTTTGCACAACACGAATGTCTGGAATGCCACTGCATTTAAATTGGATCAGAAAAAATGTCCAAGTCCGATAAATGACAAGAAGAGTTATGAGGTGATAAGACTGCTCTTTTCATAGACCCTTCATTGCTCATTTTCACAGATCACTCAGTATAGTCCGTTAAAGGACATACTGTATTATCCTGCTTCTAAAATCAGCTAAGATAAAAATATTGGTGTACCTTTATAATGGTCTTACTGTCAAACATCACGTGTGACATTGTATACATATTAATTATCCATCTATCTATACAGATGATATACATTGTTTTACCTCAGGATAACGTTTCTGTTGAAACTGTTGATACAAAGTAACTCACGCAGACTCATTTTCACACATCAATACAAATGAACAGTGATTATGTTTATTGTTTATTTTTACATATCTATACATATGCAAGAGCATATTTTTTTATGGAAAACAGTTTTCACTATTACACATCACGAAGAGTCCGGTTAACCACACTGAAAATTAATTATTTATATGACCATCAATATTGTTCGACGTCGCTCTACTCGTGAACTGAACCAGCAGGTGTGCCATCTAGTGTCATCTATCCTCAGTAACAAGTAATTCTGTTCAATAGGTAAAATAATGTGTTTTATTAGAAGGTTGCACGCTGACAGGATCAATCTAAACGTTTAGAACGTCGGCAGCCATTTTGGCTAGGCACTGCTGAGGCTTAGTGTTCCAGAACACTCTGGTATTGAATGAGTTAATGAGTATGCCACATTACTGCCACTCATAGTCAAACGCGCATAGCTGAGACACGTTAGAGCTGATGAAGGCCATCCTTAGACCTCACTCCTACGCCACAGCTGGGCGAACGGGAGACAGATAGGCTTGGCGCCCACGATATGACTCACAACAGGAAGCTGACAATAAAAGTGACGGGAGAGCGCTTCCTGTTAATTAAACACCGGTCGCTGCTGGCACAGGGCGGCCAAAGTCCAGGGCCTGCTGGACTCTTATCAGCAGTTCAGAAGCAGGAGATACGGTATGGTATGGTGAGCGAGGCACAGGTATGGGGTCAGGTGCTGTACAATGCTACCTGAGAGAGGGAGAGCACTCACCTTCCATCTCACCCGCCATGGCGGACAGGTCAGCGTCTTTCGTAAAAATGTTCTTGATGCCCAGATTCTGCAGAGTTTCTCTCAGGTCTATCTTCTGTTCCACTTTGAATCTGTGAAAAATTCATAAACCAGAACTCCATTGAACTATAGGTGGGGGTAGGTGGTGGTGGGGAGGGTGGATTCAATTTGTTATGGTGCTTTGCACTTATTTTCGAATATGAAATTGAAGCAATTATTGTTTCACAATATTGTTTTCAAACTTCGGTGAATGCTAAACTCATTATGTTCAAATAACCTCTAAAAAGAACAAAAACAAACATAAAAACCAGCTTTCACTTTCATAAGTTCAAGGCAAAGCCCCACAATGATCAGAGTGGACGTCCCCCATGTGTATGTTAGGACCTCGTTAAGTGTTCTAATACGCTTTCAATACTATGGACCTGATTTACTAAGACATTTAGCATGCGCAAAACCTTTTAGCACAAGCAAATCCAATGACATGACCAATGATTGGTCATGCTATTTGTTTTGCACCACTCATTGGTTGTGTTATTGGTTTTGCACACGCTAAAGATCTAAAGATCTTAGTAAATCAGGCCCTATATGTTTAATTATTAGCTCATTTAAGACACTAGGCTCACCTGGGCAGGTATACCTCCACCTTCTGCTTCTTGACATTGTTGGCCCAGTCTTCCAAGAGCTGGGCCTTGATGATTGGTTCCAGTGAAGCTAGTGGCACTTCCTGTCGGGGCAGTATGATCATCATGCTCATGTCCTCGTCCTCATAGGGCATCTCCAGCACCTGATACACCCCCCCTGCTTCTGTGGATCCGTCGCTGAACTCACCTGCGCAAGGAGGAGTTTGGGAGTAGCACACGACAAAGCGCAAGTCATGCTTCAGTCAGCACTGTGAGAAACGGGCTGCGACGGCATACATCGCTCGCACAGCAGACAAGAGACCGAATGTCTCTTCCTCGGCTCTGTGCGGAGAGACCGCAGGTAGAGCCGTGGTGCATCATGGGAACAATATGTTTGAAGGACGTGGCCCTGAGGGACCATGCCTTCGAGTAGGCTACTGACTCATCCATGAAGAGGGACGGTGTCGCCATGGCGACGGTACACGTGCCGAGTGACCCGGCCGCTCGACGGAAAGATGCTAATGTCCGCTCCGCCGCAAGCTTTCTCCCGCCTCGGGAGCTCGAGTATGCGACGCGCCTTGGCATTGCGCACGTGCACGTACGTGCACTCTGTATGTACCAGCGTCTGCGTGTGATCTCTCGCAGCGCTGCAAGAATCGCTGCTAAGTATAGAATGAGTGAAAACTGCTGAAGATGCAGCAGGGAGAGTGTCTTCAAAATGCTAAGTTTCCGCATCAGAATTAATAGATTTTCATTCACGTGTCCCTCAGAGGTTTGTTATTTTCGAATAACTGCTATAAATCGCTACAAGTTCCAGCAGCCTATTTCTCATTTAAATATAAACATACTTGAAGGCTATATAAGTGCATAGATGCTGCATTGTGAGAGAGGTATGGTGCATAAATCAAGATGGTCGGCCGCTGTACCAAACTGAGCTGTGCTGCAGCACGACCTAAAATAAAATATACGTCTCACAAGAGAAAGAGAGGGGAAATAGAGAGAATGAATAACAGACAGATAGAAACGACAGAAGAAAATAAAGTAGTAACAGCGAGATAGGGTTGTAAACATAAGTAGTGCAGGGGTGTCCGATCTTAACCCGAAAGGGATCGGTGTGGGGGCAGGTTTTTGTTTTAGTCCAGCACTGTTACATCTGATTAAACGAATGAACTAATCATAGTCTTCAATCAATCAAGACATTGATCAGTAGAATGAGGTGTCTTAGTGCTGGGCTAAAACAGAAACCTGCACCCACACCGGCCCTTTTCGATTAAGATGAGACCCCCGCGCTTTCATTAGTTCGGGTCCTTTCATTACCGTAGACCCAGGTGACTTATCCCCAAACCAGTAATCAAAGAGCCACAATCATGCACAGATTGGAGAAAGAGTCACTTCTCTGGTGAATAAGCATACAGATAATTGAATTTAAAAAGTCACATTCGACTGCTGTAAGGGTTTAGGCTTTGATTTAGTTGCCAGGCGGTTGCCCTTTGCTCTATGTTGCTGGCCAGCGCACAATTGCTCCTTGATTGAAACTTATAATCTTACTTACTAATCCCATCTGAACCTTTGGTTCACTTACACCAAATTGATCCCGGATTTACTGTTGACCTATACCAAGCTGATCTTAGTCCTACTGTTTCAAGTCTGGGTCTGAACTTCAAACGAATTGCACATTTCTACGAATTCACAAAAAGAGCAAAGAAGCAAAGGTTAAACACTGACCACCAAAACAGACTGAAATATAAGATTTTAATTTAAAAACCAGATGCGTGTCTTTGCCTACATTAAAAAACTAATGACATGGGTTACATTTTGCTTACGATCTGGTTATCAAGTATAGTTACGAATGGCTTTAGTTGGCTGGCCAGATCTCACGGGGGAATAGATTAATGGCTTTCTGTGTGCTGGTTTTACTCTTGATTAAAACTCTGGTGATGCAATCAAAGGGCATCTGATTGGACGGCGTCTTATAATGACTCTGACCAATCATCACAAAGTACATCGCTTCTCTTCACATCGCAGCGTGCGTGTTCCCACTAACCAATCTTTGACTCAAGTGACTTTCTTTAACCTATGGCACCCTAACCATGAGCCCCCCTGTTCTGCACTAGACAGACACCCACCATAGAAGAAGTCTCCCTGCTGGTACATCATGAGGGTCTGCACCTCGCTGCCGTCGTCCTTGCTGAAGGAGAAAGTCCGAGTGTTTTCCGGTCGGAACTGGTTCTTCCAGCTCCCCCGGAAGTAGACCGCGTTCACCAGCGTCAGGCACGTCACGCTGCTGAAGTCGTCCGCAGACAGCAGATTTTGGATTTTACCTGTCAGCAGAAGCCACACGGCCTTCAGTCATGTTGTCTTTTTTAGAGAAAAACTGACCGGCATCAGAGTCTCCAGTTTTGACATTGTTACAATGGACAGGCTGGTCCAGATTAAGTCAGTTTGTCAGATGAGGTAATACTAACTCCTGTGACTATATATACAGTATATATATATGTATATATACAGCGCCACAGCCACGCTCAGGGGGGAGAATATGATATACACAGTGGCGGGCCGTCAGGGCCAGCAAGGCCTTCTCTGCTGGCCTAAACATCATCAGAATATTAATTTAATTTTGATATATTTTTTCCACAAATATGTATTAAATTATTCCCCATAGTCTATTCTCTTCATTTCATAGCTTTCCTCTTGGTTGCGCTGCTTCCAGCCTCAGATCGAGATTTGGAGGGCTGGCCTTTATGTTAGAGCTTTTATCCAATCATATTTCAGCCATAATGTGTTGCCAGGGTCCAAGAAATCTGCCCTTAGGCCTTCAGAATCGACATTGCGGGCGCCTGTAGCTTAAAGTGAACCGAAACAAACCTGTGGTGTTAACCAATCAGATTTCGACTTGGCGACACCGGGGCCAGCTAGCAGGCGTACGATAACGTCAGCACGTGCACGTCTTTTGATTGGATACGCACTATTCAGAGGCAGAGCTATGCTTCTAGCAAACTGAAATTGAACGAGATTTCTACAAGCTGTTTTTTTTCAACCCGCAATGGCTGAAGGAGGAGAAGAGATTGATTTGGTCGCAGATATAATTACAACGCCATTTTCAAGACGAACTTTTCAAGAAAAGCTAGACATCGTCAGAAGAGAACAGCCAACCCCGACGCTAGCGAGTCAAAGTGGACATTCAAGGCTAGGAATACACTTTCACCACTGTCGCAAATATATCCTCGTGAACAAATGCAAATTATTTGTTTATTTTCTTTTATTTTCAGTGAATAGTTTATGTGTCTTTATCGTCACGTTTCTTAAATGAAACTGCTTTGGGTGCGACAATGCGCTGTTTAGTGAACAGACTTGTTAAAGCTCACATGCTTTTGGTGGGCTTAATAAAACTTTGTAGACTAATCCCTTAAAAGCGCCGTTTAATTTAAAGTTTTGACAGTATCCAAGCGATCTTAAAGCTGGTAGTTTAACACTCTTAATTGTAAATGCGGATTTATTGATTATAAATGCTTCGGAAATATGAATAACTCTGTTGTACTTGACTTATGTTAAGGTGATGCAACGCTCGGTTATACTGCGTTTCTGTCTAAATGTATAGTTTCTAGAGCCATGGCGTCATAATGATGGTATTAAGAGGTGGAATAATTCAGGTAGGACTGTGTAGGACATCACTGAAGGCCTAGGTGTGAAATGCACGGCCCGCCACTGGATATACATATATACTGTATATATTCTGGCATATTTTTCAGTGCTGGAGTTTGACAAGATTGGAATTAAAAATTTGAAAAGAGCTAGAAACATTTGCTAAATCAAACTTGAATCAAACTCCCACAACATTTATAATTCATATCACCTTCTTAAAAAACGCAAAGCTAAAGACAAAGCACACTGAAGTTAGACTGCAACAATAAAACCTGTAATTCAATTTCAGCATAATGTTATCGTTGCAGGGATTGTTCTAAAATGAACATTCCCATAACTCCATTTCAAGCCCCCCCCTCCCCCCAGCCACACTCACTCTCTGTATGGTTCTCCACCCAGTTGTTGATATGATCAGCCACGGCACTGGATTCGCTGAAGTCCACGGTCTCCATCTCCGCCCGGAAGTACTTCTTCATGAGCTGCATGAAGTCGGGGTTGAAGTGGACGCCGGTCTGGAGGAAGAGGGAGTTGGCCAGCTTGACCACGTTGTGCGTCTCTTCGATGGACAGGGCCAGGGTCAGGTTCCTCAGCAGGGAAAATTCATCGCCTGGCCCGGGTTCGAGAGGACAGAGGGACAAGATCAGAATGAGGGGCAAGGGGAGAGACAGAGGTCTGGCCTGACAGAGTGGACCGACAAGCTGTAGGTTTTGGGGGGTAAACCAATCACAGACAGATATGTACGCACGAGTAGGTGGACAGATGGAGAGATATGGATGAATGCACCAAACATATCAACAAACGAGTGAATGCATGAGTGGACAGATATAACAATGGAAGAGTGGAATCAAGTTATGGATGGATAAACCAGTGAATATATGGAGGCACAGATTTATGATGAGCAGAAATACGAGAGCAGATGATTGGATGTATTATGGGGGATGGGAGGAGGGATGAGTTAACTGGATGCAGATTGTACAGTCATTGTTATTTGTTGATTAGTCTGATAGTTTTTTGTACATTGCTGTCGGTACGAGGTAGAGGGCACCGTGCCTATCGTTGCCCGTTCTCACCTGCTTTGAGGTGGCCGTAGCCCACGGCCTGCCTGATCTCGTTCAGCGTGGCCCCGCGGGCCCCGAGTTCCACCATGCCCAGCGCCACAGACACGCTCAGGGGGGAGAATATGATGTTGTCCTCCCCATCGGAGGAGCGCAGCTGGTGATACAGCCTGACTGAGAACTCTGCTGTGATGTCCTCAGGAACATCTGCTGCCCGACAGGGAATGAGCAGCAGGAGCAACGGGAGTACCCTCAGAACCAGCATCACACAGGAGGCTCAGAGAGCTGGGGGAGGAGAGGAGGAGAGGGAGAGGAGAGAATAGAGGGAGGAAGAGTGGGAGAACAGAGGGAGGGGCGGAAATGAGAGGACCAGAGAGAGGAGAAGATTGGAGCGGGTTGAGAGGACATGAGAGGGAACGGAGACAGAGAAAGAAGGGAAAGAGGAAAAAAGAGAGGAGCGAAGAAGAAGAAATAAGAGAGGAGGGAAGGAGATGACATGAGCGGTAAAAAAGAGAAGAGCAGAGGGGAGCAGATAGGAGTGAAAAGTAGAATAGAGCGTGAAAGAGAGGAGCGAGTACGAGAAGGAGAGGTAAAAGATGAAGAACAGTGAGTGCCGTTGACCTACTCTATATGCTACTTGTGAACACAGCGATAACACGCAAAATCAATTACTGTGGTGCGTTATATTTGCCATTATTTCATGAAGCTTCATTTTCAAAGGGACCTCTTGTGTACATTTGAAGCAGTTCTGTTCCCAGGATTTTCCCTATGAATCAGTGAGCTCAGATTTATGTAGCGGGTCGGCCATTCGCTTCAGCACGGCTGGCGTCTCATTAACGGCCCAACAGTGACTTTGTGCCCCTTTGCCGGGACGCAAGCTCAGATTTGCGGTTGGCGGTTTTTGGGCGCCTCCCGCTTCCACTCCACCACCCACCACCCTTTTCACTATGGCGGCACATCTCTCTGCCGGCACCACCCTTTTCACTATGGCGGCACATCTCTCTGCCGGCGCCACCCTTTTCACTATGGCGGCACATCTCTCTGCCGGCGCCGTTGCCTAGCAATGCTGTTTTCGCGCAAACAAAAGAAAACATGAGCGTGCGCTTAATGTGCTTAGATTCACAGAGACATACAGAGGATAAAGACAGAGGGGAAAAAAACTATAAGCATCCCTGTGATCTCTACTCTGATGTCATCTCTACTCTGATGCGCTCCAGCAGATATGTGTATTGTGTTGCCTTTGTTTATTAGCGCTTATGGGGGCAAACTCAGGCAATTACTTTCTGTCACCTTAGTCCTTCATGGGCAATAATCGGTCACACTTTAAACAAAGTCGCCATATAAAGGCTTTATATAGCATATATAAAGCCTTCATAAACGTGACGTTATGCCAAATGTGACGTAACCAACAATGTCACCTGGCTAATGGCTAAACATTATACAGGGTGACATAAAACATACTTATGTAGGATGCTAGGCTAACTGTAACACATTTGGCAAAACATGTTGCATAAGAAGGTGTTATGTCACCATTTATGAAGCATGACATTTGCTTATGTATGATTTATGAAGCGATTATGTCAATAATCAGAGTGCTTGACTGTGGTGAAGGTGATGCCAGGCCGGGGTCTGAACCCCCGTGCTGCGCCTGGCGGTTTGTGCACACACCCATCTTGTCTGATCGTTCGCGCACAGGAGTGTGCGTCTCTCAGCTCGCTAGCTCTAATCTCCCGTTCCATGGCCCTCCTCCAGGCACAAAACAGATGGTTGGTTGTGAGCGAGACGGAGGCAGAGACACGCCCGAAAAGCACAAACCCACCTGACCTTTCAGGACGTGGGTCCTCTGTTCTCTGTGAGGACCTGGCGTCTGTAAGGGAAAACCCTCCTGCCTAATCACAGCCTGTGTGTTCACCCCTCATCCCCTGCTCTGGATGCTAATCTATCTGAACACTTGATATAAAGACAATATTTGTCAAATGAGACAATAATGACATTCCATGAAGGTTCCAGGAGATTTACACACAGTGGTCTTTATTACATATTGAGAAAAACATCATAGTATTCCTGTCAGTCTGTCTGTCTGTCTGTTAGTTCTACTAGTATCACCACCCTGGCTGATGTGACATTCTCATAATGTTCCCTAAATGATACAGAAATGTTTCTATAATGACTGGACTATATTTACCTCTCAATTTATTCATAACTAAGCTCATAGTGGAGAGCAGAGAGTCTAAGACTTCCATCCACAGAAATTCCCAACACGGACCCCTTTAAAAACAAATAAGACTCAATTAAAAAACAACAAGCAAAGAGGGCTCTTCCCTCCGTTGGGCGGACAGGGCCCTGGTAGATTTGAAGCAATAAAGGCTGCAACAAAACTTCTATCAAAACTCTTCCCTATTTGCCATGCCCTACTGATCTCGTTTTTTGCAGTGTTGCCATGGCGACGCTTGTCCTTGCTGGATTTCACCGCTGCCTCCCCGTGGGGGATTCTGTCCGTACGCGTGAGGAAAACTTTGAAGAGCAGAACAGGAAATCGAAGGCTCTGCACTCCCGGGGCTGCGCAGCCTTGATGGCTGGAGGAGGCTTTGAAGCCTCAGCACAAGGTGTTCTCCCTCTTTAGAGCCCTTTTCCATTTGCAGCGCTTGATCCAGTTCTGTCAGATTATCGCGGGAAGCTCTTCCTCTCTCCTTCAAACAGCGCTGTGCAAACTCTGCAGAGTAAGTCTTTTTTTTTTAAATAAAAAAAAAAAGGGTGCTGAAGACACCCAAGCTCTACACTGTTATTACACTGAGGCAGCAGATTGCAGGTGCTTAATGCAAACCTACATTTTCAGAGCCTTAAAAACTTGAGCATAGTTCACACTCCTGTTACTGCAGGTTGCACAACCTCAGCTGTTCTCAGGTAGAAGAGAAGTAAGTTCTCCTGGAAGGGCAGAATCGGTTCAAATGCCCTGTTTTTCAGCTACAGGGCACATCCGGTCATTGCAACAGAGATTACACATTCTGCACTATGATAAACAGGGGTTTTAGGGCAGTGGTCCCCGCCCCTGTTCCACCGTCCTGTAGGTTTTCATTTCAACCCTAATTTAGCTCTAGCTGTTGAATGAGGTGTGCTTTGATAGGGTTGGAGTAAAAACCTACAGGACAGTAGATCTCCAGGAGCAGGTTTGGAGAACACAGCTTTAGGGACTCAAAGTGAGTAAGTTTTAAGGCAAAAGGATTTCTAGCATATTCCCTGGTCATGAAAGACAGAAAAGGACACAGACATTAAGAAGTACTTCGTCACACAGAGAGTAGTCACTGTGTGGAATAGCTTGCCAGGTCATGTAGTAGAGGCAGAAACTCTGGGTGTTTTCAAGACCAGGCTTGATATGGTGCTGGCTACCATTTAGTTTGTAGGGGAGTGCTAGGTACCCTCTAATGGTAGGAAGATGTCGAGCATTGTTGGGCTGAATGGCCTGTTCTCATCATTAAATTATGTTATGTTATATAACTGTAGGCAACTAGGCATGATTCCAAAGTGGTTCAGACAGAAGCACATGCTGTGTGAAATTTAGAGCTTTCTGCAGTGATGAAGAACACCCCCCCCCCCACACACACACCCCAACACACACACACTCTTCAGGAGAGACTTGCAGCGGGAGGTAACCCTGCAGACGCTCTTACTGGCGATCTCTCTCTCTCTCACACGCGGCGGCACGGGGCCCTGCTGCAGCACTGCTGCATCTGTAGTGGCTAGCTTAACTGCGGCGAGGCGAGCACGGCACTGCTCCGCAACACGTTCCCTCTCCATTCATCAGCCCAAATCCCAGCCACGGAACGCCCTAGATAACACACTGCTGCTGCCAGCTCATCTACATCTGATCCTACCGCACTCAACACAGCACCTGCTTCAGAATATCCACACTCAACACAGCACCTGCTTCAGAATATCCACACTCAACACAGCACCTGCTTCAGAATATCCACACTCAACACAGAACCTGCTTCAGAATATCCACACTCAACACAGCACCTGCTTCAGAATATCCACACTCAACACAGAACCTGCTTCAGAATATCCACACTCAACACAGAACCTGCTTCAGAATATCCACTCAACACAGAACCTGCTTCAGAATGTCCACACTCAAAAACCTGCTTCAGAATATCCACACTCAACACAGAATCTGCTTCAGAATATCCACTCAACACAGAACCTGCTTCAGAATATCCACACTCAACACAGAACCTGCTTCAGAATATCCGCACTCAACACAGAACCTGCTTCAGAATATCCACACTCAACACACTTGGGGATGGATATGCAGTGTAGGGGGGGTGAGTAATTCTCTATGGGGAAGCAGCTTGGGGATGGATATGCAGTGTAGGGGGGGTGAGGGATATGCAGGGAGGGGGGTGAGGGATATGCAGGTAGGGGGGGTGAGGGATATGCCTGTAGGGGGGGGGGGGGGGGTATGCAGGTAGGGGGGGGGGGGTATACAGGTAGGGGGGGTGAGGGATATGCAGGTAGGGGGGGATATGCCTGTAGGGGGGAGGGTATGCAGTTAGGGGGGGGGGGTATGCAGGTAGGGGGGTGAGGGATATGCAGGTAGGGGGGGGGGGATATGCAGGTAGGGGGGTGAGGGATATGCAGGTGGGGGGGGGGTATGCCTGTAGGGGGGGGGGTATGCAGGTAGGGGGGGGGGGGGGGGGGGTGAGGGATATGCAGGTAGGGGGGTGAGGGATATGCAGGTGGGGGGGGGGGGGGATATGCAGGTAGGGCATAAGTAAAGGGGGGGGGTAGCGTGAGGGGTCATGGCATGATAAAGAGAGGATAAGGAAGGATACGAGAGGTGATAAAGAGATTAGTTGGGAGAAGCTGTGGTACAGACCATGGCAGGGAGCCTTTAAGAGTATTTGTGCCCACCCACACACACACACACACAAGCTTGTATCAGCCTCCTGAAAGCTAGAGAGCCGGCCGTCATGAGACCTGCCGCTGCCGCAGTGTGTGGGACACGGAAAGGTGCGGAGCACCACTAACTGAGGCTCGGCTATAGGACCGTTTTGTTTTGTTTCTGAAGTGTTGCTTCTGTTATCCATTTCCAAAATCTAGCCCCCAACCTTTGCTATGCAAATGCGAGCGAATTACATGCTCACAGCCAGACTACCTGGACTGCGTCTGTCACTGTCCCACTGGTGTTCAGCGCCGGTGTTCTCTCTCCGTGAGTCACCCTGCTTTACTTTGTACTCATAGGACCAGCTGAGCTTTCTGTTTGAGATACCGTTCTCAGTTTCAGCTGAAAGTCGTTCCCCTTGCGTCGTCTCTTTCAGGCTCTTTCCTCCAGGGTGAAGATAAGCAGGATTTGGCTTGCTGCTCAGAGTGTCACTCGTCATTAAAATGTGAATTGAATAGTCATTGCTTTGTCTTTCACATTTTCAGCGACAAGATGAAAATATTGCGCCCCTCCATCTAGAGTGACTGGAATCTTAAATTAGTCTGTTATTCAGAGCTCTGTCTCTTAGAGACACCGCAGGTCTGAAGAGGCCTCATATTATGTTGACATTTTATGACGCCTTTCATGTTTGGGGTCAAATTGACACAAAACTATTGTAATAGAAAGATCTTGACACTTTCTGTGTCACCTTTTGTGTCTCTCAACGACTATGCTTTTATCCCTAAATATTAAAAATCTGTGATGAAACATTAAATTTAAGAGCCTCGGGTAAGTGAAACCTATATGGGAAAGTGCCACCAGAATCACCCACAGAAAATCTGTATATTCTCTTATATTTTATACAGCTACCCCAGAAATGACCCCACCCAGAATTATGTGTACTGCATGTTTGCTATTTAATCCCAACAAATTAGGAAAAGACATACTGTGTCAAAATGAAAAAATAAAGGTGAACTGGTTTTTAAGTAACATGAGGGTTAAAGGTGAGGTAAGGGTGCCTGGATAGACAGCTCCGACCCACTGTTTGCGACCCCGTTGCTATGCTGCCAGTTTTAAAGACACTGGGTAAGAAAGCAACCTCAGAGATCCAGAGAAGGAGGCTTCAGGAAGCGTTTCCTCATGTATGACATGATTTATCTTATATATTTATAGACCGGAGTCATTTTTAGCTAAGACTCATTTTCACAAAAGCCTTTCAGCAAATTGCCACTGCCGCCTCAGCCCTCACCCCGGCTGACCTGCAACGTTCTCACAATATACAACCAACGTTCTCACAATATACAACCAACGTTGCAGTCAAGTTACATCGTCACCACAGTTTACACAAGCTAAGGTACCCCGCTCTTTCACATCGGCTGTCACTTCATCTTAGGCACGCCCTCCCGGAATCTTTAGCCTTGAGTGACAGTTTACAGACACTGTGATTTGCTTACAGGGAGGCCTTTAGGCTAATGCGGAAAACTGCAGCAATGTGTTTCTTTGTCTTGAGCTGCGTGCAGTACAGGGGCCTGTCCAGTATCTCTAACTTCACCTAGCATGCTGCTAATGCTAAACAAGGTCAATGCCATTTAAAGTTGAAAACATGACCAGACCTTAGTTTAGCCCATACGCAAACTTCAGTCTGAAGCTCACCTGCATGGGCACCTTTATGTGTGTGTGAGCGCGCGCATGTTTCTGTGTTTGTGCGTGTGTGTGTGTGCGCGTGGGTATGTGCGCGTGGGTATGTGCGCGCACGTGCCGACACACTGAACACCCAGATGGAAGTGGTAGTGTGTGCTTATGCTTATCGTGGACGTTTCACCCTCCCCTCTGGCTATAGACTTCTGTGTTCATTTACAGCCCAGTCAGTTTGGAATCAGCACTCCCACTGTCTGGCATCTCTCAACAGCAGGCTGTGAAATGGGCCAGAGCTGACAATGCGCTCAACCTATGGGAGCCTCCCGATAGGGCGAGAGAGAACAGTGGCTGTGTGAGAAAGTGATGTGAGAGCCGGGAGAGAACAAGCGTAAGGCTGAGACAGAGAGGAGAGTCCGGTACAGCACCCCCCCCCCCCTCTGTCTCTGTCCTCTTGGCTGGGACTGTTTAGTGCTATTGATCATGGGGGAGCAAAAATCCACGTAATGGCTTAAATATGCACAGAGCAGGTTTTTAAACTTAATTGAATGGCAATCAATATTAACCAGCCTTGCAGATTTGTTTATGGAGGTCGCCACCTTAGATCTTTCCTCAGCAGGGCTGTTGTCCTCCGAGAATCACAGGATGATAGAAGAAGAAAAAAATTAAAACACCATGCGCTGGATCTCATCTATCGATTCGCCACTCGGTCGCCGGCTTTGAGGATAAGCACAAACAATTGTTTGATGAACAATACGAACTGAATAACTAATAGTGCACGCCAACAATGGAATGAATTGTGATGGTCTGGTGTGTGACAAATCCTTTTGTATCACGGCTTTTTGTTTAAACTCTATAAAAAGAAATACAAAAGGGCAAAATTGAAAAAAGCCCACTTCCTTTTCCTCCAAACGGATGAAAAAGGAACACTTGCAAGCTCAAATTATGGGGTACTATGGACACAGGTTCACATATATCCACCTGAAAATCAGAACATTGCTTGAATGAGGAATTCTATATTATTCAGATAAACTATTACATTTGCCCATTGCTGGATTAAAACCGTTACCCTCCTGGTAACAAAACCAGATCCCTACCCCACTCACAGTCTTACTAGGATTCTAAGAAGATTTTTCTTACTAAATTTCAGATATCTGTGGCTGCCGGTAATTTTCTAAAATTCAATCTTTTGTCATCCGCTTTAGGCCACCATGAAGCTGACCAGCGTCCTCTAGGTGGGGTCTCCATTCAGCATAAGCCTGCTTACGTTCCTTTATTACAAGAACATGCCACTGGGTTTGAAGCCACAATCTCATGGTTACAAAAACTCTCTAATCACAAGGGAACTCTCAGTGTCAGTCTAAAAAGACCAGATTTGCAATACTGCTTATTTTGAATTAATGCTTCATGGGGTTGGTGTGGGTATTTGGCATTTTGGTTTTGCAATTTGGGCATAACAACAGCATCGTGAGCCAAGAGATATGAACCTGTAACCTTGTGGTTACAAACCAAGCTCCCTAACTAAAACACCACTTGCCGGAACAACTGTAAAACTGCTGCATTACTTACACAACATAATGGAATTCAATCACAAGTTTTTTCTTATTGACATTTACTTATTGATATGATATTTAACATGAAGATATTACCTGATAGCCTATAAAAACCTGGTATTTTTGGCTAAATGTGATAAAACTCATTAAATTAAATTAAAGTATAAATTACATTGGAAATGCTCATATATTGTTGCTCACATATTGTTCCAACTTTTAAACTTCCCATTAAAAAAAACACCTTTGAAAATTTCTTGCATGCTCCAGATTTGACCTTTTATTGAGACGCTGGCCGTCTCAATAGGCAACACCATGGGGCACTGCTCCGCATTAGGATTCTGAGTTGAGCACAGCTGGGGAATAGATGGCCAAGCATGAGATGCAAAAACCATAAAGCTGACAATCAATTATGGCTAATTAAAAGCACAATACTGTAATATATATATAATTATGCACAAGTGCATTTTTAAACATCAGAATAATTGAACATGGATATTGATATTAAATATGGAATTACTTTGGAACTGTTAAAAAAACCTTCATTGAAATTCTATGGTAACTATGCAAATGTGCAAGATCTCCCATTTCATATTGCTTCTGGAGGCCATACTGTTACAAACAAAACTTAAAAAACAAAACTTGAATTTTATAAACATAAAAAATAGTAGTTCAAAGATGTTGCATATCACGTAAATCAGCCCCATGGGAAATAAGAGCTAGGAAATCATTGCTTCGAGATGATTGGCCCCAAGCAGCCAAAGTTTTTGAAGAATCAACTTTGACTTCCATATTTGGATATATAATCACTGCAGTATTCTATAAGTGTAAAAACCAGCCAGGTACGTATTTAGATAAATAAAAATTTTTAGTGAAATTTGGCAACAATGACAAATAATCAACAATGAATCTGATGGAATATGGTGGCCATGTTTTTTTTTTACATGAAGATTGGAAAAATCGTAGAATATACTGCATGTAGAACATTAATATTAAATGTAACACAGACAGACGGTACAAAAATCATGGATTTCGGCCTCATTTACACTGTTATGTGGATAGGGTGTGCCTATTTTCTTACTATTCAGAGGTCTTTTGACTTCCCGTGAAGATTTAAGTGAACTGCAGCTGACGCATACCAGATGACTCACAGAAACCATTCATGAGATGATTTTTTACATCTTTTGAAATATTGTAAAATGTAGAATGAATCAAACACAGAATAAGCTGCACTTGCAGTGTAAAGAAAATGTTTCAGGATGAGCACAGGGATATCTGTACCAAGCCTTAAGTCTTTATGTCAGTGGTTCCCAACAATGTTTTTTATTACAACCATAATTGCAATATCTGAAGTATGACGAGATTTTAACTGCTTTTAAATAAACACCGTTACATTATGTCAGACAATTAATATTCCAGATATTCCTGTTACAATGAATGAATATGTTAGCCTGTATTAATTTAACAATATTTAAGTGGTATTTGCTGTAGGCTATGTACATGTGCTGTGTGGCAAATTATTCAGTTTGAAAGAGATTACATTTTTACAATTTGATTTATTGACAGAGCTACAGTTGTAATCAGTGATAAAGACAACAAGGTTCAATGAAAAACGAGAGGCTTCCAGCCCCCCGTGCCGCACGGACCGCTGATAATAAATGATCACTCTAGCATCCCTGTTAACAATGTGCTTCCATGCAGAGTCATGGCACGGTCCATTTCAGGCACTCAAACATTCCCCTCTGTTCATGCGTTTTGGCACAGTCAGGCTGAACTATGACATTAGCTTTGGATTCAATTCACCAAAACATCCTCTCACTCAGATAACTTGTCTGTTGGTTTTTGTAATTTGCGTATATGAAGTTTCCTCCCCTTGAACGTCACATGGCACGTTACCCAAGCTACGAATAAAATACCAAATAAATTATTAACCAAATGCACTTGCCTCCTTTGTAAATTAAATCTAGTGTCATGTGAGCTTCTCCAGGAATCCCTGGAAATTTTCAGCCGAAGGCTAGAGGTCACCAGGTTATTAATCCTTGTTAACAGCCCAACAAAGAAAGGGTCTATTCAGCAGCTCATAGCAGAGAGGGCTTTAAATGCAACCGCCACCCTTAGAAGCATGGAAACAAGGGCTGGCGAGCCAAGGTTACCCAAGCCCTCCTGCCTGACACAGCTTGCCCGCCCGGCCCTGAAATCCCCGCTCCCTCTGACACCACAGAGGGGCCACACCTCAAGAGATTTCACCAGTAATTGGATCTGCTTCTATTTAGATGTATTCAGTGGAATAAAATACTGAATAAAGATTCTCAGACTTTTGAAATGTACCAAAGAGAGAAAAGGCGGAGACAGGGAGAAAGCAGAGGATGAAGAGGAAAACAAAGACAAGCCACTCGCATAACCTTGATACTTTCGCACAACACGTCATGATCACAAAGCCATGGAGGTGTGGTTATGAGGGCTATAAACTGAGAGCAGGGACTGTTGCCATTAGTCATTACTACCAATTGATAAATCCTTTAACGTTTTATTTTTTGGGGGTGGGCCATCCTGCATTGTATGCCATGCAAAGCTTCTGTTTAATTGTGGTAAATGAGGGATATAAGTAATAACCAAATGAACAAAATCCTCATCTCCCGCCTCTCTCTCCACAAAACACACACACATCTGACCTATGATTTCATCACTGCTCGAGGGAGGGGACTAGTATGTCCTCAATCATGACACGCACTCTCTCTGGGGAAAACCCCTCACCTACCCTCTTTAATCTGCCTCTTCGCTGAGTAAAAATTGATTTTGAAATGGTTATTAGATATATATATATATATATACTTTTTTATATGCACACACACGCATACACAAACGTGATTAGAATGAATGTCCAATGAAAAATATTATAGCATCATATACCCCTCACATTACTTTCAGAAAGAGAAGTGTACCTTTGCAAAAGACATATGCTTGGAGGTAAATGTAATTATTGAAGTGCAATTAATGCAGAAAATCTGCATATACAATGAATCAAAGACTTACACGAGAATCGTACAGTAGCCTATATACATCACATAACATACCATTTCCATACAAGGATATGACGAGAAATATGTGTCAGTTAGCCACCACATCAGATATTTATATCCGTTGGGCTTATTTTTGTAATCAACCTAATAATGGTTTTCCTCGCCAACGTATCGATAGCACGTTTGCCAATTGACACATTACATTTGTAGGCTATGTATAATAGCCTCTCTCTTATCTTCATACACGTCAAAAATCAACTATTACTTCGCAAATGTCACAGGATACATACTTGTATTATTTTCATATTTTTGCAAAGTAAATTAGTTGGAATGGGTAGGCTAAGCGTTACTTGGGGGAATTTCCCGATGCATGCGCCCATTATTACAGCAAATGCGTGGCGGGAGGCAACTTCACAGGACTGGATGTAATTTGACTGAATGTAGATGCATAGGCGTATTTTCAGTTAGGTTTACATTAGGATTGGGATTTCAATACTATTAATAAAATACGAGTAAATCAAATCAAAATAAACCAAATAATATGTATTCTTCTTCTTCTTATTATTATTATCATAGTGCGTATAACCACAGGATCAGTAGATCAGAAGAAAATATAAGAACGTAACGTAACCGTTACTTTCGTCTTCATCGTCAATCGCTTGATAACTGAAAATACATTTCTGTCATAATCAAAGCTGGTACTCTATCGTTATAAGGGAAAACAACTTTGAAATATTACAGCAGGATATTTATATTTGCATAAAACATTATATCATTTGAATATTACAACACTATAGCGTTGGAAACATTTGCGTCAAGTCGCCATTCATACAACGCAATTTATAAACGACAGCACATTAATACAGAAAAATCTCCTTACCGAAGCGTATCGAGAGCGATGCTGCACAAACTCGTGTGCCTCGTCTTCTTCAACGCTGCTGCAGGTTCAACATACAGCTAAATATTTTCACTATGACCCCACCTTTCTGCCTCCCTATTGGTCCTTACTACCCTACCTTAAAAAACATTTAAACTCATCGCACGTCATTTTTATTTTGCTATTATATTAGCTTATTAAACGTATATTCCGTGACATTTGTAGCATGACTTTTAGCAATATGAGAATTGAAGCACAATTCCAAAAAAATTCTATTTATTTTATGGAATCCCTATTCCTAATAACCATTTGATAATCTAGGTGCTAATCACTTTTTGAAGACCCAATTACAACAAAAAGAATAGACTTTCGGGACTTGTATTTCTGATGGAATATGCTCCCATGCTGATGCTACTGTTGTAATATATTTAAAAAACTACATTTCCTCCTGTAACACACAGCGGTGGGGACTTATGGGTGGTGCCAGCTGATTGGTTTGTGCGCGGAAGACGTTTCCAATAGTCTCTGTTCATGCAGAAAACTTCCGTCTTCGGATAAAAAAAGAAAACACGTACAGAGGAGTTGCTGGGCTTACATTGAACACCGAAAAGAGCAGGTAGGTATCAAACGACTAGTTTGAATTATATACACATATTCGTTCAACAACGATGGTTATACTTTCTCCTAATTTTGCCATGTAATCCAGTTCATCACGCAAGAAATGGATTGGCTTGCTAGACTAGCTATCTTGCATATTGGTGCTAGTTTGCGACGTTCAATCGAGGTTACTGTCTGGACGATTCCTAAATACATTTACGCCACAATGTCTGCGTAACTATATGCGTGTAATAGTTATATGGCTGGTTATCTGTCGGTTCACTTGTCCAGGGGCTTAATTGTGCTAAATTAGAGGGAGAGATCTCAGGAAAGGGTCGGGGGCCTGTGTTTAGCCGTAGACAGTTGTCAGTGTATCCCGGAATTTGACTAGCTTGGTTGCTAACGTTGAGTTGAATGCAACATAAACATTGTCAATATCCAGCTGATTAATGTAACGTTACATCTGCCTTGTGCAGAGCATCAATGCTTGCTAACCATAACCCAGAGGCCTCGATTTGCGGGTAGGCTAGCTAGCTAATACATTTAACCTAGTTACCTAGCTAATACATTTAACCATCTAGACTCAAATGAGCTATCATTGATGTACAGCTACCTGTAGTTTATAACAAACCTTAACGATATTTTCTTAGTGGTTAGCAAACTCACTGACATCGGCAGAACATGTTTAACTTAGCTACACTGTTTCTGACCCAGTGGCAGGAAGGTTGTGATGAATTATTGAGCAAAGTTCAGCCTTTTATCATATTTTGAAAGATCAGTTGCTGCTTCGAGACAACTAAATTGGTTGGCAAATGACAATTTTGCTTGCTACCTGCCTAGCTCCACATCGTTATGCAATTACTTTAACATTTAGCTAGCTAGCTAGCACAAATAGTAGCTAACGTTAACGTTCACCCCGATAATGCTCATTAGCTAAAGTTAACGTTATAATATTAACGTCTAAGTCTAACTAACGTTCTACGTGTTGTTCCTGGTAGTTTGTTTTGATCTACGAGGCTGGTTTTCTTTCCAGATCTCACGTCCTATGTGCCGCAAGTTAGTCTTTTTTCTCGTTAACGCCTTTCTGTTTTTTCCACGTCGTAACTTAACGTTACATGGCTATAAAACGGTTACAAAGCTGCGCTAGTCTGCTTGTGGTTGGGTTAGATAAACGTTCAAATTTGACTGGGCAGTGTTGCCTTGGTGAGTGTCGTGTTATAAAGGTTTGTTCCGCATTCATTCGTGGTTTCATAGGTGAGTATAGTGTTATAAAGGTTTCACAGGTGAGTGTAGTGTTATAAAGGTTTCATAGGTGAGTGCGCATGCGGGTCCAGGAGCCTCGCGAAGTGCTTATGAAATCCACTAAACGCATCATCTGGGACATTGTAAGATATTGTAACCTCGCTCACTCAATTGCTTGTCAGCGGTATTGTTCGAAAGCTCGGTCTATGCTAGCCGGGGAGTCATAACTTGAGAGTGCCTCTGGTTTTTAAAATTTGATTTAACGCCCAGCCATAAACCACTTAATTTAACAACGCAGTCGAGCACGCCGTGGCTGCTTAAAATAATGGCTAATGAAACAAAGTGTGGGTTTTACGCTGTGACAAGCAGGCAGTTTAGAACATTATTTTAGTGAATGATGAACCCCACCCCCCCCAAGAGCCTCTTTGGGCTGAAGTCCTAAGTCATTTAATCAGCTTTAAGACTGCCTTGTGTTGAAAACGTCAGGCACACAATCATCAGAAGTGTCTCTCTTTCAACGGTTTGATCTCTCAAGCCTACAGAACATAGTGCGTTTTTATGTTTTATTTTGGTGGGGGGTAATTTTCACCTTTAGCGAGCTCACTGGTTCATAGGTGTCGTGATAACCTGAGATTTTTGAAGAATGGTTTATCTCGTGCTCAAGGCTACTTTTTTTTACTATGGCAGTTATGTAACTCATGCTATAAAGTGGTGTGGAGGCAAGGTGATGTTTGTTGATGGCGTCAGTCAGATAAAACTGAGTTGGACTACTGCTTGAAACGCCAGGCTTTCTTTCATGAAGTGCCTGGTGTCACACTTTGCACACTATTCAGAGGATTGTGAGTCTATGTTCTTCACCCTTCCCATGGGCGGATGCTCTAATCAGTGCATAAGCCTGCACTTTCACTTTTGCTACAGTCTCTTATCTTGAGGGTCACAGCGACCTGCAATAGGAAGGAGTGTCACAGGCTCAGATTTTTACTCAAAATATAGTAGTTGGATTGTCTGTTTAATTCAAACGATTCAAGTCACCTTTGATGTAATCAGAAAAAAATATTACTTTATGTAATTGTATTTTTTTGTAATATTGGCTGGTAGTGTAGTATGAGGGTTAAGGCTTGTAACCGAAAGGTTGCAGGTTTGATTCCCAGGTAGGACACTGCCGTTGTAAGGTACTTCACCTGCATTGCTTCAGTATGTATTCAGCTGTATAAATGGATACTATTTAAAAATGCAAAAAGCTGTGTAAGTTGCTCTGGATATGAGCGTCTGCTAAGTGCCTGTAATGTAGTGTACTCAGATGCTCAAGTATAATTTGTCCTGCCTCAGGAGATTGTCACCCAAGGTATTCTGTAAGCCAGTGTGTTGCATGGGCAAATTCTGAAAGGCAGGATACAGGGAGCGTATTGACTTAGAGGGATCATTACAATCAATAGTGATGAAGATCAAATGAATAAAAAGCAAAGCTCTCGTTGTTACTGGGTATTCATAAGCTCATGTCTTGTGTGGAAGTCTTAAGTTCAGTAATTACACGGACAGACAACACAAATGATGAGACACTGTTGCCTTTGTGTAGAATATCTTTGTCAATACATTGTCTATCTTTGCAGTAATATCCTGGGCTGGACCTCGGTGGAAATCTGCCCTGAATGAAGAGTATCTTGCCTCTGTGGCACCTTCTCACCGAAAGTGGGCCTTCCGACGAGGATGACAATGGAAGAGATGAAGAATGAAGCTGAGACGACCTCGATGGTTTCCATGACGCTCTACGCCGTTATGTACCCAGTGTTCAATGAGGTGTGGCAAATGGGAGGTGGAGGGGGATGGGGAGGGGGAGGGGGAGGGGGAGGGGGGGGGTGGGTATTGTGGTGTTGTAGGGCTTACCTGCTACATGCCAGTTGTAGTGCTTGCCCTGCGCTTTCTGCTTTTCCAACTTTGAGTATAATGGTAATATTAAGGCTGTGCAAACAGTGCAGTGTAATACAGAAACTTGTCATAACCGGAACTTGTGAAATAACATCATTTTAAATTGGCACGTAAACGGGCTATTTCTTAGTCTAGCTCCTAACCATGTTTTGCTTTCAGAATTTGACCATTTCTGCAACACAAACTCTTAGAATATTTCTGTTAGTTTAAAAAAAATATTATTATAATTTTTTTTAAATCGTGATTATTATAATTTTTCCCCCAAATTTGGAGTGCCCATTCATGCTCACTCTGTAACACTCGTCCCAAAGCATATGGTGTCCCATGTTGGGCTCACACAGACATGAGTCAGAGGAAGACGCTTAGTATGCAGCTCAACAGACAAACCTGCGGGTGCCCGGGGGCTGCTGGTGCGCAATGAGAGCCGTCGTTTTGGCCAACTGTAACCGTCCTATCTCCGGCCGGTCCTAGAACCAATTGTGCATCACCCTGCGGGGCTGCCAACAGCAATCAGCACTGGCACAGTCCAAATTCAATACCAGACCAATGCGGCCTATCCAGGCGCTATAACCATGCCTTAACAGGGCGAGCCACCCATCAGCTCTCCCGTTATACCCGTTAAAAGACGAGCAGAATTTGCAGACTGTTATAGATTTGCCGCAGCCTCTACGGTGCCGTGTGCTCTGCCATCCTGTAGGGGTCACTCTTGAGCTGTGTGGAAGGCTCTGCAGTCTCTTGTTTCCGCTCCTGTTGCGTGGCAATAAACACACGGTTCCTTAATGTGACAAGGAAAGTGGAGCTAGTGTATTGCGAAGCACCTGGGCGGGTGAATTAGCTTATTTGGGGCTGGGGGTGGGGTGTTGAGCGAGGAGTTGGTGAGTGGGTTGTGGGCATGGATATTGGCGTACACGCAGTCCCTGTGAGCACTGTGGCATTAGCGAAAATAACTCTAACAGTGATGATAATGAGTTGACAAGTCCCAGCGTGTGCACTCGGAGTGGGAGCTGTGTGTGATAATTGCTCTGCCCAGTGCCGCCGTCTTTATAATGCAAATGATGCGGCCTTCCACTTTGATCTGGGGAGACTGGCGTTTCTACTGCACAATAATGAGCTAATCCAGGTATTAGTTTCTTTGCGCATCACCCTACACACGCTCCCCACATACAGGCACGCACGCACACACACACACACACACACCCACACCCACACAAGCATCTCACTTTGAAGATAGTAAACTAGTATCAATCTCCCGTTTTTATGGACATAGTTAATATGAAGCGCCAGATTGTCCATCACTTTCAGTGTAGAGTTTGGCATTTGCAGCCAGGGTGGGCGTGGCTGTGTGCCGGATGGTTGAAGGTCTCCATTTGTGCCCCATCTATCTTCATATTTCAGAACGGCTCATTTGCCACTCAGCCACACTCTGCCCCAGAGTCTAATGAGAATGAAGAGAGCTGCTAATTAGGGGAAGCTTTGGCCACCAGAGGATGTTTTTTTTATTTTAATTTTTTTGTATATTTTAAATTCACTTGAAGTAGTGTCCATATTCATGTCTGTCTGTCTGTCTGACGTCTTTTGCAACATGTGTCCATAAATGAAGCATTAGATGCTATGGTCAGAGGAGCAAAAGTTATTTATTTGGCCATGAAGATAGATTTGGCGTCGGAAGCACGCCTATGTTGAAAAGTACCTCATACTTACAGTGCAAGGATAGACCTGTCTTTTTGGGAAAGAAAAATGATTACTTGTTGTTTTTAAATTAAACCCTGTGTGTGTGTGTGTGTTTGTGTGTGTGTGTGTGTGTTTGTTTGTCTGCAGCTGGAGAGAGTGAACCTGTCAGCAGCACAGACACTACGAGCAGCCTTTATCAAGGTAAGGGTGGAACCCGCATTCCTTCCTTTGGTCAGAGACGGCGCCAGCGAGCAAGCAAAATCTGTGAATAACAAAATGTTACGGTCAACCTTCGGTTACTACTAGGGTTGGGACCATTTACTTGAGTTAGAGAATACTCGCCAGGAGATTGTTAAATGTTTCGAAAAGGGTGGCACAAAAGGCTTGTAATCATTCAGAGAAAATACTAAAATGCCCCACCCCTGTAGGGATGATTAGGATGATGGCGACCGTGATCGGTGACTGGTTCCTCCCTCTTTGGCCAGGCAGAGAAGGAGAACCCAGGCCTAACCCAGGATATCATCATGAAGATCCTGGAGAAGAAGAACGTGGAGGTGAACTTCACGGAGTCGCTCCTGCGCATGGCTGCTGACGATGTGGAGGGTGAGAGCGATGTGGGGGTGGGGGGGGTGGGTGTATTCTGTTCTCGCTGTCTCTCTGAGGTTTTTTTTCACATCAGAGCACCTGCTTGTTTTTATTAATTGAGCTGAAGTACATGCCTGTATTATAAATCAGATAACGGTTTTTACTTCGCTGACAGTTTGAAACGCCTCTTCCTCCCAGTCACCGCATTAAAAACAGCTCTCTAATGAAGTTTCATCGTCCAAACCGTAAAGTCAGTCTGTGTGCAATAGGGGACATTTATACAGCGCTCATTCAAACCTGGCTTGCGAGAGGGAGAGAGGGAGAGAGGGAGAGAGGGAGAGAGAGAAGCATTACATGATGTGGTTCTCAACCTAAATATTGATCTAGAATGTTCCATGTGTCATTGAGCCTGCTGCACTGCAGCGGCCATGAGCAGCGATGGCTGTTTTTCATGCTGTTGGAAGCAAAATTCATTATGGAAATTGGTAAAAACCTGGGCCCTTCGAATCGGTGACGTGCCCTGAAGACGCTGTTGGTGCAGAGCGAGATAATGCTCGCACTTTAACCCTTTCCTTGAACAAGGGCCTGTACGGGAGCCCACTGCCCTGGCTGTATGTTATACCTGCGCTGTTAAATACGCAGACCCTACGCAGGGCACTTCTGCTCATAGATGGTGCTGTTTCATCACAAATGACAGAATACGTTTCTGATCCAAGATATTTCCCCCCCCTCGTCATATTTGCACATCTTTTTATTTATTTAAATTTTTCTAAATATGCTGCGTGTTCTTGCACGCAATCTTCAGTTTTATGCTCGTAATTAATTCATATGCACACGATTGTATAGGAGGAATGGCTTGTACGTATGACGTCTAAATTTACCTCGAGCAGTAATCCAGAGCCGTCCTTCCACCTTAATCCAAGTCCCTTCCTCTGTAATCATGCGACAGACGATCTGGAGGGCTGAGAGGCGGGCCGGAGAGGATGTGCGTGATATCATTTATACCCATTTAGTTATGCTGTGTTTATGGCTTTACATTCTTCTTTTTGGAGCTTGTTATGTATGTTTTCTGGATGAGTATTTAGGTTATTTTGGCATATTTAATTAGCATTTTTGTTAATGAGGTCTGGTACTAAAGGTCATCTAAGTCAGGTTAATGCACGTATGTTCTACATTGTAACCCATTCTGATGATGGCTTCTTTAAATGAATATAATGTAATGTCATGCAAGTCCTCTGCATTTAAATAAGATGCTGAAAGCATAGAATTCATGTTTCTATGTAGGGTCAGGCACAAGTGGGCACTGAGGAATGGTTTGAGCAGAGAGTAAACCTTTATCGTGCAACTAATCAGACTAGTCAAGAGCAGGGCTTCCTAAACATTCCAGGCCCAAGACCCATTTAATGAGTCCACACATTTTCTGTAGCGCATCCGTTAGGCAAATGTATACACTCACCGGCCACTTTATTAGGTACACATATCTCGTACCGGGTAGGACGCCCTTTTGTCTCCAGAACAGCCTGAATTCTTTGTGGCATGGATTCAACAAGATGCTGGGGGTGTTTCGTCCATGCTGTCTTGATAGCATCACAGTTCCTGCAGTTGTTTTGGCCACACATTCATGCCGTGGACCTCCCGTTCCACCTCATACCCAATGTGCTCTGTTGGATCATCATTGCTGGGTGTATCCATTAAAACAAGGGTAGACTGTGGCCATAAAGGGATGCACTTGGTCAGCAACAGTGATTAGGTATGCTGTGGCATTCAAATTATGCTCAATTGGTATTATGGGGCCTAATGTATGCTAAGAACCTTCCCCACACCATTACACCTCCGCCAACAGGCAGTTTTTGGTGATCTTGTGCCCACTGTAGCCTCATCTTCCTGTTCTTAGCTGACAGATGTGCAACCCGGCATGGTATTCTGTTGCTGTAGGCTGTTCACTTCAAGGTTCGATGTGTTTTGCGTTCAGAGATGCCCTTCTGCACACCGCTGTTGTAAACGGCTGTTATTGCAGCATTTGTGGCCTTTCTATTAGCTTGAACAAGTCTGTCCATTCTCCTCTGACCTCTCATTAACGTGGTGGTTTCGGCCACAGAACTGCTGCTCACTGGATGTTTTTTTGTTTATCGCACCGTTCTCTGTGAACTCTAGAGACTGTATTGTGTGAAAAGTCCAGGAGGGGATTTCTTTCTGAGATGCTGGAACCACCACGCCTAGCGCCAACAATCATACCACGGTCAAAGTGGCTATATTGCACTTCTTGTCCATTCTAAACCTCTTCACCATGTCTACATGCTTTATATATTGAGTAGCCACATGGAGGAGTTTGGAGGAGTAGGCTATTAGCATTAACTAGCAGGTGTTACTAAAAGTGGCCGGTGGTATGTCAGATATGGATAATATTTGTTCGCTATAGGCTGTGTTGTAAACGGCATGTAAACCACGCAGCACATTGTTTATTTTAGAGTGAGTGTGTCCCAATAAAAGTGCGTAAAGCGTTTTTTCCACACGTATCTCGCAGCCCCCAGCCAGCATATTGTTAAGGACGCGGTTTTGGAATGTCTGCCATGGAGACGGGGTGTGTATGCCTACAGGGGACAATAGGAGAACGTGTGCCGTATCGAGCCCGGCCTTTGTTCAGTGAATTGCAGTGTGTGGTGGACGGTTGAGCGACCGAAGCAGACTTTCTGTTCATGCACTGCGTTCTCTGTTCTCCGTTTTTCTGTGGAGGCGTCAGGATTTACAGAAAGTGTGTAAACATGATTAGACTGGATTATGTCAAAGTTATCATTCAAACTGTGCATGTGAATATTTAATATGTGTTTGCACTATATGTTTGATAATGAGCACTCTCAGAACTAGGGCCCTCCAGAGTCAATGATAATTAGACGGCTCAGGTGCTTATTTGTAATTTAGGCTTATTTTTACTTTATTATACTTAATTTGTCGTTTATTTTTGCTCATGTGGAAATGTACTGTAACAGTGCAACCTCTCCAGAATATATAAAAATTAATATTCCCTAATAAGTCTAATAACTTGGAAGACTGGGGAAATTATTTCCTTTCTTATATTGATGGTTTAGGGAGTTATTTTTTTAAACCCGTTTCCATGGTGACTGTCTCCTGGGCGTCCCTGCAGAGTACATGATTGACAGACCAGAGCAGGAGTTCCAGGACCTGAACGAGAAGGCACGCGCGCTAAAACACATTCTGAGTAAAATCCCAGACGAGATCAACGACAGAGTGCGCTTTCTGCAGACCATCAAGTGAGTGACGCACGCAACGCACGCACGCACGCACGCATAACATACAAAAGTGACAAAATGCGTTATTCACTCGGGTAATTCCACATATACAGCTGGTGAGGTTTTATCTTTATTTGTCAAAATCTGCTTAATTCTCGCTGTTTTCCATTTTATTCTCTTCACTATATAGCCTGAATCTTCACTATATAGCCTGAATCTTCACTACATAGCCTGAATCTTCACTACATAGCCTGAATCTTCACTATATAGCCTGAATCTTCACTATATAGCCTGAATCTTCACTACATAGGCTTAATCTTCACTACATAGCCTGAATCTTCACTACATAGCCTGAATCTTCACTACATAGCCTGAATCTTCACTACATAGCCTGAATCTTCACTATATAGCCTGAATCTTCACTACATAGCCTGAATCTTCACTACATAGGCTTAATCTTCACTATATAGCCTGAATCTTCATTTTTGTAAGTTCTTCAGCTTTGCAACAAACAACAAAGAAAAATGCATTCTTGTTTCTCTTTGTGAAATTCCTGGGCCTGATATGGATTGGGTGTGTGAGTATTTTTGTTGAATTATGTTTTTAATTGTCATCCACAGAGACATCGCGAGTGCCATAAAGGAGCTATTGGACACAGTCAACAATGTGTTTAAGAAATATCAGTATCAGAACCGGAGGGTAAGCGGTTAATACACTAATACACGCACGCACACACAGTTTCCGCCTCCCTTTCCTCCCTTTTCTGTATTATACTGGACACTTGAGTCTGCACGGATTCTACATGGGCAGCATGTTGTTTTTTTATCAGCGTAAAGGAGACAAACCTTCTCTTTCCAGGCGCTGGAACACCAGAAGAAAGAATTTGTGAAGTACTCAAAAAGCTTCAGTGACACGCTGAAAACGTACTTCAAAGATGGAAAGTAAGGAACGGCATCGCCTCACGACACCCCTTTCCGTATCGGGTTCTGTGCCCACGCAACGATCCTCGGTCCTAGTCCTAGCCGGCACAGAGTGCTGGCTTTTGTCCCAACAGTTTTCAAGTAATGAGGTTTTAGGTATTCATTGAATTCTGATTTGTTTTTCACATCTCTTTGATTATTTCATAGGAGTCCTTTGTACAAAAAGTCCTATTGAGGTGTGAAGTCGATGTTTTTCTTCAGCTTGCTATTTCTCATTTCCCCCCCTGCAACACATTGATAATATAAATTAGTATTCACTTTAATTAAGATTAATTCATTTTACATTAATTGTTTTAGGGCTTAAAACGAATAATTGAGCAACCAATTAAGCTTACTTGAGGGACGCCCAATTTTTCATTAAGGGGCTATACTAACAAAATAGAATTTGAAGAAGCGCCTTAACACCGAAATGCACATTTCCTGAATTTGACATTCACAGCGGACAGCTGTCAAATATAGATGGGAAATCCAGATCAAGATGTGTCTGTTCTCTCACTTAAATGGGTTCTGGGTGTGTTCACCTGAGCACCTAGAATATGAATGGGCATGCTAGTTTAGAATGCAGAAGGCGGCCTCAATTCCAAAGGTTGTTTTCTATTTGGATTCTGGACAGGAAGTGCTCCCATATACGCCGAGATCAGCAGCTCTGTAAATAGACTCCTTGACCTGAAGTCGCCCGTTTGCTCGCAGACATCAGTTTAGAACGGGTGCTGTACTGATCCGCAAGGTCCTGTTCTATATCGGCTTATAGCATTTAACGTGTATTTCACCGTTTTTCATCATTTTGGATTTTGATTGTGAATTAAATTAGATTTCTTACACGGCATGTAGAATCATTTCACAGTGCTTTCTATAGCCTCACAAGCCTGCATGAATCCGTTTGAAAGGTGTCAGATCTACAGCCATACACTACTGAATCGGTATCACCTGAAATAATAATGGTTCAACAATACCGGGCAATTTAAAAAAATTAAGTGGATTTTGCATTTGAATCCATAAAAATAACCTACATCTGCAACCAAAATGAACCTCTATCTCTATGTAAATGCAACCTTAGAGAAGTTTGAATGAAAACCGATATATACAAGGGGGTCCAGTATTGGGGAAAATTTGTGTTTGCGAGTGATCGGTGCCCCACGTTTCTGGCCTAGTGAGGAGTATACGAGGGTTCTGATGACTGCTCTTCCCGCTGACCGCTCATCTTCTTGTCTTTGTCTCCCATTTTGTTCACAGAGCGATAAACGTCTTCATCAGCGCCAACAGGCTCATTCACCAAACCAACTTAATACTGCAGACCTTCAAAACTGTTGCCTAGGAGCTTCTGTTGTTAGAGGTGTGATTTATTTTTTTTAACGTGGGGTAGGATAACCTTTATGTAAAATGTAAAGTTTTTTTTTTTTCTTTTGACTGTATAATTTATAAGTCTTGCTTCATGGGGGACAACTTGAGGCGGGGCATTTTGGATGGCATAAATGACCAGCCTTTCTATTCCTTTTGCTTTTAGCTTCTTAATCATGATCTCACCACAAAAGACTCTCACTGCACATCCTGCTGTCACTATCATTCTATCCAAAAGAAAGCCAAAAGATTTTTGCGCCTTAAAGTGTCATGTAACATTCCTTATATGAAGTGTAAATATTGGTATTCTGTCTCAGACATTCTAACTTGAAGAATAAGAAATGCAAGTTATGTATTTAACAGATATTTGGTGGCAAATGTTCAAATAAATAGTTTACATATGTTGAAAATTTGAAGTAGTTTCAGTATGGTTTATCATCCCCTTATGTTGTGACTCGTTTGTCAGCGCTGAAGGCGTGCGTGCGTGCGTGCGTGCGAAAGAGAGCGAGAGAGTGTATGAGAGATTTGGAAAAAATATTTTTTCAAAGGTTTCATTTTACATTACAGGCATTTAGCAGACGCTCTTATCCAGAGCGACTTACACAGCATTTTTGCATTTCTACATAGTATCTATTTACAGCTGGATATATACTGAAGCAATGCAGGTGAAGTACCTTGTTCAGGGGTACAACAGCAGTGTCCTACCTGGGAATCGAACCTGCAACCTTTCAACCTTTCACCAAACCCAGTTCATTAACCATTGTACTACACTGCCGCCCATTCCCGCACCATAATTAATTGGACAGTGACACATTTTTTGTTATTTTAGTTTTGTACTTTAGCACTTTGTGTTTGAAAGGATACAATGACAATGAGGTTGAAGTGCAGCCTGTTTGCTTTCATTTGAAATCTTCATCCATATCAGATTAACCATTTAGAAATTATAGAACCTTTTGTACATAGTCTTGAAGGGTTTCTTCTCCTGACTTATTTTTCCATAGAGTTCAAGAGGAAAATTTGTCAGGAGAAACAACCCTTTAAGTAATCCATCCATATCATGGTCATTGTATCCATTGAAACTCAAAGTGCTGGAGTACAGAACCAAAATAACAAAAATTGTATCACTGTCCAATAAATTATGGTGCTCACTGTAGATCCTCTTATTCAATACAATTTTGAGTATCTGATTATGAACCGTGTTTTTACTGGTAAGTTTCCATAAAAAGGACATGTTGTGGCTCCATCAGTTACAGCACGGGCATTATCGCAGAATTATGAAGCGACAGAACACTGCGCTGTGATTTGTTGAAGACAGACATTTGTTTTCAATCGCTATATAAATTGAGTTGGTTTTAATTTTTCATCTGCAAATTTCAATGGTAATGTGTGTCTCTTTTTTTCTTTAAAAAAATAAATAATATTTTTTTAAAAATCACTTTACAATAAAACAAGTCAGCTTTGTTCAGTTCTATTAAAATGTTCAGTTCTCACGTGACGCTTCCAAGCCGCGGTTGTACCGTGAGAACTCATTAACGGGTTCGGCTCTCACGTGACGCTTCCAAGCCGCGGTTGTACCGTGAGAACTCATTAACGGGTTCGGCTCTCACATGACGCTTCCAAGCCGCGGTTGTACCGTGAGAACTCATTAACGGGTTCGGCTCTCACGTGACGCTTCCAAGCCGCGGTTGTACTGTGAGAACTCATTAACGGGTTCAGTTCTCACGTGACGCTTCCAAGCCGCGGTTGTACCGTGAGAACTCATTAACGGGTTCGGCTCTCACGTGACGCTTCCAAGCCGCGGTTGTACTGTGAGAACTCATTAACGGGTTCAGTTCTCACGTGACGCTTCCAAGCCGCGGTTGTACCGTGAGAACTCATTAACGGGTTCGGCTCTCACGTGACGCTTCCAAGCCGCGGTTGTACAGCAAGAACTCATTAACGGTTTCGGAGATTGCTTTGAGCAGCCACGGAATCGCATAGCAGGCCCAGGACAAGCCTGCCCTTGGGTCGGTCTCTGGAATGACAAACGGATTCCTGCCCTCCCTGGTACAGTAGAAATCAGCAAGCAATGGGATAGAAATCAATTCAAGCCGAGCAACTGCGGCGGAGAGAGAGACGCGCTGCTGAAGGAATGTGTGAGAGGTGGAATGATTGGAAGCAAAGCTTGCTGTGGAGTGAATTGCTTTACGCCACCTTCAGCATGCATCCCCAGTATAATATAATGAGCGCTGTGGGACTTTAGCACAGGGCATTGTGTGACTAATAAAATTCATTGCCCCCCACACCCATGGTGGAGGGGGTTGGGTTGGGTGTCAATGTTTAGCCCTAAGCTAAAGCACCGCTCCTGTGTCCAGTCTGTGAATGGAGGCGCGGCCAAGAGGCACAAACGCAAGCTTCTCGCTGCCTTGGTTGCCAGGCGATGTTTCCAAGGCAGCGAGAAAGAGTGAGGGTTGGGGCGGGCGGGTGGTGGTGGATATGGAAGGAAAAGCTGGAGTATGTGTGTTGTGCTGCTACTGGTTTAATCACTGCGTTCTCTCAGTCTCTGTAAACAAAAACTCACACTTTGACTTGTTTTATTTTTTTTAATGGAGTTTTTGGCAACTCCCAGAATTCCTGTAGAGGGGTAAACAAACATTTCTCAGTAGCTGAAAGGTAGGGAATAACTTTTTCAGCGTTTTATTTACTGTGTGTGTGTGTGCGCCTATGTACCAACTTTCAAACTACCACTATCACTCGATTGATCTGTTGAATAATGGCATCAGTGCATGTTCTTTATCCTGAAGCAAACTAAACAATCAGTTTACTTAATTTTTATTTAAGTTTAGTGTCTGGGATTCATGTGATGTGCTTTTCTGTCTGGTAATGTAGCCTCATTTTCATTATTGTGTCTGTTTGGGAGTTTGAGTATTACCTTTCATCGTAATTGTCATTTTTACATTTGAATTCAACATTCAGTTACGTCTATTTTAAATGTGCTACTGGAGCTTAGCTTTCTGGGAAGGAGCAGGTATAGGAGGTCCTCCAAGGGAAAGCATCTCATGCGTGTGAAATAAACCATGGTTGCCACACTGAACATGCATGTAGGGGCTGGACATACATACAGCTCTGTGCAATGGAGCATGTAATGGAGAACATCCCCAATGGTTGTTCCGACAGGGAGGCTATGGTTTGTATTCATGTATTCTCCCTTCTAACACATGCAGGCCTGGCGCTTTGGCCTCTTGTTTACTTCATTTGTCGAGGTTTGATTCCCAGTATTCCAAAAAAAAGCATCCAGGCAGGAACTGAATACCAACTGCTTTCAGTTTTAGGCGATTGAATTTTATTGCAAGTGTAAAGCAAATGTGAGGAATTGCCTAATTTATACAGCGCACACACCCCGATGTGAACCATATCTCTTTATGACTCGATTAGCACAAGGGTATGTTCGATTAACTTTCCTGAAGGTTTGCTCGCGAGCACGGAACTCGCGCTGCCGTCGAGAAACTGCGGAGTGACGGCAGGATCCCAGGCAGGTTGGAAACCATGGAGACCAAGAAGGAGGCAGAGCTACTGGAGTGCCGTCTGAGTGTGCAGGACTTTGTGAAAATGCAGAGCCTCTTCCTGGTAAGATGAGAGCCATCATGGTCGCTAGAACATTTTGAATATCGGAAGAGGCATGAGTGTATGTGTGTATGCATTTGTCTGGTTGAGTCTTCACTCAAAAGAGGAAAAACAAGATTTCTATCACCAGCGTGACATTCTTTTGTTAGAGTGCAACTGCCTATTATAGTTACTTTAACACATTTCAGCATATCTATACAGCTGGCATATTGTGCAATCATTTAAAAATATAAATACTATATCCCATTCCAGAACAAACCGCAGCACTTGGGTCCAAAAGCATTTATTTTGCTTTTACTCAAAAGTTTCTCTGGCAGTGTGCTTATGGGAATTTATGGATTTGGGTATCTACTAAAATCAACAATGTATCTGAAGTATACCCCAGCCAGAAGCAGCATCAGTATAAAGAGTTACTTTAATGGGGTTTTCACATAGACGAAAACTGAGAGGGACACCTCTCCCTGCATTCTGACCCTCAGCCGGGTGTAGCGGGTGAGCCCGGTGACCCAGTGTCTTTGGGGAGGGCGGAGTTTGTGGAGCGGGCGTACTCCCTGGTCGGCCGGGGGTCGCGGGAGGAGTACGGGCAGCTGTTCGACAACGTGGACGTGACCCGTGAGGGCTGTGTGGACTGGGAGAAGCTCACCACGTTCCTGCTGCTGGAGCTGTCGGAGAAGGACGAGCACGCCCGCGCTGCCATGGTCATGCGCTGGAAGCCGCTACGCACGCTGGCCGCCGCGCACAGGGAGCCCGTCCAGCATGTGGCGTACCTCAGGAGCGGAGACGGCTACCTGAGCGTCAGCAAAGACGGCGTGCTGGGTGCGTGGACGGACGACCTCGCTCTTCTGAAGACCCATCGCCTCGCCAATGACTCAGTCAGGCCTAAAGATCTCTGGGTAACGAGCATGGCGGTCATGTCGAACGTGAACAAGGTGAATATAAACATAAAACTTTACTGTTTACTGTAAATCTAAACAAAGCTTACACGGGATCTGTGGGTTTGATATTATGTTTTCTTTTTAATGAAATGCTTTCTATATGGTCCGCATGTTTAGCAACATGGTGTCTGTCATAAATATAGAATTGAAGTGATAAACATTGTACATTTTAATGATAAAAGGCCTCATTTGAATATCAAAGGCAGGAATGCACCCATTATTTTCCACCAGTTTAAACAAAGGCCTGAGTCTCATTGTAATAAAGAGGTAAGGGGGCACGCAGATGAGTGTGACTTCAGTCCTGGCTCTTCCCCTCTCAATTTAACATATTTGTGTCTCCTTGTTGTATAGAAAGTCACTCTTTCTGTCTCTCTCTCAGCCTGTCTATATTCTTGTCTCTTTCTGTCTCTCTCTCAGCCTGTCTATATTCTTGTCTCTTTCTGTCTCTCTCTCAGCCTGTCTATATTCTTGTCTCTTTCTGTCTCTCTCAGTCTGTCTATATTCTTGTCTCTTTCTCTCTCTCTCTCAGCCTGTCTATATTCTTGTCTCTTTCTCTCTCTCTCTCAGTCTGTCTATATTCTTGTCTCTTTCTGTCTCTCTCAGCCTGTCTATATTCTTGTCTCTTTCTGTCTCTCTCAGCCTGTCTATATTCTTGTCTCTTTCTCTCTCTCTCTCAGCCTGTCTATATTCTTGTCTCTTTCTGTCTCGCATCTCCTCTTCTCACTGTGTCACTCTTATTGCCTTGCGGATTATTCTGGATGTTGTAGGCTTCTCTCTTCCTCCCTGACTGTAAGCACCTTCTCTCTCTCTTTGTTGTTGGCTGTTTTGCACCTCATTGTCTCTCAGATACAGATTTTAATTTTGTCTCTCTCTCACTGCCTTCTGTCCCCAGATAGCTGTGAGCTTCACCAGTAAGGAGATCTGCTTCTATGACCTGAAGGCCAAGCAGCAGTTCGGCTGTCAGTTCAAACTCCAGGGCCTTAAACACACCCCCATCAGCCTGGACTATTGGTTCAATCCTGACAATCCAAATGAGGCTGTGCTCAGCTTTGGAGATGTTGGGGGACAGGTCAGTGTGTGTGTGTGTGTGCGTGCGTGTGTGTGTGTGTGTGTGTGTGCACACGTGGGCCTACGGGTGTGTTTAAAACTAAAACTGCAGGTGTGAAATCTAGGGTTGAGATAATAATTCACACTCTTTCTCTATGAGGTACATCTTTCCTATGCTGTTAAGCATTTGGTGTTTAAATATACTGAAAGTGCAGGTCCATTTCTTAAGAGGTCACCAAGTAACTACGAGTTGTCTGGACAAATTAATCCAGGAATCGGCTTAAGGGTCTGTTTTTGTGGCCTTGGTACATCCAACACAGCACATTCCATATTTCATTTTCAAATAATCGTGTGCTATTTTTTTCCCCTAGAGAACTCAAAACTAATTTGCAGGCCCAATTACATGTATGTGTCCAATAATAATAGGTTATAAAACAATGGTCATTTTTCAGAGACTAATACCCTCACCTTTTGGAGTAATACCCTCAGGCAGAGGATAACCTTAGGCCTTCTCTGTGATTTAGTCAAACACATTAATCTCCTCCCCCTCACCACACACACTCATTCTGCAGTACACCGTTCTCCTCCTGACCTCATGCCCGCGACATTGACAAATATTGTTTTATGACATTACATTAGTCTCTCTCTTGGCAGAAACCCTTATCTGAGGTGCCTTACAGCGTCTGCAAATTAACACCTAAGACACACATTGACTCAATTATACACACACTGAGACTCCATTATTTAACTGGTGTATTACTGCAGGAGGGGAATGCGAAGTCATTTGCCCGGGATGCTCTCAGGGAGGCAAACAGCTGCGCTCTCTGCACCTGCAGGAGTTTGTGAGCTGTGTTTACCTGTGCGCTCGCAGGTGAGCGGCATCTGCTTCAGGACAGCCCAGATGTCCCTGTTCGAAAGGCCCAGCGCCGGGGCGGAGCAAGAAGCGGCCATCGTCGTCAAGTGGGTGGAGCTTGCACAAGGCCGCCATAAGTGCTGTTACACAGTCCAACATCAGGCACACGGCCAGGATTGGGTCCGTAGAGGTGAGCTCCTCCTCCGCAGGTTCCTCTGCCCAACCCTCCCACTTCCTGTTTGCTCTGCCCTCCCCTCCCACTTCCTGTTTGCTCTGCCCTCCCCTCCCACTTCCTGTTTGCTCTGCCCTCTTTCTCGTCTCAGAACCGGTGTGCAGGCGGATATGTACGTGAGCGTCGCTCACTGTGAGCGTCGCATCCAGATATCCAATCACAAGTAATTAAAAGAGCTGTGATCTGCGCGACATGTTGTCTGTCGATGCTTTTTATAGTCTGTCTGCCAAAAACTGAGAACACGCTGAAATTTCATGCCTCTCTCGTTCATTCATTAAGATCACATCTGTTTGGACTCCCTCATTAACGCAGGATATCACTTGATATGCAAATGGAGTACATTTCTTAGTCTTTCATTACACTCAGAATAAAAGCTCCATTCTTGTTGTTGTTATGATGCCCAATGAGCTGAACGAGAGAGATTACAGACTGTGGAACTGATTTATGATGGATATTCTTTAACTCTCCTGTTCACAAGATGACACGCTAGGTAGTGTACACTCTTAATATTTTAAAAGGCAACTTTATCAAATGAATCCAACTGTGCTGTATCCATTACTTTGTTTAACTAGGTTCACATGGTATGATGTGTCCTCTTACTCTCAACCTGACCCCTGCAGTCATGATAAAGATAAACACCTAGGGGATCATTCAATCTAACTGCCAAGGGTCCTTGTTTCTAACTTCAGGCCCTTGTTCACAGTCCACAGAAATCTCACAGCAAATACTGTTCAGCATTATTTGGTAGTTGCTGAGCGCTGAAGTTCTGTTATTTTGTCTGGGGAGTTTTGAACTTGAGTGACTTGTGCTGTAACCATGGTGACTCGCTGCAGTAGGTGCTCAGTGTATAGCGGATCACCCTGCGGTATCTTAATTACATCATTAATGACTTTATTATACCGCGGTGTGTCTGCGCCGCGAGCATTTGTTCAACTGTCAGCTCCACTCAGATGTGGAGAGGAGGCAGTGCGTCCATCCGTCCGTCCGTCCATCTCTCTGTCTCTTCGTTGATAGGCGTGAATGTGTGCATATGCATGTGTGTGAGTGGTTAATGAGGGGGGGGGGGGGTGAAACTGGGTATTTAGGGGGCAGGGACAAGAGGATCAAAACTAATTAAAAAGAACAACAGAAAAAAAGCTAAACAGAAATGAAAACAGAACATGAAAAGGACTGCTAATGTACATTTTCAGGGTACATTATCTACACTGGGTAGTGTGTCTGTGTTCTTTTGAAGTTTATAGCCTGGAAAAATTGTCTGGTGTTGCTGCGCGTTAGATGGTAGGTCACATCCAGAGCACTTCCCTGTCGCACCGGGTCAACCTCGGTCTACAGGGAGAGAGCTGAAGACTGAGGGGAATGTGTCCACAATAAGAGCGGAACAAGTCTCTTGAAAGCTCATTGTGAATATTAGCAGTGACAATTTGCATTAAGACACATTTTCCCTCTCCACCCTCAAATGGCGGAAAAGGCAGTGAGTCATTTTGTTCTCTCCAAAATAGTGCAGCTGGTCCCAGACTCGTGAATCTAAGAAAGCGAAATTCCTGGCCGTAGGAGTGAGAATTGGTCGATATAATCAAGACGCTACTTACTCTTCCTCCTCTTCTTTATCTGCCTCTTCCTCACATTCCCACGCCCGTGGGGAGTAAGGCCCCTCTGGAAAGGCAGAATTATTCAGCAGCGTTGCGCCGGTATTCTTTCCTCTTCCAGTGAGGTTCCTGGGAAGTCTGGAAGCCTTCATGTCCTGCTCCACCGCCAGTGAGAACAGCCTGGTCCTCGCTTGGAGAGGGGAGGCCAAAACCCTGAGGACCACGCCCTTCCACATCCCCCAGGGCACCAACGACCTGGACTACCACACCGGACTCAACCTCATCGGTACCGCCCCGTTAATCCGTCGCTCCTCTTCCCCCTCACACCCTCCTCTACCTCCCCAGTGCGTTAAAAAGGCACTCGTTACTTTTGTCTGATTGTTAATTAACTCACACTCCTCATTTATTCCTCTCCCTGCTGACGAACATACATTCCTCAGTCACAGCGAGCTTTATTTTAATTATTATTATTATTTTTTTTAGAACAAACAGGACAGGTTTTTATTATCGGAAGGTTATTTTTTTTCATTAATAATTATAATTGTGGAAAATTCCTGCGCTACCGTCCTGCTGATCAACGGGAGATTAATTGACTTATTAACTAAAATGAATTTGGAGGGAAGCACGAGACGAAGGCAACAGCAGGAGGCTTTGCCTCCGTGTTTTTTTTGATACGCCAGCTCTGCCGTTGGCTGCATTTAAATCATCTGTCATGCACAACCCATTGCATTTTTCAAGCACAATACTTTTGGCAGGAGCTCAGCCCAAGTATATTAATCATATCTTCCCTGACACAGTATTTCCTACATCTGAGATGTTGTCACACAAGTGCGGTTTTACATCATACGTTACGCTGAATTATACATTTCATTCTCCCTTTCAGGGCCACTTGATCACTGATACAAAATAAATTTGTGACCATTTTAACCTTTGACCTCTTAAACTGGATTATAAATGAGAGGAGTTGAAACCTGGCTCGAACCTCATATACAATATGACACTGGGCATTGAAAGTGTGAAATATCAAGAACATTGTTTTTATCACAATGACCTTACGACCTTTCTTTGTTACAGTGTTAAATCTCTGGACAGCCGCTATACGAGTCCTCCAGTGAATGCTTCACGGAGGGTGACATGCTGAAAAAGCAGTCATAAACATAAGTAAAGTGCACCACGCTTGTAAACGTATTGGAAATAAGAATAACTCCTGAGTCCTATTAAGGCAGTGTTCCAGTGTGTGGATGGACCCCGCTCTCTGGTATTAAATCCTGGCGGTGCCGTTGCCAACGGCAGCCAGTAACCCCTCAGGGTGAAAAAACTGTTGCACTGTACATACAGTGCTATATATATATTCTATACTATACTATTCTATACTATAAACTGTATCTGCTATAACTACTGTATTTTGTAAAAGGCTGTGTTGTTTAAAAACATGGCTTTGTTCACTGATATGCTAATAAAATGAGTTGTTTGTAATTTATGAATATATATTCATGACACATTTTCTTGTTCCATTCATTTGAGCTCAGCCCACATCTAATGATGTATAGCTTGTAAGAGTAAAAATCATCCAGGCTTGGTTCTGGTTTGCAAATGGGTCATAATATAAAATCTAATGACTTGAAATGATGTTTAAAGAAATTATTCCTTTTTACACCAGCACGTGCGTAGTGCGAGCAGGGGGTATTGTTTTCTCTCCTGTCCGTGCGTGTGTCTGTCTGTGTGTCCCTATCATCCATAACTCAAGCAATTCTACTCTGATTGTGATGAAACTTTGTGGAAATGTTGACAGTTGGGCAATGACCGGAATCTTGAAAGTTTTAGCTCCATGCATATTTTGTTCAGGGTCGAGATTAGCACTCTGAGTGCCATTCTAGTTCTCATTGTAATGAATTTCATTCACAGTTATTTTCAAAAGGTGGTATTCACTCCATTTGTCCACTTTGCTGTTCTATTTCTACGGCTGCAGCCACGGCAGGTATCGACTGCACGGTGTGTCTGTGGAACCCCTACGTGACCTCCAAGCCCGTGGGCGTCCTGCGGGGTCACATGTCTAGTGTGGTGGCGGTGCAGTTTATTCAGGAAAAGAATCAGCTGACCAGCTTCTCCAAAGACAAGGTTAGGAGGAGGAGATGAGGAACTGTGTTTGTGTGAACATGTGTGTTTGTGTGAACATGTGTGTTTGTGTGAACATGTGTGTGTGTGTGAACATGTGTGTGTGTGTGAACATGTGTGTTTGTGTGAACATGTGTGTTTGTGTGAACGTGTGTGTGTGTGTGAACATGTGTGTTTGTGTGAACATGTGTGTTTGTGTGAACATGTGTGTGTGAATTTGTGTGTTTGTGTGAACGTGTGTGTGTGTGAACATGTGTGTTTGTGTGAACATGTGTGTTTGTGTGAACATGTGTGTGTGTGTGAACATGTGTGTTTGTGTGAACATGTGTGTTTGTGTGAACATGTGTGTTTGTGTGAACATGTGTGTTTGTGTGAACATGTGTGTTTGTGTGAACATGTGTGTTTGTGTGAACATGTGTGTTTGTGTGAACATGTGTGTGTGTGTGAACATGTGTGTTTGTGTGAACATGTGTGTTTGTGTGAACATGTGTGTTTGTGTGAACATGTGTGTGTGTGAAAAAATGTGTTTGTGTGAACATGTGTGTTTGTGTGAACATGTGTGTTTGTGTGAACATGTGTGTTTGTGTGAACATGTGTGTTTGTGTGAACATGTGTGTTTGTGTGAACATGTGTGTTTGTGTGAACATGTGTGTTTGTGTGAACATGTGTGTTTGTGTGAACATGTGTTTTTGTGTGAACGTGTGTGTTTGTGTGAACTGTGTTTGTGTGAACATGTGTGTTTGTGTGAACATGTGTGTTTGTGTGAACATGTGTGTTTGTGTGAACATGTGTGTTTGTGTGAACATGTGTGTTTGTGTGAACATGTGTGTTTGTGTGAACATGTGTGTTTGTGTGAACATGTGTGTTTGTGTGAACATGTGTGTTTGTGTGAACATGTGTGTGTGTGTGAACATGTGTGTTTGTGTGAACATGTGTGTGTGTGAACATGTGTGTTTGTGTGAACATGTGTGTTTGTGTGAACATGTGTGGTGAACACGTGTGTTTGTGTGAACATGTGTGTGTGTGTGAACATGTGTGTTTGTGTGAACATGTGTGTTTGTGTGAACATGTGTGTGTGTGTGAACATGTGTGTTTGTGTGAACATGTGTGTTTGTGTGAACATGTGTGTTTGTGTGAACATGTGTGTTTGTGTGAACATGTGTGTTTGTGTGAACGTGTGTGTGTGTGAACATGTGTGTTTGTGTGAACATGTGTGTTTGTGTGAACATGTGTGTGTGTGTGAACATGTGTGTGTGTGTGAACATGTGTGTTTGTGTGTGAACATGTGTGTGTGTGTGTGAACATGTGTGTTTGTGTGAACATGTGTGTTTGTGTGAACATGTGTGTGTGTGTGAACATGTGTGTTTGTGTGAACATGTGTGTTTGTGTGAACATGTGTGTGTGTGTGAACATGTGTGTGTGTGTGAACATGTGTGTTTGTGTGAACATGTGTGTGTGTGTGAACAGTGTGAACATGTGTGTTTGTGTGAACATGTGTGTTTGTGTGAACATGTGTGTTTGTGTGAACATGTGTGTGTGTGTGTGAACATGTGTGTGTGTGAACATGTGTGTTTGTGTGAACATGTGTGTTTGAACAGGTGTGTTTGTGTGAACATGTGTGTGTGTGTGAACATGTGTGTGTGTGTGAACATGTGTGTTTGTGTGAACATGTGTGTGTGTGTGAACATGTGTGTGTGTGTGAACATGTGTGTGTGTGTGAACATGTGTGTTTGTGTGAACATGTGTGTGTGTGTGTACATGTGTGTGTGTGTGAGCATGTGTGTTTGTGTGAACATGTGTGTGAACATGTGTGTGTGTGTGAACATGTGTGTGTGTGTGAACATGTGTGTGTGTGATCATGTGTGTGTGTGTGTTCATGTGTGTGTGTGTGTGAACATGTGTGTGTGTGTGAACATGTGTGTGTGTGTGAACATGTGTGTTTGTGTGAACATGTGTGTGTGTGTGAACATGTGTGTGTGTGTGAACATGTGTGTTTGTGTGAACATGTGTGTGTGTGTGAACATGTGTGTGTGTGTGTGAACATGTGTGTGTGTGTGAACATGTGTGTTTGTGTGAACATGTGTGTGTGTGTGAACATGTGTGTGTGTGTGAACATGTGTGTGTGTGTGAACATGTGTGTGTGTGTGTGTGAACATGTGTGTTTGTGTGAACATGTGTGTGTGTGTGAACATGTGTGTGTGTGTGAACATGTGTGTGTGTGTGAACATGTGTGTTTGTGTGAACATGTGTGTGTGTGTGAACATGTGTGTGTGTGTGAACATGTGTGTGTGTGTGAACATGTGTGTGTGTGTGTGAACATGTGTGTTTGTGTGAACATGTGTGTGTGTGTGAACATGTGTGTGTGTGTGAACATGTGTGTTTGTGTGAACATGTGTGTGTGTGTGAACATGTGTGTTTGTGTGAACATGCGTGTTTGTGTGAACATGTGTGTGTGTGTGAACATGTGTGTGTGTGTGAACATGTGTGTGTGTGTGAACATGTGTGTGTGTGTGTGAACATGTGTGTGTGTGTGAACATGTGTGTTTGTGTGAACATGTGTGTGTGTGAACATGTGTGTGTGTGTGAACATGTGTGTTTGTGTGAACATGTGTGTTTGTGTGAACATGTGTGTTTGTGTGAACATGTGTGTTTGTGTGAACATGCGTGTTTGTGTGAACATGTGTGTGTGTGAACATGTGTGTGTGTGTGTGAACATGTGTGTTTGTGTGAACATGTGTGTGTGTGTGTGAACATGTGTGTGTGTGTGAACATGTGTGTGTGTGTGAACATGTGTGTTTGTGTGAACATGTGTGTGTGTGTGAACATGTGTGTTTGTGTGAACATGTGTGTTTGTGTGAACATGTGTGTGTGTGTGAACATGTGTGTGTGTGTGAACATGTGTGTTTGTGTGAACATGTGTGTGTGTGTGAACATGCGTGTTTGTGTGAACATGTGTGTTTGTGTGAACATGTGTGTTTGTGTGAACATGTGTGTTTGTGTGAACATGTGTGTTTGTGTGAATATGTGCGTTTGTGTGAACATGTGCGTTTGTGTGAACATGTGTGTTTGTGTGAACATGTGTGTTTGTGTGAACATGTGCGTTTGTGTGAACATGTGCGTTTGTGTGAACATGTGTGTTTGTGTGAACATGTGTGTTTGTGTGAACATGTGTGTTTGTGTGAACATGTGTGTTTGTGTGAACATGTGTGTTTGTGTGAACATGTGTGTTTGTGTGAACATGTGCGTTTGTGTGAACATGTGCGTTTGTGTGAACATGTGCGTTTGTGTGAACATGTGCGTTTGTGTGAACATGTGCGTTTGTGTGAACATGTGCGTTTGTGTGAACATGTGCGTTTGTGTGAACATGCGCGTTTGTGTGAACATGCGCGTTTGTGTGAACATGCGCGTTTGTGTGAACATGCGTGTTTGTGTGAACATGCGTGTTTGTGTGAACATGCGTGTTTGTGTGAACATGCGTGTTTGTGTGAACATGTGTGTTTGTGTGAACATGTGTGTTTGTGTGAACATGTGTGTTTGTGTGAACATGTGTGTTTGTGTGAACATGCGTGTTTGTGTGAACATGCGTGTACATGTGTGTTTGTGTGAACATGTGTGTTTGTGTGAACATGTGTGTTTGTGTGAACATGTGTGTTTGTGTGAACATGTGTGTTTGTGTGAACATGTGTGCATGCGTGCATGCAAGTGTAAGTATGCGTGTAACACATGAAGTGTGGTAAAACAGTGGAGAGGTTGATATGATGTGGTCTCCTTTGGTCATGTGACATGGTCAGTGATCAATTGGTTGATTGAAGGAATTAATGGTCAGTTCTATTGTGTTTTAAGAATCTCAGATTGTTGGATAATACAACAGAACTTCTGAGATATAAACTCATCAAGAATGGAGGATTTTCAGAACCCTGAAGAGTTTGACTTGAACTTTGAAAACGCCACAATTTTACAAGTTAGAATTTTTGACATGTTTTTTTTTTATTTTTTTATTTGTTTCTGATTTTTCCCTTTTTCTCCCAATTTAGTAGCCAATTGAACCCCTATTCTAATCCAATTCCCCCCCATGTAGCAACTGCTAGAGAACCACCGCTACACAACCCCGTCAATCGGTACTAGTAGTAGGAAGGAGGGCGCCACGTCCTCTACAGGGCGCGACTCCTCGAGCTCCTGACCGTGACTCCAACTCGCCCTGGGTCGTCCGTGCGCAGCGATTCTCTCCGAGCCCCTCCCCCCACCCGGAAGCGGCCGCCAATTGCCGCTTCCACAGGGCACCGGCCACGCTCGGATATCGCAGGACCGGGGCGCGAACCCCGATCCTCGGAGTACAACTGCACTGACTGAAAGTCAGCGCTCTTACCGTTGTACTACTGCGGCGGCTGAATTTTTGACATGTTAATTGGAATCATGCACTTGCATTATTACGGGTTTATTTATTTATCCATTTTTTTACTTTTTAAAATTATATTTTTCTGGCTTTTCAGCTTTATTGGATAGCACAGTGTAGAGAGACAAGAAGAATTGGAGCGAGATAGAGGGAGAGACCTGCGACAAAGGTCACGCGGCCGGATTCGAACCACGGATGTCTCTTCCAGGCTACGCCATGAGACACCCCACGGGTACATTTTTAAAAAATCAGTCAGTGTTGAGGTACCCCCTCACCTGCGGTTTTGAGGGTGTTGAGGTACCCCTATCCCCTGTGGGTTTGAGGGTGTTGAGGTACCCCTCTCCCCTGCTGTTTTGAGGGTGTTGAGGTACCCCTTTCCCCTGCTGTTTTGAGGGTGTTCAGGTACCCCTCTCCCCTGCTGTTTTGAGGGTGTTGAGATACCCCTCTCCCCTGTGGTTTTGAGGGTGTTGAGGTACCCCTTTCCCCTGCGGTTTTGAGGGTGTTGAGGTACCCCTTTCTCCTGCTGTTTTGAGGGTGTTGAGGTACCCCTCTCCCCTGTGGTTTTGAGGGTGTTCAGGTACCTCTCCTGTGTTTTTGAGGGTGTTCAGGTACCCCTCTCCCCTGTGGTTTTGAGGGTGTTCAGGTACCCCTCTCCCCTGTGGTTTTGAGGGTGTTGAGATACCCATCTTCCCTGTGGTTTTGAGGGTGTTCAGGTACCTCTCTCTCCTGCTGTTTTGAGGGTGTTGAGGTACCCCTCTTCCCTGTGGTTTTGAGGGTGTTCAGGTACCTCTCTCTCCTGCTGTTTTGAGGGTGTTCAGGTACCTCTCTCTCCTGTGATTTTGAGGGTGTTGAGGTACCCCTCTTCCCTGTGGTTTTGAGGGTGTTCAGGTACCTCTCCTGCTGTTTTGAGGGTGTTGAGATACCCCTCTCCCCTGTGGTTTTGAGGGTGTTCAGGTACCTCTCTCTCCTGCTGTTTTGAGGGTGTTGAGGTACCCCTCTTCCCTGTGGTTTTGAGGGTGTTCAGGTGCCTCTCTCTCCTGTGGTTTTGAGGGTGTTCAGGTACCTCTCTCTCCTGTGATTTTGAGGGTGTTGAGCTACCCCTCTTCCCTGTCGTTTTGAGGGTGTTCAGGTACCTCTCTCCCCTGTGGTTTTGAGGGTGTTCAGGTACCCCTCTCTCCTGTGATTTTGAAGGTGTTGAGGTACCCCTCTTCCCTGTGGTTTTGAGGGTGTTCAGGTACCTCTCTCCCCTGTGGTTTTGAGGGTGTTTAGGTACCCCTCTCCCCTGTGATTTTGAAGTACAGTGCTGAGCTGCGCTTTTTTCCTCAGGTGTTGCGGGTGTGGGATGTGCATCACCAGCTCTGTATTCAGCGAGTGGCGGGAATTTTTCCCAGGACCCACGACTGCCAGACGCGGCTGTTCTTTCACGAGGATAGCGGCCGGCTGTTCCTCACCTTTAACGGCCTCCTCACCCTCCTGGAGGCCTTTCCGGAGGTGGGCAGGAGGGTGACCAGCCACGACCATGCGGTCACCTGCGTCCTCTACAACCCCCTCTTCAAACAGGTGACCTCTCCCACACGCCTTCATCTCCTGTTTACCTCGCCTCGCTTGCTCTTCCTCCTCCCCCACTGTATATTCTCCATGCTTGTATTATTGCTGCTCTCCTCTACCTCATCTTCTTTCTTCCTCACTCAATTCCTCTTCTTCTTTCCTCTTACTCTGTCTTCATCTATTCATCTTCCTCTCCTCTGCTCTTCTATCGCTTCTTCAGGTCTTATTCTTATCTCTTAGGGCAGCTTCCACAGTCTGTTGAGGTCAGGATACTCCATACATTTCTGTAAAGGACACACATTTTGATCGTGCTGTGCCTTTGTACCTGAGCTTTTGATAGTGAGTACAGTGGAAAGGGGGGCAAAGTGGGAATTGTTTATTTAGATACCATAGGTGGGGTAACTGATATTGTAAACCGCTTCTAACATTGTAGAATACGTATGTTTACAACTACCTACCTAGAGAATTAATTAATTAATAATCTGTCTGTCTGTCAATCTGTTTCTATCTATCGGTCACTCAATCTATCTGTCTGTGTTTCTATCTATCTATCGGTCTGTCTGTGTATCTATCAGTCATTCTGTCTGTCTGTCTATTGTAAAAAAGTGTATATTGGGGAGAGGTCTGAGTTTATCTTTATTTACCAGTTAGAATATTGTCTGTAAAAATCCCTGCTCATTCTCTGTCAGGCCATCAGCAGCGATGCTGGCTCCACCATTATCTGCTGGCTCATGAACACAGGTCAGAAGGTCAAACAGTTTACCCAGTGCCACGGCAACGCCGAGATCTCCGCCATGGCGCTGGATGCCTCCCAGACCCGCCTGTTCACCGGCGGGAGCGACGGGTCTGTCAAGGTCAGCGCCGCCGGCCGCCATTACCGCCGCCGTTCTCCTCTCAGTGTGTGATGACCCGATTCGGCGCCGCTGCTGTCGTCATGGAAACGGGGCACGGCGGGGCAGTGTCACAGCCTCTTTCCGCTCGGGGCTGCGGCGTTTGTTTACCCTGCTTCCAGAAAGACGAATGTCAAAACGATGTCTGAGTTGAATCCTTTCCTGTTATGCGTTTTCCTACAGTACCAGGCACTTGCCTTTCTGCTTGTTGGTTTCTTTGCTTTGATTTATTCGAGTTGAGCTCCCTCAGAATGCATTAGCGGGATTTCTTTTCTCTGAGGTGTGGGATTTTAACGGACACTGCCACCACAAGCTGAACGCGGGTCGGGGTCAGGCCGTGGAGATCTCCCACATTCTGGTACTGAAGCGCACGGTGCTGGCCGTGGGATGGGAGAGGTACGACGCTCCGCGTTGCCGTCGCCTGCCGGCGCTCTGCCCTCTTTCCCTCCGATCTTCAGTCCCTCTCATTACATCACACTCACCCTCTACCTCTCTTTCCATCTGGGTTGTTGGAAGCGTAGGCCGTAATATCTGTTGCTGCTTCACGTAGAGAAACTCGGGCTTGTCTGTCTCCAAAAAAATATCTGGAATCTCCAAAGAACCAGCAACAGTTTGTAAAATAGCACAAATGGGTCCAAGCTCAGGTTCAGAACTTGTAAGGCTTAGAGAGATGAGCAACTCTCTCCCTCTGGACTATGTTTTAGAAGAAAAACTGTGGCAATGCAGTGGTCATTTATTAATAATGCTATATACTATATTCTGTTCATTTCACTCAAGCAGTTACATAGTAAGATATTACATTTTCACCATATTTTGTTGAAATAGTTTCCTGTACAGCCTGGGTTTTCTCTGGGGGTCCTTGAATGTACTGTAGGGGGTCCCTAGTTAGACTTGATATGCAATGACTATATATAGATTTGGGAAAATATTTCAAAATATATATATTTTTTAATATAGCCCTTTTAACTTATGTTATGGGTCCCTTGGCTGCCTGGTGGGGGGTTCCTGGAGCAGAAAAGGTTGAAAAAAACCCTACTGTACAGCTTCAAAAAACATGAATAGTGAACAGGATTGCATTTCTTGATACTGAGCCTAATGATATCAGATGACTGTGATATGTTGTGATAAGTAATGTGATGTCATGGTAATGTTGTGATATTGTGGTAGTGTCGCGCTAGCGTGGTCACGCTGTGATACGATAACGTGGCGTGTTCCCTCTCGCAGGATGATCACCGTGTTCAGGCTCAACACGTTCTCCCAGTTCTTCGTTCAGCCGTCCGAATGGAAAGGTGGTGTTCAGCATCGCGACGATGTCCTCTGTGCCACTTTCCTTCCGCCACAGACCCTTGTCACAGGTACACAGCGCTCACAATTACCCACCTGTTCAGTGCCAACGGCGGGAACTTCCGCCACAGACCCTGGTCACAGGTACACAGCGCTCACAATTACCCACCTGTTCAGTGCCAACGGCGGGAACTTCCGCCACAGACCCTGGTCACAGGTACACAGCGCTCACAATTACCCACCTGTTCAGTGCCAACAGCGGGAACTTCCGCCACAGACCCTGGTCACAGGTACACAGCGCTCACAATTACCCACCTGTTCAGTGCCAATGGCGGGAACTTCCGCCACAGACCCTGGTCACAGGTACACAGCGCTCACAATTACCCACCTGTTCAGTGCCAACGGCGGGAACTTCCGCCACAGACCCTGGTCACAGGTACACAGCGCTCACAATTACCCACCTGTTCAGTGCCAACGGCGGGAACTTCCGCCACAGACCCTGGTCACAGGTACACAGCGCTCACAATTACCCACCTGTTCAGTGCCAACGGCGGGAACTTCCGCCACAGACCCTGGTCACAGGTACACAGCGCTCACAATTACCCACCTGTTCAGTGCCAACGGTGGGAACTTCAGCCAACTGATCGTCTTTTACCCTCAACATGAACCACAACATGGGAGAAGCGCTCAATGGCGTGTAATGCATGGACATGTCAATAAACAATCTATTAACGTGAGAATAAGATTGCAATGCAGGGTTGCCTCCAAAATATACGCTTATGACACGTTTCCCCGTTTCTAAATAGCTGCGGTTTCCGAGTGTATAAATGAACGCCATGTTGGCTGTTAAATTAGGAGAATGTTGGGAACTTGGGATTCGTTGTGACTCGTCCTAGAGTGGGGATGTATTTGAGAATTTATGTGTAGCCTGTAGGTGAGTTTATCACTTTCTCAGATCTGCAGTGAATGGTTCTGCTGTTCCATTCATTAGGATATACAGCTGGAGGGTAAATTCTGACGAATATCTTTCTGAATGTACAACTGCAGTGTCCCTCCAGGGATTCAAACTCACAACCACCTGGTCCAGTGGGATCGCTGGTGGTACAGGCTGCGCACGAGGGACTTCACAGGGTGTTTTGCTCTCCCTCGAGTTGGTGTATTATTTTTGTATTTATTTTTGGGTGGAGGCTGATCACACCCTCCCTGCGTTTTTGAAGCATCAAACGCAGGGTTCTAAGCCGCAGGGTGGGCCGTTTCCATTTTCACCTTAAATTCAGTACCCGGTTCAGACACAAAAACCAGGTGAGTTGAAGGAAGTGCGTTATTAACAGCTTCAGTGCTGAGTAACGACAGGACCAGGGTTCTGACCTAACGCAAGTGCAGGATGTCTGCTTGGCATGAGACTGTGTCAGGCTAAGGGCTCTTCAGCACTGTGCATGGTGCTCACACATGAGACTGTGTCAGGCTAAGGGCTCTTCAGCACTGTGCATGGTGCTCGCACATGATACTGTGTCAGGCTAAGGGCTCTTCAGCACTGTGCATGGTGCTCACACATGAGACTGTGTCAGGCTAAGGGCTCTTCAGCACTGTGCATGGTGCTCACACATGAGACTGTGTCAGGCTATGGGCTCTTCAGCACTGTGCATGGTGCTCACACATGAGACTGTGTCAGGCTATGGGCTCTTCAGCACTGTGCATGGTGCTTACACATGAGACTGTGTCAGGCTAAGGGCTCTTCAGCACTGTGCATGGTGCTCGTACATGAGACTGTGTCAGGCTAAGGGCTCTTCAGCACTGTGCATGGTGCTCACACATGAGACTGTGTCAGGCTAAGGGCTCTTCAGCACTGTGCATGGTGCTTACACATGAGACTGTGTCAGGCTAAGGGCTTTTCAACACTGTGCATGGTGCTCACACATGAGACTGTGTCAGGCTAAGGGCTCTTCAGCACTGTGCATGGTGCTCACACATGAGACTGTGTCAGGCTATGGGCTCTTCAGCACTGCATGGTGCTCACACATGAGACTGTGTCAGGCTATGGGCTCTTCAGCACTGTGCATGGTGCTTACACATGAGACTGTGTCAGGCTAAGGGCTTTTCAACACTGTGCATGGTGCTCACACATGAGACTGTGTCAGGCTAAGGGCTCTTCAGCACTGTGCATGGTGCTCACACATGAGACTGTGTCAGGCTATGGGCTCTTCAGCACTGTGCATGGTGCTCACACATGAGACTGTGTCAGGCTAAGGGCTCTTCAGCACTGTGCATGGTGCTCGCACATGAGACTGTGTCAGGCTAAGGGCTCTTCAGCACTGTGCATGGCGCTCACACATGAGACTGTGTCAGGCTAAGGGCTCTTCAGCACTGTGCATGGTGCTTACACATGAGACTGTGTCAGGCTAAGGGCTCTTCAGCACTGTGCATGTTGCTCACACATGAGACTGTGTCAGGCTAAGGGCTCTTCAGCACTGTGCCTTGTAAGGAGGCTTTTAATTTGTAATACTCCACCACCCCCCCCCCCCCCCCGTGGCAATGACATGTAGACTCCAGGAACTGCCATGAGAAAAATAAATCAAAGAGCAATTAAATAACTTCTAGGTTCATCTTATCAAAAACAACAGGCTCTCTGCCCCCTTCTTTCAGTCTTCGTTCACTTGTAGAAGGTGTAAATTCGTCACCCAGCAGCGCACCGAATCCACACTCTCACACGCAGAGCAGTCTCCAGCAAAGATGCAGAACACGGAGACATGCTCTCTCTCAAATGCATGATTTGCAAGAGAATGTAACTCACTGGAAGGGAAAGACAACAACTTTATACGACGTGCTTATATAAGCGCGGTGTACATGTGAGGTTTCCGGGCCTCCTGCAGATAGATTGAATATGAAAGGGTTTGAGGGAGAGTAAGAATGAGATGGAAACAAAATAGAAAAAAGGATGAAAAAGGTTGAGAAGAAAGAAAAAAGAGAAAAAAATGAATAGAGGGGCTGCGGTATAAGCAAAACGAACAAGGTTTTCAGAAGGATAGTTTGCTCCCCCCTCTCGTCTCTCTCTCTCTCTCTCTCTCTCTCTCTCTCTCTCTCTCTCTCTCTCTGGATTATGCTAATGCTGAAATTAAATTACGTTTATTAGTGCAAGGCGGAGATGGAAAAATTTGCTTTGCAGGCTTGAAGTCCTCGTTCAGCTCCTCATGCAGGGAAACATGTGGCTGTTGGGAGACTGTTCTGCTTGCAGCTCCTCATCAATATTTAAACTCTGCGCCACGCACGCACGCTCTCTCTCTCTCTCTCTCTCTCACACTCACACGTGCACACACACACACACACACACACACACACACACACACACACACACACACTCTCACACACACACTCTCACACACACACACACACACACACACACACACACACACACACACTCATTCACACTCACACTCACACACACGCACACCCACTCTATTACTCCTTACGTCCAGAGCCTCACTTTCTAATTTAATGTGCCGTTTCTCGCCTGAATAAGCGGATATTTTGGGCATGGGCTCCGAAAGTTTGGCCATCCACAGGGGAACGTGCTGTTGAACCGTACGGCATTGTTTTAAAAAAGACAGAATAAATAATGAACATGATTTTTTTATGACACCTCCCTCAGTGGAGTAGCTGGGCAGTAGCTCACAGCTGGGAGTTTTGCCCCTCAGGTCATGCCAGATGCAGATCACTTGCGCAGGTGTGCAGCAGTGCCCTCTTAACATGGAGGGCGGGGGGGTGTTAGGGTGGTGTGCAGCAGTGCACTCTTAAGATGGGGGGGGGGGGGGGCGGGGGTGTGGGTTGGGATTTCCAGATGGAGAACTCTCTGTTGTGCCCCTGAGCCACATATTTCATCCAAGTTTAAATGAATGAGCTCCAGTAGAGGAGAGTTCCACTGTTCTAAGAGCTGTCGCATGAGGATGGCCGCGAGACAAGTAAATACTGTAACTCCTCAACTCCTCCTCATGGAACTAAAATGAACAGCAGAAAAATATGAATGATGGAAAATTAACTGCATTACAGATGCAAATCCAGTGAGAACATTGCTATGATTCTGCTGTCATAACTGCAGCCTGCAGTTATCTATATGATTGAGATTATTGTTTGAGCTCTGCAGTCATCACACGAGTCTGTGGTCATCTCCAAAGTTATGCAATCATCTCCATGGTTACTCTGTCATCTCTGTGGTTCTAGTCATCTCCGTGGTTCTGCAGTCATCTCCATGGTTACGCTGTCATCTTTGTGGTTATACTGTCATCTCCACGGCTATGTTGCCATCTCCATGGTTATACTGTCATCCCTGTGACTCTGTAATCAAAGCTGTGCTGTAATTTCACTCTGTCATCACAGGGAGCTACGATGGGCAGATCACGGTTTGGAACAACAGCACAGAGAATGCCCTGCGCAAGCTTCATTGGGACCAGCGATGGTTGAGATCCAGATCAGGTCAGAATGGGCTCCTTCATGGCCCCCTCCCTATCTTTTAAGCCAGTGGTCCTCAACCCTGTTCCTGGAGATCTACCGTCCTGTAGGACAAAGCACACCTCATTTAACAGCGATTCAAGAGATCTCATTGAGCTGCTCATTAGTAGAATCAGATGTGGCAATTTAGGGTTAAAATGAAAACCTACGGGACGGTAGATCTCCAGGAACAGGATTGGGGGCCACTGATCTAAGTTATGACGTGCACAACTGTCAAACATTACACATACAATGAGAACTGTACTATACAACATGGTGATGCTCAGGAGTAGGGATGCTATTTTGAAACATAAAAGAGATACCTACCAGAGACCTGCTCTCCCTTTCTGTGGTCTGACTAAACTCCCGTGTCGTGGTCATATCTCTGCAGACAGCAAATTACTGCGGCCACGGGCTCTGCTGACCAACCCAAGGAGCTCCCTTTGTGCCTTACCCCTGCTCTGCCCTGCCTCCTCTGGTGTGGAGAACCCAGAATGCAGCAACGCTGTAACCAGGCTCTTTTTCCTGGAGACCCGGAAGAGCGTTGGGGCAGCCGGTAAGCTCTGCTGCCAAGTAATCAATAAATGTGGCTACAGACTGAATTGAACCACCGTTTTGCTATCAATGATCCATTTCGCTGAATTAGATTAAGTGCTGTTAAGAGCAAGCACTTTCGTAGGTTAGAGTCAGTCAGCCGTTGAGTCAGCATAGCTCAGTCTATTCGATCAATGAAGCGTGACAGCCATTGAACACTATGGATATTATTGAGCAGGGGATTTTGGGCATTGCTTTAATAAGGTAAACTATCCCTGTAGAACAGTGTATCTGAATCATGGGTCTTGTGGGCTATCTCTTTGCACCGCCTGCTTTCAAGGGGTTTGCACTTTATTGACCTGTGAGGCGACTTCTCGTCTGGATTCGACATCTTATTGTCAGTCACCGGCAAAACTTCAGTGTAAAATTATTTATGTGCATAAAAGCAAAACAGTAAAGGAATTGACTGAAGTGTTAATTTGTGCCAAAACAAAATCTAGTATTTTCTAAAAATCGTTGTATGGCCTGAAACAGTTAGAAAATTCAGTTTTTAATTGACACAGCTGCACAAAATTTCAGGCACAAATATTGACAAAATATTTGTTTTAATAACACAGACCTTCAACAACAAATTTCTATAAAATATTTTTGGCGGATAGTTGGTAACAGTGAAATAAATTTTAGGATTCAACAAGCCACTTTATTGAAGTCATTAAAAACGGGCTAGAAGAAGAAAATGGCATACGACACACAGATGTGGATACACTGGAAGAATATTCTCTCTGGAACAAATTACCCTTCAGGTATTTAAAAAATTAAACAGAGAAATTGCACTTATTTGCATAAAGGACACTTCATGAACTGTTGAATATGTTTTGAGCTCTGGTTCCTGTCTGGTCAGATATTTGAATGTACTGCCTTGTCTCATATTCAGCCCTTGAATGGCTTGGTCACACCGTGGATGGGCTTCCAGTTTCGGGCTAGATAAAATTCTGCTGTTAGCCCTGGATCCTCACTGTCCTGATTTGCTTTGTTTCAGGGGGGGCGGACCTTGTGTCGTGTGGGGGCTCGGGTATGGTGCGTTTCTGGAGCGCAACCCTGGGCTGCGTTATGGGAGAGTTTGTGGCTCACAGTGACTGCGGATCCATCATAATGACGGTGGACAAGAGTGCACAATACCTCGTTACCGCGGACACCGACGGAGGAGTGAAGGTGTGGGATATACAGGTGAGAGAAGGATGGAGGAGAGAGGAGAGAGGGAGACGTTGAAAAGGTATGGTCTACACTGTGAAAAACCAAAAAATAAGCATATTTGTCTTATATTTAGACTTGGGGTAGAAGTGGGAGAAGGATATAGGGAAGTAAGTGTGAACAGGTGTGGTAGAAGTGTGTGAAGGGTGTAGGGAAATAAGGGTGTGGTAGAATTGTGTGAAGGGTGTAGGGAAATAAGGGTGTGGTAGAATTGTGTGAAGGGTGTAGGGAAGTAAGGGTGTGGTAGAATTGTGTGAAGGGTGTAGGGGAGTAAAGGTGTGGTAGAAGTGTGTGAAGGGTGTAGGGGAGTAAGGGTGTGGTAGAATTGTGTGAAGGGTGTAGGGAAGTAAGGGTGTGGTAGAAGTGTGTGAAGGGTGTAGGGAAATAAGGGTGTGGTAGAAGTGTGTGAAGGGTGTAGGGAAATAAGGGTGTGGTAGAATTGTGTGAAGGGTGTAGGGAAATAAGGGTGTGGTAGAATTGTGTGAAGGGTGTAGGGAAGTAAGGGTGTGGTAGAATTGTGTGAAGGGTGTAGGGGAGTAAAGGTGTGGTAGAAGTGTGTGAAGGGTGTAGGGGAGTAAGGGTGTGGTAGAATTGTGTGAAGGGTGTAGGGAAGTAAAGGTGTGGTAGAAGTGTGTGAAGGGTGTAGGGGAGTGAGGGTGTGGTAGAAGTGTGTGAAGGGTGTAGGGAAGTAAGGTGTGGTAGAAGTGTGTGAAGGGTGTAGGGGAGTAAAGGTGTGGTAGAATTGTGTGAAGGGTGTAGGGGAGTAAAGGTGAAGAGTAGAAGTGGGAGAGGTTCGGGAGCGGTGATTCTAAGGGACATATGGGAGTGAGAGCTGGTTAGCCCAAAGGAAGCAGAACTCTTCTAACCTTTATAGAAAAAAGCTGCTGACTCTGAACATAATATTCAATTTAGTTTCTCTCTCAGGTGTTCCAGACATCAAACACGCATTATAGCCTCTTGACAGGGCGGCTTTTAAAAGCAATGTCCTTTTTTTTACTCGCCATCAGCGTCACAAGCCCCGTGTTGCCCTTGAGAGATAAAGTAACCCTGACAACGGAGTTCGTGATTGATGGCAGGCGAGAGGGTGTTTGTCAATTCCCAAACTTTTCTCGAAGTGTAACTACATGCATCGATGAGGATGCATCGCGCGGCCATTTTACTTTAGCACTTTAATAAGACATGATAATTTGTGGCCTCGCATTTTGGCAACGGGCACCGGGGTTGATGTAACGGCTTCAGCGATTCCATAATGGATTGCCTCCGGCCTTTCTGGTGGCGCCCGTCAAAGAGAAAGTGCTATAGCGTGGCACATCTCACTCGTAGTGGCCACGCCTTGAGTGCGGACACTGTGGGACTCAAGGTTTCACTGCCATTAAGAAAATTCCAGGCACCGTTCCAGCCCCTCTCCCACACGCTGTTGGCCGTCAGGAGTCATTGCTTCTGTCTGCTCGCGCCTGCCCGTCTGACTGGCTGTAGAGCTGTTACTGTCTGACAGCATGTCGTACGAGCTGACCTGCGATTGGACGTCGCGCTGTCTCGCAGGACTACTGCCTCCTCCCCTTTGAGGGCGTGAAGCGCGAGGCTCCGGAGCTGCTGACCAGCGTCCGCCCTCACCTGGACTGCGTGACTCACCTGGAGACCTGCGTTCACAGCGGACAGCTCTACCTCCTCTCCGCCTCAGCGGACTGCAGCCTGGCGCTCAGTTTCCTCCCCGGGGCTGCCGTGGGCATCTTCGGACAGGTGAGCGGGCAGCACGCGCAAATGTGTCTAGACCAGACGGACAGTGTAATGCACAGAAGCCACTGAGGCCATCAGGTGACGGACGCATGCTAGTGCAGTTCCCAAAATGATGTGTCTGGATAGAGAGGGGATTTGCACTCAGGTGAGTCCCTGGATGGATGAAGGGATCAGGCGCAGGTGTGAACAGGTGAATGTACAACACACATAGTCATGGCTCTTGGAACACAGTGGTTGCCATTGGGCAGGTGAAACACCACAGAGCACGTATGACCAGGCAGTTGTAGTCTATGAGCGAGATCAGACTAGGTGAAAAAAGTAATTTCTTTGGGATAGAACCTGAAAAGTTTCAAAGATATTTCCACCTTTTTCTCCCAACAAAGATACGCTCACTTTGGCTCAGATTCATGAACATAGCTTTAGGCTGTTTTTGTAAATTCTTTCTCATTTTGATTTAGCCCGAGGGGCTTCCGTTACCGCAGAGCGGGTCTTTCTGACAGCACTGTTTCCCGCTGCCCTCGTAGAACGTGCCTCTCTGCTCATGCGTCTCCTCTTCTTACCACCAGGAGGTGCACTGGAACCTCGATTGGACAGGGGAGCCCCTCCCAAACAGCAACGCCTCAGAGGAGAACCAGGAGAGCGAGTCGGGCCATAGAGAGAAGCCGAGGTCGACCACGCCCTCCGAGCAGCCGTTCCGGGTGCGGCGTTATCAAAGTTCGGAGGACGTGTCCGTGTTCCCGGCTGAGGAGATTGATCCGGACTGTGTGGAAGGGAGCATCCGGTGAGCTGCTTTTCAGACAGGTTTATGCACGGTCATTCATCACAGTTTCTTAAGCACCTAATCCCCTCTATCTCCGGTTTCAGTGCAGGCTTTGTCTGCTAACACAGCTTGCTTCTAATTCTTGACATTTCAAACAATATTAAAAATGATTCAAATATTGTTATAACATTTTATTAGTTTGCTTACAAGATCCCCTCATTTGCAATGACTTACACAGCTTATTTTTAAGCAGGTGCTCAATTTATTTACTTACTCACTCAAACGTGGTTTAGAGACATGCCTGGTAAGTTGTGCCAACCTGGGCGTAAGTCGACTGTCTTTACTTTTGTGCAATGCCACCCGCCTCACTCTGCCATCTATTATTATTGCTTTTAGTTTAGATTTCTGAATAACTGGGAACATGATGCCAGCAAAAGGGCATTCTGGGTGAGATTTCAGACAGATATTAATTTATGATATGCATGATCTCCCAACGTGGAGTTTCTCTTTTATACCAATAATAATAATAATAATAATAATTATTATTATTATTAACATTAACATTAATAATTATTAGTAGTAGTAGCATATAAGGGGAAACATTTAGGAGTTGCCCCACGGGTAGATCTTTAGTTTTTGTGTGCTGTTGCAGTGCGGCATACACAGGTAAAATGCACAGACCTGAGGGCACTCTGTACGAGAGCTGGAGTTATATAAATCATTTCTCTCCATAACATACCTGCTTATCTGTGCACCTGTATTGTCATGGTAACCACCATACCATACCCCTGGTGAGCAGATAGGTTGGTGTTATAGGTGATTGGGGAAGGAGAACGCAGTCAAGGAACATAGGGCCTCAAAACGCACTGAGGACCACAGATCTTCCAGCACTGTGTCCCGAGTGGATATCCACACAGGGAACAACCGCTGAACGTTCTAGAACCACATCGGCTTCTGCTAATGTGCTGCATTTGGCTTTGGACAGAGGTTTTGATTCTGTCATTCTGGAGCGGATCCAGCCTGCTAGCGGTGCTTCTTGTGTTGATGGTGTGCAGGGCATGTTCAATACAAGCGCAGCCCGTTGACTGCTTGGCATTCTCAGCAGAAAGAAAAAGCCAGGCTTTGCAGAGTGTGCCTTACAGAAATAATGGAGGCAATCTCCAGGATATATTCCGAGACTCCCTTTCATCCCTGGGTATAAAATGACAGTGAGAGCCAGCATTTGGTTTTTATAAAGTGGTATTTTCTCATTCATTCCGTAATTCGTACGGACACATCTCAGTATCCATCAGAACTTGGGCGACTGCAGCTGCAGTCTGAACTCATAAAAGAGAGAGATCTGTGTGAAAGTGCGTTTGATATCCTCATATACCTCTCTTGCTCCGGGCCCCAGTTGTGCTCATAATACTTTGATTTTATAAAGGCTGTCACTGTTCTAGCATCCTCTCTCGCATCCCCCCAAGGTCTCACCTGTGCGTCCCCAGTGAGCGCTGCCGCTTTGATGAAGCCTCGTGAGCAGCGTGCTAACAGGCTAACAGCACCATGCAGTCTTTGTGTTCTCATCTCACACTAGCTGGCGGGTCAGAAGGTCAAACGGGGGATGAAGGGGGCCCGATCTGGCACATCCGCTGACCGCCTGCTGTCCGTTAGCCATTTGTGTCCATGGGTCCCTCTGTGGCTGTATACCTGTGTCCATGTGTCCCTGTGTCTCCATGATCTGTCTCGGGGCTCCCCTACTCCTCTTTCTTTGAATTCTTGTGTCCGTTGGTCCCTCTCCTCCCCCGTCCACACGTCTTTGGGTACCTGTGTCTCACTTCCTGTCTGTCTTTGTGTCTGTGCGTCCGTCCCCGTGTATGGCCCTGTGTGTGTGTTTGTGTTTCCCTGTGTGTTTCCGTGTCTTTACATCTGTCTGTCTGTCTGTTTGTGCCTCCCAGCAGCAGTCCCTGGAGCAGCAGCATCCTGGGGAAGAGCTTCCAGGAGAGGCGGAGCCTGAGAAAGAGTGACAGCAGGGCGTCCCTATTGAACGACACACAAAGTCTCATCGGTGAGGACTAACAGTTTATGATGGAGGCTTCTGTAAATCTTATCGTATAAGCAAAGAGAAATTTAGTCTCAATTAGATGTGCTCTGATGTAGGATTCACGGCACAGGTGTATATGAGGTGACATCTCTCCTTTTTAAAAAATCATTTTCCATAGTTTTTACTATGGTGTTTTTTCCTCATTGATTAGCTGTACAAATATTTGTGACATAGAGTTTTGGAGACGCGAAAGTGGGAAGCTACAGTATGCAGGGTTTTAATAAGGAAGGCTGGGGCCAGTACAGGCAGAGAACATTCTTCAGTCGGTATAAATGTCCAATACATGATGATTAATGCCCTGTGCTGTAAATTCTAGCTTGTTGTCAGCCTTACGCGGAAAGCTCACTGCAAGCTACATTTTGGTGCAACTAGCTAGTTGCAGCAAAGTCCTCCGTCCATTCTGGACGAGAACCCACGTCCGCATGGCCTTTCTTTTCACTCAGCTGACTACCAGCTGTGCTACGTATGTGAGAAATGCACCAGAGAGCAGGAAATCCCCTGCTAACGGCATCTTTCCCTCCCTGGGTGGTGCTACGGATGATTACGCATTCTCCCGCAGACCCACAGCTGGCTCTGACATGCTCGGGAGTTAGTTCTGGAGTGTGTGGTGCATCAATGCGGTGGGAAAAATATCTCACTAATGAATTCCTTTGAAAGTAATTACTCTGTAGGCAAAATAGTTAATGATTTAGTATTAGGTTACTTTAAGTTATTTTTCATCATTTTATCATAATGTGATGATAGAAAGTATGGTCAAAATTTCAGGGAAAGTCTAGTGGGAGGGATTATAGGAGGATGTGTTGCTAATAGCAACTTGTTTAGTAACCAGAAAGGCTTTAGGGCAGAGTAGGTGCGGCTTCGCTGGTTCACAGGCAGCTGAACTGGTGTTTGTTTGTTAAAGTTATGGAAGATTTCCCGCTGGTATTCACCATGTGTCTGGAAGCCTGTTTCACTGTTGGCTTGATAATTATGACATTTTTTTTGAAGTAAGAAAGATTGTAATAATTAGAATTGCTGATCATTTTTAATTAATGTTTGTGTATCGGTTTTGGTTAGGACAACTGAAAGGAAGTTGTATTATTTGTTAGTTTTCCTGTTAGCAAAACTATTTCCATTCCCTTAGTATAGAATTGTAAGGTGTGAAAGTATGTGTCTACGAGGTGATTTTATGTCAGTTGTTTTTGTCTGTAGCTGTCAGTATTCTTCTTCTGTATGTATGGAGACAGATTTGATGGGCCTCATGTCTTTCCCATTTGTCATTTCTCTTCTCGATCTGTCTCTCTTTCCTCTACCCCTGATTCTCTCCTCTATAACCCAGCGTCTTTGTTTTTTCTATTTCTGTCCATGTCATGGATGCGCTGGATGCATGTTGTCATCTCAGGAACATTCAGCTCGCTGCACATGGAAGAGCTGGATGTGGAGGCGGACCTCCACAAGCCTGACTTTGTGACCAACCCTCAACAGTACTTTAGGGAGAACTGGGACTGTGCCACGCCTATTCCGTCCTTCCTCCCTGCCACCACGGAGAGTAAGGTTCCCCCTCTTCCCTATTCTCACACCCACCCCAATATTTCAGACCGAGCTCGACACACACATAATGAATAAACGTGATGAATATACTGTGTGCTTTTCTGAGACGTCGCTGGTCATTATCACTCATTATACCCCTGTGGGCCGGCAGCGCTAAAAGCTGCCTTTGATGTGAAGAGTCTGTTTCCGAAAGAACTCCTGGAACGGGAACAGTGGGCGGGGCCCCCACACGGGGCGTATGAGGCCGGGATGAAGAGGAATGGGGGGAACGGTCGTGGCAGGTACGTGAGTGAGCCATCAACGAGTCCTGTTGCTTCTGCTTGTGGGCATTGCGGTGTGTTTAAGGATTCTGGGAAGTCTTGGGCATATTGCAGTGTGGAGAGATTAGAGTGTGCAACAGAAGAAATGATTTTAGTAAAAGGGCAACTGCGATAAAGAGAGTATTTGCTTTGTACTCTTTTACGGTTGGTCATAAACACAACAGATCTTGCACGTAGATGCAGGGCGTTGATTTAACATGTTTACAGCTTGTCCCTTTGTGGAAAAGACACGCTGCAGATCTTGCACGTAGATGCAGGGCGTTGATTCAACATGTTTACAGCTTGTCCCTTTGTGGAAAAGACACGCTGCAGATCTTGCACGTAGATGCAGGGCGTTGATTTAACATGTTTACAGCTTGTCCCTTTGTGGAAAAGACACGCTGCAGATCTTGCACGTAGATGCAGGGCGTTGATTCAACATGTTTACAGCTTGTCCCTTTGTGGAAAAGACACGCTGCAGATCTTGCACGTAGATGCAGGGCGTTGATTTAACATGTTTACAGCTTGTCCCTTTGTGGAAAAGACACGCTGCAGATCTTGCACGTAGATGCAGGGCGTTGATTTAACATGTTTACAGCTTGTCCCTTTGTGGAAAAGACACGCTGCAGATCTTGCACGTAGATGCAGGGCGTTGATTTAACATGTTTACAGCTTGTCCCTTTGTGGAAAAGACACGCTGCAGATCTTGCACAGCTTGTCCCTTTGTGGAAAAGACACGCTGCAGATCTTGCACGTAGATGCAGGGCGTTGATTTTACATGTTTACAGCTTGTCCCTTTGTGGAAAAGACACGCTGCAGATCTTGCACGTAGATGCAGGGCGTTGATTTAACATGTTTACAGCTTGTCCCTTTGTGGAAAAGACACGCTGCAGTTCTTGGCTAATGTATTTATCTCTGTTTTTCACACAGGAAACCAAAAGCTACTGCAGCTTTCAAAGCCAAATGAAAGAAAGGAAACCAAACACACACACACACACACACGCACACGCACACGCACGCACACGCACACACACACATATATATACACACGCACACAAATATATACACACTCACACACACACACACACACACACACACACACACACACACACATACACACGAACGTACACACACACACACACACACACGCACGCACACATATGTAGACACACACACACACACGCATACACACACAAACCGACTCAGAGGCCTCTTTTAATACAAAGCCCAATTAACACTGTATTGTACTGTCCACCTAGAAATTTTAAACTTGCTCTTACTTTATTTAAATTATTTGTCATATTTGTATTATTATGGCTATGACTTTGATGACATTGAAATTGAAGATGTTTCATATTGCAATTGTACAGTGTTCGATTTGTGCACCATTCCCCAATGAGAGAAGGGTTGGATTTACTTTATCTGAAAATTAATCCACTTAAAGGAACACGCCAACATTTTGGGAAATTGGCTTATTTGCCATCTTCCCCAGAGTCAGACAAGAAGATGAATACCCTTTTTTTCTGTGTGCGTGCAGCAAGAAGCATAGAGCATTTTAGCATACGATGGGCATACTATTACACTATTGCACTATCTACACTGTGGGCCTTTAGCATATGCAAAGCAATTTAGCATACGATGAGCATACTATTACACTATTGCACTATCTACGATGTGGGCCTTTAGCATTTGCAAAACATTTTAGCATACACAAAACTATCACAACCAATGATTGGTGCAAAACAAATACCATGACCAATCACTGGTCACATTATTGGTTTTGTGTGTGCTAAAAGCTTTTGCGCACTCTAAAGGTCTTAGTACATCAGGCCCTGTATGTGGAAGCCAGAGAGATTTGTTGAAGATGTGTTGTTGAAGTTCCCACTGTCCTGATGAAAGGTAACAAATTCATCTCATATCACTTAATTTCTCAGTACATTGGCCTACGAGGTGATGCAAGAGACTGTCACCTTCCCAGTCTCCACTGTGCTCAGCCAGACAGTGCACATCAATCTGATGAATACAGAAGGGCTGTAGGCCCTCATGTTTAATGATGCATTTAGTACTGATTCTGAACCAGGGCACCTCGCAGAACACTGTGTCAGACTTTTGGTTCGACTTTTTGGCTTGGTTTGTGTCCATCCCCCTTGCTTTCAGGAGCAGGAGACTGATGGTTCCTGGTGAAAGAGCAGTGTTGGAAGAGGAGTCGTATTTAAAAAAATAAATAGTAACCTGCATCAAGGTTGTGTGGAAAAGAGAGTATTATACGAGTGTGAATGTGTGTAAGTAAGTGTGTCGAGGTTTCTTGTTGAGGGAGCAGTATAGGCCTACCTGTAGACACTGTGCCACACAAACAGGCCCAAGAGCATATTTGGACTCTTAAATCCCCCTGAAAAAAGGAAAAACAACAACCAAAAACTCTGAGTGTGTGACAAGCAAGTGAAGAGTTGGAAAAACAAGCACTGCCTTTAAGGTGAGACGACAGCTCTCCGTGCCAGGAGTGGGAAGAAAGCGCTTTCGGACAACTTTTACAGAACTTTAATAAGACCGACTTTCAGACTTCACACAAAGTTTTTTTTTTTTTTCTTCCCTTTTTAAAATTTTCATCGCGGCTAGCGGCGCAGGCAATCCGGAGGTTTTTTGGGCCCGGTGCCAGGCAGGGAGAACGGATGGGCTCATTTGCCGCTGCCATGGATAAGGCCATCAGCGGGCGCGGTTCTGCTCGCGCTGACAGACTGAGCCCGATACGAGGTTCGGCGGGGATGGGATTATTGATGGTTCTCGACGAGGTGCTCTAATCTCTCCCCAGAAACAGAAGGCTTAAATTACAGCGGGGACGGCCGGCTCAGTCTAGGTCCGGCTCGCCCCCTGTCACTGGCGGAAGACTCAATTAAAATCCCAAAGTTTCGACAGAGGTCACGGGGTGCGGAGTGGAGGGGAAAACCAATTATCGTAATAAATGTGCAATTTTTTGATGATAATTAGTGTTCGTGCTGTTGCTCTGAAAAACACCTGTTGCTTCCAATGATTCTGACAGATGAAAAGATTGTTGCCATGGCACTGAACCCAGACCAATTTATTTTGAATATGTTGTGCAGGGACAAAAAAAAAAAAACACAGTAAATTTCCGCACTGTTTGTTTTACTTGTTGAAATATATTATGATCTAATAAAAAATAGCCATTGGTTCATAATGCGTTCAGGAACAGTAATGTAAATGGCTTGGTGCACTGAGAGGAATCCTGCTGTAAATATGCTTTTAAGATCGTGTCATTGGCAGAAGAATCTGGGATTTTCTCTTCTGTTTTTTGTTATACTGCTGTTGTTTTGCTCCCTCCCCCTCTCTCTTTCTCTCTCTCTCTCTCTTTCTCTCACTCTCGCTCTCTCACTCTCTCGCTCTCTCTCTCTCTCTCTCTCTCTCTCTCTCTCTCTCTCTCACTCTCTCTCTCTCTCTCTCTCGCTCTCTCTTTTGTAGGTGTCCAGTGGATAACTGCAGGTCTCAAATGAAAGTCTCTATTCTCCCTTTAAGTCTCATAAAAGCATCTGGTCTCTCTGTGTCTCAAGTAAAGGTATCTATTTCACTGTAGATATCTATAAAAAGGTATTTGGCCTCCCTGCATGTATCTAGCAAAGGTGGTTTAAAGGTCTCGAGTCTCTCTGTCTCAACCTAATAAAGGTTTCTGTTCTCATTGCACTCTTAAAATGCAGGTCCACTGCCTAAAACCTCACTGTGGTACCATCATCCTAGGGAAGAGTAGATCCTCTTAAATATTTTATGCTTCTATTTTACATCCTCTTATATATTTTATGTTGGGTGGAGTTTGGCGGGACCTAGTTTGGTATATTACGGGCCTGGCACGTGATGCTATTGTGGATCTCTAGCAAGATTGTGCAGGAGCAGGAGAGCTTCCTCATGAAGTATCAATACCTGCCGTCCAACTGCCTCTATTTCTTCACCAAGCACCTCAACTTCCAGCATTTCTTCAATGTCACTCATTTTCTTTCGTTAATGTCATGCTCTAAAATGGATATTTACCATTAAAAAGCAATTAATCCTGCTATATTACAGGTACAAAAGTGGAAATCTTATCAATTTACTACACAAACTGTGTTGTTACTCTTTCCAAAATAATAATACTTAACGTAATAGCGCGTAAAATATTAATGTAATGATTTATGGCAGTGTAAGCCTGTAAATAGGAATGCACACAAACACATATTCCTCTTCTGCAAAGTTAAAGGATGGATGCCAATGACAGACTGCAGAATGAGAAATAGGAATTTGATCTTTTGGACGATGCCGCGTACAAACACTGGTGGCCCTCCATGCCTCTAGAAATGCCAATCAGCGGCCCGAGCAAAACTCACTTTTGAATTAGTCATTTTTTTTCATAATCTCTGTGCCTATTATCAGTGAAAGTTTCTGTATGTTTAAGACCCTCTGCATATAAAAGGAGAGAGCGAAAAAAAAACAACTCGTTAGTATTGGGTTCATAATATTCTATTAGATCGACAGAATGATTGAAATGCATATGAGCTTTTGTGTTACTGGGATCTGAAAATACTCCCTTTTGTGATGATCAACCTGATTGCTTCCATCATTGTTGTCATTAATATAAATGCCCTTGCTCTTGTGTACAGAATCACAAAGACTGAATCCCGGCTCTCGTGTGGATGCAGCGCACTAACTCGGCTTGATTTGAAAGTCAAATCGGCTGTCCCAATTATTCTCGTTGAAATTCCCAATTAATTTTATTCATAGTGTGTAACATTGTTGCTGCATGCTCGTCTATTTGAAATACAAAGAGTAAATTGCCAGAAACAAGGAATATTGTAATAAGCCCTGAGCTTGTGTGTGTATTAGCATTTCAAATTGAGCTATATGGGTAAATAAGTACCCTTTCTGCTATTTCCAGGGGTGTTATTTATAAATTTTTTTGCATTTATTTCGTTTTTATTTGTTTTGCGCAAATGCAGTTGCAATGCTACATCAGCATGGACCAAACGAAATTAGCTTTGTAGAAAGGAATCAATCATTCTTATAGGCACATAACTGAGAACAAGCTATCATTATATTTAACCTTTTAAATTTTTTATTAAATGTGACAAAAACAATAATAATTCAAAGCACTTTCATGGAAAATCAACTTGTGCCTTTCATTGCCCAGATGAGCACACGCCCGTATAGGAGTTTGTTCGTGGGACAATCTAACCAAAATGTTATGTTTCTTTTTTCCAATTACTCCAAAAGGGCACAGCATGAAGACATAGCAACAACACTGTAAGCAAACAATTTGACAAAATTATGTATTTGGGGGGGGGGCCTTGGATCCATAAAAACAATTGCTTTTGCTTTGTACATGACCGGTGCTCCCAAATAGTTTTTTTTCTGAAAAAGGGGTGTTGTGTAATTTGAGCCAGCTAAAATAGTTTATTATGACTCACAACTTAATCATATGCCTTTTATGTGACTTGCATACATTTAGCATTTTCCTTTTGATTTACAGAAATCCTCTGTCTAGCTTGTGTCTGTGTTTGCATAATATGTCTTTTTACTTTGGAAGAGTGAGAGTCTGTTTATTTATTTCTGGTAGTATATAGTGAAATGCTGCTTATTCACCTTTCTGCAGTCTGCTGTATTTGGCTCTCTTCTCTGCTTTGGTATCTGTGGATGTGCAACACTTGCGAGGGAACGGTCATTTCCCTGGTCCTACGAGCACAGCGGTGCTGCTGTGATTAATATTGGCCTGGTGTTGACTGCGAAATCTTAGCTGTGTAAGTTCATTCATTGTCCAGAAATGAGTTTGGCTGGGAAGAAATAACATGATGAAAAAAGGGGTAAGTGAACCTATAGCCAGAGGCCGGTCAAGCTTTGGGGGAATAGGTTTGAAGACATGCTAATCATCTTGTTGCGATGTTGAGGTTCAACAACAGTGACTGCAGCCAAAGTGCAAACAAAATGTTTTCCAAAGAGAACCACAGAAGAGCTACAACTACCGGGAAAAGTAGTGGGCAAATGATTTAAGGGATATTTCTCTTAAATCGTTTGCCCATAGATCACTGTAGATCACTGTGCTTGTATGGGTCTGTCTGTGTTTACTAGTGTACGTATATATATTTCTGTTTTAGTGTGTGAGTGTGTACGGCCTGACTCTGGTGCTGAGCTGAGAGCCCAACGCTCGGAGATCTGAAAAATATCCCAGGATTTATAGGTCTCTTTATAGAGAGAGAGATTGTAAAGATGTGAGACGGGAGCTGTAAAAGGCAGTCAACCTAAGACTGGGGTTCTGGCAGAGTGAAACCACGCAGTCTTTGGTCTTCCCGGATAGCAGATGGGCACCCTCTATCAGACTACATTTCCCATAGCGAACAGGAGTGTGCTGCGGATGTCTTTAAGACTGTTCTAGAAACAGGCTGAAAAACTGTTTGGGTTTTATGTCATTTCACCGGCTGTGTTGCAGTGACAGTTTAATTTCAGTGTATAAAATTGCCAAATTATGTCCCCAAGTCTTAATAATAGTGATTCAAATTAGCCTGTGTCTACGGCATTTTAATGGTATTCACACTGTCACAAACGTGTCCCAGATACTATTTTAATGCATAACAGCTCCTTCCTTTCAGCAGTTGGAGGTAGGATGTTATTGTTTTTATTGTAAAGCGGTTTAATCTCTGATCATTTTGGGATATGAAAATTGGTTGTTGAAATTCAGTCCATAACAGCTGCTGGGGAACTGAATCAACTCCATATAACCACCACACTACACATGGTTATAATGCATTCAAAGTGATCAGTATATTACTGGGGTAGATGACACTATCACAGTCATAAATGCTACACTAATACTAGGATATATTTCAGTAACAGTCACAATGAGCTGTACTGCATTCTGTGCAAGCAACATCCTGTACGTTTACGCAATCCACAGTGCAGATATACTGTAATTATATAGACAAAGCTACAACAGCCGCTAGCACATAAGCACGCAGCCAATTCCACAAGCGCAATACTCCAATATCTACTCCAGTGCCTCCAGTGCCGTTCATTAGCATACACCCATCCACTCGTGCCAGGAAGAGGGAAGTGTACTGACCAACCAGGGGTTGATTCAATCTCAATTCAGGGATTAAATTGAACTTCAACTCAGGAATTTATAATCCACACTTAACATTATGGGTTATTTTTTTTGTATGTCATAAATTCTATTTCAAATAACTTATTTAAGACGCTGAACTTACATGGATTCGACCCCAAGCCTATGACTAACGACTTCACAACTGAATTTGTCTCTTTCTCCCGAAATCTGCAAGCTCATTTGAGGCCTAGGCTTCTGCTCCCCTCAGTCCCCTGGACCTGGTGAACACTGCGTGCGTCGAAGGTTTCACCGTGAGGACGAACACGGTACTGCAGGACATAACCACGAGTGACAGATTCTATGAGGATGCGTCTGGAGAGAAATGCACAGAACAGCGCGGAGGCAGAGGGGGCATCCAGGCCAGCAGGAGAATCCTTCTCTAAGTCCTTCTTATTTAGATTTATAAGAGAAGGGAGTGAGTCACGTCTTCAAAAGGGTCCAAAGATTCGTTCAAGACCAGGCCAAGGGCAAAGATCCTAAAAAGCCCCTCCCCAATCATGACTTAAAAAAAAATTATTTAAAAAAATCCACATTCCATCTATCTTCTAGCACTTAATGCATTTTTAATTGCATTTTGATTACCAGTAAATACTTAATTTCTCTTGTGCGCTGCTAAGTTTTAAGTTATTTTCCTTTTAAAGATACAGAACATTTACTGGTGTGATGAGAGATGCAGGAGAGATGGAACGCTTGCCTTGTCTTTTTTGATTTTATTAGCCGTAAAAATCTATTTATCTTGACTTTATTTCCTCACCGTCAGTTTCTCTGTGTGTGTTTCTGAGCGGTTGGCCCCACATGCATAGGCAAAGTGAAATGCAAATCCGATTTTCCCTCGAGCACTTGACATTCTGAAAGTAATTCCAAATGTTCTCTGTTGCAACTTTCAGGAGGGAGAGTAATGCCATAAGCCTTACAAGAGCCCCCATGTCTAATAAAGGTTTCAGTCTTCATTCTCGGATTAATGTGGGAGTGAAGCTGCAGGGGGTAATTATTCCATTGTAAAACCCAAACGTGAACCCGTGGGACTTTACAATGGCAACAAAAGAACAAGGTCATGTATAAGTGTGATTGTCAGTACATTTCGATAGAGTGAAGTATTTTATAGTATTAGTTTGAAAATGAATCTGCCCCGATGGGGTAAATGAGTATTTGATTAGTGAATGCATTTCTGTGTTGGGGAGAATGTTTTCTGACATGTTTGCTGCCTTCGTGACAGTGAGTTTGGCTGTGTATGAGTCCTTCGGGTGAGGTTCACTCCGGTCATTGATTCTCAAACATCCCGGGAAGAGGTGAAGGTGTCTCCATCCAGGTAAGCAGAGAAAGAGGGACACACACCTGCCTATCTAAAGCAGTGAATGGCAAAGAGTTGGGAAGTGTGTTACATGGTAGAGAGGGACGAGTATTTGAATGGCAGAGTTAGTCGCACCAATAAAGACTGAATTTACATTTGAAATGCGATGGAAGCAGAGGAAGGGAGGGCGAGAGATATTAAATTCAGCTTTTCCTCTTCCTTCTGAGAATAAAGGTGACCTCATGTCTTTGAGAAGAACAATGAGAGGGCGGAAAAAAGAACTGATTCTCTTTTGAAAGTGGTTTCCTGTTAGGGAAATCAATTTCAATACTCCGTGGGATTCAGAGAAAACGCAGGGCTACGCAGTAGATGAACGCGCACACCAAATTCCAAACGCAAAAAAAGTTTAAGCATTCATGCCAGGCTCAAGTGTCAAGTGAAGTCTTTCCTTCAGCCCAAAAGTTTACCTATTCCTCTCTGAAGACAAAACCCAGAGACGATTCACTGAGATGTAACGTAACGTAAAATCAATCAAAGTTATTCTCTTCCTGCAGAAAACACTGTGAAAGAGTAGCTCCAGCAGTAGTCCCGCAGTCCTGGTTCAGTTCTCTATTCTCGCTGTGTTTTTGTCCGCTTCCTACGCTTCTGTGTCATGTGACAGATTGGCGAAGGGTCGCTCTAGGTCCGCTCCTTTTCCGGTTTTAGTTTCTCATGACTATTAATTACCTCACAGAATTGATTAAGATGTTTATCATTTGTCGATCATGAGATATAGTGAACCAGAAAAGCAAACAAAATGACTCTGGTTCGGTACTGGCGGGCAGCAAAACATGCCAGGAACTGTGTGGCCGTTGTTGAAAGGTCCAAATCAGGATTTATGATGCACATTCCCCGAAACAGCAGCGTAGCAGCGATGTAAATTTCAGCAATGCTTTGTTTATGGGGGGCCATCACAAGTCTAACAAAAAAAAGATGGAGTGCACCGATCAATCGGCTGGGTTTACATGCAGCTGTGCTTTAATGCACCAGAGCAAATCTTATTTACCAGACTCTGTGATGTTTGCATAACTCAGTCGGCTCCTGGTGAAAAGAAATATGCCCTAAAATTCTAAATTGGAGTTATAAACTGTTTGATTGGAATGATTTGTCATCCTATCAATTCAGCTGACTCTGCACATTCAAGAAAGTGTACAGAAAAGGACAGAAAGGTACAGAACCCCCATACACACGCACGCACATTCACACGCACACGCACATTCACACGCACACGCACACAACACACACGCTGGTAGTGTACACCAGGCCTTCAGTGTGTCTTAAGAGATTAGTGGTCCCTGTCAACATTGGCACATATCAGTCTGCTCTCAGTGGAAATGGGAAACACACACACACACACACACAAACACACACGTACGCACAAACACACACGTACGCACACACAAACACAAACACAAACACATCTGACTAGCAGGCCTGGAATGAGGGCACAAGCTTCATTAAAGACTGATTTATACAGAGTGATGGTCTGAGCTGAACAGAAAATAGGGGTTAGAGCTGTAATGATGTGGCCTCTTTCAAAAAAAAGAGCCAGTCAAATGCCAAGTCAATTTCACCAGCGTGATGGAGACGCAAGGATAGTGAATATTCAAAGCCATCACAGCGTTTGGCTCCCATTTACTCTTTACATATTCCGCTTCCCCACGTGTCAGGATTGGAATCACACTGGCGATCACTTCATCTCACCGTGATGGCTCTGTAAGGTGTTCCTGACTGAGCCTCTTACAGATGAACAGAGAGTAATGATAATGATTAGAAGGTCTCGTGACAGTGACAGTCAGTGACCTTAAAAATGAAACGGAGGCTGCACAAGACACTGTATGAGCTCTCTCTCTCTCTTCCTGCTCTCTATCTCTCTTTCTTTCTTGCTCACTTTCCCTGTCTCACTGCCTGTCAATATGTTGTCACTCTTTCTCTTCCACTGTTCTCTCTGGCTTTCTCTTGCTGTCTGTCTGAGTGAAGGCAGTGAGGCCCCCCCTGACAGGGGCAGTCAACAAGTGTGGCAATGGAAATCCATAGCGACAGGTCCAGTGCCACTGGCTGAAGAGTGTACACATACTAGCCGCAGATACAGAGGATGGTCAGCACCGCCGGTGATCATTAGATGTCGGTCAACCCTAAAGGTGGTCATTAGAGACTTGTCAGCACCAATGCCGGTCATTATGTGACCGCAGGTACTAAAGCTGGTCTGGCAATAGAAGTAATGGAAGCCACGTCAACAGCATGGTGCTTATAAGAAGCCAGGAGAAAGCAATGACATTTGTGATTTCTAGTATCTCAGCGGTGCAATAGAGACCCCTGTAAAATCTCATAAACTTTACCCACCTCATATAGCCTGTACTAACTTCATCAACACCCTCAAATGTAATTACTTTCTCATTTACACATCCGCTCAAATTTGGCCTCGTAGGAACAGATGTTTTCAAGGGTTACACTGGAGCATCTGGGACAGGTGTGTCCGACACTGATCAAGTGATTTGGGACAGATATGTGGGAATTTGAGCAAGTGATTTGAGACAGATATGTGGGAATTTGAGCAAGTGATTTGGGACAGATATGTGGGAATTTGACCAAGTGATTTGGGACAGATATGTGGGAATTTGAGCAAGTGATTTGAGACAGATATGTGGGAATTTGAGCAAGTGATTTGGGACAGATATGTGGGAATGTGACCAAGTGATTTGGGATAGATATGTGGGAATTTGACCAAGTGATTTGGGACAGATATGTGGGAATGTGACCAAGTGATTTGGGACAGATATATGGGAATTTGACCAAGTGATTTGGGACAGATATGTGGGAATTTGACCAAGTGATTTGGGACAGATATGTGGGAATGTGACCAAGTGATTTGAGACAGATATGTGGGAATTTGACCAAGTGATTTGGGATGGCTGTGTTGGACTGTGGGACTGTGATTCAGTTGTGTCAGAGTGATTTGGAACTAGTGTGCGGGGTCAGTAATGAATGATTTGGAAGAGGAGGTTGGGACAGTGAGAATGTGATTTGGAAGAGGAGGTTGAGACAGTGGGAATGTGATTTGGAAGAGGAGATTGGGACAGTGGGAATGTGATTTGGAAGAGGAGGTTGGGACAGTGGGAATGTGATTTGGAAGAGGAGGTTGGGACAGTGGGAATGTGATTTGGAAGAGGAGATTGGGACAGTGGGAATGTGATTTGGAAGAGGAGGTTGGGACAGTGGGAATGTGATTTGGAAGAGGAGATTGGGACGGTGGGAATGTGATTTGGAAGAGAAGGTTGGGACAGTGGGAATGTGATTGGGAAGAGGAGGTTGGGATGGTGGGAATATCATTTGGAAGAGGAGGTTGGGACAGTGGGAATGTGATTTGGAAGAGGAGGTTGAGACAGTGGGAATGTGATTTGGAAGAGGAGGTTGGGACAGTGGGAATGTGATTTGAAACAGGAGGTTGGGACAGTGGGAATGTGATTTGGAACAGGAGGTTGGGACAGTGGGAATGTGATTTGAGTCCGTTGTTCTGTGTTTCTCTTTTCTAGTCTTTCAGAACACCCAGCTCATGCACACAATTTTTTTTTCCAACCACATCAGTTTACTCGAAATTTCTTCGAAACAATTTCAGTTTCAATTTATTTGCATATAAACCAATGTTCTGATTCCAGATCCCAGAAATCAGTGCCATCCGTGTAGTAATGAACCCTGTTAGAGGTGCAATAGCTGGAATTAAACCCGCGAGAAACGCATACAGTAAATATTGGTATAATTAAAAAGATTTTAACTTTATTTTAAAATGTTTATTATAGAAACATGTAGTCATGCAAGTCTTAAAGAATGCACATAACCTCCACAAATACAGACCGCTCTCGATTCTATTTTCCCACAAACTCTTAAATGATTCAGGAGCTCGGCGGGTTTGGCTTGTCCGAGGAAGAGGTTGAATAGTGTGTGACAGTTGTGCCCTGGGACACGTCCACATGTATAATATCCTTTCTAATATCCTGCCTCTTCCAATTTCTCTGGGAATTGACCATACTCATGAAACAAGGTTATGCATACAAAGGTTTTATTCAATTTCTCCGGGATTGATTTTGTCCGTTGGATGCGCGAGGCGAAGGGAAGAACACCGAAGCCCTTTGAAGTCCAGTTTTCTGAGCCCTAAAAAAATGTGTTTAAGGTGTGTGTGTGTGTGTGTGTGTGTGTGTGTGTGTGTGTGTGTGGTGTATGTGTGTGTGTGTGTGTACACACCCCCTCCTCTTCTTCTCTCTCTCTCTCTCTCTCTCTCTCACACTTTCTCTCTCTCTCCCTCTTTCCTTTCTCTTCTCTCTATCTCCCTCTTTCCTTTCTCTCTCTCTCTCTCTCTCTCTCTCACTCTCTCTCTCTCTCTCCCCCCCTACCCCCCTCTCTTTCTCCTCTCAATTCAATTCAATAATGCTTTATTGGCATGATTGTATACAAACAATATTGCCAAAGCAATGAACAATAAAACAATGAACAATGACACATAACATAGAACTAATACATTGGAATAATAGAGATAAAAATAATAAATGTATATAAATAATAAATACGAAATAACCAAATGTACATGAATTGTTGAATTGTTGAACAGTGACAATAACAGATAAAAGAGATGGTGCCTCACTGGTTGTCCCTCATTTTGTGACAGGAGGCCACATAAGTTGCAGCCAAAGTCAAACATTCGGTTTTCTCCCTGAGTATGTAGGGGACCTTTTCGAGATTATTATAAGTTGGGAATTTGGGTAACATTTTTTTTTTTTTTTAAAAAATTGTGTCTAATTTCCTCCTGTTTTTTTGTGCTCTCTCTCTCTCTCTCTCTCTCTCTCTCTCTCTCTCTCTCTCACACTCACACTCACACTCACACTCACACTCACACTCACAGCTCAGCTCATTAATGATGCAGGACCTCGCAATGTTTATCACGCCATCGCCTGGTCTTTGTGTGTTCTTCCATGAAATTAAAGTTTTTAAGCTCGTGTTTAATCGGGGAGGTTGAAAAGTGCTGTGTTCACAGAACGTTCACGAAACGTTGGGAGTGCATGGGAGCAGCAGCCATTCATAATGGTGAGAATGATTTCAAAATAATTAAAACAACAGGTGCTGCTCTCCCAGTGTACAGCTGTGGGGCTGCATGCCTTCATCCTCTCAGTCCTCCAACATCCATTTGCATTGTTTACAGTCTGGGGAAGATAAATGATCTTGGGGCCAAAATGGCCAACAAAATCTAAATTGGTGTTCTCTTCATCTGAGCTTATCTGGGGAGGGTGGATTAATAACCAAGCAAGGACATACCCATGTATGGGTGCAAAGAATTTATGTAAAATAAAAATAAAATCAATAACAAAAACAAAAAAAAACATTACTATATAAAATATGATGATGACATTGAAGATGATGATAGCAGCATGGATAGTGTGGTCAGCACTGGCAGGTGTGATAGCAGCATGGTTACTGTGGTCAGCACTGGCAGGTGTGATAGCAGCATGGTTACTGTGGTCAGCACTGGCAGGTGTGATAGCAGCATGGTTACTGTGGTCAGCACTGGCAGGTGTGATAGCAGCATGGTTACTGTGGTCAGCACTGGCAGGTGTGATAGCAGCATGGTTACTGTGGTCAGCACTGGCAGGTGTGATAGCAGCATGGTTACTGTGGTCAGCACTGGCAGGTGTGATAGCAGCATGGTTACTGTGGTCAGCACTGGCAGGTGTGATAGCAGCATGGTTACTGTGGTCAGCACTGGCAGGTGTGATAGCAGCATGGTTACTGTGGTCAGCACTGGCAGGTGTGATAGCAGCATGGTTACTGTGGTCAGCACTGGCAGGTGTGATAGCAGCATGGTTACTGTGGTCAGCACTGGCAGGTGTGATAGCAGCATGGTTACTGTGGTCAGCACTGGCAGGTGTGATAGCAGCATGGTTACTGTGGTCAGCACTGGCAGGTGTGATAGCAGCATGGTTACTGTGGTCAGCACTGGCAGGTGTGATAGCAGCATGGTTACTGTGGTCAGCACTGGCAGGTGACTTTTTGCTGCTTTAAAGTTTACTGTCCAGAGTCATGGCAATGGGTGTGTATGTTTGTGTGTGTACGTGTGTTTATGTGTGTGTGTGTGTTTGTGTCATTCACCCCCCCTCGCCCAAAACAAAGGACTTTATTTAGGGGGGGCGGGTGCATGTCATATAATGGATTATGCTTTGCTGAACTAATCATCATTTAGTTGCACTAAATGAAGATTGTCTTGTGGGAGGACTTGATGGTCGGTTTCAGAAAGAATCCAAACTAACTAAAAGTGGTTTTTTCACAGGTGATGGGCAATAGATTGAGCAGTGTCTTTAGCCTTGAGGAGTCAAGGGGACTTGACTTGACTGTACGAAAGGTTAAAAAAAAGAGACCACCCCAATTCTGAAAAGCGTCTTCAGATGACCCCTAGATGGCACTGCAGTCAAGAGCAACACGCGCAACGTTGCAGGAACGGAGAAAGGATGGAGTACTTTCCAGAATACTTTCACTCTTTACCTGCACACCTCCTCCCACACAGTGAAATGTGGCATCTCCCAAAACCCTACACCAAATCTCTTGATATTGAACGAGGCGCTGATGTGAACTGTCTAAATAAACTACAAATCTGGAACTAAAAATACCCTGACATATATTTTGTTTTTGCATTCTAATCCATATTGCAACTTGGAGGGGAAAAAACAAAGGCAAATATGTCTCCTTAACCAATTCCACAAGCTGTGATTGGAGGGACATTTTTCTTCATTTGCATGAGCCGTGTGCCAGCCGACCCGTGCTCTGCCCCCCCCCCCCTCTATTATCTGCACGAGGCTCCTCTCGTCTCGTTTACTATGAGGAAACGCAGTACAGAAATGAAGTGTGACAGCTTGGCAGGCCCCTGCATCAGAGATTTAACACTCTCCTTTCCAGAGTGACAGCGTGTCATCTCTATCAGCACTCCAGCAGCACTCTGGTTTCACTCCCCAAACCCCCCCCCCCCCCATCCATCCTTTTTTCTCCCTGTCCCTCCCTCCCATCCACCCCTCCATTCTCTCCCTCTCTAACCCACCCACCCCTCCTTTCTCTCCCTCTCTCTCTTACCCACCCCTCCCTTTCTCTCACTCTCCCCCACCCCTTTCTCTCTCTGTCCCTCTCACTCTCTTTTTCTCTTTCCCAACACCCCCATCTTCTCTCCCTGTCTCTCTCACTCTCTCTTTCTCTCCCTTCCTCCCACCCTCTCTTTCTCATCCCATCTCCTCCTCTGTGATTGGCCAGGGGAGTCTCTCGGAATATGCTGCCCCAGTCGGGAGCCATCTGTGGTCACCTGCACTCTGATGTCCATAAGCCAGCTCTCTCAGCTGTTGGGATAGTGACGAGGGAAAAGACCCGGCCTTATTAAATGAAGAGTTAAGGTATCTCTCTGCCCCCAGCAGCTCCAGTCCTCATGGTGCTATCAGTGGCTTTATGCCCCAGCGTGCCCCAGGGCTGTTTCTAGACTGCTTTGATTGGGGGGGGGGGGATTTGGCTTTGGGGCAGGCGAAGCCACCCCCCCCCCCCCTGAGAAACGGCCCTGGCGCTCCCTCCCCATTCCCCCTTTATCTTGTGTAGTACAGTCCAGTGACAGTCTCTTGAATGTTGGATTTTTCCCAGGTCTATACACACTCACACACACACACACACACACGCAAACACACGCATGCATGCATTTGGCGAGAGGCAGGAATACCCCCTGGGCGAGTCACCGATCTATCGCAGAGCATCGTTCCCTCACACACTCTCTGCGTACACATACCAACAGGGAATGTAGAGTCTCCAGTTAGCCTAACCTGCATGTCTTTTGCACTGTGGGAGGAAACCGGAGTACCTGGAGGAAACCCACGCGAACACGGGGAGAACATTCAAACTCCACACAGAAAGGCCCCTGACCTGGATTCGAACCCAGGGCCCTCTTGCGGTGAGGCGACAGTGCCATCCATACATATTATCTAAAAGTAATTTTATTTCATCACTCTCTCTCTCATTTTCTCTCACCACTTCTCTAAGGTTTTTGAAAAACCGGCCGTCACAACGGCTGTCTTGTTTCCCCATGAAAAGGTCACGGCTTCCCTCGCTCCATCACATATGGAGAAAGTAGCAGAGGGTGCGTGTCGCCGTCCGTCTCGCTAGATCTCCCTGTCCTGGAGGTGCCACAGATAACCCTTGTGACCCTGCTCCAGTAGGAACGTTTGGGCCTGATCCACACACACTGCACGGCCCCAGAGTTAATGGGGCAAAACAAGGGCTATCCCATCATCAGGAGTGAGATGGACACCCTGGACGAGCATTGGTTACAGATGCACCAGGAGGTTCTAGGCTTGAATCCTGGGGATGAGAACCTGTGGTTTCATTAAGTGCAGAACTAATGATCCTTAGTAAGTCAATTCATAGCACATGACAAGATGTCTTACCAGTGGAAACAGTTACATTCCTTGGGAGTTTTACCAAACAAACAAAAGAAATGTCATCGTGTTCGTAAAGCAACCGTTGAATAAAAAGTAAATCGAGGAGCAATGCCCGGAAGATTCATATATGGTTAGAAAAAATTTGTTTAAGAGAAGATAAATATAAGTGCTTCATTGAAGCAAGCCATCGCTAGCAATAGCACGTGGGTGATAAATTGAGTTATTAAGGACATGAAATAGGAGTACAGAATGAAAAACCATCGGCAAATTCAAAGGTTTGTGTTTACTTTTATTTCCGCCAAGTAAAACACATTTATAGCACGCCATGCGCAAGATAAACAAAGGAATAATGCAGCTGGATCCCCAACACGAGTGTCAATGAGCACAGCTCTCCGTCTCCTTCCTCTGCCGCCACTTTAACAGCCTGCGAACCGCACTGAACTTCGCTAATAATAGCCAGCGCCTGGGTGTGCCGCCCAGCTTCTCACAGTCTTAATCAGAAGAAGGCGACATTAAATGACATTAGACGCTGCGCAGCTCTACTGTCGCATTTTACTTATTTAGCTTGACTAATTTTTGCAATAGCCTAATTTTATTTATTTATTTTGTGGACGTGATCAACTATCATATCATGCTATGCCGTTTAGTTTATGATAGTAGGCCTACTATTTCATTTTTTGTGTACACACACACACACACACACACACACACACACAGCTTATTTGCAGAGAAGCATCTTCAGAAGATACTATAGAAATGATGTATACATTATTAATTACAATAAGAACCATTTGTCCTGCAAGCATTCAACATGTGGGAGCTTTACTCCCATTAATATATGTGCAGTTGACTGTGATCTGATTAATTACTTTTGTGCTCAATGGAAATTAATAAATGAGCATTCCTGAGAGGATAGTGAGAGTGTGTGATAAGATATGCACCTGATATCTACATAGTGTACTTATTAATACTTATTAAACACTGGTTTCTCTTCTGTCTTCTGATGGCAATGATAAGGATCATTATGATTGTGGTTAGAAGAGTAGAATGCCCTACTGAGTTTATTATTATTGTGGTCAATGATATTTTAAAAAAATACATACAAATGCAGGCACACTGTAATACATTTTTTTTACTATTTATCTGATGGTACAATAATGCCAGCACAATGAAACATAATTCAAATAATACAAACAAAACATAAAATGATGATAACGCTAGTGGGCAAGGCTAGGGTTAAGAGCAATGATTCCAAAGCTAGTTTGTTTAGTATGCAGATAACACACTAAACACACCCGTGACTGATCACACTAACAACTGATAGGCAGCTCAACTGAACGGATTAAATAACCAAGATATTCCTGCAAATATTGCTGTTCTTCCATGTGTTTCTGTCATCCAGCAGTTGTTACATGCTACATCTCTCTCTCTCTCTTTCTCAATTCAATTCAATTCAATTCAATTCACTTAGCTTTATTGGCATGACAAGACATTACATAGCCATGTTGCCAAAGCATAGTGCATTAAAACAGTCCAAGACATACTAACTAGACATATTATCTAACACTGAAGAATACAGAACAGCAAAGACTACAAACTAACTTTCAGTCAGCGCAGTTGTACTCCGAGGATCGGGGTTCGCGCCCCAGACCTGCCATTTTCCGAGCATGGCCGGCGCCCTGTGGGAGCAGCAATTGGGGGCGGGTGCTTCCGGGGGGGGGGGGGGGGGGGCTCGGAGAGAATCGCTAACAAAAATAAGGCCCGGGCGAGTTGATCACAGTCAGAGAGCTTGGGGGGGAGCGCCCCTGTAAGACGAGGGCGGGCTCTTTCCTACTACGGGCTGACGGGTTGTTTAGCAGTTGTTCTCTAGCGGTTGTTGCATGGGGGGGGGAATTAATTAATAGGGGGGGTTCAATTGAAAAAAAAAAAAAAAAAAAAAAAAAAAAAAACAAAAAAAAGAACTTAACAATAATGGAAAAATATAATAAAATACAATTAAAAATAATAATAATAATTAATGGCAATGACACAACTAAATCAAGTAATTGAATTAATAAATAAATGTGGAAATGTTTGTACATTGATTCCTGTCACTCACTGTCCCTAAGACGATGGCAGGCAGTTATATATTGTGCCGCCAGGTCACAGCACGTCCTAAGAGGATGGAGAGTTTTTGGATGTTTGTTAAATTTTTAAATTTAACTTTGGTTTATTTTGTGAAAGTATTTATTTCTAATTTGAGTGTATTTTTCACATTTTGTGACAAAGTGCAGCTCTGTCTCAACTTTGTTGAGATAGCAATGTTTGCACAGCCTTTCTTCCTTTGGAAGCCATGCTTGCCCATGTCGGCCTTTTTCGATGGTCAAGCTGTACTCACTGAGCCTGTACTTCGTCAAGGTAGTTCTTAGTTTCTTGTCAGTCACCGTGGTAAGATATTCTGCCATGGGGTACTGTCTTTTTAGGGCCAAATAGCATTGCATTTTGCTTTGAGCTTGTGTTTGTGTGTCCCAATAGGTGGTGTAGTTTTGTTTGTGTTGTGCTATAATTTGATTGACTCTAATTGAATGTATGGTGATGCTGTCCTGAGGCTTTACGGTGTTAGGGGTGGTTAGTGAACTGGCCTCGGGACCAGCTGTGTGAAAAGACTCTTTACTTTGCACAGCTCTTGGCATTGCAGGGCTTTGTAATGATAAGAGTGGGGGTCGCTATTTTTTAGATGTATCCAAAATTTAATTGCCCCCTTTTGTATCTTGATTAGTAATGGATATTGGCCTAATTCTGCCCTGCATGCATTGTTTGTAGTTTTTCTCTGTACTTGTAGTAGATTTTTACAGAGTTCTGCATGCAGGGTTCCAATTTGATGTTTGTCCCATTGGTCGAAATCTTGTTTTGTAAGCGGACCCCACACTTCACTGCCATATAGGGCAATTGGTTTGATTATTGATTCTAATAGTTTTAGCCAAATTTTAATTGGAATTTGTAGTTGGATTTGACGTTTTATGGCATAGAATGGCCTGCGTGCTTTCTCTTTCAGTTCGTTCACTGCCAGGTTGAAATTTCCTGTAGAACTTATTTTCAGGCCTAAATAGTTATCATTTGTACAGTGTTCAATTACTTTTTTCCCTATTGTGAAGTTGTATCTAGCTTCCTGAGATCTGGATCTTTTTTGAAAAATCATTATTTTAGTCTTTTTCATGTTTATTGCCAAGGCCCAGGATTGGAAATACTGCTCCAACAGATCCAGGCTCTGCTGTAATCCATGTTCAGTGGGTGACAGCAGCACCAGGTCCTCTGCATAGAACAGGAGTTTAATTTTGGTGTCATGTAGAGTGAGGCCAGGGACTGAAGATTTATCTAACATAGTTGCCAGATTGTTGATATAAATAATAAATAGAGTTGGACTTAAACTGCAGCCCTGCTTCACTCCACGCCCCTGTGTTAAGAAATCTGTTCTTTTGTTGCCAATTTTAATGCAGCACATATTGCCTGTGTATATTGTTTTAATAATGTCATATATTTTACCCCCTACACCACTTTCAATAATTTTGTAGAATAAGCTTTTATGCCAGATTGAATTGAAAGCTTTTCGGAAGTCTATAAAACAAGCAAATATTTTGTTTTTTTCTTGGTTGACATGTTTCAATCAGGATGTGTAGGGTGTAAATATGGTCACACGTGCGGTGATTTGGTAAAAATCCTATTTGACTTTTACTCAAGACATTGTGCTCATTAAGGAAGGTCTTGAAGTCTAGAATTATTCATATAAATAAAAGTAAATCAATCATTGTTGCCAAAGCAGTACAGTATACAACACATATTTATAGAAAATAATAATAATAATAAATAAATTAATATATACACATGGTACAGTAAGTGATGATATGTGGTTTTTATATGAATTACATATTATATAAGTGGATAAAGTTCATAAATAAATAAAAATAATGATAACAAATCAAAAAATAATAATAATCAAAACTTTTAAGAAGTAGAGTGAACATTTTATATACAAAAATATTATAATTACTCAAAAATAAATAAATAAATAAAATAATACAAATAAATAATAAATAAAATACAATTTTCTAGAACTGATCAGATTGGGACTATGTTACATTGTTAATTAATAAATTTTCTCCCTCTTAATTCATGGCAGTCACGTATTGTGCAGAGAGTTCCATTAACTCTGGCACTTCTCCCAAACATATCTGTAATTGTTCATCTTGTGTTTCGCTGTCGTATGATGCTATTTTATTTTTAACTTTACATAGGAAAGCTTCTCTTAAAGAAACATATGAGGAGCAGGAGAGGAGAAAGTGCAATTCTGTCTCTATTTCTCCTGATCCACAATGTTCTCTCTCTGGGCTTCCACGTTTTCCTATGGCACCCTTTTTCTATGTCCAGATTATGGTCACTGAGTCTGTACATTATTAAAGTGTTAATAATTTTGGATTTTTTATATTAACAAGGTACTGTGCTAATGTATATTTTCTGTTCAGTGATCGATAGCGTTCCAATTTGTTAATGTAGTTTATTTCGTTCATCCAATTACCAATGTCATTATTTTTGTTCTTGTTATCCATTGTTTTTAGTTCTGTTTTTGAAAGAGTATGGAGGTCATTGTTTTAAAGATGGTACGTATCTTTAATATGTTTCAGGGGGTCTGTCTCTGGGCAGAGGCAGTTACTCGTGAATGCTCTGTGCTGGTAGGATTCAGAATCAGCTTTTACTAAGTGAGCCTGGAGTTTAATAGCCCTTTTCATCATGGGGAGGGGCAAAGGGAGTTTACCCAGTTCTTCTCTGCAGGCATGGTTTGGGCTATTTCTATGAACCTTTAGGATGTCTTTGCAGAACTCAAGGTGTAGATTTTCGATGGGATTTGTGTTCCGTGATGTGCATTTTATATTAAGAGGTGGGCCCCATATCTCACTCCCATATAAAATAATAGGTTGAATGACATTATTTAATATTTTAAGCAAAATTTTAATTGGAGGATTGAATTTGTTTAATGACCTTCTGATACTATAATAGGCCCTACGTGCTTTATCTGTCAATGCATGTATAGCTTTGTCGAACCTTCCAGAAGCACTGATTATTATCCCAAGATAATTGTACTCCATAGTGTGCTGTAATTTGATTTCTCTTATAGTAAATTGGTATCTGGATCCCTGTGATCTGGCCTTTTTTTGAAACACCATAATTTAGTTTTTTTCCGGGTTAATTTTCAGTGCCCAACCTTGACAATAGTTCTTGAGCAATTCCAGGTTCTGTTGTAACCCGTCTTCTGTAGGGGACATCAAGACTAGGTTATCTGCATACATAAGGAATTTGATTTATTTTCCTTGTAAATGTAGTCCAGGACTAGGAGATTTTTCAAGTGTAGTTGCCAATTTGTGAATGTACGTATATGTTGAACAGGGTAGGTGATAAGTTGCAGCCCTGGTGAACTCCTCGCCCTTGATTGAAATATTCTGTATTTTTGTAGGTTATATAGGTTATATATTAGGTCATATAGTTTTCCACCTACGCCACTTTGAAAGAGTTGAAAAAGTAATCCGTTGTGCAAAATTGAATCAAAAGCCTTTTTTATATCTACAAAGCAGGCAAATATCTTTTCTCTGTTTTTGTTGTGGACGTGATTCTTGATAAGGGTATGTAAAGTGTAAATACTCTCTCTCTCTCACTTTCATTATTATGTGAGTAATTGTGATTGGCTGGTTTGGAGTGCAGACATTTCTGTCATAGGTCCATGTTTACGAGGGCTCACTGCTTTTGCCTGGCCCCGTCACTTCCCTCCCTTCCCCTCCTGACTCTCTTTCCCTCTCTCCTTTCCCGTCATTCTTTCTCTCACAGTATCTCTCTCCTCCTCCTCTCCCCCCTCCCTCCTCCCTCTCTCTTCTCATCAGCATGCAGTTACATACCTGGCTGGCCGCACGCTGGCAGGAGCCGAAGTTGTGAGATGGGATTGCATTTTTGTGAAGCGACTGAAAGAGATTAAGTAGCAGGTAAGAAAGACGGTTTCCAGGGAGGGTCCTGTGCAGGGGTCACAGTGTCCCACTGCCAGGGGTCAGCACCCCTGCTTCCCGCACCCCACTGAAGGGTGGACCTCAACCAAAGGAGGGGGTCCCAGACACCTGCCATCACCAATGAAGGAGATAGGCCGGTGCCTGCTGAGGTAATGGGTCCCTGCCACCCCTCTCAGTGTGGGGGAGAAGGAGGGTGAGGGCAGGGGGAGATATAGAAGGGTGCTTTTGAAATAGCACATCTGAAGGCTCCCCTTTCCCCCCTCAGAATACAAATGAGGCCTAGTTCTGCTATTGTTATTATTGGAGTCATAAGACTGGGCTATGGCTGACTCTCTCTGGGGGGGTCAGGGCTGTGTTCAGTCAGGTGATGCTTAGAACGAGGAGGGAGGAAAAGGATTCTGCTGGGGATCAGACAACATCGCAGAACACTTGTAACTGAAGTGGCTTTTTATCTGATTGACATACGCAATGGATTTTGGCTTGTGAAATGAAGCTAAATACAATTTATATTTCAAAGTAATAGATACATGTAGAGCAACATTGCTGTGCTTATTGTTTTTAAAATTCTAATTCATCATTATGAAACTGAACTCTTGCTTGGTTCCTTTGATTACTAATTTAGACATACTAACTCACAGCAGCACTTAATGAGATTTTTTACGACTGTAATCAAAACATCATCTATCCAAATTTTGATTTAAATAAAGTAATGATTTTCATTAAAGAATTCCAGCTGGCCATGATTGAAGTAGCAACAGGGGTCTTTTGATCTTTGAAATTGATTATATCACACTACCAAAAATTAGTTTCTCTACAACAGTGACAGTTAATGTGTAAGCACATAGCTACGATTTTGTGTACAACTCTAGATAGTCATTAGTTCTTGCACCCAACGTTTACAAATAAATTGAACCAAAGAGATTATGACTTTCCTCATAAGCCTCTCGTTGAACCGTTCATATCCAAACATTTCTAGTCCAGCCCATAGAATTAAATAAGAATTTAGTCCAGGGTTTAGTACACAGAACTGTGGTTTAATTTGACCTAATGTCACTTCATCTAGCGTTGTCACAATGGCTCTCGCGAGAGTTCACGTCTCCATAGAGACGCCCATATACAAGCGTTGCCTGGTTCACTAACTTATTGTTGAAGTAACGTAAGATAACGTTAAAAACGAACGCTTTTGTCCACAGTTTAAGGAAAAAACCAAGACAACTTTGAGGTAAATATCTAGATTAATTATTGATTGTTGATTATATGCACATTTCTTTGAAAGTATGATGGCTATGTTTGGTATTTTAAATATCTGCCAAAGGTAATTTCATTTCGAGTGTGCGTGCTGTCAAAAAACGGGTGCAACGTTAAAAGCTAAAAGTCAGAGGCTAGACTAACGTTACTGCTAGTCGCACATAACAAGCAAACGTTCACAATGAAACCATCAAACAACAGCACAAACTATTTAGTTAATGTTAGCTTTAACTGGGTCTGTTATGTGGTCATTCAAAGCATTTTACGTTACTACGTTAGCTTGCTATCTAACAGTTATCAGTCGAAGGTAACCAGTAAGTTACCGTAATAACGTTACTCAGCACAAACATTTTGAGGAGCCTAACACGGCAGGTAATGTTAACGTTAGTTAGCAACCTAGAATCAATCAAATATTTTTCAAGGTGGCTATAAGTCAGCTATTTGACTGAACATTAACGATACAATCATTTTTTTATTTGATATTTACCATGTGTTTTATGAGGGATTTGATCTTACCACGACTCATGTTAATCGTGTTTTTATTATAGGAAGGAATAAACCCCAAAGACATACTTGGAATCCAATGTCAAGAACAGACATGAATTTAAATTATTTTGTGGTTGTTCCCAACAATCCCACATCAATGAAGATGAAAGGCAGGTCTGTGCATCAATGTGTCTGTATCTGTGTTATTTCTGTAGATAACTTTAAATCAAGGTCAAACAAATAAATAAGTAAACAAAGGTTCCACCATAATACAGCTTATATTTGCTCAATTACAATTTTATCTGCTTCCAAAATGGAAAAAAAAAGGTATTGAATAGTTTTTCAATTAAGTATTGGAAATTGTACTGAATCAATGACCTTTATTCTGAGCTGTACATATTCCTCTTTGTCAAACGTTTAACTCCGGCTTCCCTCCGACTGTGTGCTGGGGCACATTGGGGAGGTGTATTGACTGATGTGACTGACGTGGTCTGGTGTTCTTCCCTAGGAGCCTTCCAGAGGTGCAATTGGACGCTGTGCAGCTGGATCAAGAGAGCAGAATCATTGAGAACCGTCTGCAGCAGCTACGAGAGGACATGAGCCGGGAAAAAGAGGAGAGAGAGTGAGTGAGGAGGAGAGAGAGAAGAGGGAACAGAAGGCAGAGGGGGAGTGAGAGAGAGAGAGAGAGAGAGTGAGTGAGGAGGAGGAGAGAGAAGAGGGAACAAGGCAGAGGGGGAGTGAGAGAGAGTGAGAGAGAGTGAGTGAGGAGGAGGAGAGAGAAGAGGGAACAAGGCAGAGGGGGAGTGAGAGAGAGAGAGTGAGTGAGGAGGAGAGAGAGAAGAGGGAACAGAAGGCAGAGGGGGAGTGAGAGAGAGAGTGAGTGAGGAGGAGAGAGAGAAGAGGGAACAAGGCAGAGGGGGAGTGAGAGAGAGAGAGAGAGAGTGAGTGAGGAGGAGAGAGAGTGAAGAGGGAACAGAAGGCAGAGGGGGAGTGAGAGAGAGAGTGAGTGAGGAGGAGAGAGAGAAGAGGGAACAAGGCAGAGGGGGAGTGAGAGAGAGAGAGTGAGTGAGGAGGAGAGAGAGAAGAGGGAACAAGGCAGAGGGGGAGTGAGAGAGAGAGAGTGAGAGTGAGTGAGGAGGAGAGAGAGTGAAGAGGGAACAGAAGGCAGAGGGGGAGTGAGAGAGAGAGTGAGTGAGGAGGAGAGAGAGAAGAGGGAACAGAAGGCAGAGGGGGAGTGAGAGAGAGAGTGAGTGAGGAGGAGAGAGAGAAGAGGGAACAGAAGGCAGAGGGGGAGTGAGAGAGAGAGAGAGAGAGTGAGTGAGGAGGAGAGAGAAGAGGGAACAGAAGGCAGAGGGGGAGTGAGAGAGTGAGTGAGTGAGGAGGAGAGAGAGAAGAGGGAACAGAAGGCAGAGGGGGAGTGAGAGAGAGAGTGAGTGAGGAGGAGAGAGAGAAGAGGGAACAGAAGGCAGAGGGGGAGTGAGAGAGAGAGTGAGTGAGGAGGAGAGAGAGAAGAGGGAACAGAAGGCAGAGGGGGAGTGAGAGAGAGTGAGGAGGAGAGAGAGAAGAGGGAACAGAAGGCAGAGGGGGAGTGAGAGAGAGTGAGGAGGAAAGAGAGAAGAGGGCAGAAATAAGGGGGAGTAATGGGAGTGAGAAACCAGAGGACAAAACTGGAGTAAGAAGAGAAGGATTGAGAAAGGATGTAAATGAGAAAGGAGAGATTGTGAGAGAGGGAAGCAGTGAGATTGAGAGGGAGAGAAAGAGGGGGAAGAGAGAAAGAAAGATAGAGAGAGAAACTGAGAGGAAAAAAGAAAGAATAACGATCAGTAAGAAATGGTATTGCATTAGGGAGGAGAAAACTGTGTGTGTGTGTGTGTGTGTGTGTGTGTGTGTGTGTGTGTGTGTGTGTGTGTGTGTGTCTTAGTATGCGAGCGAGAGAGAGAGTGAAATTACAAGGTGAGTGATAGATGCAGCCTTACACCCCCTGGTAAAACTAATATTGCTCTAACACAGTGTACATGAGCTATTCTGGGTAGTTTTAATGCAGCGTCTATGGTTATTCAGATGTTTCTCAATAGGAGAGCGGTAATGAACATGAAGAGAAGACGTCAGTAATGACCTTCACTGTGTGGAGATTAGACCGATATCCCAGGGAGCCAGGAAGAATTGAGTTACCCATTTCTGGTTCAGCCCTGCATATTCTGTGGCAGACATTTTGAGAGAAATCAAGTTTGCTTGGGGCTAATAAGGGGCGAAACATAATTTTTTCCTCAAAACAAACAGATCACAAGAATTATTAATGCATTTTTTTTTTAGCACACCCTTCTTTCCATTAATAACATTAAGATGTGACCCATGGGCCACAGCTATGTAAATTATGGAGAGGCCCTTTCGTGTGTAAATCTGAGTATACGACGGTATAACTCACGCGGAGAGGACCCGACAGGCACAAGGCAGACTGCATACATCATGCGCTCTGAGGCGCGCGCGCACACACTCAATCATAATAAATTGCGTCGAAAATCTGGAGGGAAATAAACACCAAGGTGAGTTTGTCTCAACATAACACGTATGCTTTGTTGCCGTGAAATTCATACATCACCACGTGCAAGTTAACGCCGGGTAATGGGATGAAGATGTATCCGGGAGGCGTTCTCGCAGAGCACTTCCCGGGAAGCGCTCCGCTAATTAAAAAAAACTCACGCCTCGCACATTGAGGATATTGAACGGCGGCCTTGGATTACAAACAAATACGCGCGGAAGCGGTGAAGTACCGCGACGGTAAGGGGGCGGGTCGCCGACTGATGTCGGGAAAATAGAAGTGCAAAAACGGCAACGCATTCCAATCATATTCCCGCTTATAAAGAGGACGTCGGGGGTAGCGAGTCTCCGTTCACCGGCTGCGCCCCATCCCGTAAAACAGCGGCTAGGTTTTCCGGGGCTGCGGAGGTGCGCTGAACCCGCGTTGCCGTGGGCGTGGCATGTCGTTATTTATCTTACGCTCCCATGTTCGCACGCTTGTTAAAGGATGCCAATGACCTTATGTTGCTGGCAGTTACAGATGCATTTTGTGCTGAAATGCACAACATGTCTGCAATATGTAAAATAAGGAGAAGCTCCATGCTGAGTCCAGTATGGAGATGTACTGTGCTGTGTAGGCGACAGCCTTTTTGCGCTGTAGAGATTCACTGTTTTTTGCATTACACTAGTATGCCGTTCTAGGGTTCTGCACCAACTGACAGCCTCATCCTCCCCTCGTCTAATCTCAAAATGATCGCTTCTTACTTATTTGTCTTCCTTCCCTCTTCTGCCCAAGCTAATCTCCCTCCTTTTTTATTGCTTCCATTCTCGCCTCCTTATCTCGACTCCTTACTGAGGCCGGATCCCAAAATAAGGCAAGGCGACACTAAGCTGTACTGTGAGTTTACGCCGTAGAAAAATCAGGTCTGAAGCCGATGCTAAAGTTGAGAGATACTCAAAAACGTTGAAAACAACAGCAGCCGTCGTGGCTTTGTTTACCTGTTACCATGGCAGCTTTGTGATGACGAGGCAGAAAGGCAGGTCAGGGTGCTTCAGTGTACATGTTTACATTCCTGGTTTAGGCTCAGTGTGGCATCACGCAGTTGCTCTGACCCAGTAGACCTTGGGCGCCATGGCAGGCAGAGCTGGGTGACTGAGCTCCTTAGTGATGCACTTGAGCAGATAAACAACTCATGGCCAAAAGCAGGCTTCAGCAAGGAGACGTGACTAACTGTGCTGCTTATTCCTTTAATTATGAATTAGCCCTTCAACAATATTTGATCACTTTAGGCACAGTATTTACTTATTTTGATGTATGGTTGCCTGCTTGTGAGTGTTATTTTGTGTGTCTGTGCTTGTGCGTGTGTGTATGTATTTCAGTGTGATGACCTCATCTGTGTGTGTTTTTGTGTGTGGGAAGGGGGGGGTCACATGACACCTCTCGTGAGACATTCTCTCCGATGATGTAATGCAGTCGACTCGGCTCACGGTTTCTGACTCGTCACAAGGACACGGTGTCAGCCACTGCTGCTGTGGCTAGCTCAGCACAGAGCAACGTGTTTGCTCTCTCATCACCTGATGCTACACTGCACCCTCACTGCTCACAAAACTTTCCTACCTCTAAACCTCAGGGTCTGCTTTTTTCAGTGCCACAGACGAGAAATCCTGCACTTCAATACATTCCCCCGCGCACAATGAGTACGCCCAAGGGCTCCAACATCCAACATGTCATTTTTTAACAGTCTAGCGAGAGTAACATTGTGCTTGCTCTTTCCTCTTTTCAGAAAGTCTGGTGGGTTTCGCTGGAAGTCGGTAAAATCCACTTCTCACGGCGTGACCAAAGCCAAGGAGAATAGCTTTCAAAAGGCAAGTCCCTTCAGAATCACACACTTTAACGATGCCCCCCCCAAGCCATTTAACCGCGACTGCGGGTTGTGTAAACACGCCCAGGTAAAGAGAGAGGTCTGTGTACACTCCAGAGCGGGAATCGGACACAGGCTGGAGAGCCACTGTAATCCAGCCCGGGAATTCTCCAGGTCCGAACCACAAAGACAAAAAACAAACAAAGAATCACGATACCCACAGAGCAAAAGGAACTGCATTCCAGTGAAGATTGCATTGCTGTTTTAAGCAGAGCGTAAATGCACTTGTTTCACGGCAGAATATTGGCGGTACATTCTGTAATGCATTTTTTAATGACTGGCTTTCTCCAGCTGTCAGCAGGGAAGGTGAAGATGAGGGTTCTTAAAGGCGAGCCAGAAGGTACGTACAGCGTGCCAAGCATTCGGCTCTATGGGAAAATACAGCTAGATTTCGTACTCAACCTTGTTTACAGAGCTGGGGAAATTCAGGTCAAGGCTGTGCCCGGAGGGCAGTTGAAGCCATGCGGTCTGACCTTTGACCTCTGACCTCTGTACCATGTCTGTTCTGTGAGCAGAGCCGGGCAGGCCGACAGGGAAAGCGCCAAGGCCGCCGCCGGTGGAGCAAGCGGCCAGCAGGAAGCCCAGGCTGAAAGGGAAGCCCTGCGGTCAGTGTGAGGCCAGGGCGGCCAGGCTGGTGGGTGGCTCCTTTTTAAATGACCTCTGCTACCTGTATAGTGCTTCTGCTGCTGGCCCTGCGCATACATGCTGTATGAATTAGTGAGAGAGCCGGGGGCTGGAAGTTAATCTTCCTCTGCCAGGGAAGCGCATCGCTACTGAAGAGCTACTGAAGAGTCCTGCTTCTTCTCGTCATTCACTCCACCTGCGTAGCTAATGTGCCGTCAACTCCAATTCACTCCAATCTGATTGTTACTCTCACACAGAGTATTATCAGTATTATCACCACCTGCTCCACCCTCACAGCTAACAGTATTATCACCACCTGCTCCACCCTCACAGCTAACAGCATTATCACCACCTGCTCCACCCTCACAGCTAACAGCACTATCACCACCTGCTCCACCCTCACAGCTAACAGCACTATCACCACGTGCTCCACCCTCACAGCTAACAGCACTATCACCACGTGCTCCACCCTCACAGCTAACAGCACTATCACCACCTGCTCCACCCTCACAGCTAACAGCACTATCACCACCTGCTCCACCCTCACAGCTAACAGCATTATCACCACCTGCTCCACCCTCACAGCTAACAGCACTATCACCACCTGCTCCACCCTCACAGCTAACAGCACTATCACCACGTGCTCCACCCTCACAGCTAACAGCACTATCACCACCTGCTCCACCCTCACAGCTTAAGACTGCACATTCCCCACTAGGGCTGGGCGATGTCTATAAAAGTAATATCACGTTATTGTCACGTGAAACATTTTGATTTACGATACTCTGCCCCCCAAGATATCCTGCACCCTCAGGTAATCAGATTCATTGGTGCCGGAAAGTAGGAAATTCCGGATAGTAGAATGAGCCCCAAAGATAACGTAGGAGCTGTATACTGTATTAGTTTGGTATTTTTTGTTGTTTAAAGCCAATTTATTATAAAAATATTAATTTCTAAGTGTATTGCTCTACGGCCCCACCTGCTGGAACAACTTTACTGAACCTGCTATTTTTATATGTTGTGAAATTATAATTTTTTTACTGTATTTGTATAATGTCTTCATCAACAAAATAAAGGTACTGGTGTATTTGTTAACTAAGCTCCCGATCAGCGCGGGATATTTGAACTTGTTCTTTAGGTGTATTTTCTAATTTTTTATTGTTATTTTTTTAAATGACATATTATTAATTATTCCCTCTGTGGAACAGATAGTCAGTGGGCAGATTACATTTGAAATAGAATGGCGGATAGTAGAGGTTTACTCTAATTCCATACAATGCCATGTAATTGTTCGTAGCCCTATGGAAAAAATGTGCCAGTTAAAATTTAATGAAAAAAATTTAATATTTTATTCTTTAAAAAAATGTATTAACCTCTCCTGGTCTTGGCTGTTACATACTTCTGCGCCCCATTTTGGTTTAATTGTTGCGATTTTGCGTTAGCTTGTTTTATTTAATTTATTTATTTTAACTTTTTAATTTAATATGTAATAGCCTGTTCTGGTGTTACTGCCCATTATAATTGTTTTATTGAGATGAAGCATTGAGTTTTAAGATAAGCCAACAATTAGAAATTCACATGTAGACATTACAACACTGTCCGCTTCATTCATTTGTTTTTTATAAATAACCTGTTTTCTAAATTTAGTTTTTATATTATTTATTTTTTATTGGTGGACCCATGTTAGATAAAAAGAAAGACGTAACTTCAGGAATAGGCGATATTGCAAAAATCACAAAACACCTTAATAACGATGGATGAGTGAGCGAGGAAGAGAGTGATAAAGGCCTTTTTGACGATAGGCTCTGATGTTGCAAGATGCGTCACTCTTGCCTTTTTTGCCATGCTTAATTTGCCTGATATAGCCCAAGTTTGTTTATCTTGAACAGGTTATTGCAAAGCAATGAATGTATGGCTCTCCGTTGTGCATTCCACTATGAGGGACTATGCATTTTCAAAGTGCAGTACCTGCAGGTGGAAGCGAACTTAGCAAAGTAGACATCGTCTGTAAATCACAATATCTGGCTCCCATCGTGATAGCTGTCAATCATCGTCGATATACGATCCTATCTCCACATCACCCGGCCCTACTTCCCTCCCACTTCAGCCTTACAGCCCACTCCACCCACACAAACAGTCACGCCTCACCATCGTCTCCACTCCCACAGCTAACCCCGCCCACACCATCATCTCCACTCTCACAGCTAACCCCACCCTCACCATCATCTCCACTCCCACAGCTAACCCCACCCTCACCATCATCTCCACTCTCACAGCTAACCCCACCCTCACCATCATCTCCACTCCCACAGCTAACCCCACCCTCACCATCATCTCCACTCCCACAGCTAACTCCACCCTCACCATCATCTCCACTCCCACAGCTAACCCCACCCTCACCACCATCATCTCCACTCCCACAGGTAGCCCCACCCTCACCATCATCTTCACTACCACAGCTAACCCCACCCTCACCATCATCTCCACTCCCACAGCTAACTCCACCCTCACCAGCATCTCCACTCCCACAGCTAACTCCACCCTCACCATCATCTCCACTCCCACAGCTAACCCCACCTTCACCATCATCTCCACTCCCACAGCTAACTCCACCCTCACCATCATCTCCACTCCCACAGCTAACCCCACCCTCACCATCATCTCCACTCCCACAGGTAGCCCCACCCTCACCATCATCTTCACTCCCACAGCTAACCCCACCCTCACCATCATCTCCACTCCCACAGCTAACTCCACCCTCACCATCATCTCCACTCCCACAGCTAACTCCACCCTCACCATCATCTCCACTCCCACAGCTAACCCCACCCTCACCATCATCTCCACTCCCACAGCTAACCCCACCCACACCATCATCTCCACTCCCACAGCTAACCCCACCCTCACCCTCATCTCCACTCCCACAGCTAACCCCACCCACACCCTCATCTCCACTCCCACAGCTAACCCCACCCACACCCTCATCTCCACTCCCACAGCTAACCCCACCCACACCATCATCTCCACTCCCACAGCTAACCTCACCCTCATCTCCGTCGTGTTCGATGTCTGCGCAGTCTGTGCCTCTCTGTTTCCGCTCGGAGCTCTGACTAGCGCAGGAAACACACGCTGTTTAGCGAGGGGCTCTGTAAGCTCTGTAGTGTATGCTTAATGTCAGGCTTAATGTCCCATGGTGCTGCCTGCAGCCTGACGCGCGGCAGCGTGGTGGTCTACACGCCTAGACGCACCAGGAGCCGGTGGAGGTGCCGCGAGCCGGCGGGAATGGACGACGCGGCTCCTCATCCGCCTCCCCATTAAACTCGCCGGCGAAAGCCAAGCGGCAGCCAGACCGGTTAAATCCCACTTTAGCTCTATTATTTATTCCCGGTCCGATGCGATGAAACGATGCTGTTTTTTATGGGGCCATTAAGCGGCGGTAATGGGCGCAGCTGCGGACCCAGCCCGCGCATCCCTCTGCGCCCGGGCTGCAAACGCTGGCGGGAGGAGACGGGGGGAGGGGCGGGGCCGTGGCCGGCGGACAGCGTGCGTCTGTGAGCGGAGACGGCTTTTTGCCCGCCGTTGGGGTCTGAGACCAGAATGAGGCCATCCAGCTGAACAGGAGGCATTCAGCCCATAGAGAAGGGGATGTTTTAGGAGTGGCTGAGTATGAGTCAGGGTGTTTGACCTCCAACAATCCCTGGACACATACGTTCACACAAACACGAAGGCACACACACAGACACACACTCATCTGTCTGTCCACTATCTCCTGTTAGCTCACATTGGCTGCCTGGGTAATTTACTTTTTTAGAAGAAATAATGAGCTCCCCCAAGATCGGCCGCATTTTTATCACAAATATGCACACTGGTATTATGTTCATTTTATATTTATCACTCTCACAGGTTTGTTCTCAAGCTTTAAGTTTGAAATAAAATACTGACATATATTTTCCTTGAAGTCCTGCTCCCTGTAAAGATACCTGATTTATTTATTTATTTATCCCTGGGAAGATGTGCGCGGAATGCGGAGAGGACTACTGCGTGGGCTGCTTTGCCAGGTTCCACCAGAAGGGGGCACTGAAGAATCACAGAATGATTCAGATCCAGGTAAGAGGGGCAGCTACAGCCGTCACCGCCGCGTCTCAGCCTCGCGCCCTGGCCGACAGGGAGACGGACGTGTCGTTGCTGCTAAACGCCCGCGATGTGGCGGAAACCTCATCGCCGAGCGACTGCTTTTCGGAAAAAAAAGTCTGATTCCTGTACACGCGAACGCACACGCGCGCGGGTGGTACAAACATATCTCATATGGGAAGAGTTAATACAGACACAAACTCTCATTCACATACCTGCCATACTGCGGTGTGCACAGATCCATATTTAGTTCATATGCAGCCTTATAGTCCGCTCTAGTCCATGGGGGAGGAGTGGAGCATATCGGTGGTGCTTTGACCTGCGTTGCTACCCTGTGTCTACCCTCTTGGAGATGTTAGCGCAGCGCTATGCTACGCTACACTTCATTAACACAGAGCGGGATGTTTATCGCACTGCTAGTGCTGCAGAAGCACGGCGAGGATGTTATTTGCCCCCTGCTATAGCAGCCTGGGGGGTCAGAGACTCAGAAGCGCTAAACACAAGCGGCAGCCTGGGTTTCTGTCTGGGCCCCACCGTAATAGCCCGTGAAGTGGGGGCCTTAGGGGGATGACTGCTGGAAAAAGCAAAGAAATAAACAGCGCAAGGCAAGGCTAACAAATATGCAAGGTATTTGGATTCATTTGGACTGAGGCAGAGGAACTCATCCTGTTAGCCTTGGAAAGGAGAGCAGTCTCGTGGCATCAGCCCGGGGGGGGGGGGGGGGCGAGCTCACGCCGATGCAGTGCTTTGGATACCGCCGAACGCCTCTCATTACGGAGGCAACAGCATGCGCTAACGCGGTTCAGAGTAATGGCCTGGGTTTGTTTACACCCCCTAACTCGGCCCGCGGTAAAGCGCACATGTGTGTGTGTGTGTGTGTGTGTGTGTGTGTGTGTTTGTGTGTGTGTGCTCTTCCTCACCGCAGACGCAAGGTTAGCAGGGCTTTCGAATCAGCGTGGGCCAGCATTAAGCTTGGACGACCAAACGACGCCGGTCGTCACTGCGGGGGTGTTCTCACACGCGTGAAACAGCGGGTTACAAGTATCCGCGACCTTGCCTTTGACCTTGGGAGCGCCGCGGCTGCTCGCGCACGCCGTCTCGCAGTCGCCTGCCGCGCTGTATTAACCAGCCTGCCGCACCGCACCACCGGGCGAGGCGGTCTCAGACATTGGGACACTGTTGCAGTTTTATTTTATGATCCAAAACAAAGTTAAACAGACTGAAGCGAACAAACAAACAAACAAACAGAACGAGCGCAGCGGTGTGAACGGCCGCCAGAGCGGCTCGCCCGCGCGGCAGCGAGCGAGTGAGTGAGGGGAGGCCGAGCTGCTGGCAGGACGTGGAGATCTGGGATTATAGCCCAGCGCTAACGCTAGGCTCTCGCCGCTCGTCGCTCGTAATCCTGCTTTATTCGCAAAAAAAATGAAACATTCGCCCGGTCGACGCTGCGTTTGCGTCCTGGAGTGCGGTTCCTCGCCGCCTTTTCCTGTCGGATTTACAGTCTTAAGAGTTTCCTTCTGCTTTAGCCGCAGTCGCCAGCAGGACATTACCAGAGTGTAGTTTCCCTCTTTTTTTGGCGACCGCCCGTCCGTTGATTTCCCAGTGTAGTGCTGCACTGCTCTGTGTGCGATCCAGCAAACTTTAAACAAGTCGGCAGAGAATTGCGGGAGACGCAAAGGCAGTTTTGTGTACAGATAATCTTCGACAAGTCCGTTGGCGCTTCAGTTGGTCTAGACCTAAAACAAATAGCTTTTGAGCGGAGTCTCGCACGGAGGTCCACGGACGAGAGATGAGTTTACCAAGTACATCCGAAGTGTATCCTATTCTCACATTAATAGTTGTACCTTTTGTGTTTTCCGTCATAAACAAATGAGGGCGTGCGCTCCCTTGTGAACGTACCGTACAACATCCCTCGCGAGGCACTGTCAGTTTCTCCGTCATTAGCCTGGCCAGAGCCTCCTGCCTCAGTGAGACGGCGGGACAGGGCCGGATCTTGATCCCGTAGCTGAGCTGATAGAGCGATCCGGAGCTGTGGAAGGAGCGCCTGCAGGCCCGGTGCGGACCCGCCCGCGTGAGAGAGAGAGATTATTCTCCTCTCCGCGGAAAACGGTCACCTCACCTCTGAAGGACATAGCAGAACACGTGCCTCAGAGCACGTACCGGCTCAGACTGTCATGGTCGGCATGGCTTCTGATGTGAATGGATGTTTATTTGTTTGTGTGTGTGTGTGGGGTGCCCCTCAGTGGATTAGGTGTGAGCTCATACCGTACAGTCAGTTGTTTTCTCATGCTGGCATATATTGCATTATGCAGATGATTATTTTACCAATGCAGCACCCCCCTCCCTGTGGTTTGGTCCAGTGACGTTTTTTTTACCAATGCAGCACCCCCCTTCCTGTGGTTTGGTCCAGTTGACTGTTTGAACAGAGTAACACCCCCCTCCCTGTGGTTTGGTCCAGTTGACTGTTTGAACAGAGTAACACCCCCCTCCCTGTGGTTTGGTCCAGTTGACTGTTTGAACAGAGTAACACCCCCCTCCCTGTGGTTTGGTCCAGTTGACTGTTTGAACAGAGTAACACCCCCCTCCCTGTGGTTTGGTCCAGTTGACTGTTTGAACAGAGTAACACCCCCCTCCCTGTGGTTTGGTCCAGTTGACTGTTTAAGAAGAGCAGTGCCCGTCTCATTGGCAATTCGATTTAGTGAAAGATTAAGTGAACCAGCACCCCTATATGGTTTAATTCAGGTGACAGTTTAATTGGACCAGCGTCCCTCTCTGGTCCTTTGGTCCAGGTGGCTTTGGGCCATACATATAGCTGAGCGCACTAGTGCACTTGGCCTAGCCGATACTTCTATCATGTTATTCATTGCGGTTGACCCAAGTTGAACCCAGGACTGGACCCTCTGGTGTCCTGCTGGCTTTATTCACAACCCCAACAATACAGCCAAGCAAGTGTGTGTGTGTGTGTGTGTGTGTGAGAGAGAGAGAGACCCTATTTTTCTCTGTATACTGTACTTGACTGCATGTGTTTTTGTGAGTTTGCATATGCGCACGTGACTCATTGCGCACAAACATACCATATGTCTGTCTCTGCCTGTGGGTGTGTGTGTGGTGTTGGTGTGTGTGTATGTGTATGGGTGTGTGCTCGTGTGTGTGTGCTCGTGTGTGTGTGTGTGTGTGTGTGTGTGTGTGCGCGCGTGCGTGTGTGTGTGTGTGTGTGTGTGTGTGCGCGTGCGTGCGCGTGCCCGCACACGTGTCTGTGTTACTGAGTTTCCTGATGCATGAGCCCTTAGTGGCTAATCAGCTTCTCCTGGTGGGGACCGTGGCCCGAGCCAGTGTTTAATTTATGACGCTCACTGGCTGGTGAACAGATGGAGATCCAGACCTCCATCAGCGCATTGGATGTTGTGAGCCAGTTTAAGAGGCAAATTGAGCCTGAATGGTCAGCTGTGAACAGCAAGAGGAAGGACGCTAAATGGAGCCAGGGGGCGCTCAGGAGCAAGCCTACGCCTATGACCCTTCCGCAGGCCCAAGTGAGTAACGTCGGTCCATTCAGGCAACAGACCACTGGGGGACTGGATATAACAGCACACACACACACACATTATTCAGAAACATATCTTAACACAGGTACATTTCAGCCTCGGGTACAATGTTGTTATTTTCTTTGTCGACCTTCATGCGCCTCACACGGTTTTAAGCTAGCCTTTTTCCACCCATCGATACAAAAAGGGGAGTTTATCAGATCAATGGGGCTGTTTAAAAGCACAGGAGCAGAGCAGGAGCAGAATTGAAACTGACTGTTTTCAGGTCATGAGTGTAATGTCCCGATGGCTGCTCCTCTCTGCTGCCTCTCTAATGGCCCCCCACCCTACTCTCCTCCCAAGGCTGTCTCTCAGCGGGGGCCCTCCCACACTGTTTACTCCTGAAAAGAGCTCAGCTGTGACTGTGTAATCGCTATTGATCTAACCCCCACAAGTCCATCCTCCACAACTGCAGAGTGACAAAGTACTGTTAGAAACCACAGGGCTTCAACCAGCGTCTGTAAATAAGACGTTGGAACTGGCCTTTTTGTGAGGAAAAACGCTCTGTCGCTGGTCCGTACAGCGTGCCCAGTGCTGCCCTCTGCTGTTCAGGCCACATACTGCCTTTAACTGCATTCCTGGTGTGTGGGCTGCCCCATCATGGAGGACATGTCAGTAACATTGTATGAATTCAGCTATCGAAATGCTAAATGCTATTGGACATGGCTAGCCTTCCTGATAAAGTGAACATTTTAGTGACCATCCACAATTAAAATGATTATTTAAGCCAAACTGGATAATGTCCTAAGACTATTCCTGCAATATTCCAATATAACATTCAAGGAGTATCCAGGAAATGTATTTTTTGGAAATGTTAATGTCTTCACTATGCTACCAGGAATGTTTTGGGAACTAAACATTTTTAGCTGGGTATGGATTTAGTCCGAACCCCAGAGTCACTAGGATGCCCCCATGCCGCCCCCCACGTAGCGCTTCCATTACACCATTCTCTCTGCTTCTTTGAAGCCGTGCCACAAACAGCCGTGCTCTCTTTGTGTCTCAGCTTTTGCTCATGACGAACGATGGTGTGAAAGAAGAGAGGGAAGAGGCGGAAAGCCGGCCCAGACACAGCCTGCTGCGCGAGGAGTTTAACGAGAAGGAGTCGGAGACATCGTTCCAGGAGGCACTGTGGGACTGGAGAAGGCCTAGTCGGGTCTCCGAGCCCGAGCCGGGAGTGGACCCGGAACGGGAGCTCGAGGTGGAGCCAGAGCAGGAGACGGAGCCAGAGGATGTGTGGGGGCTAACTGAAACCCTGAAAGGTAACACACCTGTTTTGGGGGTGGCACCAGGGACATAAGGCTGCTGTTGTCATTTCTTTCACACCACGTAGAGAGACCCTCTGTTGAGAGGATTACTCAGCCAGATTTATAGTCACATTTATCCCACCTGATGCTATAATGGTCAGTTTGTTTCTTCAAAAGGCTACAGTGAGGCCCCACAGTTTTTGCCATGCCCATTTATGAATATTCATGAAGCACCAGCAAAATCAACACTTTTGGCTTTACAGCAGCAGAATGTTGAGTGTTAACTTTTTAAAGCCGAATGTGAAAAGCGTGTGCAAGTCTTGTGACCTGCCGACCTCATGACTCACCAGGACACCCCAGTGCTTCTCACCAATTCTCTTATTTCTGTGCAGTATTGGCTACATATAAATAGTTGTTTTTGTGATCGTATTGTTTAATGAATGTAACAAATGTAAAAGCCATGTAAAACATTAATGTTATTAGTTTTCTTCAGTTTTTATTAATTTTGCTGTGTTTTCTGAAGTGATAAAGCGTTCTAAAGAAAGGACTTTCTCCTGCTTTGATTTTCTTGTATGTCTTTCTCCCTATTGTCACAAACAATGTAGCATTAATGATTTTCCGCGTTACGGGGGCATGTACAAACACTGGTCTCTGCGGGGACTGACTGCCTCAGTTTTGTAGAGCTCAAGGTGAAGTACAATAAAGGCTTGTACTCCAGTCTGGTGACTCTGGGAATACTGTATATTCCTTAAAGATTCCTACAGATGGGTTTTGGTTTGAAAGGTGTGATTTATTTATCCTCTCCGCTGCAGTTTCTCTGCCTCCTGCGTGTTTCCGGCTTGTCTGTTATTTTTCCATTATGTAAGATTATAAGCAAGTAATATTGTGGTGCATACGGAAGGGGCTGCCCCGGGCGAGTCTTGGCTCTCTTTCTCTCCCCCATCTCTCTGTCTTTCACTCTCTCCCTCTCTCTCTGTCTTTCTCTCTCTCACACTCTCTCCCTCTCCCCCCCTCGCTCTCTCTCTTTCTCTCTCCCCCTCTCTCTCTCCTCCCTCTCTTTTTATTTTTCTCTCTCTCCCTCGCACCATTTCTCTCCCGCTTCCCTCTCTCTTTCTCTACCTCTCTTTCTCTCTCTCCCTCCTCTCTGCCCCCCCCTCTCATTATCTGGGTTGTTTCTGGGTGCTAAAAGTGCCAGCAGTGTGTAAAAGCTGGGGTCCAAGCATATTCCCATAATGACTGCAGTGTTAGGGGGAGCTCCACTACACCAGGGCCTAACTGCCTAAAACTATGCTGCAGCCTCAGTCGTGTTGATTCCAGCGCTGTAAATCTCACACCATTTCCCCTTCTTATCTGCAGCCTTTGCCCTTTTTCTGCATCAGATCTCAATGATTTTTGCTTCTAGTTCGATGCCCTGTTCAAATTGTCGAACAAATCTCGTAACTAGTTTTGACTCTTTTGACTCCCAGGTTGCATAAGGTACGTATGTGTCCATCGGGTGATGCTTTTTGGAGATGTGTTGAGAATGGCTGAGGTTGGCTGCAATTGGCTTAAATTGGTTCAAATCGGTTTATTCTGTTTATGAATAGCTACACTTGGGACCTAGTTTATTTCACAGTTTACCGTACAATGTATTCCAGTTCTCTGGAATGAAATTGACAGACTCGTTAGTCGGATGTGTGTAGCCAGCCTGCACGTCAAGGCCACTGAACCGCAGGGTCATAAGAAAGATTGAATTCAATATCGTTCTCTTTCGGGCAGTGGCCACGGAGGTTTTCACCGCCCAGGCGGACCTGGTCCAGACGGGACCCATGGAGGTGGAGTTCAAGGAGCACGGCCTGAGTTACATGGAGAAGCTGCTGGTGAAAAAACACAGGCGGTGAGGGGAACGCTCGAGGGAAAGCGCCTTTCTCTCGAGACTAACTGTGAAGATGAGGCAGAGCTAAGGAGCAAGGGGTCGAGCGGAAACTAACCCTTACCCTCGCCCTAAAATCAATCGAATAAAATAAACAGTGTCATTTACAATTACTTCTGGTTAGCTGGTTTCGTCCAGCTCTTTACGACTGACCTCTCAGAGGAAGTCAAGCCTTCCAATAAGAGCTGTCTTTTGATGCACTGGATTCAGTTGATTAGGTGTTTTATATAGGATTATATTGATTATAAGCTACAACACAGCAGCCCTACGGCTCAATGAAAGCACTTTAATATATTCATGTGGTCACCATCACAGGGAAATTTAGCCAGGGAATTTCCATTGTCAGTAATGAAGTCGCCCCAAAAGTGTAATATCCTTTCAAAGGTCAGTGTGTATCTGAGCCGTGCAGGCGATAAAATGTTTTTTCTTAATCCTGTGGGGGAGAGAGAGAGAAAATCGGTAGAAGAACTCGCCACACATCTGCATTCTGAAATGGACACAGTCTCACATTCTCAAAGTTTAGCCCATTTATCTAAAGTCAGTTAAAGTTCATCTTGTCGTATTTTCCCATATCTCTCCCCTTCAACGTAGCGGCGGCTCACATATCTAAATCCCTCAGGTAAACAGGAGCGCTGTGCCAGGCATGTATTACTTATCAGTGGAAAGAGACTTAAAAGGGCTTGATTTTTGGGAAAATAATGGAGAAAAGAAACGAACCTATTTTGTTCTAATCCTATTTGCTCCGTTATTTTTGGGTTCTTTTTTTTCCCCCAGAACGCCTATTGAAGAGTATCGAGCGCTCCCGTCCGTCAGCTCGTATCAGGAATCTAAGATGGATGCCGGAGGCTTGAGTGAAGAGGAAGGCCTGACAGGTTCATTTCTTTTTTCTCATAAGAAATAAAGAGATGTAGGAAGCGCACGTACCGTCGCGCTCCGGGTCAGCGCGGCTCCTGCGGGCAGCCGGGCCTTCTGCCCACGTCCGATACGAACGCATCACCCTCCACCGTAGGAAGCGCACGTACCGTCGCGCTCCGGGTCAGCGCTGCTCCTGCGGGCAGCCGGGCCTTCTGCCCACGTCCGATACGAACGCATCACCCTCCACCGCTGAGGTGTAATCATCGGGCTCCTGTTATTCTGGACGGTACGGAAGAGTGTCAAGGGCGACGTGAGCGAGCGGTTGTGCGGGGGAAGGGCGACGCGCTCCCTCCGGTCTGTCTTGGCCCTGTCGCAGACCCACGGTGGCGGGGTCTCACCTGGGTCCCTTGCAGGCCCCTGGGACCCATCACAGCCAAACCTCAGCTGATTTTACCTCCAGGATGGGTCTGAACTCCCGGACCTCGTATCCGTTGCCCTGTCAGAAAGGAATCTGCCGCAGTGTAGCTTGACTGACTTCAGTGCTCAACGCTGACACTAGTTTTCAAGTGTAGTTTTTTTTTGCTCAGGTCATGTTTATTCTTCCATGCCTTATTTATTTATTTCCCATCAGCTGAAAAGCCGGCGCTGACAAACCGTCAGGCTCAAAAAAAGTTGCATTTCATAAAGCAGATTTTAGTTATTTTCTCCATAAATGTTTTAGAGTGGTGAACAAGACTGATCTCTTTCTGAAATGTATTCAGCAGGTATGAATAATACATTTATGTGGGGCAGCATGTTGACTCTGTTCCACTAACTTTTATTAACTTTTCACAACTGTCAGACTCTTTCCTGCAGAAAAGTGGAAAATAGTGCAGATCCCATTGCCTGCCATGGTTGAAATGATGTGTGACATCATGTAGCATATTACAGGGATTATTAGAGGAATTGATTTGTTTGGGAAGGCTGGCGACAGCAACACCTGTTTGACTGTGGTGACTCTTATCTTAACTCCAGCTGGTTCTTTTTAAGAAATATTCTACATATATCTACAGAAAATTCTGTTATCTTTTGTAGTGATGACCTGGGAATCAGTGGGAGTGCAAAAAATTTGTTTAGCCAATCAAATGTAGAGGGGGTGGTTAGGTGTTTAGCCAAACAAATGTAGATGGGGTGGTTAGGTGTTTAGCCAATCAAATGTAGAGGGGGTGGTTATGTGTTTAGCCAATCAAATGTAGAGGGGGTGGTTAGGTGTTTAGCCAATCAAATGTAGAGGGGGTGGTTAGGTGTTTAGCCAATCAAATGTAGAGAGGGTGAGGATGGTAGGGTTGCTAGTACTCTTTCACCTTTGACAGTAGCTAAGGCCTGGATACAATCAACATTTGTCTTTAAGTTTGACTGAGAAAATAAATGCACGCGTTTACATTTTTCTCCAACACGGTATGACCAGCTCAGTGATCACCAAATTTAACTTACGAAACTGTGTTTGTTAATTCTTTAATGTACGTGTAAGTCAGAGTTGAGAGCAAATTTTTGTTGATTGAATTTGGGCCAAAGACATTACACAGGGCCGTGAATTCGGGCGTGCTTGCGTCTCATTGGTGCTCGTGTCTGTCCGCCTCACAGCCGAAGAGATGGAGGTGCAGAGGTACTGTGCGTCACTCTTCACCACAGACACCGCCCCCTCCACTGCTACCTCCGATTCCACATCCACCTCCACTTCCACGAACTGCGATCAGCAAGACCGCCCAGCCAAATCACGTCTCAGCATGGCGGAGTTAGAGCAGGTGAGCGTGAGTTATTTTAACCAACGCCTCTTCTCTCTGGTTATAATCAGACAGGTTCCTGTATGCGATTCTATCTTTCTACAAGCTGACAACACGTCCTCCCTCGCTCTCTCCCAGGGATAATTATATTAATAAAGTGTGATCGTCACTGATACTGCTATAATGGTCTTTTAAAATGACTACAGCCAAGTGCAGGCATCATGATTGCTCTCCATGTATTTTTATTGCAGATGGCTGGGGACTCGGCTGTACTGAACAGCACCTTTACAGCCGAACTGGAAACGGACATCGGGATGTAAGAGGCGTAATTAAAACTCATACGCCGACTCGCACACAGTAACACCACGCGTAATGAGGCTTTGATTGTACAGCGGATATAATTTACAACTCACTCCATTATTTCCACCGTGCTCTTTCTTTACCCTTCAGTTAGAAACTTAAACAGCACTGTTTCCACCCCATATATCCTCCCCAGCCAATTATCTGCTCCTGTTGGTTTTCAAGGGTGGAGCAAAATAAGTTGTAATGTGGTAAGATAGTGCTTCCAGTTCAGATAAAGGAAGCATACTGTTTCAGAGTATTAATGTGGTAAGATTGTGCTTCCAGTTCAGATAGAGGAAGCATAGTGTTTCAGAGTATTAATGTGGTAAGATTGTGCTTCCAGTTCAGATAAAGAAAGCATACTGTTTTAGAGTATTAATGTGGTAAGATTGTGCTTCCAGTTCAGATAAAGGAAGCACACTGTTTCAGAGTATTAATGTGGTAAGATTGTGCTTCCAGTTCAGATAAAGGAAGCATAGTGTTTCAGAGTATTAATGTGGTAAGATTGTGCTTCCAGTTCAGATAAAGAAAGCATACTGTTTTAGAGTATTAATGAGGTAAGAGTGTGCTTCCAGTTCAGATAAAGGAAGCATAGTGTTTCAGAGTATTAATGTGGTAAGATTGTGCTTCCAGTTCAGATAAAGAAAGCATACTGTTTTAGAGTATTAATGAGGTAAGAGTGTGCTTCCAGTTCAGATAAAGGAAGCATACTGTTTTAGAGTATTAATGAGGTAAGAGTGTGCTTCCAGTTCAGATAAAGGAAGCATACTGTTTCAGAGTATTAATGTTGTAAGATTGTGCTTCCAGTTCAGATAAAGAAAGCATACTGTTTTAGTGTATTAATGTGGTAAGATTGTGCTTCCAGTTCAGATAAAGGAAGCATACTGTTTTAGAGTATTAATGAGGTAAGAGTGTGCTTCCAGTTCAGATAAAGGAAGCATACTGTCTCAGAGTATTTCCCTTCTGACAAGAAGGGAGACAGGGATATGCTGTGAAAGATTCTGTGAAAGAGTGGCGTGACATCAAAAAGTCAAAGTGTTCAACCAACGTTTTATTGCTGATAAATGATAAGTATTTTACAAAAACCTACGATATGCATATTTCAGTGGCTTGCTGTACTCAAAAATGCAGTCTACTGAAAAACGATGCCACGTTCAATGAATACGTTATAATTCATGTGCATATTAATGCACTTAATTTTTTCTGATCCCTACAGTGTTGGATATGTGAGGGATTAATGTACTTATCTTCATGACATCATGAGTAGTGATGCGAGAGTGAGGCTTCACAAACACAAAAATGGGCGGAGCTACCGTATACCTCACTGACTTCAACCTAAAAATGTGACTGGCTGTGGAATGCAAAATATTTTGTGTTTAAGAAAGTCCGTGATTAATAGCTTTCTGCAGCCTCACCCATGATGAGATTCGTGAAACCTCACTCTGCCTTCACTACTCAAGAGTAGCGCTAAGGATACAAAACTTTATTAAGTGCTTTAATACATTATTCAAAGCTAAGGGCACTGTGGTTAGATCTGGACCTCGTCTCAGCTGAAGTGAGACGCTAATGTGTGTCTCCCAAAAGGATGGCGGAGGCTGAAGGAGTACCTATGGAGCCGGGACACCAGGAGACTAAGAAAAGCAAAGAGCCACGCTACCCTTACATTCCCACGACTCCCCCACTGAGAACTTCCACAACCTTCAACCAATCACCAAGGTCCCCTGTGTCCACTCCTTCTCCCCAGAAATGCAGGTCCCATTTGACCCAGTCACCGCAGCCCCCCCGTTCTCCAACCCCCCTTTCTTCCAGGTCCCGATCTGCCAGGGTGAGGACGAGCTCACTAGAAGCCAAACTAACCTTAACAAAGACATCATGGTCTACCCCATGTCAGATTGGACCTCCTCAATCTGCTCTAGCCTCGAGGGAGTCAACACCAACCCCGCTGTCCTCCAGGCCCAAATCAACTGGGTCTTCAGTACCAAACCCCCTGCCCTCCAGATTCAAATTAACTGGGTCATCGCCACCCGAATGGATGTCCAGGGCAAACGCAACTTTATCACCACTAACAACACCCCTGTCCTCTATGTCCATACCGACTGGGTCATCACCACTAACTCCTCTGTCCTCTCGGGACAAATCGACTGAGTCGTCACCACCTGATTTCACTCCCAGATTCAAGACAACCGCATCGCCACTATCAAGAGCCCAGTCCTCCAGGTCCTTATCAAATGGACATTCACTATCAAGTGACAAATCAACTGAGTTGCCACCACCTGAGCTGAATTTCAGTGATAAATCGAGCCATTCACCACCACTTGAACTGACTTCAAGGGACAAATCACCCGCTTCATCACTACCTGACTTGACTTCCAGGCACAAATCACCTGAGTCACCACCACCTCAACAGGCTGTCAAGTCCAAATCCACTGGGTCATCACCACCAAGCCGTCTGTCCTCCAGGGACCAATCACCTGAGTCGCCACCACCTCAACAGGCTGTCAAGTCCAAATCCACTGGGTCATCACCACCAAGCCGTCTGTCCTCCAGGGACCAATCACCTGAGTCGCCACCACCTCAACAGGCTGTCAAGTCCAAATCCACTGGGTCATCACCACCAAGCCGTCTGTCCTCCAGGGACCAATCACCCGAGTCGCCCCCACCTGAACGGGATTTCAGGGATGAATCCCCCAGGTCGCCTCTACCTGAATTGAGTTTCAGGGATAAATCACCTGGATCAACAGTACCTGAACGGGATCTCAGGGATAAATTACCTGGATCAACCCTACCTGAACGGGATTTCAGGGATCAATCACCCGAGTCGCCCCCACCAGAACGGGATTTCAGCGATGAATCCCCCAGGTCGCCTCTACCTGAATTGAGTTTCAGGAATCAATCACCTAGATCAACCCTATCTGAACGGGATTTCATGGATGAATCACCCAGATCTCATCTACCTGAACTGAGTTTCAGAGAAAAATCACCCGAGTCGCCGCCACCTGAATTGGCCTCCAAGTACAAATCAACCGAGTCTTTGCCACCAACCGCCTTATCCACTAAGTCCCGGTCACCTAGGCCACCGTCACTTGAACTGTCCTCTATGTCTCAACCTGAGCCCCACACGTCCCCTTCGGCCTTCTTATCAGTTAGGTTACCACAATCTGTTTCCGTCTCTGAGTCTGCTCAATTTGTCCTGCCTGAATCGCCTCAGGCCCCGCCGCTCTTGAAGGCAGCGTCAGCCAATCGTTTGAGTCCAACCCTGTCATCTGCGCCGCAGTCCAGGAGTGAATCAGGTGACCACTAAAACACATTCACAAAAGCAATCCTTGAACATTCTGTGGGTACAGATTCAGAAGAAGCAGCATAATGTCCGCTCAGTATAGACACAATGAATAGTCTATTTGATGAGTTTGATTATGGCAGTAAGGCTTGTTCCTGCTTTGCAGTCAAAGCTAGTTCAAGCATGGCGATAAAAAAAAAGTTAAATCGATTAACAAGTAAGCATGCAGGGTAATGTAACGCAAGGCAGCAAGATAATTATAGGGTGAAAAATGGGGTAGCTTGTGGAGTCTGTAAACAACAGAACTTTTTTCTTATTAAATCTGAAGGGATTGGTCGCCAAGTTGTAGGATTGCTTTAACAATAACTTTTTTGGAGGTCATATGGTGACTTGCACAGACGAGGTGCAGCGATAACCATTATTAATGCATTTGTGAAAGGGGAAAAAAATAGAGATTTACCCTGGTAGCTTAGTGTGGCCTGTTATAAAAAATGGATCTGCCTTCACTCTGTGAGTCTTGGAATCCTCTGCAGAGAATTTTTTAATCTTTTGAGAAGGCAGGTGCATGAATTGCTCATCCAACAAATCAGATTTCCTCTTTTCCCCGTCTCTCTCTGTCTCTCTCTGTTTCTCTCTCTCCTCTGTCTTCTTTTCTCTGGGCACGTAGCCTCCAGCAGTGAGACATCGAGGAGCAGCCTGGAGCTGTCGCCCCGTCGGCTTTATGGGGACGAGGGGATAAGTGCCAGAGCCCGTTCGTGGGCACCGGGGTGCGCAGAGCAGACGGGCCAGATTCCTCACGCCTCTGAGGCTCCTCTTGGGCTGGACCTGGACGCTGCCTCGGGCGGCGGCTTGGACTCGGAACCTGACCTAGGGATGTCCGACCAGCCGGTCTTTTTCTCCGACCCGTCCCTGGTACCAGTCCGACCGCACCCCCCACACAGTAATGAATAATCTTTACCTACCGTCACCGGAAACATACTGCGGGACACACAGTTCAGAATTAGTACTATAGACAAATGACACGTAGCCTGAAAGCCCTCCTGTTCCTGTGGCTATTTCAGCCACATGGTCCATTATCTGTTGTCCTACCACGATGCCTCCCACGCAGAGATCTGCACTCCGGGTACGGACCGCATTCATGTTTCTAAATGAGCGCTGCTTGCCGCTGACTCTGCATGTACGGTTCACTGTAGGAGCCGGGCTGCTTAACATGGGTGAACAATGAAGTCTTCAACCACATAACAAAAATACAGGTTATTAGTGACCTGATCAATTAGATATTATTCATATTCTATTGAAAAGGGTCCATATTTCGATTTTTCTCCTGTGAAATCGCCACACTAGAATAGGTAGGGAGAGAAAAAAAAAATAATTTGAATGGCACAATTGCCCAACTTAGGTTTAATGATGCAATTTCTGCTAAAGCAATGGGCACAAAAGGCCACGGAAAAGGGTTTATTAAATAGTGAGAATTAAAGGTCTGATCAGACACAACTGCTTTTCCTGGCTTTGTCTGCAGGTCAAAAAGTCATGTTCCTTCGACTGCCGTGGATTAATTATGTTTAAAATGAGAGAATACAGGCCTCGTAATAATCCAAAATGGAATATTTTCCATTTCTTTTCATGTGAGCAGATGGTAATATCCTTTTTTTCCCTTTTGTCGCCCTGCTCGTCTGATCTCCTCTCAACTCTGCAAAACACGGCGGCTCAATTGTTATTTTTCTTTTTTTCGCTCATTTTCCATCTCCCTCTCTCTAGCTCCCTCTCTTTTCCTCTCTCACCTCTTCAGACACTCCAGCTAGCATGCAAATAGCCTAATCCAGCTTTTTAAATCTGCATGTCTCTGGAGAGAGCAGTGTGCAGGCTGCCCTTCTGAGCTGTAATCCATACTGATGTGCCCAGGTGTAATAATGCAGCACTTTCTGTCTCCCTGTCTCTCTCTCTTGCTCTCTTTCTCTCTTTTTCTCCCTCTCTCTCACTCCCTCGCTCCCTCCCACCTCACTCTCTCTCACCCCCTTCTCTCTCTTTCTCCTCCGTCTCTTCCTTTCCCCCTCTCTCTCACTCCCTCGCTCCCTCCCACCCCACTCTCTCTCACCCCCTTCTCTCTCTTTCTCCTCCGTCTCCTCCGTATCTTCCTTTCCCCCTCTTTCTCACTCCCTCGCTCCCTCCCACCCCACTCTCTCTCACCCCCTTCTCTCTCTTTCTCCTCCGTCTCTTTCTTTCCCCCTCTTTCTCACTCCCTCGCTCCCTCCCACCCCACTCTCTCTCACCCCCTTCTCTCTCTTTCTCCTCCGTCTCTTCCTTTCCCCCTCTTTCTCACTCCCTCGCTCCCTACCATCCCACTCTCTCACTCTTTCTCTCCCGTCTCTTTCTTTCCCCCTCTCTCTCACTCCCTCGCTCTCTCCCACCCCCTTCTCTCTCTTTCTCCCCTGTCTCTTCCTTTCCCCCTCTCTCTCACTCCCTCGCTCTCTCCCACCCCTCTCTCTCCCCCCTTTTCTCACTCTCTCCCCCCTCTCTTTCTGTCTCTTCCCCCTCTCTCCCCCCCCCCCCCTCGCTCTCTCTATCCTCCCTTTTCTCTCTCTCCTTACCCTATGCAGGCTCTGCACAACCTGGCCTGTCGATCGTTGCGGTACACGGGCCTGGATGGGTTCCTCACGCTGGGCCTGCAGCCAGAGCCTGAGCCTGACTGTGCCCCGCCCAGCCCCATTTCTGTACACAAACCCCAGGAGTGCCAGGACCCAGTGGAGCGTCTCGTCGGAGGTTAGTGCGGGGAGCACATTCCAATTGTCATGTAATTAAACAGAGGTGTTGGCACTCTTTTGTTACAGGAGATTAAATTTTAAGATTGCATCTGTGTCCAACTTTACCAGGAGTAATATCCCATTCAGAATCGTTACTCATTACTGTGACACACATAACTATTAATGGGGTGCAGTCATGAACAAATAAAAATTAAAATCAGCTTCGGAATATGTCAAGAATTCATATTAGAACTCAAAGCCAGAACAGTGTCTGTGTGCTATGCAGCATGAAGAAAAAGTCTGTTGGAGAAATGCTTTATCTTCACTGCAGAAGTATGACAGTTGCGACTAGCGTGCGCCGGCAGATTCTTTTAACGGCTTCATTACGTGTGGGATTCATGTGAGCAATCAGCTGAAAACAGCGCCTGTGTGGTACGCAATCCATGTATGCAAAAGAGCTTCAAAAGTCATACTCGTGGAGAAATCATTATCTATTATGCAGAAACGTGAGGGCTGAGATTAGTTTGTGACTTGCGCTTGCTTTCCCTTTAACCCTTTACTCAAGTTCCCTCACAGGAAAATAAAGGTTATTCTAGTACATGGATATTCAAATCTGGACCTCGAATCCAAGTCTGGCCCTGATTTTCTTTCTCCCCGGTAATTAACTGAACAATTAGTGCTAGTGATTGGCCAGACTGTCTTCACACCTGACTCCCAGGTAAAGGGAGGATGGAAAACCATCAGGTCTCGGACCGTGATTTGAATACCAGGGTTCTATTCTATTAAGGTGTAAGATCACAAATATGCAGTTAGAATGTTCTTAACTGAACATTCTAATGCTGAAGTAACAATCAATACTGGTAATTGAAAGCAATGGAGTTCTAGAACTCTGACTTAAAAAAATAAAAAAAATAACACAAAACGTACTCTTAAAAGGGTTAAAAACCCGTGGTCAGGTTGCACGGTCTGGGCTGTACCGGTAGCCACTCCCCCGTAATCTCCCTGCCCCACCCCCCTCCCCCCTTCAGCTCTGTTTGTTTCTACCTCAGAGGGCACGGTCGACAACGACTGAAACGAATGCGCGGGTCGAGGTGTGACCTGCAGTATAACCAGCAGGGTCTGAAGGACACAGCGCTGCTCCATGTCACAGCCAAACCGCTGTACAGGCCGTGAAACATGCTACATGTCTGGAGAAAAGACTATTATTGTCAAGGGTTTAGGGGTCAGAGTTCGCCCTGGTTGCTGTAAGCTGTTCGCACCTGTCTGTTGACATAGGTGGGTCAAGTCCAGTCCAATGGCCAGTTCCATTTTTTAGCACACGCAGCACAACCTTGTTCCTTGAGAAAGGGTTGCAGCCAGGCCTGTTCCCTGTGCCAGACCTCATGAATATTAATGAGTGGGTAGACCCTAGTTTTCAGTCAAAATGATTGACACTTACAAAGTTTTTACATTGTGTTGATAGTCAATAGAATCACAGCCCAACAAATAATGATTTGTGTTTCACTGTTCGGTACAGAGAATGCGATATCACAAGGGGGTATATTTATATAACATTTTATCAACTGAGAATGAGATATCCTAACTTTGGGTTGTGTTTTTTATTGAAACTTTTACTTTACTTAAAGCTAAGTCATTCACAAGCAAAACAGACATTCCTATTGGTTTTGTATATAGTACTGTATTAATTATGTGGTCACACATGATTGTATTAACTCCTGATGAGATACCACTGTACAGAGTCTGATCTCTGCCGTTTCAACTGTTCATAAGTGATAATAGTGCCCATTTTTTCATCTCTTTCTTACTTTCTTTTCATATTATACGGCGCATATGCACAGAAACACATTTCAGCCACGTCTGGGCCTCGGTAACAATACCACCGCCACAGTAAATCATCAGGCATTCGGGGATATCAAATTTCTGATAACTCGCCATCATCTTTTCTATTTGTGACTTTTCCTATTCGCACACACGCGTGTATGCACGCACGCGCGCACACAACCGCGCTTTGCATGCACTCCCTATAAATAAAACACACGCTGCTTGGCAAAAAAAATAGTCTATTACACCATTTTATTTGCCCTACAAAAACTGTTTGATTTCACAGCAACAGCAAAGCACTTAAGCATTAAACAGCAGCTTACATAACTCACAGTGTAACCTCCGTAATGAGTCCTCACGGGACCTGGAAGACTGCTGCTTGTGCTCAGTGTCCGGTGTAATGAGCGCTGATACGTGATGTCACAAAAGGCACGCTTTCATCCCACAGGACGAGGTCACATGGTACCCTGATGCAACAGCACTGCTGTCGCAGGCTGAGAAAAACAAGGACAAAAAGCAAGGTTCTGAGGCTGGGCTGGAATATCCAATAAGGTCAAACCTTGAGTTCATATCGGCAAAATGCGCAGTGGAGATGTATCGGACAAAACTGCACTTTTGCACAAAACTAGCTTCTTACACTAAACTTTCATCGTCATGTGTGCTGTGACTGTGCTACTCATGCTGCACTGTTGTTAATTAGATATGATGCTGGCGCCAAGATTACACACACACACACACACACACACACACACACACACACACACACACACACACACACACACACACATATATTGTATAATACCTTAATGGTGTGATATGATGAAACATACACTGCCTGGCCAAAAAAAAAGTTGCACACTCTAATATTTTGTTGGACCGTCTTTAGCTTTGGTGTGCGTTCGTCATGGGATTGTTTCGACAACCTTGTGCAACGTCACAACATTTACTTCCATCCAGAGTATTCATTTTTGGCCGAGATTTTGTATTGACGACAGGAGAGTCGAACCACTCCGTAAAGTCTTCTCCAGCACATCCCAAAGACTTTCAATGGGGTTAAGGTCAGGACTCTGGTGGCCAATTCATGTGTGAAAATGATTCCTCATTCTCCCTGAACCACTCTTTCACAATTTGAGCCCGATTAATCTTGTCCTGGAATATGCCCATTGATGGGATAACCTGGTCATTCAGTACATTCAGGTACTCAGCTGACTTAATTTTATTGCTGCATGACGTTGCTGAGCCTAGACCTGACCAGTTGAAACAACCCCAGATCATAACACTGCCTCCAGAGGCTTGTACAGTGGGCACTGTGCATGACGGGTACATTGGCAATTTTTCTTTTGGCCAGGCAGTGTACATGCGGTAGAGAGGTGACATTTAATGCATCATTGATCTTATCAATTATTATTGCTCAGAAAGTAGCCTAATCATAGTCTTTTGATCCTCTTTGTGTATTTTATTTTGTATATGTATTTTTAATTGATCTTGTTTTACCAGTTGAACACACAAGCACAACTATACAATGGCTCAGGACCTGTCTGGACGCCCTGTGCGTAATAATAAAGTACCATAAAACTTAAATTAATAGCTCACCCATTTAATTACCTACAATGCAAATAAGCCTGTCGTTTGTTGGGTATTGGAGACCAGCACCTGTTGGTGTTTCTCGCTTAAGGGGGTAGGCTACACTTCATTCTAAAACTAGGCTGCTGGTATTGAAACTGCCAGTATACAGTACACTGCCAGTTTTCACATTAGTGTAGGACAACATTTTAAATCAGATGATCAATATGATAAAGGACTGGCTGAACTGAAAGTGTATTTATTAGAGTACATTACTAGCCCCGGGTAGCATATTTATCAACACATACCGGTAGTATCATTGCGAAGCAGCAATGAACTCTTGCAATTTGTCAGTTTTAGTTGTCCGAGCTGTGTGATATTTATAAACGTCCCCTTTTTCCTCTCCACTTTGTGTCCATTCCAAAGTGCCTCGCTGCTGCTCACTCTAATTTCCCAAATAATATCTTACTTGATAGCATCCTGTTTAAATTTAATATCAAAATGGTGCCGCCATTAACAGTAACGTCTATGAGTTAGCTAGCTACCGTGCTAATCTGTGCTACAGCGGGACTGCTTCCCTGTTTCCACGGTGATGTATTTTCGCTGTTATTGGAGACTGGCATTTATTTACACTTTTATGTTTTTTTCCCCCGGTTATTAAAAGAGAGAAATTCTGGTTAGAGACCCTGTGCCTAATGGAAGTTTGAAGTTGAAACATTTACTTAATAAACATTTACAATTATTTTCCTTAATGAGTTGACTTCTGTGTGTATCTTGATCCATTAGTGTGGAAACTTGGTTGCAGTATATCTGTAGCATAATGTAAAAAGGGAGGTATCAGTATCACCGTGGACATTGGCTAATATGGCCAGACCAATACCGGTTATTAGTACCATATGGCCAGACCAATTACCGGTTATTTCCATATTATTCTGAGACCCGGCAGAAAGAAAGTTTAAGTATTTTATTTATTTATTTATTTATTTTGACATAAGTGTCTTGGATGTCAAAAACCTGTTGCAGTGAAAATATTTTCTAAAATATTATTTATTTTTGAACGTTCCTTGTAGTGTAGGTTTCAGCAGAGTAGAATATATGGTTCTTGAGATTACGACCAGAGACTCATGTCTCCTATAGGGGACAAAAATGAATTGCCGTGGCACGGGAGGATATAATTTATCTCTAACATATATTTATCTGTGGCGCTGAAATGTGAAGGCTGAGGGCAGCTCACGCCAAATGTTTTTCTCTCGTTTAGTTTTGCGGGTACAAGCTAAGCGGCAACATGCAGAGTTTACTTTTTCAGTCTGTTAACGCCTCCAGTTTACACCTACAGGTTAGACCCTTAACCTCCACACACGCCCAGTTAACTCCTACATATTCTGTCTGTGCGTTGTCTTCCTGTGTGTGGATTTAAATTCCCAGAACCCCCCAGGGATTGTTTGTTAGCGGATTGTTTGTTAGCGTGCATACCGCCAGCCTCTTTATATGGCGGCTCATGGTTTTGTGTTGTCTGGTACACCTCAGGCGCAATTCAGGGCGAGCGGCTTTTTCCAGGGCGTCACAAACCTCGGGACCAGTCCAGTACTCTCACGATGGGCCCTGTTCCTTTATCCCAGGGTCAAAGAGCTGGAGGCCAGGTACCAGCCTGCGTGACTGCGCAGATGAGCAGCTGGTCCGCAGCATCATGAGCAGCCAGCCAATCAGCATCTCCCCACGGACGGCCGAGCCCCACCCAGCTGCATCTCCTCTGCAGACGAGTCGTTTCTCAGGTGAGGGGTACACTTCCTGTACGTTTACATTTAAGGCATTTAGCTGATGCTCTTATCCAGAGTGACTTACAATTAGTGCACAAAGAAAAAGTCCTACATTTAAAATTACCAGCATTCAAAGTAGAAAGTAGAGACTGTAATGGTCGGGCCATAACTCACCTGCGATAGGTAATTTTTTGTCACAAGAATTAATATGCGGAAAGGGATATCCTATTTTTTCAAAATAGGATAGATAGAAGATAAAAGATTTGGAAGAGGGCAATGGGAATCAGGGTGGAGAAGGAGAGGAGAGGTATTTTCTAAATAGATGCGTCTTCAGGTTATGCCATTGTCACCCTTCCCGCGGCTGAAATGCTATGAAATGGACAGGGACCTGGTTTTCCTGCTGTACAGTCACAGTGAATACGGACCGAGTGTATTTAATGAAGTGTGTGTCACTGTGTGTCCAGGTGAGTAAAGTGTGGACTTGGAACACAAAGTACCGCATAAATAAGTTGAGGAATGGCATGTCTGTCGTCCTGTCCTTAAACGTGTCCATAAATGTGTCTTAATTCTTTGCCCGCTGGTCCCTTTGTCCTTGGCGTTTGGGTGAGGTATGTGTGCGATTAAGTCTCCCAGTAGATTTTATCTACCTCCCCAGTATCTTAATGTGTTCCAGTCTTTCCCTGTTCAAAGGCCCTAGGCTTTTTAGCTCTCACACTATCAATCAATCTCCCCTCCCCCGGGGACAAAGAAAACACTCTCTGAGACTTCATCAAGATTTATAGACCAAAACATGCTTAATATCTTATGCTGGACTCCTGCCTAATGCATTCCTAGTGAGACTAAACAGACTTTTACACAACATTTAATCCACCTTACCGGACACTGCATCGCTCAAAGTCCGTAAGCTGGTCCTTAATGAGGAAGAGCAATAAGACAAACGGACAGAGCCAGAGACCGTTTTCACAGGTGAGAGGCGTTCTGTTGTTGTTCGACTGATGCCGCGGTAGCGGAGGAAGCCAGTCTCTGCCTGTTTGGTGAGCACGCTCCAGGTTACTGCGTGCGAGCGCCCCCTGGCAGTTACGCTGGAGGTTTCATGAAGAGATTAGACCACGCGGGGCCCCTTCCAAGCCGCCGTCTGTTTCCCCAGCCTGTCGTTCGGAGGCCAGAGAAAAATAATCTGTTTACCGCTGTGACGAGTGTAATTTCTCCTGGTCCAAATCTAACTGGGAGCCTCGCTGCCCCTGGCTACAGCGGGGAGGGGGGGGGGGGGGTATGAGCCGACGAGAGCTGCCCCCCCATCCCACCCACCCTGGCACTCATGTGCCCTGACTTTTGCCTCACTTGATCGATCAGGTGACCTGTGTCTTTTCACTCGATTGCGTGACCTACACCTTTTGCTCAGGAGGTACATGGTAAACGTCTATGCCGACGGCAGCCCCATCCTAATAGCTGTGCTCTGTCACAGTGACTGTTTGGTCACAGTGACATTTCACTGTTATTTTTGTGAATAACCCCCAGGCGCTGCTATTGCCGTGCCACATGTTTTAATAGAAAGCGTGCGATTAGATGTGATTCGCTAATCTCTCGGTTGCTTTAAGTATGGTGTGCGAATGCAGTGCTTACCCAGCTAGCGAACACGCAGCGACCCACTAGTGCTGTCACGGCGCTGTCTGCCAGCACTTTGAGAATCAGCACTACAGCGGTACTCTAGTGGACAGTTGAGGCAAGCTGCCGGAGATGAGGACCAGCTGTTGTGAGAATACAAAATAGTTGGCGAATGGGTCCCGCTGCTAGCGGACCGCTGTGATCTGCTTATTGCCTGGAGAGCGCCAACTTCCACCTGGAACAAGGCACACATAGTGAGGACCACCGCTGCCATTGTGAGGACCAGGTGTATAATTTCCCCTTTTCTCTGCTCTTTTCTCATCTCTCTTCTTTTTCTCCCCTCCCCTCTCTCTCTCCTCTCTTCCTCTCATCCTCTAATCTCTACCCTGTCATTTGTTTTTGTTTATTTGTGTGGTGCAGAGGCTATCACCCAGCCTTGGTCAGAGAGGAACGCCCTCAGGGCCTCCCGACCAATCAGCGCAGACTTAAGCGCCCGGCCCAGCCCTCGGCCACGCCCTCGGCTCCGCCCTCAGTCCAGCCCATGGCCCAGACCCCAGTCCCGGGCCGCAAAGGAGATTCTGGAGATTGAGTTTTTGGACAGGATGGAGAATGAGGACACTCTTCTCGGGAATGAGGCGGACTGCTTGGCCCTGGCCAATCTGGAGGAGGAGTTCAGAGTGATGAGTGGGAAAGGTCGTTGTGCTTTACATTGTGCCCAGTGTTTTAATATAACTGTCATACATTGGCTCAACATATTCAGTGTTTTAATATAACTGTCATACATTGGCTCAACATATTCAGTGTTTTAATATAACTGTCATACATTGGCTCAACACATTCAGTGTTTTAATATAACTGTCATACATTGGCTCAACACATTCAGTGTTTTAATATAACTGTCATACATTGGCTCAACACATTTAGTGTTTTAATGTAACTGTCATACATTGGCTCACCACATTCAGTGCTAAAACATAACAGTCATGCATTGGCTCATTCTTGCATCCAGGGAAACATTTCCATTGCTTATGTATCCTCTTATAATTAATATCCCAAACAGCAATTCAAATATTAAAACCGAAGACCTGGTAACATAGTCTAGCACCCTAATTACGGAGATTTTGGCCACAAAATTCCAAGATTGAATCCTTGGTGAGACGTTCCTCTAGTGTCCATGAATACTAAACTTCTCCCAGATCCTTTAATGAAGTATTCAGCAGTATTAATATGTAACAGAAGTTTCCTCAGGAGAAGGGTATCTGTTAATACAATAACACTGCGACAGTTTGTACTATCCATCAGAAAAGCAAAGGTGCTTTTAGGTGACATGCTTGGCCCCCGAGGGAAGCAATCAAAGGAGCACATGACCATCAGCATTACAGACGCCGCAGGTTCTCTGAGGTGATTTTAGGAGAGGATTGCTCATTCAGCACTCCCGGAAAGCAAACGCATTCAATTCCGTTTCGCATTCATGCATTAAGTTTGCATCAGCATCTTTAACTAACAAACTTTGCAGCGTTCATTTGTAATTGCTGGACACAAAGTTGGGCCGTGTCCACAGCGATGGATTTTCACCAGGGGGCTTTGAACGCTTGGTAACGGGCCTGACTTGTTTAACCCAAACAGTACTCACTTTGAGGTGACGGTAAGTGGCTTTGATTAGGTATTGTAAAAATGAATCAAGCTAATGAATTAAGCAAAGAAATGTCTATTTGATGGTCGGGTTTAATGGTGTGTCTGCTGTTTTATCATTTATTCTGTGGCGCTGTTTACGGCTCTGCCTTCTGTCTGACTGAAGTGTGCTGAGCTCTGTCCATCTAACCGCAACAGGGCAACCTCTGGGCACATGCCGTCTCATTATATTACAGTTACATTTACTGTTAGTCATTTCCTGGCTGTTATGGATCGATGGTTTACGATTGCAACAGGGCCTCGGGATTAAGCAGATTAAGCCATTTAGTGACCTGAGGTACCTTTGGCTTTTTATTGGAGTACATGTGCAATTCATTTAACTCGGGTCAGGCAATAATGCATGACCATTCCAAAATTGTTCAGAAAATTTGTGATTCTGTGTGACTAGGTGGAAAATTAAGCTCTGTTCCTTCAATGTTTAGTCTGAGGTAGGAATGCACTTTTCCTGTCCAGTTTGAAACCGGCAGTAGCTCGAACGAGCAATGGCTCATACGCTCTGATGTTTTTAGTCCGTGCTGGAGAGGAAAATGCAAATCCTTGCTTGTATATTGCTGGAAGTGTATTTCCTTGAATTCAACCATATCTAAGAGAGTTCCCGCAGTCAAGATTTAAGACTGCTCCCGTGCGCACACTTTACAATCTGATCTGAATGCCATTTGATTTCCTCATTGCTTAGTAACCGTATCAAATGTGATCATTTGCTCAATATGATTTTCTGATGTCAGCAGGTCTGTGGAAGGTTGCCGCGGCTGCAGTTTTGAGCCGTTGTATCACGGCTCCAGCTGTTAAATGCTATCTGTGCATTTGTGTGGGTTGAGTGTGCGGTGGCGATGTGTGATATAATGAGGCAGTGATGTCACCGAGCTTTCCGTCTCGCAGGTCCACACTCTTCTGACCCAGGAGCCTCGTCTCCACCTCGGCTGCGAGGAGCGATGGAGGCCGTCCGCAACAGGGGCGGCGCTCAGCGGTAGGTATTTTCAGCCCCCGGAAAAGACTGCTCATTAACGCCAACTCGTTAGCACTCTGCTTACTCGTTAAAACTCCCAAATACACCCAATGCCCCAGAATAATTAGCGTTTCTCATGGTATATTCATTATGAAATGAAGAGAGCTGGAATCCCCGTTAACGCCCGTTTGTTTTTCCAGCGCAGCGGAGTAAGCGCTTTAGTTTTCTCGAGGTAGCCGCGCAGCGCTGTATCTGACTGCAGGCTGCGGGGGTTTGGGGGCGCCGCTGTCCGACCCGCGCTTTCTCCCGTCCGTGAGCCTTCAGAAGCCCCTCCCCCCGTACGCCTGCAGGCAGCGCGACCCGTGCCCCGATCGGCCCTTTTCATCAGATCGCACGTCATTTTTCACTTTTCCTTCTGTAAACCCCGGTCTCTCCCACGTCGCCTCATTAAAAACACTCCATGGGTCTGTGTGAGTCCGCGTGTGTGATCCTGTGTCGGCTCTGCCTCTATAAAACAGGACCACGTCGCCTCATTAAAAACACTCCATGGGTCTGTGTGAGTCCGCGTGTGTGATCCTGTGTCGGCTCTGCCTCTATAAAACAGGACCACGTGGCCTCATTAAAAACACTCCATGGGCCTGTGTGAGTTTGTGTGTGTGATCCTGTATTGGCTCTGCCTCTATAAAACAGCAGCCCTGCGGTGCGGAGGCACCCAGACATGTTACTCTCGGTTAAAGTTTCACATTGGAAGCTTTGTGTGTGGGTGTGTGTTCTAGTTTAAGGACATGTGTGTGTGTGGATGTATGTTGTGTGTATGTTTACTGCCACTATATTTATTGTTTTGGCTTATTTTAACCCTTCGTTTTAAAATAATTTCCTTTTGTTTTAAAAGGTCTGTGAAGCACTTTGTGCTCCTGCGAGAAATTCATGCGCTGAATGAATCACGTTATGGTTATTGTGTTTGCGTGTGTGCCTATGTGTGTGAGGGTGTGTATTTATGACTTTAATGCGTTTGTTGTATAGGTTTAAAGTGTACATATCCACAGTATATGCGATGGCTTGTGTTGGGCCTTTTTCTGATTTTAAGCATTAGAAATGCCTTTCTGTTTTCACAATGGCAGTAAATCTCCCCTGGATATTCATTTGATGCGAGTCTGTGAGTGTCACAGTGACAGCCGACGTGCGTGGCGTGTCGCTCTGATTGTGTGTGTGCATGAGGGGCAAAGAGAGAGGTGGAACTCACCGCTTCGGGCTGCTTGACTAATGTCTTGTGGCCACGGCGTGTTGCAGCGAAGCGTGCGCTAACAGGATTAAAAAGGACAGCCGATGCAGTTCTGAAACGCAGCGTGGTTTGAATCCGGACGCGGCTTCAGGAATCGGCTGGGTGCGCATCTCTGAGCAACCAGCACCGACCTCGTGTCTACGCGACTTACGCGGGAGGCGCGGGGGGCGGTTTGGCCGGTTTCCATAAGGTGGCAGACCCCGTTTTTTTGGCCCTCCCCGTGCACTTTATCACAGTCGTTGGGGAAGGAGATGCTCTGATCCACAGTGTGAATATTTATGGGCGCTTTACTGTAATGCCACGCTCATGTTTCATTCATGGCCACCAGCGCTAAGTCGCTACCCGCGCGTCTCCAGCGCTTCCAGGGACGCAGCTGAAACCAAGGGGTTTCTTCCTCTCTTTTTATTTCTCTCTTTCTTCCCTCCGCTTTGATCCGGCAGGAAGGAGTCCGTCCAAGGTCACACAGACGAGGAGGAGGAGACTCTCAGGGACATGGAGAACGTGGCGTCGCTTCCCTGACCCCCGCGCACGCTCTCCAGGGACGCCAGACCAACACCCGCCTGTGCCTCAAGGTCCCTGCCGCTTATCGCCCATGTTTCTTAAAATCCTTTTTTATCTCTTGTACTCAAACCTGATTTTCAGGTGATGTAATGCTGAAGTTAGGCTTTAACAAAAGTGTCAAAAGTGGGCGTCTAGGAAAGACGATTTTTCAATAGCCACCATCTGAAATGACGTGATAAAGTGACATTACATTTGAAGAAGCAGTGGAGATTACGATTGATGGAATTTTAGTCATTATATATATGTGTGTGTGCTGTGTATAAGCATAATTTTCATACGGATTCACGGAACAAAGAAACATAAACTATAGCAATAGGACGTTAAAAATCAGAGCAAAAATGTGTGTTGTACATGTGTTATGAAAATAAATGAGAATGACGGACATCATCATCATCTCATTTCTGTTTAATCATTATATAACTGATTATAATTTGACCATGAAGGAGAATAATTCCAAACCAATACTGCGCTGTCCCTTTGACTTTGAGAAAGACATTCAAGCGTACATAAAATACACACATTCATAATCCTCCATTTTAATTAAGTATTAAGGAGAAGTAATACATAAAAAAACTACAGCAGGTCAATTTATTGTTGCCCCTTTCTATAGTTCATACCTTTGCACCACTTTGCAAAGCAACCATTTTGACTGTACTAACTCCTTCGGGGCAGCTACTGTATATAGTATATACAAACTGCTTTCCCCTCTCAGTTTATCAGCATGCAGTTGACATTCAGAAGGAAATGTCAGGCCTATTGTATGGAGAAATAACATTTAGTAGCACCGAGTTATACGCTATGCTTGACACGCACAGTGATTACCGTTCTATATGGACAGACATTAAGCAAACAGAAGGACTAGAGCTACTCACACCATATCTACCGCATGGCAGGTTTAACCAGTCTAGTTGCTGTCTGAAGAAGGCTGAATGTTTCATCAGTACTAATTACAAATAGCTCTTGTTAATAGCCATTGTTTTTCATTTAGCTTTTGTCCTCTCAAAAGCAGACAGCAGATTTGTTTCACCTAATAACGGTTGGTCATTGTAACTGTAGTTACAGATGTGGGTAAATCTAATATTGTAAAGCCTGCTCATCACTTAAGGGATTCAGTTCAATATATGAACTCCCTAATGGGGGTCCTAGAGTGCCACGGCAGACTCTCCCAGCAGTTCGGCTGACATTGGTCGTCACATCACATGCTCTCTGGAGCCTGTCTCTCTACAGGAACACTTATTCCCCTCCACTCACTGTTCCTGATGTGCGAAACCCTCTGTACTATCCCAACGCAGTCCCTCATGGTCAAAATTTCTTCTGAGAACTATACTTACTCTTTGATGTTAAAAACTCCCTACAATTAATCTCTCTCTGATGTTTAAAAAAGAAAAAAAAAAGTCATGCTCACTCTGTCTTGTTCTACAATCAGGGCTCACTTCCCCCAATGTTCAAATCCCCCAGCAATCCCACTCACTCCCCCTGATAATCCAGGCCTCTCTGTACAACTCCGCTCACTTTAATGTTCTCTCCCTCCTCTTCACGACCCACTCCTCCTCTTCACGACCCACTCCTCCTCACGCTCATTGATATTTCAGTATGCTGACCCCTCTGTAGTCAACTGAACCTGTTCCAGTGAGCAAGCTCTCCATATCAGGCTCACGAGGCCTGCCTCCTTATGATTCAGCCATTTGGCAAGAAGGAGCTTGCACGGAGGATTTGAGTCAATCGAAGGACCAGCACACTGTTTCAAAGAGGCTTTTTAGAAATGAACACAAAAATGTTGAAATATCGTAATAACATTTTGAGGACAGAAAGGAGATACACGAAACCCCTTAAGGGGAAAAAGTGCAGATGATTATAATAATATAATAATAATTTGGGATTACTTGTCACAGTATGAGTATCTTTTTCCATATTAGCTGGGGGTAGTCAATGTGTTCTTGGCCTTTTTCTTTTTGCATTCATTTACGTGAATCACCTCAGACACCTTTCGTGATTATGGGTAATGCGTTCCAGACACATTGCGCAAAAGAACAAGTGAAAATTTAGTCTAGAACAATGAATGCAGAAAGTGAACTTTTTCATTTTCACTTATATGTTGAACATTTTTTTGTTTTATGCAGAACACATGAAAAGGGGGGTTGGTTTTCAGCACCTGTTTATCATATTAAATACAAACTGGACTTTTGCAAAGTATTTGGATAGTATTTGAAGACTGCAAGGTGGTGCAGTGGATGTGTGTTGTACCTCACAGCAAGAAGGCAGCTGGTTCAAATCCGCTTGGGGCCTTTCTGTGTGGAGTTTGCATGAACTCCATGTGTCCACGTGGGTTTCCTCCAGCAATATTTGCATAAATAAAGGTTAAATAAAAAAATAGCAGTTCTGGAAGGAAACTTCAGATCTTTCTATGGGCTTCCACCACAACTGTGACTTTATTTATGTATAAAAATAGCTCCTAGGACTTTTAATCACAGAAAGGACCACGCAAGTCCACACATGTATTCTGCGACATCTTCAGAGATTCTGTTACCCTGTCCTGCAACCACAGTTTCTGTAAAACTTGTCTGCAGCACTGCTGAGCTCAGTACATCTCTGGGAAAGTCCAGGGGAGGTCAGACGAGTCTTTTAATCGTCAGCCTTCTTCTGAGTTAACTTTGTGAGTTCTTCTTACATGCGAAAACTCGCAGGGTTGCTGCAAGGTCCGAAATACCTGGGGGATAAGCAGCTCCTCTGGGGGATAAGCAGCTCCTCTCTCTGGGGGATAAGCAGCTCCTCTGTCTGGGGGATAAGCAGCTCCTCTCTCTGGGGGATAAGCAGCTCCTCTGTCTGGGGGATAAGCAGCTCCTCTGTCTGGGGGATAAGCAGCTCCTCTGTCTGGGGGATAAGCAGCTCCTCTCTCTGGGGGATAAGCAGCTCCTCTGTCTGGGGGATAAGCAGCTCCTCTGTCTGGGGGATAAGCAGCTCCTCTGTCTGGGGGATAAGCAGCTCCTCTGTCTGGGGGATAAGCAGCTCCTCTCTCTGGGGGATAAGCAGCTCCTCTGTCTGGGGGATAAGCAGCTCCTCTGTCTGGGGGATAAGCAGCTCCTCTGTCTGGGGGATAAGCAGCTCCTCTCTCTGGGGGATAAGCAGCTCCTCTGTCTGGGGGATAAGCAGCTCCTCTGTCTGGGGGATAAGCAGCTCCTCTGGGGGATAAGCAGCTCCTCTGTCTGGGGGATAAGCAGCTCCTCTGGGGGATAAGCAGCTCCTCTCTCTGGGGGATAAGCAGCTCCTCTGGGGGATAAGCAGCTCCTCTGGGGAATAAGCAGCTCCTCTGGGGGATAAGCAGCTCCTCTGTCTGGGGGATAAGCAGCTCCTCTGTCTGGGGGATAAGCAGCTCCTCTCTCTGGGGGATAAGCAGCTCCTCTGGGGGATAAGCAGCTCCTCTGGGGGATAAGCAGCTCCTCTGTCTGGGGGATAAGCAGCTCCTCTGGGGGATAAGCAGCTCCTCTGTCTGGGGGATAAGCAGCTCCTCTGTCTGGGGGATAAGCAGCTCCTCTGTCTGGGGATAAGCAGCTCCTCTGGGGGATAAGCAGCTCCTCTGGGGGATAAGCAGCTCCTCTGGGGGATAAGCAGCTCCTCTGGGGGATAAGCAGCTCCTCTGTCTGGGGGATAAGCAGCTCCTCTGTCTGGGGGATAAGCAGCTCCTCTGTCTGGGGGATAAGCAGCCCATCTGTCTGGGGGATAAGCAGCTCCTCTGTCTGTGGGATAAGCAGCTCCTCTGGGGGATAAGCAGCTCCTCTGGGGGATAAGCAGCTCCTCTGTCTGGGGGATAAGCAGCTCCTCTGTCTGGGGGATAAGCAGCTCCTCTGGGGGATAAGCAGCTCCTCTGGGGGATAAGCAGCTCCTCTGTCTGGGGGATAAGCAGCTCCTCTGTCTGGGGGATAAGCAGCCCATCTGTCTGGGGGATAAGCAGCTCCTCTGTCTGTGGGATAAGCAGCTCCTCTGGGGGATAAGCAGCTCCTCTGGGGGATAAGCAGCTCCTCTGTCTGGGGGATAAGCAGCCCATCTGTCTGGGGGATAAGCAGCTCCTCTGTCTGTGGGATAAGCAGCTCCTCTGGGGGATAAGCAGCTCCTCTGGGGGATAAGCAGCTCCTCTGGGGGATAAGCAGCTCCTCTGTCTGGGGGATAAGCAGCCCATCTGTCTGGGGGATAAGCAGCTCCTCTGTGGGATAAGCAGCTCCTCTGGGGGATAAGCAGCTCCTCTGGGGGATAAGCAGCTCCTCTGGGGGATAAGCAGCTCCTCTGGGGAATAAGCAGCTCCTCTGGGGGATAAGCAGCTCCTCTGGGGGATAAGCAGCTCCTCTGTCTGGGGGATAAGCAGCTCCTCTGGGGGATAAGCAGCTCCTCTCTCTGGGGGATAAGCAGCTCCTCTGTCTGGGGGATAAGCAGCTCCTCTGTCTGGGGAATACGCAGCTCCTCTGGGGGATAAGCAGCTCCTCTGGGGGATAAGCAGCTCCTCTGGGGGATAAGCAGCTCCTCTCTCTGGGGGATAAGCAGCTCCTCTGTCTGGGGGATAAGCAGCTCCTCTGTCTGGGGGATAAGCAGCTCCTCTGGGGGATAAGCAGCTCCTCTGGGGGATAAGCAGCTCCTCTGTCTGGGGGATAAGCAGCTCCTCTGGGGGATAAGCAGCTCCTCTGTCTGGGGGATAAGCAGCTCCTCTGGGGGATAAGCAGCTCCTCTGTCTGGGGGATAAGCAGCTCCTCTGGGGGATAAGCAGCTCCTCTGGGGGATAAGCAGCTCCTCTGGGGGATAAGCAGCTCCTCTGGGGGATAAGCAGCTCCTCTGTCTTGGAGAGGCTGCATGGGACCATAAGGCGAAGTGAAATTCACCCAGTCTGCTAAGTCAATGTTTAACATGCAAAATTCTCCCTTGGCACGCAAGGGACAGATTACTGTACTCACAGAGACAAATCAGCTACTTTATGGAAGCCTGTCATTCCCGTAAATTGGTTTGGTCGGGGACGTTGAGTAGCATTGCTATCCTGCCCACACAACGCAGCTGTGGTTCACCAGCTCATGTTTACACAGTTTTAACCATATTCCTGCTGAATTACACACTGAAGAGCACAGACATGTTGAGGAGATTACAGGAGATTTTTATTGTGTGCCTCAGAGGCAGCCTATATACAGTTTGTATCCATATATAAGAAAAACCTAAAACTATAAAAAAGAACCACTTGAATTAGTACAAAGGCTAAGCATATTAGAGGCTGAGGATGAGTGGGGAACCAAGATATGACTGACTTACGGTAGGGCCTGAAAATGGGCCAAATTTTATGCACCTCCATCCTCCTGAATGGCTGTTCTGTTGACAGATTCCAAATTAGTGTGGGAATTAGACATACACAGCCAAATTATTAGACAGGAAAGAAAAACGTAATTTAAAAATAAAATAAGATAAATAAATTTTGCACGCTTTCAGGCTCCGTTTCACGCCAAATTAAAAACGATACCCATCTCAGGTAAATCAATCTCAAATCAATCACCTATTTACCTATCCCCTTTTATTTTCAGAAAAAGTCCCATAAATGTTTGCCCATGCGAGAAAAGACAGACCGTGATCATGGAGCAACCCCATTGCACGGTTATGAAAAATGAATGAAACGCTTTCAATTGCACCTGTCATTAGCCACGTCCAAATCAAAAACCTGATTGAGATTTAAAAACCCGGAAGTAATATTCCGTACGAGTGAGATAACGTTAGCTGCAGCGCAAGCATACAACTAGAAAGAGTAATCAAACAGTAGAGACAGATACGGTGGAATATACAATTAATTATGGATAGATATAACCACAGCCGTGCACTTTTGAGCATGATAAGCGTCCAAGGGACCGGGAAGAGGAGGAGAATTAACGGGGATCAGCATGAGATTGAATGTTGTCTGTGTTTGCACTTTGAGACCGGTTTGCGCTTGCGTACGTGTAGTTACTGTTTACGTGATTTAATTAGTAGCCTGTTGGCTATAAAGGTAGCTCAATGCTACCTACCTAGCTAGTTATCACTTACTTCCGATGTTGATGGGAACAAACATTTTGTTCCTATCCATCTATTGTAGTTATTCACACTTAGCTGTAGCATAGCTAAAAGCAGTTTCCTTGCTAAAAAGCTTGATAGCTGGGCGAGTAGCTGCACAGATATTCAAATGTTATGCATTAACAAATTATAGGTGCTAAATAAAAACCGAAATAGTAGCAACCGATAGCCTGCATAACTCACAATAGCAAGCTAGAAGGCAAGTTAGCTTGCTAATGCTATCTAGCTAACTTACAGTGCCTAAGTTGCAATTTCGGCAACATATTTAGGATATGATAACGTCAATTGTCTCAGTAATTGTGGTTCCGATGTAAGTTAACGTTAGTTTGTTCACATTATAGCCTAAGGTATAAATATTAGCTACATTGTCAGCTTCGTATTTAAGCTGGCTACACTTCACTGGCTATTCATGTAGGCTTAGGCCTTTATGCCATTCTTGCCCGTTATTAGGTTGCTGCCAAGTAATTAACATTAGCTAAAGCTAGTTAAATGGAGAAAGGTATGGTAACATAGCTGTAGGTGAATAAGCATATCCGTACGCATGCGGTAACATTGTATCCAATAAGGGGTTGATACATCACATACCCGGAAACAGAAATGGGGAGATGCCGTTCGTGCAGAAGATGCAGCCCATGCAGTTACAGCGGTTTGGGCAGATGGTTTAGTGAGTAATAGTGCTGACACTGCACAGCTGTGATGTTAGCTAATGTTGGCTCCCTGGCTCACATCAGGACTACAACTGAAGCTACTATACAAGTTTTTCTTTGTATAGGGAATATTTTCTATACAGACCAAGTTTATACTATGCAGTATTCCGCGACATTTCTGACCATTCCCACCTGCTCTCGCAGGGGTTCTGTTCAATTCCCACCCAATCCCGTGGAGCTTGTGACCGCACCACTGTTTTCTATTGATATTTTGCCTGTTCCCATCCCATCAATAATTTAAAAAAAATAAAATAAATGAACATAGAAATTCTGAATCATCACTTTTAGAGAGATGCATTTTCAGAATGTTAATGTGAATATTGTAGCGGAAAGATTCTGGCTGGGCTCAAACACAGGTCTCCCTGGGGAGAGGCCATTGCGCTAACCACTGCACTGAAGATGAATTCACCTTCAGCGGACCAGTTAAAATACTCAACACTTTCCAAAGAGCCTGTCCTCACGCTTGCATGCCACTCACAGGCCCCGCCCTCTTCATGGAGGCCCCGCCTTCACTCTGAAACCAATGTAACGGCAAGGTCCTGGCTGGGCTCGAACAGGTGTCTCAGGGAGAGGCTCTTTGTGCTAACCAATGAGTGCCACGAACAAAGTGTGCAGAGCAAGTTCTGTCAAATAACTCTTGCTGTGCCCGACCAATGGTCGGCCTCAGCAAACTCATGTTCTCATACTCAACCAATCACGTGCACACATCACTAATGGAACGCCCCTTTTAATCTCTTTGATCTCTCCCATACTGCTTTTAAAAGCGAGACTCAGATCTCTCCCATACTGCTTTTAAAAGCGAGACTCAGATCTCTCCCATACTGCTTTTAAAAGCGAGACTCAGATCTCTCCCATACTGCTTTTAAAAGCAAGACTCAGATCTCTCCCATACTGCTTTTAAAAGCGAGACTCAGATCTCTCCCATACTGCTTTTAAAAGTGAGACTCAGATCTCTCCCATACTGCTTTTAAAAGCGAGACTCAGATCTCTCCCATACTGCTTTTAAAAGCGAGACTCAGATCTCTCCCATACTGCTTTTAAAAGCGAGACTCAGATCTCTCCCATACTGCTTTTAAAAGCAAGACTAGATCTCTCCCATACTGCTTTTAAAAGCGAGACTCAGATCTCTCCCATACTGCTTTTAAAAGCGAGACTCAGATCTCTCCCATACTGCTTTTAAAAGCGTGACTCAGATCTCTCCCATACTGCTTTTAAAAGCGAGACTCAGATCTCTCCCATACTGCTTTTAAAAGCGAGACTCAGATCTCTCCCATACTGCTTTTAAAAGCGAGACTCAGATCTCTCCCATACTGCTTTTAAAAGTGAGACTCAGATCTCTCCCATACTGCTTTTAAAAGCGTGACTCAGATCTCTCCCATACTGCTTTTAAAAGCGAGACTCAGATCTCTCCCATACTGCTTTTAAAAGCGAGACTCAGATCTCTCCCATACTGCTTTTAAAAGCGAGACTCAGATCTCTCCCATACTGCTTTTAAAAGAGAGACTCAGATCTCTCCCATACTGCTTTTAAAAGCGAGACTCAGATCTCTCCCATACTGCTTTTAAAAGCGAGACTCAGATCTCTCCCATACTGCTTTTAAAAGCGAGACTTAGATCTCTCCCATACTGCTTTTAAAAGCGAGACTCAGATCTCTCCCATACTGCTTTTAAAAGCGAGACTCAGATCTCTCCCATACTACTTTGGCTGCGCTGCTCTTGTTTCGCTGCTTCTTGTTCTAAAAAATATTTTGCTGCTCACCCTCCACCACCCCAGCCTCCACCTGTTATTTGGATCTGATTCTATGTACTTGGGGGGTTTTGGTGTATATTTCCTGTTTAGTAGGGGAGATGTGTCATGCTCCCTGTTTGGTAGGTTGTGCACGCTGGTGCCTTTAGCGTGCGCAAAACCTTTTAGCACACTCAAAACTAATAACCCAACCAATGATTGGTGCAAAAAAAATGCCATGTCCAGTCATTGGTCATGTTATTGGTTTTGCATGTGCTAAAAGGTCTGATGGTCTTACTAAATCAGGCCGTAAATGCCATTTATCATCCCGCGCTTATCCCACAAACTTGCCCGTTCCCGCCTGCATCAGAGTAAACGTGTCACGCAACAATTGTGTTGGGTCCCGCGGGATTCCAATCACATTGCAGGGCTCTAGTCTGCAGCGCCTCCGCTAGCCTCAGTATTGGAATCTTAATATCCATGGGGGTCCCTGGTCCTTAATTCTGGGTGCCCCTTGACAGATGGCAACCTTTATGATCATGGAGTTGAGGTGGGATATGCACAGAAAAGGCTAAATGGGGCCCTGTACGTGTCAGCAGCGCGTCGTCCTCGGAGGGAGCACATTTCAGTGAAAAATTATGCTGCAAAGCAGAGGAGGGAAGTAAACAGAAATTCACTAGAAGGTAGAATCAAATCAATAGGGCTTTCCCCCTCAGGACTGGCGAATTGCAGATGAAAGCCTTCTCTCGCTGCCACACCGCATCGCAATTCTCCACTTAGATGCAGCTACTGTGCGCAATAAGCCAAGCATCTCCATTGATTTAAGGAGTCCCCCAGGACAGCGTTCAGAGAAAGGGGTTCGTTTGGAGGAACATTATGCAGGCGAAATGGAGAAAGAGAAATCCGCCGTGGGACGACTTGAGAGGAGAAATATCTCCCGATGCAACACGCCGATGCCTCCAATATCCGCGCACAATCCCCGGAACATAATTGTATTTAAATGAGAATCTGCCATTCATGCTTTTTCCTCTGCGTGTGTGAGCGGGATAAGCGGGAGGCTCACCGAAGCGAGTCGGTGACTGGCCTCCTCCTCGAGGCCGCGAGGCCTGGGTTTTGCGAGGTCGCGAGGCCCGCAGGGTTGTATCGGCCTTTTGACACGACACTCTTAGATCCATCAATTTCGGAAAACTGACTCCATCCTTGTGAACCCTGTGAAGTGGGCCTCATGTTTTCTGGCTGCTCTCTGTATAATCCCAGTTTGTAATGTAGCATGTGACCAGGGTATTAAATTAACTTTTTCACCCACTGGCCAGAGTGGCTTGTGGATTCTAAAAATCACCGGCCATTTTCATCATTTTACCAGCCACATTACCTTTTACAATATAACACAACCTGGTTGATTACCGGCCAATGTGTCTGCTACAGTAGAAAACCGTACCAGCCACAATCTGTTAATTTCACACCCTGCATGTGACTGATGTATGTGCTAAACCAGGGGATTCTAAAACAGGATGGTGACATTAGACCAGGCTAACGAAGGCTCTATTACAGCGAGGGCTTATTTACACTGACATACCAGCTGCCCTTCGTCTCCTCTGTAACTCCTAGAGTGCACCGAGTCACAGATCACCAGATTTCCCACAGTTCGTTCTGATATAGCAACAGAGACAGGAGGCCACTCCCAGTGTGGGACACTGAAACCGTTAGCTTGGGTGAATCAGCATTTTATTGAAACCCCTGACCATCCATGCGGTAATAAGGTCTGTGACATCTTGGGTTGGGGTGGATGTGGGGTGGGTGGATGTGGGGGAGGGGGGGGGCTCCTCTCGTAGAGAGGAGGTCACTCATGCCAGTTTGCCTGCAGGAGATGAACGAGATGAACACTCCATATTTCTCTGTTGTCATCACCATTTGTTTCTTAATTAGATTTGGGCAGCCTGTGGTTCTGGTGGTGGAGGTAAAGAGAATTGAATATTTTTAGAATTATTTTTTTTTGTCCGCAGGTGATGAATTATGTTTATGTGAGACAAACACACAGTCTCGACTGCTTCTGGCGTGGGATTGATAGACCGATCTCGCTGCTAGTTTGCAGCCCAGCTATAATTTCACCTACTCTTTCAGCTGCTGTTTTTCACTGTGCAAGCCACACGAACCCAATCCATCACATGTACTACAGTGGTCAGAGTCACAGTACGGATGGCTTGGGGCACACAGGTTTTATAAAATGGGGCTCGCCCAGTGTGTGTGTGTGTGTGTGTGTGTGTGATTGTGCTGTATAGTTATTTGTGACAGTGTTTGTGTCTTATTTTTTTCAACCATTGCAAGTTATTTAGCAGCAAATATGAAAGTGTGTTTGTGAAGAAAATTTATCGCGTCAAGCAGCCACAGAATCCTGGTAATCCCAAAACAATCAGGCTCTGGATGAAAAGAGAGAAGACGGAGTGAAATGGCAATCTCTTTGTCCTTTAACAAGTACAAATGTGGGAGAGGAAGAGTCAGAAGTTTTCTAGGAACTACTGCGAAAAACATTGTTCTGTGGGATAAAAAAAAGAAAAGAAGAAACACCAATAAAAACTGGAAAAAAACAAATGGGCAGCCATCTGGCAGGTTTTACGTAAATGTAAAATTAATCCTGTGAATTTGTTCAATCAGAATTGATATGATAAACAACTTGCCTTCAACATTAAAAGGAAGCAGAAAGAAAAAATCCGCTTTTTAGAAAGCAACTCAGTTCTAAAGATTCTTTTTCACATAAACTTGTCCTTGAGATGAGATGTAGCCTCCTAAAATAAGAACGACTCCCACTGTTCCTCGTGAAAGCTGTTCTCGCCTCTGTCCCTACGACAGTGTGTCGTGGTATTGTAGTTTGGTGACTGGGTATGCTTGCTTTAGCATTGAACAGGGGCGTCACCAGAGGTATATGTTTAGGGGGGCTAAGCCTCTACTAGGTGGGTCTGAGGGCATGCTCCCCCAGGAGAAGTTTTTCAAAAAAGCAGTCACAAAATGGTTGTTCCTCATGAGTTTTGAGAGCAGAAATAAGCCTAAAATCAATAAATAATTTAGTTGTTGAAAATAAAAAATAAAAAATAGCTTTGATATATAGCAATAGGGTTGGGCTGATGTACGATACCCTACCATCGTCTATCAACTAAAATTTATCGGCATCGGCAATGGTTGACACATCGTGATGTCAATGACGATGTGTAGCCTATTCTAGTTTGACAGCTTATATTGCAAATTGCCTCAATGGCAGTGGAATTAATTTAGGCCTGGCCTGTAGATAAAATTTAACCAGCGGTTTGTTTTTTATTGCAATTAAAAACCAGATTCCATAGCATACATCTAAATGTTCATGTACGCATTGATTACATTTTACTTGGGATCATCCTTCATGAGCAGGGAATCATGTTTGGGGGTGGGGGGGAAGGGATTCCCTCAGAATTATACTCTCCCATAAACTTCTCCCTATCATTATAAAAAAACTGCACTTTTGTAGCTTTATCAAAACCTAACTTTATGAGTCAAATAAGTTACCTACGTAGCTAACTGTAAACTATTATCTGTCTGTGGCCTATTATCCAGGCTATCGCAGTAGCCAACTGCGGACATAATACCAGAGAGGCTAGCTGCAGATGCAGTGGGTTCCGTTTTAAAATGTATTTAGCTGGTATAATAGTAACAGGCAAGCTTCACAAATTCCGTTTAGGCATTTTAGTTAAACAACTATAGTTAAGCTATCTCATATAAACCTAAAACTTGAACCAGTAACTGTTAGGCTGTAGGCAATAGGAACTGGGGAGGCGATAGGAGCCAGGGGTTTCAGCAACTAACGTTAATATGGTTCCCATAGGCTATAATTAAGAAACTCCTGCCTTTTTCTACCAAACTAAGGGGTTTACAGTCATATTTTCAACCCAGTTATACCCATAATACATACAATATAAGAATCGGAATCAAAGCATGATTTTACTTGATACAAACAATGTTATAGTCGAGTTGTTTTACACATCGTAGACTGTCAGGTCAACATATACTCTCAATAGTGCAAAGTGTAGGCTACAATTGGTAAGTAGTTTGAACTTACTTATTTTTTCTACATGGTATATATCCAGCCTAGCAGTAGCTCTTGAGAGCTTCTAGTTGTTTCAACAAAGCAATCCAATAACTTTAAAATGCTATTAAAATTAAGTTGAAGCAGGCATGAGATTGAATCTCATGGGATGCAACAAATATACTGTGTGTGAATTGTGTGAAAATGGAAATGTACACACAACACATTATCCAATCAAAGAAGTGTTGTTTATAAGCGAAGAGGTACCAGGGCTATTATTCTGATGTCATACAAATACTGTTTATCACCACGCTTGATGGAACCATCGCATCGCATCACTGAAATTCATCTTCTTCTGGGAGGGAGCAAATGAAGGCCGTCTTCTGAGCACAACATTCCTCTGAAGAGGAGGCGGGAGCCGGAATGCAGGCCTAATGGGGCCTGAACAGAGCTGTTCTAATGTAAGCAGCAAACAGGTGCTTCTCATTAGCGAGCATGAGGCTGGGAAGGAAAAGCAACATTGCGCCCGGAGATTCCTGTTTTTCCACTATAACGCTACTCACTTTTCCTTAAAATGTAATATGGAGTCAGCCTCTTCTGCTATTTATTCACACCTTCAGGGGGAGGACAGAAAGCCCCCCCCCCCCAACATACACACACACACACACGCACACACACACACACACACATATACACACACGCACACACACACACACACACACATATACACACACGCACACACACACAAGCACGCACACAAATATACACATGCACACACACATATACACACGCACACACATGCACACATATACACACACACATACACATGCACACACACACATACACACACACACACACATGCACACACGCACACATACGCACACACACACACGCACACAAATATACACATGCACACACACATACACACGCACACACACACACATACACACGCACACACATGCACACATACACACACACACGCATACACATGCACACACACACACATATACACACACATACACATGCACACAAACACACATATACACACGCACACACACATACACACGCACACACACCAGCTACCTAATTTCCTTGCTCCTCCCTCCACCCATTCTTCTCAAAGTTTATTAATGCAGTTCCAACATTGAGAGTGACTGTTCCATACAAATTTCCTCCTTGAATTTTCCCAAACCCAATTTCCCCCGGAACGTCAGCCATGTATAAAACGAAACAGGGCTGGCTGTTCACGCATGCGCGCGAGCGTATTATGCACGCATGAGCGGAGCCCCCTTTTCCCGCATGCGCGTATGCACACGCTCAACCTGACGGATGGCTCCGAACACAAAGGCCGTCCATTAACATCGCCTGGCCTTAATTAGCGTGCACGAAAGGATTCGTATGAGAGCAGTGAACGTTGTTCACCCCCTTCTCCGCGTCTTGGAGACGCCGGGCCTCCGAACGTTACCTTGGATTTCACCAACGGGTGCGGAGAAGAGGGTAAAGAGCTCAGTAAACCAGAGAAAAAGGACAGAATAAATCTGTATGATGTATTTATTTGTCAAAGAACCAGGCTAGCTGCTGAACCCCCGTCTGCACCTTCGGACTGAGGGAGCCGAGCGAGCCGAGCGGAATATGAGCTGTAGAAGGCATGAAGGCCCAGGAGGAAGTGCTGTCCTGTTTAGACAAGCGGAGTGTGGGCTGTAGAAGGCATGGAGGCCCAGGAGGAAGTGATGATGTGTTTATCTGAGTGGAGTGTGGGCTGTAGAAGGTACGGAGGCTCAGGAGGAAGTGATGTCAGGTTTAGCCGAGCGGTGTGTGGGCTGTAGAAGGCACGGTGGTCCAGGAGGAAGTGATGTCGGGTTTAGCCGAGCAGAGTGTGGGCTGTAGAAGGCATGGAGGCCCAGGAGGAAGTGATGATGTGTTTATCTGAGTGGAGTGTGGGCTGTAGAAGGCACGGCGGTCCAGGAGGAAGTGATGTCGGGTTTAGCCGAGCAGAGTGTGGGCTGTAGAAGGCATGGAGGCCCAGGAGAAAGTGATGATGTGTTTATCTGAGTGGAGTGTGGGCTGTAGAAGGCACGGCGGTCCAGGAGGAAGTGATGTCGGGTTTAGCCAAGCAGAGTGTGGGCTGTAGAAGATAGCAAACATTAACGTTTACAAACGTTAACTTCTGTCTCTCTACTTCTTCCCACTCACTCATAGGCTTCTGTATTGTGATCTCAACGACATCTCAAAAACATCCACACTGAAAACCACTCACAGCGCAAGGCGCTATGCTTTAATCACATCCAGTTGCATCTAGTGCAGTTGTACTTTGCTCCAGAGCGTCCTCATCCCTTCCTCCTGGATTGTTTTCCCAATAGAGGAAAGGCAGTAGACTGGTGTCCCCAAACCCAATAGAGTAAAGGCAGTAGGCTGGTGTCCCCAAACCCAATAGAGTAAAGGCAGTAGGCTGGTGTCCCCAAACCCAATAGAGGAAAGGCAGTAGGCTGGTGTCCCCAAACCCAATAGAGGAAAGGCAGTAGACTGGTGTCCCCAAACCCAATAGAGTAAAGGCAGTAGGCTGGTGTCCCCAAACCCAATAGAGGAAAGGCAGTAGGCTGGTGTCCCCAAACCCAATAGAGGAAAGGCAGTAGACTGGTGTCCCCAAACCCAATAGAGTAAAGGCAGTAGGCTGGTGTCCCCAAACCCAATAGAGGAAAGGCAGTAGGCTGGTGTCCCCAAACCCAATTTAGGTGTAGACCTCAGATGCAGGCCAGATTTAACGACTAAAAGTCAAAAAGAAGGAATAGCTACACTGAAATTAGAAGCTCCCAGAATTCCATCAGGCAAATGACGAAGGCTGAACGTTTGTCTGACAAAGACCTTGTTGGTCGAAACGTTACCCTAATGATTTTGAGCATTTTTAAGCGTGCGGCTATTCCTTGTTGTTTTCTCAATAAGTCAGTGGGAGAGATCAGCTCAGGTGTATAATAAATGTGCAAATAAAAACAGCAAAGTCTTCATGGAACCGACTGCACGTTTACTATACAGTCTGAAAAATATACAGTGTGTTCCACCGAATGTAAAATATATACGTTGTGTTTTGAAAACATAGAGAGGCACTTGACACATCATTTAACTCCCCCCTCACTTCCTTTGTAGTGGGAGAGTGGATCAATTTCATTTATTTTCCCATTCTTATAGACCCCCAAAGTGGGCTAATATACAGTATACTAGTCCATGCCGGAATACTTCATGGGTAAGGGCAGATTGTGGTATAATAAGCCCTCTCACGCACGCACACACGCACACACGCATCAACTCCTTTGTGGTAAAATGCCATTTATAATCCATTTATTACCCAGAATGCATCACCCTTCGCCCAGCACTTTGAAATAAAAGCTGCATGCAGTGGTTTGTAAACCTAGATATATTTATTTCTACATATAGTCATTAAGTGATTTTGCGATCACCTTCTGTCAGATTCTGTGAAACGGGGCTCATTAAGAGGACCCAGAAATAATTCTCCAAATTCGATTAAGAGCAAAACCATAATGACACTATCGAGATGAATTAAAGAGAACATAAATTTGTGGTGCGGGTGCGTGTGTGCGTGTTCACGCCCCTGAATGTTTGTGTGTTTCAGACTTAATTGCATCTCTCCATAAATTAGAACAGTTAGTCCCTGTCTGAAGTTTTTTTTTTTTTTTTTTGAGGGGTTATTATGGTTTAATTGGACTTTTGAAGTTTTGGTGATATCATCTGTAAGACAAAACCTCTTTTATCTTGAGTGGTTTGTCTTATAGATAACAGGAATGGTGTTTGCAGTAATTAGAAATGTATTTGAACGTGCAAATGAGTCCTTTTCATTTCTCTTTGTGTCATTCACCCTCTTGCTCACTTTTTCCTTGTTTCCCTCTTCAATCTGTTACAGTAGATAAGAGAATGACAGGATAAGCCACACACAAATGTGTGAAAAGTAAACATACATGAAACAGGATGACTGCTGTTTATCTGCAGTTTATTAGTTCCCACGGGAAAATGTTCATTGGTAAGCTTCTATTTAACAAATGATTGTATTTATTTGTCAATAAGAACAGTGTTTGGTTGGCTATGCCTTTTTAAATTCCTGGCAGCAAAATTCAAAACATGTCAGTTTTACATAAAACTTGCAGTTTTCATGTTAAACTACTGTGGCAGGGTGGGCGTGGTTAGCCTCTGCGTGCAGAGAGAGAGTGAACCGAGCAGCTCTCGGACCCTGAGCCACAGCTGTCATAAGTTAATCAGCATCAGGGAGAAACGTAATTGAATAATGGTTTAATTGTTTCTGATTGCTATGACAGTGAGCCGGGGCTTGAAAAGGGAGAGACGGGCGGACAAACGGGGCTGGCTGGAGACGGAGGAAGTAAAAGCTCCGAGAAGCCAGAGCCGGAAAAGTAAAATGAAAACGAAAATTAAATATACCCAAGCGGGTTTGTGTAAATACGGTGTGGTCTCCACTTCTTCCCGAGCGGTGGCACTCGATCTTGCTACAGTGGTGGCCCATACGGGGGGCAATTTCGAAAAAAACCATTAGAAGTAATGGAGACCAGCCAGGAGCGACCTGAAGTGGGGCAGCCGGTGCTGACGCTCGCACGCATGCTGGAGGCGATGGCCCAGATGCAGGAGCGGCAGGCTGCCGTACACCAGGAGCAGATGGAGGCGCTACGGGTGCAGTCCACCCTACAGATGGAGACGTTGCGGCAGCTGGCCAATGGCAGGGGGGCAGGGTCCCGGGATCCGCACGTCCGAGCCCCCATGAAGATCCAGCTGCCCAAAATGACGGCAGACGATGACGCCCAGGCCTTCCTGGACAGTTTCACGGTGGCCGCGGAGGCGTGTCAGTGGCCCAGCGAGGAGTGGGTAGTCCGCCTCCTGCCCCTGTTAACAGGGGAAGCCCAGCAGGCGGCACATGGGCTACTGGCCGCAGCCCGGGCGGACTACAACACCGTCAGGAAGGCAATCTTGGATCGGCTTGGCTATAGCCCAGAAGACCAAAGGCGCCGGTTCCGGGAAGCCTCCCTGCTTCCGGGGGACCGCCCCTTCGCGTTCGCCCAGCGGCTCACCGACATGGCCCGACGATGGCTGCAGCCAGAAATCTGGTCCGCCGCGGGGGTAGTGGAGCAGGTGGTGCTGGAGAAATTTGTGGCCGGGCTGCCAGAGGCGACCGCCAACTGAGTGCGCTGCCACTGACCCACTGATCTGGAGCTGGCAGTTATCCTGGCCGAAGACCATCTGGCCGTGGTACCCAGCAGCCCGCCGCAAAAGCCGCCGGAACCAGCTCCTAGGAGGAGGCCCCCTCCTCGCACGGTCCCTTCCTCTCTGTCCCGCGACACCGCTACAACCTATCCCCGAATTAATCCCCCTTCTTTTTTCTCTCCCTCTCCAGGCCCAGGCTCGGTGGCGGGAGGGTCCGACCCACATAGGGCTCCTCAGACGGTCGGACCGGGTTGTTGGCGATGCGGGCAGCTCGGCCACCTGCGCCGCGACTGTCCACTTATGGAGGTGGGGCAGGTGGTCCGGGTTGTCGGTCCGCCCACTCCTGCTCATGATCCAGAGGGAGCGTACTGCATCCCGGTAAGGGTGCAAGGGAGTGAACACCGGGCGTTGTTGGATTCAGGGGCGATGCAGTCCATGATTCGGCAAAGCCTGGTTCGGCCAGAGGCATTGGTGAAGGCACCCTGGGTATCGATTAAGTGCGTGCATGGTGATGTGCACAAATATCCGGTAGTGCCTGTAAAAATTTATTTTCAACGGAGAATTTATATTATCAAAGCTGCGGTTAGCTCCCGGCTGTCGCACCCCCTGATTTTGGGCATTGATTGGGCGGGGTTTCGTAAAGTGTCAGGGAAGCTGTGGGAGGTGCGATCCCGACAGGTAGGGCCCGGGGAGGTGTGTGCTGTTGACGGCGATGACGCAGGGTCAACCGACACGGTCGAGGGGGGGGCGGAGCCGGGGGAGCCTCGAGGGGAGACTCCCCTGGTTCCGGTTTTTCACCCCACGGAGGATTTCCCACTCGAACAGTCTCGGGATGACACCTTACGCTTTGCTTACGAACAAGTAATGCGTATTGATGGTCAGCAAGTGCGTCCGGAGACAGCTCTCTCTCACCCGTATTTCTCTGTTATTAGAGATTGGTTATATCGAGTGTGTCGGGACGCTCAAACAGGAGAAGAAAATACCCAGTTGTTGGTACCTAAAAGCCGCCGGGAAATGGTTTTCCAGGCGGCTCATTATAACCCCATGGCGGGGCACTTGGGATATGACAAAACACTCAACCGTATAATGGCCCGATTTTATTGGCCGGGCATCTGGGCCGACGTACGTCGGTGGTGTGCGGCCTGCCCGGAATGTCAATTAGTGAATTCCCCGGCCACCCCAAAAGCGCCGTTGCAGCCACTTCCATTAATAGAGGTCCCGTTTGATAGAGTGGCGTTGGACCTCATCGGGCCATTTGAACGGAGCACTCAGGGATACCGATTCGTACTAGTTCTGGTGGATTATGCGACCCGGTATCCCGAAGCAGTTCCGCTGCGCAATAGCTCCGCTAAGAGTGTTGCGCCGGCACTGTTTCAAATCATCTCCCGCGTCGGAATCCCGAAAGAGATTCTGACGGACCAGGGCACATCATTCATGTCACGGACATTAAACGAACTGTACGTGTTATTGGGCATTCAGTCTATTAAAACCAGCGTATACCACCCCCAAACGGATGGGCTCATTGAGCGATTTAATAGGACTTTGAAGTCGATGATTCGGAAGTTCGTTCACGATGATAGTCGAAATTGGGATAAATGGTTAGTCCCTTTATTATTTGCAGTGCGGGAGGTTCCCCAGGCCTCCACGGGATTTTCTCCCTTTGAATTAATATTCGGTAGAAAACCCAGGGGAGTTTTGGACCTAGTTAAAGAAAACTGGGAGGAAGGTCCCAGCCCCAGTAAAAATGAGATACAGTACGTCATGGACCTGCGAGCAAAACTCCATACACTGGGTAGGGTATCACGGGAGAATTTGCTCAAGGCCCAGGAACGGCAGCAAGCGCACTATAATAAAGGGACAAAACTCAGACAATTCTCACCGGGAGATAAAGTACTCGTATTACTTCCAACCTCCAGCACAAAATTACTCGCCAAGTGGCAAGGGCCCTTTGTGGTCACACGGCGAATAGGGGAGGTAGACTACGAGGTGGTGCGGTCGGATAGAGAAGGAGCTAAACAAATCTACCATCTAAATCTATTAAAAGCCTTGAAGGAGGTGGTGGCTGTCTCGCTGGTGACGGTAGATAAGGAGAAAGATGAGCTGGGGCAGGAGGTACCAAATTCACCCAATCAGACCCCGCCCCTTTCTGATAGCCATCTCTCGCCAAACCAGCAGGCAGACCTTGCTCTATTGCAAAAGCAGTTTGCGGATGTGTTTTCTCCCCTACCCGGACGCACGAATCTCATACACCACCATATTGAAACCCCCCCAGGAGTGACGGTACGTTCCCGTCCTTATCGGCTGCCAGAACACAAAAAAAAATTGGTGCAGGCAGAAATAAAGGCCATGCTAGAGTTGGGTGTAATAGAGGAGTCACACAGTGCCTGGAGTAGCCCCATTGTCCTGGTAGGGAAACCAGATGGGTCTATCCGGTTCTGTGTGGATTACAGAAAGGTGAATGAGGTTTCACAGTTTGATACCTATCCTATGCCTAGGGTCGATGAACTCTTGGATCGGCTGGGCACGGCTCGTTTTTTCTCGACACTGGATTTGACCAAGGGCTACTGGCAGATTCCCTTGTCGCCAGAGTCTAAGGAAAAATCGTCTTTCTCCGCTCCGGACGGTTTGTACCAATATCGTACACTTCCGTTCGGGCTATTCGGGGCTCCAGCCACGTTCCAGCGCCTTATGGATAGGGTGCTGCGTCCACATGTTGCATATGCTGCAGCCTATATTGATGATGTTATCATCCACAGTGAGAACTGGGCGCAGCATGTGCGGCATGTGGGGGCGGTACTTGAGTCTCTGAGGCGGGCGGGGCTCACGGCTAACCTGAGGAAGTGTGCAATTGGCAGAGCGGCGGTACGGTATTTGGGGTACCACTTGGGAAGTGGACAGGTGCGGCCTCTAGTGGACAAAACCGCGGCGATTGCGACCTGTCCCCGGCCCAAGACAAAAAAAGAGGTGAGGAGGTTCTTGGGGTTGGCCGGTTACTATAGGAGGTTTATTCCTGCGTTTTCGGAGCTGACCAGCCCCTTGACTGATTTAACTCGGAAAGGTGCCTCAGAGCCGGTCCAGTGGACGGAGCCATGCCGGAGGGCGTTTGAGCGAGTAAAAGAAGCACTTTGTGGGGAGCCGCTGTTGTTCACACCTAACTTTTCTCTCCCGTTCACCCTGCAGACAGACGCGTCGGACAGAGGGCTGGGGGCCGTGTTGACCCAGCAGGTGGAGGGAGTCGATCGCCCGGTGCTGTACATAAGCCGCAAGCTGTCACAGCGGGAGGCGAAGTACAGCACCATCGAAAAAGAATGCCTCGCCATCCGGTGGGCGGTCGGGTCCCTCCGGTATTACCTGCTGGGCCGCTCATTCACCCTCTGGTTGGACCACGCCCCCCTCCAGTGGCTCCACCGCATGAAAGATGCCAACGTGCGGATCACCCGTTGGTATCTGGCATTACAGCCGTTTAATTTTAAGGTGATCCATAGGCCGGGGCCGCAGATGGTGGTGGCGGACTTCCTCTCTCGCCTAGGAGGGGGGTGGGGGGTGGTTGGTTATCGGCCGGATAGCTCCCCGGCCTAAGTCGGGCGGTGGGGGTATGTGGCAGGGTGGGCGTGGTTAGCCTCTGCGTGCAGAGAGAGAGTGAACCGAGCGGCTCTCGGACCCTGAGCCACAGCTGTCATAAGTTAATCAGCATCAGGGAGAAACGTAATTGAATAATGGTTTAATTGTTTCTGATTGCTATGACAGTGAGCCGGGGCTTGAAAAGGGAGAGACGGGCGGACAAACGGGGCTGGCTGGAGACGGAGGAAGTAAAAGCTCCGAGAAGCCAGAGCCGGAAAAGTAAAATTAAAACGAAAATGAAATATACCCAAGCGGGTTTGTGTAAATACGGTGTGGTCTCCACTTCTTCCCGAGCGGTGGCACTCGATCTTGCTACAACTACATAGAAGACCTTGATTTTAATTCACATATTTTGTTTGGTCAAATAGATTTAACAAAATGGCAAACTGGCATTGTGTTGAACTTTGGACATTGGACAGATAGTGATGTCATACCAGCAATAACAACTGAGTATAACTATAATAATAGTAATGACCAGAAGGGGGTGCTCTGGTTGCTTGAGAAACTGCCCCCTTTTCTTTCTTTCGCCAAAGTGCCCCTTTTTCATTTGGTAGAATTATTATTTTATATTGGTGAAACACAATTCGCCTAATATCTAGGCATACTTGTCAACTCGGTTGGCTGTAAGCCAAACAAACAAACAAACACCATTGCCTAGTTGCTTACCTACCTTTGCAGAAGTAGCCTAGTCAAAATGACAAACTCACTGTATGGCTATGGGACAGCGGCGTCAGCGCACTCTATCGGATTTTTCCATCTTCCGTTCCGGTATTTTTATCTCGCACTGCGATTATCCTTTGCACCTGTTTGTGGTTTTCTTCGACTATATATAGCTCAGGGTTTCTGCTTTCTGTTGCTTTGATATTGTCTTTGCCACTTGACATAGAAGCCGGTAAGGTATAGATATTTACTGCATTTCTGTCCAGCTGGTTAAAAAATCTGCTACTACAGGTGAGACTGAGAGGCTGAGGGGCCTATAGGGCAGGGCTGGTTAAAAAAGCTGCTACTACAGGTGAGACTGAGAGGCTGAGGGGCCTATAGGGCAGCGCTGGTTAAAAAAGCTGCTACTACAGGTGAGACTGAGAGGCAGAGGGGCCTATAGGGCCGGGCTGGTTAAAAAAGCTTCTACTACTATGGCAATAGCCATTTCACACTTGTAATTCCAATTATTCCAACTGTATTGTACAATCAGAGACTCAGATGGCATTCCAAATGAGTTTCTCATTGAGAAATGAGATACAAAAAAAATGTATCTGGCTGGTACAGTGAAAAGATAAAAACAGACAAACAATAATAAACATATATGCAGCATCAAAGGGCATGTGTTTAATTTTCATCAACTTTAATACCATCAGTTTTAATACCAACCTCTATAGCAGTGTTGCAAATGTTGTCATATCAGGCATAGGTTTATTAAATTATTTGTAAAAATAAAAGATTTCCCCTAAACTGCCCCTCTAACACCGTCTGTGCATCCCTGGTATCGACCATGATTTTCATAATTGTATGCTCTTAATAATTATTGTAATAATGAATAATTATGCTCATCAGCGTTTTCTGCAGAAGTAGGCAGGTCTACTCTTGGGAGGCCTGGAGGATTGCTACCTCTAGTTTCCTCACAATTACCAACTGATCTACACGTTGAATAGCCGAGTGGAATTACTGCCCATCCACACCAGTAGGCACTGCGGGCCTCGAGGCCTGGAGATGTCTCGCCTTTGCTGTCCTGAGAACATATAATAAATAAAAGCGCTAACGGCGTCCAGGGAACTGGGCACGCAACATGCCGATGGTAACAGCATAGCAGAATACGTGCTGCGTTATGTAACGTTGCTGGACACGTGGCCTTGAACACATATGATCTGGATTAGGCCAATTAAGAGAGGAGATAAATAATTTATAGCACGTGTATTGAAGAGGCGTGACAAAGGCCATCAATCCTGCTTTGGGTCCCGGATCAATCCTCTCCCCAGCGGAATTGATTGGACGAGACGTACGAGAGGAATCAAATTATCCCCCCCGAGCGATATCTGGAATGGATTTCTTCCCCTTCTCTTTTGTCCCATTGAGATTGACCGAGGGCAGGGCACTCTATTAGTGTGGATATAACAGGATTAGGGGAAGCCACGTCTCCACCGGGACACCTCAGGCCCAGTATCTGATTGTGTCTCCACAAAGCAAATTGAGAAACAGCAACAAAACGTGTGATCTTTAGAGCGAGCGGCTCCGTCGCCTCTGCCCCGATGCAGGGCGTCTCTGGGGGGGGGTGATGGCTTGATCTCCTTGTCTGAACTCCCCCCCCACCCCCCCCTCTTTTCTAACCCTCTGCGGGAAGGAAAACGTTCAGGCTGAAGCTTCGCAGCGATTTTCGGCTATTTTCCTGAGCGATTACGGCCTCTTTGCCATTTTTTTATATTCCAGCGCAAGCGTGCCGAAAACACAGAGGATTTAACGGCACGGCTCGGGGTTCCCCTTTCTGAATTGGGGTGAAAAATAATGCGGTTGGGCGTGATTGGCTAAAAGCACTGCAGTGCATCGCTGGCAGGTCAGCTCTGTGCTCTGGTGCTAGTTGACGTGACCCCTGCTTAAAAGTTTAGAAGTTAGAAGTTTAAAGGGTCCTTACAAATACAACACAATATTATTAAAAGGAAAGCATTTTATCCACCCACGTATAATGTACAGGACCTTATCACACTCCAAATGAACTTGCAAACTACATTTTCCAAAGAGTTATTTTCCAAAGGAAAATAAATGACAAGAACAAATTGTTCTCTGGAGGCTATAAACACAAGTGTGAAAAATCACCCGGTGAACTGTTTAGCCTCCCCCCACGACACCATTTAGTTTGATCAGAAACAACCAAAATAATATTACAAGACACCAAAACACAGTGGAAGTTATTCATTACACTGCAGATAATCCCCCTGCCATCCACCCCCAAGAGGGGCGATGTTTCAAAAGCTGAGCTGCATATGACTGCCAGTGTTTTTCACATCCTGCTAATTAGTGTCCTGTCATTTCCTGCGGCCTGTGCAGTCCTCTGCTCCGTGTGCTGCATACCCAGGCTCATTCTTGTCTCAACCTTTAGATCAAGTGTAAGCACCTCAGTTCCAGCTATCTCATCTGGACAATCCAAAAAACCTTAAAACCATAAAATGTATTAAATTCTTTCTTATGTGTTTTTAAATCCCCTTTGCTGTAGTGTTTTGCTGTAATGGTTTTTCTTTAAATATATAGATCTTTTGATATTTCTATTTTATCTTATTTTTTAATATTTCTTCTCTGTATTTCCTCTGTGAATCAACTGAAAAAGTAGCTTTTTCCCCCCCTTTCCTCATTATTGAGAAGAATGTCTGCACTCCACACTAATGGCTGTTTTCAAAAATGAACAGTCATTATTCTTGTCATTTGGCAATAAGAATATTGACAATACACCAAATTTTGGAATTAGAACTGTGACCTTGCTCTGCATTTTTGTGTGTCTGTGACCCTGAGCAATCAAAGATCCAGCTGATAGATACTTTTGATCAAAGCACAGAGGACTCACAAAGTCAAAGAAACATGAAATTATATAACTGTCTAGAATATTAAGTTAATATCTTATTTTGTACCAGTGGAAAGTAGAAGTGTGTATTGTTCAATAGGCCCATTTTGTATCTGAAATCTCAGAAATACCCCTACCTATGAACAAAATACGCACCGCTTTAGAAAAGGCCTCTTCTGTGCCAAACATGCATTTAGGATTGCATTACCCCTCTGCCTGTGTAAATTACAAGCCGTGCCATACACGCAAGTAAAATGCTAGCGGCATGAGTCCCATTCTCACCCCATGACTACAGTGCCTGCCCCGGTCCCTGCTTGGACCTCACAAGGCTGCTTCGAATCCATGTGTGTGAAAATGCACTACAAAAGGAAGCCTATGTTCTTACAGACTGCGTTAGATTTTCTGAAAGGGAATAATTTCTTCCCCAGGTGTTTGCTAACACATATTGAATAATGAAAGGGGGAAAAAAAGAGAAGGAAAAAGCATTCTTCTCTATGAAAAAAGACAAAAACAAATAAGAGCTAAATAGACCAATGGGAGAAGAGCATAGCTAAATAGACCAATGGGAGAAGCCAAGAGAGTGTTTAAGGAAGAGGTCTGAAAGGCATTTTCAGGAGGGGAAAAATGAGACGTGTCTGGAGGGCTGTGAAGGCTTCTCATGACTACATAAACAGATGCATGTTGGCGCTTACATTCTTAATTTTGCAGAGGAAAGAAAAGCGCAGTTTGTTTCACAGATGAGGCGGGCGATCAGACGGAGGGCTCCGCTATGTGAATGCAAAATCATTTGGCGAATGGACAGGGCAAACACTGCTAGAGATAAGAAAAAAAATGTGTGTCTGAAACGGTTTTTGTACATTAAGGACACTAATGTAAGTGGCGCAAGCTGGTGAATGGCGGTACACAGAGGCGGTGTTTCGGTTTGTAGTGACGTGGCGGTGCAGTGAAGGCGTGATCTTCAACAAGGACTCTAGGTGAACAAGGGCATTGATGCAACAGTTGATTCCCTTTTATTCTGGCATGAAGGCAGACCTGGTGGTATTCCATAAAGCAGGATAAGCAAGCTAGGCAGATAACTCTAAAATAATACCATGAAATGACCTCAGAAAGTTCTTCAGTATCAGCAGCTAACAATATGCAGAACTAAATCACAGTCCTAAACCAGATTCTAGTGCATTTTCATCGACTGAAATCTCTCTAATGTGACGATACAGCCTTGTCTTTCTCACCATTGTCTGGATAACCTGATAATCCTGTTTTGCGGAATACCCCCCTGGTTTCTGATGGAGACTTCTTGTGTATGTTGAAATACCACTGCGCCATGCCTTTACACAAGTGGGCACCCCCAAAAACCGAACCAGCACACTTACCATCCACCCAGGGGCATGCTAAAAAACAAAACAAGAATTGTATTATGATTTTAATAAAAGACTGGTAAATATAAGAGAGGTACTTGTCATCACAGTGAGTAGAGTAAGAAGAAAACACCCTCAGCTTCAGGAGAGATCTTTCTGCCACAAGGGCAGCAGCTTCGGGACGTTTCAACGGGGGCTCTGCAGATTGTTAGATGAACGACCCGAGCAGTGAATTTTAATTGCTGTCGAGGATCAGGTTCTTATTCCGCTGAGTGCGCTTGTCTCGCGTTCGCCCCTGCAGTCTCCATACTCAACGTACAGCACGTGCGTAAAATTCAACGAGAATTCTCCGAGGGCTCTCCTAAACTGAAATAGCGGGGTTGGAGAAGCGCGTTATTACTGCACTTGTTTCTGAAAGCCGTTATTCTGATCGAGCCCTGTCCTTTTGAAGCTAACACAGCTCCTTTATTGTTTCCATTCATCTAAATTTAATTACACCCCAAACGCCCCTTTTTAATGATAAAAGCAACTGGGCCTTTTATGTTGCGCTCAATGAAAGCACAATATAAACTTCCTGATTGTTTAGCCTTTAGTGCACTTACCCCTTCATGTTTTTCAATATACCGCATTTATGATATGCAGATTCATTAATGCAACTTACGCAGTTAATTGAGTGCATTTTGATTTCATTTCATTAAGGAATTGGATCTGACCCTGAAAAGTAATTAGAAAATAGGACAACGTGGACTAAGAATGCTGCAGTTGTTTGTTTGTTTAAATAATGAGCATTTGTGATTGATGATACTCTCGTTCTCTTCTATCAACGTTTTTATTTTTATGTTTCTATTCACCACAGTACTATATTTCAAGTGAAAATGTTTCATTGCCTCCACTCAACCCTGTGAGTGGCTGAAAACAATAGTCACTAAGTCGTATCGTCCCAGAATACACTGAAATCAACGGGCTGAATTATGTGCTTTATTCACATTATAGGCATTACATTATAGGCATTTAGCAGACGCTCTTATCCAGAGCGACTTACACAGCTTTTTTGCATTTATACATAGTATCCATTTACAGCTGGATATATACTGAAGCAATTCAGGAGGAACCTTACCTGGGGGATCAGTACAACGGCAGTGTCCTACGTGGGATTCGAACCTGCGACCTTTCGGTTACAAACCCAGTTCCTTAACCACTGTACTACACTGCCGCCCCAGTGTGTTAATATAAACGCAGTTTTAGAAAAAGTAAATGCATGCTGGCATGCGCACGCTGCAGATACAAACGGGATGTGTTCTGAAAGTTCTGCACGCGGAAAGGTAGTCGCATGAAGAGCTGCTCAGAGAACCTTGCAGCGGTTCTGTATCCACACTAACCTCCTTGATCAGGCTTTTCCACCTTGGTCTTTGGATAGCTATTCACCTTCAAACTAACAACCAGTTCAGCTCCAGGAAACCAGCCGAGGTGAGTCAACTGCCGTAATTGATTAGTTCAGTCCTGAATAACGATATAAAAGCAGGAGATTCTATGGCTCTCCGGTATAAGGGCTGGTGACCCTTGACCCCTGAATTCTTCAGAATTGAAGGTGCCTCATTCAACGACCGACTGCGCGGCCATCATTCCTATTTAGAGATGCCTTTCAGTTTTTCAGCTTCTTTTATTTACCACTCTCCTTTCCCTCTGCACCACGTTTGACGATTTAATGTTACCTTTTCCTTTTGCCACGTTGCTAACGTTTCTGCTTGTCACTAGGAACATATAATACTATTCAAAATACAGAAAAAAACCTGCCATTGCTTCACTTTTTTTTTTGAACCAGTACAGTTTGTTCACTTATCTATTTAGTCAGATGCCTCCTTGTCTTTGTCATCATTGTTACCAACCCTTTGTGCTAAAGGGTGTGGCTTTAGCCAAACAACATCACAGAAAAGTGACCCTGACATACGCAATGAGCACATTTAATGAATAGCCTACGTGTAGAATTCTGCATACTACAGCTTGTTCTGCTCTGAACATTTTCTTGCTGAAATTAATTATTTTTAAAATGATGGGTTGGTCCTTTTTTGCATGACACTCATGCCACTGGGAGAGAGACTGTAATAGACAGCGGAGAGGACGGGTGCACCACTAATTAAACACGAAGCACAGATGCCTCCCCAAGGATCTCAGTCTTATCGGATCTGTGTAATACCATCTGAAGGGGGTCCAAAACCGGAGGGTAATCGATAATTCCCATGAGCTGCTCTGTGTAGTGCTGTAATTAACCCTCAGGCTTGTATTTGGCTCATGATGGGATCGTCTCCACAGTCCTTATCTGGACGGAGATGTAGAGCTTGGCGTCAGATTGAAACGGCCTGTGCCGGGCTCTCTTCTCGATAACTCACTCGTTGCGCTTTCAATTTCTCACTTGACGCCCCTGGGCTCTTTCTCCTGTTTGGAAATTGTAATTCCAGGTGACCTAGGTCAGGGATGGCCCTCGCATAAGAGAAATGGGAAGAGCGGACTATTTCTTTATCACCCATGGACATTCTCTACACATGTAAACAAACGCGTACAAATACACCAACGCACACTCAAGCATGCCGGAATGTACTCCTGCATGATTTCACACATGCGTGGACATTCACAAATACACTCACCCACGCACACGCATGCATACATGCAGGTATATACTGTATGTGCATAGATATGTGCCATTAGCATCAGGATTCCCTTTGTTTTGCCCAGTTCATTAATATACTGTGCTGAACACAATCAAGTCAAATGTTCTTTGACATTACAGCTAATGTGTTGGTAACCTGTTTGTTCAGTTCTATTAAGTTAATTTATGGGATTCATATATACACACATGTACGTACGTACGCACACACACACACACACACACACACACACACACACACACACACACACACGATGGGGCAGTTCTCAGGTCACCTGGAAGTCCCAGGTGTTCACTGTGTTTATGAATCACCTTCATTACTCAGTGAACAGTGGTAAACCTGAGTTCACACAAGGCGACGCACTCTCTGTATCAGCGCCTTTCATTCTCTCAGTCTGAAGGATCCCGTGTCTGTTGAGTCAGGTGAACAGATTTAGAGCAAGGTAGTGTCGTGTAAAATATGAGTAAAATAAGCCAAGACGGTATACTTCCAATACTCTCAACATTTCCAGTACACAGACTTCTGATTCGTTTGGATGGCATCATTAGCTGTATGATATTGCTTGTACGACTGAAATATAGAAATCATTTTTCTGTACTGGCACATAGTTATATTTTCTACAGTTCAATTGGATTTTGAAATTTACCAAAGATAAATGAATAAATAAATACCACTATTGCTGCTGCTACAACTACTACTAGGACTACTACTACTCAATATGTATCAGTGACTCGGACCACTCCCTGGCTGTGTCCTAAGGCTTGTTGAAATGATGATGTCACAGCGCCCGTATGGCCAGTTGATGGAGTTTTTGGAGGGAATCTGGCCCTGGGAGCAGCAGCGTAATGGCTTAAACTCCTGCTTTCCTTTACACAATGCCCTGGAGCTCGATGTTGAGTCTGTACAGCTGAGAGGGCAGGAGTCTAATTAAAAATCTACTCTGGTTCACGACGCAATAAGAAAAGGTGGCAAAAAAGGGGAAACTTTAATCCAATTCAGTTAATTGAATCTACAAGCGGTCTGTCACTTTAAATTGTCAAATAATAGATTGCTGCTTAGACATTTTGTGTTGCTTGCATTTCAAAAGGCTCCCCGTTTCCCTCATTCTCCAACCCTCTTAAGTCTCTCAAAGAATACAAGTATTTATAGTAATGGAAAGAGACACCGTGGTATCCTTGTCGGGCCATTGTTAGTGTTTGGGGACAAAAGGATCTGTATTTTTTTTGTGAGAGAATAGTGTTTCAAGTAATGGTGTTTGATAGCTTTCATTGTTGTAATTCGTCTTGTAATGTAAGGATTCTTTTCACTCTTAGGTAAAAATGCAGATGGCACTATTTGTATTTCTAAAGAGAAAGCCAGAAAAATAAATAAAAAGTATCATAACTATTCTATTCAGGGTACAAAGCCAAATTTCATCTGCGATTGTGTGACACAGTAGACTGGCTCAGGTATATTTATGGATTCAGTTAATCTTAAATTGTTATGGGAAAATAATATGCTGTCTTGTAGCAAAGCCAACAAAAAAGCTAGTTTGTCTACATTAAGTATTTTATACTGTGGGGATGTGCTGCTTTTGTGAGCATTGCATTGAATAAGACATCCAGGTCAGGAGTACATCTGTCCATGGAATCTCCGTAGCATTGATCCACAAACAAAACAACAGAGAGAAATGAGCCCAATGTTTCAGAAAGCTGACACCAAAATACCAAACATTTGTTCATTGTGGAAGTATTCCTCAAAGGAAAAAGTGAATTTACCTGGTTTAGAATCAATATCACTGAGAATGAAACCCGGTCAATATTGGGAATATCGCAACAGTTTCCAGCATTTTTCGTTATTTGGTAACGTTATTGTGTGTTGTGCTGACGACCACAGGGCTGTCTCGTACTTACCTGAGACCACAGGGCTGTCTCGTACTTACCTGAGACCACAGGGCTGTCTCGTACTTACCTGAGACCACAGGGCTGTCTCGTACTTACCTGAGATCACAGTGCTGTCTCGTACTTACCTGAGACCACAGGGCTGTCTCGTACTTACCTGAGACCACAGGGCTGTCTCGTACTTACCTGAGATCACAGGGCTATCTCGTACTTACCTGAGACCACAGGGCTGTCTCGTACTTACCTGAGACCACAGGGCTGTCTCGTACTTACCTGAGACCACAGGGCTGTCTCGTACCTACCTGAGACCACAGGGCTGTCTCGTACTTACCTGAGACCACAGGGCTGTCTCGTACTTACCTGAGACCACAGGGCTGTCTCGTACTTACCTGAGACCACAGGGCTGTCTCGTACTTACCTGAGATCACAGTGCTGTCTCGTACTTACCTGAGACCACAGGGCTGTCTCGTACTTACCTGAGACCACAGGGCTGTCTCGTACTTACCTGAGATCACAGGGCTATCTCGTACTTACCTGAGACCACAGGGCTGTCTCGTACTTACCTGAGACCACAGGGCTGTCTCGTACTTACCTGAGACCACAGGGCTGTCTCGTACCTACCTGAGACCACAGGGCTGTCTTGTACTTACCTGAGACCACAGGGCTGTCTCGTACTTACCTGAGGGTTCCTCAGGAAAGTGCACTGGAGTGCATTATTAAATTGAACAAAAACAATTATGTTTCTTTCAAAATGTCCTTGATTCAGTATCATTCTTTATTGGAGTAGTGCTATCTTAGTTTATGTCACACAATTTAAAATAACAAGGTAAATAGACCCTACAAAATAACATAAGACACTTACAAATATACAATTTCTGGTTTGATTTTGGTTCAGTGAGATTGCTCGTGCAAAATGTTAGGAGGAGAAGTAGGACAGTCATTGTGAGACTGTCGTTGATATCGCACTGAAAAATTTAGAGGAAAGATCTATTGAGAATTATGACTAATGTCCACGTGTTTTATTTTTTTTTCTCTCTATTTTTGTTTCTCTATTCATATGAGGCACAGATCCATCCCTGGACGCTGTTCACAAATGAATCTCTATCTCCCAATCCTGGTACAGCTCCATCTCCTGAAGGTTAAAAAACGCATTATATCACCCTAGATGCTACATTGATTTTCTTTCAATTGTAAAGTAGTATTGATTGAAGTACGCAGTTCAGAGAGTGGTGGCGGCTCTTACAGTCGCTTGATTTTATGAGGCGAGCTTAAAGCTTTTTTTGTTTACCGTCAATATGCAGTCTCAGAGTTCCTGAGTTCTCTTTTGTGGTTGATCTGCTACACCACAAGAGAGCTTTTCTTTTGAGAGAGAACATATTTAACCTCGCTCTTACCGTTATACGTTTAATCCTTTCCATTGTTTGTGTATTAAAAATGAAAAGCACGATAATAATGCTGGGCTAGGTGCATTTGGCTTACCTTCGGCCCATTGAAGCCAGGAGCATAACCTTCAAAACTCAACCAGATAAATATGAATTCAGAGATCTAATCTGTTTTGACTTGAAATGAATAATGTTAATTGTCCTTGTTGCATAGCCATTTAAAGTTGTATGAGCTACATAATGTGCATGCTAGGTACTGCTTCACGAGTTTATCAGTGTGGAACGCTCTCTTACACAGTAATCAGGGACCACAGACTGTACTCTTAAACGAATATAGTATTTATGCTTATGAGCCTCATCAAAATGTTCTTTGTGTGTGAGCTTAATGTGTACAATGTAACTAATGGCCTTAGTGGGACTGACACACACAAACGCACACACATGCACGCATGTACACACAGATGCATAATCACACACACACACACACACACACACACACACACACGCACACACACATGCACGTATGTACACACAGATGTATAATCACACACACACACACACACACGCAGGTATTTACACATAGATGTATAATCACACACACACACACACACACACACGCATGCACGTATGTACACACAGATGCATAATCACACACACACACACACACATCGATGTACTCAGAGATACATAATCACACCACACACACATACACACACACATGCACAAATGTACGCAGAGATACATTATCACACACGCACACCCACACATGCATGTATGTGTGTAATCACACACATATGTACGCAGAGACATAATCACAACAGATGGAGAAGGTGAGGAAAGTGAGCGACGGATGGAGAAGGTGGGGAAAGTGAGCGACGGATGGAGAAGGTGGGGAAAGTGAGCGACAGATGGAGAAGGTGGGGAAAGTGAGCGACAGATGGAGAAGGTGGGGAAAGTGAGCGACAGATGGAGAAGGTGGGGAAAGTGAGCGACAGATGGAGAAGGTGGGGAAAGTGAGCGACAGATGGAGAAGGTGGGGAAAGTGAGCGACAGATGGAGAAGGTGGGGAAAGTGAGCGACAGATGGAGAAGGTGGGGAAAGTGAGCGACAGATGGAGAAGGTGGGAAATAACCTCTCATACTGATTCTGATGCTGTTTTTTTTATCATTAACACGTGTGACAGTTTAAAAGATTTACAGCCAATAGCTGCCAATTCATCTTCACTTGACTGTATGAAATTTAAGAGCATTACTTGTGTGCACTTCACATGAAATGATATTAGTTAACACAAGTTGCACATAAACACCGAAGCACAACCGTAATGGTTTTTAAATTAAAGCCAATCTTTAACTTTTATGTTGTAATCAAAATGATTTAACGCGAAGTACACAAAGTACTGCAGGTTCTTTAGCCCACAATTATGCTGCTAAAGATACAGTTATGTTGAGAGAATACGCTTCTGATGGAGGAGTCTTAGTCTTAAAATGGCACACTTTTTCAGGAGCATTTGAATATTTTAAAATCCACTTCATATTTCAAAAGAAGTCAGTCTATGATCATTGCAGGTACAGATAAATAAATGAAAATGGACACTGTGCATTCTGTTTGCTTTGTTCTCTAATGATGAAGACTTCAGGTTTTCAGCTTTGGATGAACACGAAGGATGAGGTCATGTGATGAGGTCATGTGACAACCTTAGAGGCACAGGATGAGGTACAGAGCCATGTACTTGTAAAGGGTTTTTTGTTAGTTGTTTTGAGAAAAAAACAACGTATATAAATAATAGTATCACTAATTTATGAATGTTTTAAATACTGTTTAAAAAAATAGATACTTTTTAAATTTGATCATAGGCCTGTGGTATAACCTTCTGTACTGACAAGTTAAATTCTAGTTTATCAAATTGAAAGAAAAATGCATGTAAAACCAGAAAACTCATATGGAAGGCAGGTGTTCTCTTGTTCACTTACTTTGATAAGTCAAATTTCCAAACTAACCACGTCGACACCAACTCTCTCCCTTCTCAACTGCCTCGTGGGGCCTCTGCAAGTGGTGATTAAGGGAAACTCGCCGTTGGCACGGTGATAAATGGATCATTTTCTGTAAAATCCTATTCCGAGCGGCTCGTTTTCCCCTGCAAGGTGTTTCTGACCTGCGCCGGGCTCCCAGATCACTGTAAAAACCTCCTTTTTACCAAACTTCCTCCGTATTTTAAATCACGCCGAACTAGGCCCACTGAGCAGAAAATGGGGGGGGGGGGGGGGGGATTACGGAGATGATGGATGGGGGCCATTTTAGCTGAACCCCAGGGAGAGGGCAAACTGCATGTTTTTCATGTGCGCTGCCTAATTGTTATGCACGGGAACCTCAGAAGTTGGTTTCCTCAGCTCTGTCACTGGCCAGCTGGTGGGTGAGAGACCTGACATGAAAAGGAATAAGACCAGCTTTATACTGGGGGCAAGTTTCATGTTTTTGATGTCCTAACTGGCAACCTCACAAAGCAGAAATCTAATTAAAATGTACATGAAAACTGTCAAAAGAAATATATATATATATATCTATACATACATACAGTTTTATTTATTATTTACGTATATACACTTTTATGTTAGACTGACTTGGATTCTTTGACATGATACATGTTGAATTATATGGTCCATAGTGGTAGGTCAGGAGGGCATTTTTCAACTGAATCCACAAGCCCAAGAAATAACAAGAAATAAGAAAATAAGAGGTCTTGTTGTATCTGCACTGCCACCAACAAATTGTTTAGCATTGCATCTTTCCTCCCTGGAGAGTAAGACTGGATGAGCAGAAGTGCAGGCCTTCTCCATGTTGGCTCAAACACGGTTCTGCTTATGAAGGCTGTGTAATCCTTTACTTAAGCTTGTTTCACTTCTATAACCAGGTCAGTTTGTCTTTTCTAAAGGTCAGTTTTTAGTTCAGCGTAATGAAATCATGAACATTCTAGTGTCACCCGACATAAACCAAATGTCGTTGCGACCAGCGACATCCGTCGCACGTCGCCGATCGCAGCGACACTGTCACTGGACTATAAACCGGCCTTAATGCTTGGGAATTGCCTGAAATGGTGGGGCAGTATTCTGGATTTCAGTAGGCAGAGTTGAATCAGCGTGCCTATGGTGCGCAGCCTAATTCAGCCCAGGTTTATCAATATAGCCGATGGCCCACTCTATGTGGAGACACATTTTTAAAAGGCCACATATTACTTTGTCTTGGGTTTAAATGCTAGGGATACGTGTCCTTTTGTTGTTATGCCCACTCCTGGAAAGTTCTTTTTCCCCCCTTTTTTACATCACTGCAAGTGGACTAGAGGATATTTTTTTTGGGTTTGTGTTGTGATGGTTGGCTCTGGGTTTGTACTTCAGAACTTAAAACAGCTGTTGTTCTGGGACTGCACAAGGGAACTGAAGGACACCAAGTCTCTTTGCCTGAATGTTCTCTGCAGAGGACCATTACCTGCCAAGAGCTATAATGTCCGTGTTACCATACAAGCGTTGTGGACTGGACCGGACTGTTGACTGGACCGGAATGTTGACTGGCCCGGACTGTGGACTGGTCCGGACTGTTGACTGGATCGGACTGTGGACTGGCCCAGACTGTGGACTGGCCCGGACTGTTGACTGGATCGGACTGTGGACTGGCCCGGACTGTGGACTGGCCCGGACTGTTGACTGGCCCGGACTGTGGACTGGCCCGGACTGTGGACTGGCTCGGACTGTGGACTGGCCCGGACTGTGGACTGGCCCGGACTGTGGACTGGACCGGACTGTTGACTGGTTTGTTGGGACAAAACACATCTTGTATGGACTCTGGCTCTGTGAATTTGGCTCTATGGCATTTATGATGTCCTGTATGAAATTATGCTTGTATCTTTACTGAACCTATAAATATCTCTCTTCCCATCCCAGTTCAGACTTCAGACCTTCCCAACACCTGCCCCCCCCCCCCCCCCCACACACACTCACACACACCCACACACACCATACTTGCTGGGGTGCTGACCTAAATCACAGCACACTGGATCTATGGCTACGGCCAAAGTCACGGCCGTACGCTTAAGCCTCTGTCAATTACACCCACTTCAGTTGTGATCAAGAAACTGACATCCTCCCTAGTACCTGTCTGGCACAGTGAAAAGAGTAAACTCAAAACTGATTAAAGATGACAGCCATGAGTTCTGGCTGCACATCACAGAGGAAGCCATGCAGAGCTGTGGTCAAGGCAGGCAATTAAAGTGCATATAATGCATATAAAGTGTATAAAAAATGAAAGGATATTTTTGTCCTTTTTAAGGACACCTGGCTAGTACTTGTGAGCTGTAGTTTTACCCTCACTTATAAACAGCCTCTAGGGCAAGGACAGGCCATCTTGGTCTTGGTGAAACACACAGATTCATACACACAATGTGTGATAAAAATGGGATACCCTTCTGGAAGAGAAAATAAATGATCAAAAGATAAAGACATTATGAAGAAACTCTCAGAAAATGTTTTATCCTCAGCTCTCCAACTCAACAGCAGAAGAACACAAACTAACTAAATGAAGAAAATGATATATATGGCATATGTACACAAACATTTAGTGCAATAATGAACATTAGGTGGTGCTTTCCTCTCTCACTGGCCAGCTGGTGGGTGAGAGACCTGACATGAAAAGGGATAAGACCGGCTTTATACTGGGGGCAAGTATCATGTTTTCCATGTCCAGAAACTAGCCTAATTGGCAAACATGCAATAAGCATTATAAAATTGAAACACATGAACCAGAAAATGACTTCAATTAGTATTGTATTGACGTTGTGTTGCATGGCCATCAGCATTATTTTATGTGTTTAGTTTATCTAACTGGTAAAAAAAAAATTATTGTGTGAAAGTGTCACATGGAAATTAAACAGATAAAGGATGAATTGTGTTCTGGCGTATGGAGCATCTTGATGGCCCGCCATCTTCTTTCCCTTCAACTGTAATTGCTCTGTGCTCTTGCTTCCAGGCCCGCTTTAAACACTGAGTATGCCTATGAAATATTCAGTATTAAAGCTAGGAAGTATCTGTGCACAATGCTCAGGGAGACGTATAATATCCATGTTTACTGCATTATTACTCTGGCAGGAGAGCTGTTTGTAGAAGCCCTTCATGTTGTCAGGGGCTGTGTCAATCCTAGCCTTCCTGTAGACCTATGAGGAATCAAAAGCAGAAGTAAATTAAAGGAGAGGAGGTGGTAGTGGAGGAAAGGAGGAGAGGAGGTGGTAGTGGAGGAAAGGAGGAGAGGAGGTGGTAGTGGAGGAGAGGAGGAGAGGAGGTGGTAGTGGAGGAGAGGAGGAGAGGAGGTGGTAGTGGAGGAGAGGAGGAGAGGAGGTGGTAGTGGAGGAGAGGAGGTGGTAGTGGAGGAAAGGAAGAGAGACGGTGGTAGTAGAGGAGAGGAGGTGGTAGTGAAGGAAAGGAGGAGAGGGGGTGGTAGTACAGGACATGAGGAGAGGAGGTGGTAGTGGAGGAAAGGAGAGGAGGTGGTAGTAGAGGAAAGGAGGGTGTATTTTTTGAGTATTGGGACGCACCCATTGTGTCTCGTTTCGAGCTTGCATTGGATCTCCATTCAAGCTCACTGTAGCTGTGAGCTTGTAGGCTTGGTGCTGAAAACAGGGCAACATATCATGTCTGGACAGGTAGTCATACATACAGACATGTTGGGAAAGTGGTCCACTTTGGGTTTGAGGGTACAATGTTATGTGGGTGTTTTCCCCACGCCTCTGGCAACCTGGAATACATAAAAGCCACGTCCAGCCCCGCTGGTGTCTGGTCTTCCCTGGCTTAGCTGGTGCCCTCTGGGGTTGTTTCATATGCGACACTGGTTTTTTGTAAAGTTATAAAAGCGGTAAAGGTAAAGATTGTAAAGTTGATCTGTAGAAGCCCTTTTATTTTTGTGTGTATTTTCTTTCCAGGACAAGTTTTTGCATCCTTAGTAGATACTAAGTAAGCCCCTTGTCTTTGTCCCGTACTGTCTGCAAGATTTATTTTACGCAGCTGTGTATTGCATTTACTTGCAATAGATATTGTATATTTTATCTATTACATATTTTTGTGTGTTTGCCTTTGATTGTGGCTGTCGAGGCAGTTATTTCTATTTGTGCTGTGGCCAGTAACGGCTCTTCTATTTGTCTGAATGTAGGGGCCTTTGGCTGCGAGACCCCCCCAAGACAAATCATTCCGTTCTTGTTCTGGTGTATGATGTATTTTATGTCAGATGGTATGTTACATTTCAATGACTCTCAGTAATAATAAAAACAGATATGAATAATACTAATGCTAAAATAAGCAGATGATCATCGGAGGATGACTCAACACAATCACTCTTATAAAGATGTGTTCAGCGTGTTCATTTACTCTGTGGTGTGTCAGTGTCTCAGCAGCCTGACACTAATGCCTTTTGCAATAAAGTTACATTTAAAAAAACACTAATGCAGAGGTTTGTCTGGATATGAGTGCAATAGATTCAGATCAAACATTTTCATGATGGCTATTGATAATGATAATATATTAATACATTTACTGCGATGACACACCTGCCATCTCTGACATGTTCTCTGTCCCCCTTCAAGCTAGGTGAGACGGAGAGAATGAGAGCCAACATTGTGCATTAAGTGTGCGTTGAACACTCTCATTCCAATTAATGAGTGCCAATGGGAGCATAGAAATAATTAACCATCATAACAAGTTTATCAGAGCCAGAGAAAGAATGTAAATAGCACGGCATTTACATTGCGTCCTTCAAATGGCTGACCATGCAATTCATCTATCTACAGGAGAAAATCTCATTACAAGAGCTTTATTAAAACAATATCAATCTCTTTAAATAATCACCATTTTGTAATCTAATACAATTAACTGTGTGTGTGTGTGTGTGTGTGTGTGTGGTGGGGGGGGGTTGTGAGTGTGTGTGTGTGTGTGTGGTGGTGGGGGGGTGTAGGGGTTGTGAGTGTGTGTGTGTGGTGGGGGGGTGTAGGGGTTGTGAGTGTGTGTGTGAGTGTGTGTGTGTGGTGGTGGGGGGTGTAGGGGTTGTGAGTGTGTGTGTGTGTGTGGTGGTGGGGGGTGTAGGGGTTGTGAGTGTGTGTGTGTGTGGTGGTGGGGGGTGTAGGGGTTGTGAGTGTGTGTGTGTGTGTGGTGGTGGGGGGGTGTAGGGGTTGTGAGTGTGTGTGTGTGTGTGGTGGTGGGGGGTGTAGGGGTTGTGAGTGTGTGTGTGTGTGGTGGTGGGGGGTGTAGGGGTTGTGAGTGTGTGTGTGTGTGTGGTGGTGGGGGGTGTAGGGGTTGTGAGTGTGTGTGTGTGTGTGTGGTGGTGGGGGGGTGTAGGGGTTGTGAGTGTGTGTGTGTGTGTGGTGGTGGGGGGTGTAGGGGTTGTGAGTGTGTGTGTGTGTGTGTGTGGTGGTGGGGGGGTGTAGGGGTTGTGAGTGTGTGTGTGTGTGTGGTGGTGGGGGGTGTAGGGGTTGTGAGTGTGTGTGTGTGTGTGGTGGTGGGGGGTGTAGGGGTTGTGAGTGTGTGTGTGTGTGTGTGGTGGTGGGGGGGTGTAGGGGTTGTGAGTGTGTGTGTGTGTGTGGTGGTGGGGGGGTGTAGGGTTTGTGAGTGTGTGCCCACATTCATCTAAAGAATTTTCATGACAGCCTAATGAATGTAGTTGTATTGAAAATGCTGTGGTAGAATATTGCATATGCACAGCCACATAAATTGGGCTCTGAGATGAAACTTGTGTTTGATTGGAGGAAACAGCCTGTGTTCTTATAGGTCAGGGAAATCAGTTTATTGCCTCAGATACAGACTAACAGTGTCCTAGGGCCACATTTGAGACAATAATAAAGGTACAATAGGCTCACTCATGAGACAGTGGAAGGGTATTCTGCTTCAAGGTAAGAACCTGAATGCTTATTGTATAAAAGATTCACATGGCATATTCACACCCATTTATCTTTAATAGAAAACAAGAAGAGACAAAGATATGGATTTTGTCAAATGGCTTGGTTGACGTCATACGTGGTAAGGGAACTGGAAAATAATCACAGTAAAGGGTACGCATCCAGGCTCAAGCTATTCTCGTGCGACCTCTTCAGGTGTGTGCAAGGAGAGAGAGAAAAATAAAACGTTAATCGTGTTCTGGTGCCAACCTTGTCCGTCAGGATTGGACCCAGCACTGATGTTATCCTCCCGCTGAACTCAATGTCACAAGCACTGACCCACTCGCTGGGTATCGATTGGCCGTGACTTGACTTTGAGGTCAGCTGTCCCCTGCCATGCAGGAGATTAACAGAGATTGACATGATAGGCGCTGTGTGATAGGCTAATGCCTTGGTGTCTCTGGGCCTTGTGGATGACGTGTTGATACTATCTCCTGCAACTATGGCCTTGCATCCACAACTCTACCTCTTCTCCAGGCCCTTCGGACAATGTTCAGTTTTTCACAGAGGAGACGGTTCTGTCTGTCAGAGGGCATCTCTGGTGTTCAGTGTGGGGAGGTTACTTTGGACGGGACAATCTGGAATCTGAATCTGACGGGATAATCTGCAGGACAAATTCATTCCCATTTCCCAGTATTCACATAGGTTTTGAAATGCGTCAAATATCAGCAGACACTGGTCCCCTCAAAGACTGGACTTTAAGAGCCCTGTGCTAATGATAATGGGTTATCTTTATACAACCTAATGATACTAATTAACTAACAGTAAATTATCCATCTGTACTAGATTTAGCATACTGACTACCACAGTTGCTCACAAACCTGTGTCCATCCAACACCAACATTGTTCAGTCCCCCAGGTGGGACACTGCTGTTATACTACTTAACCTGAATTGCTTCAGTGAAATATAGCTGTATTAATGGATCGTATGTAAAACCATTGTAAGCTGTGTAAGTCACACTGGATAAGGGCATTTGCTCAATGCCACAGGAAGACTCTCTCATCATAGGGGGAAGTGTTCACGTTCTCATAGTTTATGATATTACGTACTGTAAGTGTAGTATACACCCCTCTAACTTCCCCCTCCCCCAGCATGATAACATGTTCAACTGTTCAATCTTTCAGCACCCCCCCCCCCCCAGTTTTTATATTTATTGACGTTTTTTTCTTCCTCACCATCATCTTCTATCAACTAATTTATGAAAACCTTTATCACCATTGGCATCATTGTTCTATCATCCTCATTATCATGGTTTTCACCTAGTTCATCTTCATCATCTTAAACCTTTTATGGTTCTTATACCTGTCCAGGCATCTGAAAAAGTGTTATCTCACACACGTATTGGAGAGAACTTTCTCCACAGGGGCTCAGCTTTTAATTCCAGTGGCTGATACTAAAAGTAAAAATGTGGGAACAAAGAATAATTGCACCAAAATGCGAACGAGGCAATCGGCAGGGAAAACCCATTTGCAGCTGTCTTGATGATGGTTCGTCGCGCATGCAATATTTGCCTCATTATACTCAAGCACCTGTAGTTTATGTGTAAATGAGAGCCCTGTGCAAACGCATTGCACCAAGACACATTACACAAATGTGCCTATGTCACACATCACACTTAAAAAACGAACAAGCAAACACAAAACTTAACGCAACAATAATCCCCATCATCTGGTGACTCTAACGCTGGAGCCGAGACCTTGAAATAGCTACGGCCATCTTCCCGGAGGAGTGAAAACTTAAGTGAGTCATGTGCAGAGCAGGGAAAAAGAGGTGATTGGGTATTTAATGACAGCTTCAATTCAAAATGCAATGCTTTGGTTTATTATTTTTACTATCAAGCTGTTGTAAAAAAAAATCTTGTTCATGAAAATACATGTTTAATTGTATTGCCAAATTGCTTAATATAATAACAAATGTGAATGTAATTTGTTTCCCACACTCCAATTCACTTTATCCTGGAGAGCAAAGCAACAGGACAGTTAATTTCCATAAAGATATTTTAGTCCAGCCATAATGACTTTGTGAGAATATATTGCACAATTTGTTGGAAACGCATGATGACCACTGCATTCTGCTTCACAGCTGCAAATCAAGATGAATTTGTAACACGGCCCAACTTTGGGGAGCTACCTCCTGCTTAAACCAGCGTTTCTGTTGCACTGTGGGTAAAGGGCATAAGTATCCATCAAGTGTTGCACTGGGGTAAGGGATTAAAGAGATTGTAAGTTTTAAAAAAAAAAGTGAAATTGCAAAGGATTTTCGGGGAAGTGCGGTTTAGTCAGAGTTTAGTGTGTGGAAACTCTGATTCCAGCTTACTATTAATTATCTCTATTTAACAGATTGCCTCTGAAAGATAGCCCAAGGGAAGGAGCAACACAAGACTCTTAAATGCGGAACATGTATTACATATTAGGCAATTTTAATTATTAATGATTATCAAAAATAATAACCCAAATTTACATTTCCGAATTCCTTGATAGGTCAGTAAAACCGTAAACCAGATTAAATTAGATTAAATTTGAATCAAAAGTAGAAATTAAATGAATGTAGGCTTGCTCAGTATAATTAACTAAAAACAAAGACATTAAAGCAGACATGAATTTGAAATAAATTGCCCAGAGAGAGAGAGAAACAGAGGGAGAGGGAGAGGGGGGGAAGATAGCAGGAGACTGACTTTCAACCACGCCTTTATTGGCGCATTACTTAGTTACAATTGCCCCCGTCACAGCTTCAGAGTGACGGGAACCAAAGAAAACACGGTGGGAAGCTAACATGGAACAAACACACAACCAAGGAACCGCCACAAAAAAAAAAACTTTTTCCTCTTCTATGACTCAACTCAAAGAAGTAACCTTTCTGGTCGACAGTCGTAACTACTTCCCCCTGCAGGGGATGGTTACGACGCTGCAGCAGAGTTAATGCACTCATAATTGGGTTATGCCAACTTGCTGCACTGAAGGGGGTCAGGTTCAGCTAAGGCAAGTACTGGCTTTTCCAAGGTCTGAAAAACACTATTGGTAAAAACTAACTTAAAAGTTGTCCAAAGCAGAGCTAAGCACCATGATATTATTATCAGGAGATTCACTGTTTTAGCCTCTTTTTAAGGAGACGGGATATGAATATGTTAGGGGGGTAATTCAGTTTAGATATTGAATTCCTCTAATAAAAAAAGGTAATTGCCCTTGTGTTTCCAGCAATAGAGATGATATTTCTAAATAATAATAATTTAGTCCACTCAGTATTGGAATTTCCATTTTCAAACTGGGCGGCCTCAACAACTATTACTTACATGGGAATTTAGATGTTCAATCGATATTTCAATTTAATACAGCGGGTTCATGTCATTTCGTTATAAACTCAGGAGGTTCAGCAATAACCGGTGTGGTGATGTGCAGGCGTGCAGGGCCCTCCTTGTCGGCTTAGTGCGTCTTCAGAAAGGCGATGAAATCCCCCGAGAATGATGTTGACCAGGATATCCAACGCATTTGTTCAAATATGCCGACTTCAGCATCTTACTCACTTTAAAAAATCCCTTTGGTGTTTGGGAATTCTCTCGACGAGGAGACGGAGAGAAACAGGCACGTGCTGGTCAAGTTGAACAGGCCACTTTGTAACAATATAATATTGTATGTGCTATGAACAAGTGACCTAAATCACAGCATGTAGTACTTCTCTTTTATGCCATAATGTGAAAACTGCATCGTAATCATTCCCTTCTCAGTGCATCCCTTTCACAGAAGCCAGCAGTCGTTTGAGGACGCCAGGTTGCAGCAGAAGGGCCTAATTGCGGGTCTTCATCTGCCCCACACCTGTGAGCGGGCGGGCCTCGGAGAAGCCGAGAAAAATGAGGAACCAGGCAGAGCGTGGAGAAATGATCATTGGAGTTATACCTCTCAGAGACTGGGAATTGATCTGGAAACTTAATTATCCTTAGATTAGAAAAGGTGTCTGCCTGGGGTACAAAGTGGTGGAAGTGGAGAGAGAGAGAGAGTGAGAGAGAGAGAGGGAGGGAGGGAGGGAGGGAGAGAGAAAGCGAGAGAGAGAGCGGGAAAATGAGCGACTGAAGGACAGAATTTGCCTGTCATAGCATTTGTCGCATCGGTCTACTGTGAGACTCGTCACCATGGCGACAGTGACCTCTGCCCTTTTGAATTTGCGAGAGAAAAGCAATAACAGACTTATGGGAATATGCCCCACTCAGAATGTGTTTAAATCAGCGGCAGAATCACTGAGGCCTGGGACTCCTGATTGTACACAGCGCCGCCCTGCAGGGTTGTCTAGCCAGTGCGTGAGCCATGCTGAGAGAACAGCAGTGTGCTGAGGAGAAACTTTTAAAATCCAGCCCATAAACACACCGTTGAGCTGCACTTGAGTCATCCTGTTAAGAACATTTAAGTGCATGTTGTGACCTTGAGCTACACTTGAAAGGCAAGTTTATTTTATTTTATTTTTTTTACCACTAACAGATGCTGCCATTGTGTTCCCGTTCATCCGCCCCTCCACAGTGCTCTTGCATATTGACTCTTCCTTGCTTCCCTCTCTTATCCCTATTCACGCACTCTGCCAGAGATTTGTCAGCGCAATATTGCCTGGGACTCCTCACTCAGGCCGTGCTGTTGTAATTGCTTTCACAGAGGGGCCAAACGGCAGCGGTTAAACTCACAGAACTGTGACTATGGCAAGTACAGATGGAACACTGTGTGCCAGAGAGAGAGAGAGAGAGAGAAAGAGAAAGAGAGGGAGAGGGAGGGAGTGAGGAAGGGTACTGGAGGGATTGAGAGAGAGAGAGAGAGAGAGAGAGAGGGAAAGAAGGAGGGAGATGGTCGAGACGAGAGTAGGGCAAGTGAAATTAAAAGGGAAAATCCAACCTGATTCGTCCTCTGGTACCAGGTGCTTACCACCTCAGAACCAGCTGTGTTATTGTCGGACTAATTTTTCAGTGTTTACAGTAATAAAGCAAAACTTTATTGCACCAGTACCCATAACACCAACACACGTGCCATTTCAGGAGATTAGTTTGGGGAGGTTAAAAGCCCTTTGCTAAAGAACGGCTCTTGCTAGACCACCCTGCCTCTGTAGTCACATTCATATAACTGCAGCATAAAGACAGGGCCTGTCCAGGACAAAGAGGCTGCACCTCACCCAGAGAAATGTGAGTTATAACAGAGATCAAACACATACACTTATATAATGGAATGTGAGTTATAACAGAGATCAAACAGATACGCTTATATAACGGGTGAGAGATCGGTGAGCGGCTGGCCAGAGGAAAAGGGTGTTTAATTGGAGTCCTGCAGTCAGGGAAATTAATGAGAAATGGCTATGCAAACAAGTGAAGAGCAGGGCTCAGACATCCTCATTGGCTTTCATGAAAAAATCTGTGACTCCCTCCCTCTGTGTGTGTGTGTGTGTGTGTGTGTGTAAGAAGGCTACATATAGTGTATATTACAGGTGTAGCTGTGCTGTCATGTTGTGTTTCTGTTGGCCAATAGAAGTGTATATTTGTGAGTGTGTGTGTTTGTGTGTGTGTGTGTGTGTGTGTGCACAAGAAGGCTATACAGTATATAGCGTACATGACAGGTGTAGCTGTGTTTCTGTTGACCAATAGAAGTGTCTATTTGTGCGTGAGATTTCCTGTGCACACTTGGGCATATATGTAATATTTGTGTTCAGTGCACTTATGTGTTTTTATGTGTGTGAGGTTTTTTTGTGTGTGAAAATGGTTCTATATTTTGCCCCAAAAGCTGCTCTCTCCGCTTGGTAATCTGCGTTTTATCTCTGTAATAAAAGCCGCCGCTCCCCAGGGCCCGGCTGTCCTCACGGTTTGTTTGACTGGTTTTGAAGCTCTGAGCTGCCACAGAAGTGGCCTCCTTCACCCCTCTTTATTCCCTCCAATTATATCCTAACGCTTTTTGTTTTGTCGGGTTATTAAAAGTTGTCGTCCCGGTTGCCGTTCCTTCTGTGCGAGAAGGCGCTTGGAACAGGCTGAGAGCCGCGGCGGCGTTAGCCTCCGGGGCCTTCCGTGGTGAGGTCAGCGCAGATGAAGTGCAAGCAATTAGCAGGCGCCGCCATCGTGCCGAGACACCAGCAGTTGCTGCCCCTCCTGACCCCTACTTCTGGAGTTTAAAAAAAAAAGACCACGGGACAGTTAATCAGCGGTGCTTGATCGGGACATCGGCTGGAAGCGCAGCGGGAAAGAGTTGAAAGCAGAACACGGAGTAAAGAGGCGTCTTGGTAAACCCCGGATCAGAGAGCGCGTGGGGGTCAAATCCCCAGCCGAACGCTGGCTTTGCTTTTGAGCGTGGCTATGCGTAGAGGTGGAACCAATGAAACACCGTCACGTAGGGTGAGATTTAATCATTCACTTGCTAAGTAAGAAGCCTTTATCCAGAGGCTCTTAGATTTTACGTATGAAATGATCTTATAATTGGCTTGTTGTATAATTGGCCTTGTTCTAAAAAGCTGCACTATATACAGCGCCCAAAGAGCATCAGAGTATAAGAGCAGTGTTCTATCAGAGATTTGAACCTGCAAATCTCTGGTCACAATTCCAGTTGTCAAATCTTGGCTCCACAATACAAACTCAAAGGCACTTTTTATTGTGCAACAAAACCCCAACACAGAATACATTGTTCAGATCCATCCGTTGGATCCTATAGCCGGCTCATCACAGGTGAGAGAACGGGGTTTTTCATTGGCTCTCATCAGTCAGGCAGGATTCCTTTGGTTAACACTATATTATCTTCCTCCAATGACATGCAAGGTCCCCACAGACTACCAAATGTCAGTGAGAGATACACCTTTCCTCCTATGGACACTAGCTCTGCTGTAGCACTGTGTGGTTGGTACACTAGCTCTCCTGTAGCACTGTGTGGCTGGTAGCACGGAAAAAAGTCACTTGACTGAGTCCTTTTTTCTGCTTCACCTGCAGTGCTCATTACACAGCTGTTGATGTTACTGCTAAAGCTCCATAAAGAAAAAAATAAATAGAAAACGAAACAGTGGTTATGCCCCGTGCTTAATCGGCAGCAAGACGATGCTGTATGCACCAACTGGGCCTACATCAGTGGAGGAAACACACTCTGGGCTGAGCCAAAAGAAACAGAGGCTAATAACCGTAAGTCATGAGCACACTGATGCACCGTAGCGCTGCAGTGGAGCTGGCACAGTGTAGCAGAGCGGGGTCATCTTGGGACCAGCTCGCCGAGCTTGGCCCTGACAACCTTACGGGTCCGGACCGCTTGATTAATAACCGGGGAAAAAGGAAGAGTTTGACCCCTGACCTTGGATCACATCCGTCTGTCCCCTCGCAAATGGTTCTTAGCATGGGTCAGTTCATGTTAAATGGAGGGTGCCCCTCGTGTCCGCACACCTGGAGTGACTGGGGAGACAGAGAGAGAGAGGCGGTATACGAGAACACCGATTTTTTGTCATCGATTGCCAATGCTGGCCCAACTCTCATTGGAGCAGGCAGAAATGAATTGATTAATTAAATGACTCAAGGAGCATACAGACGACCGTTTAAATAAATTAATCAATATATTAAACCAGGCAGTTACTTTCCTCTTTAATTCACTTATCTTTTTTAAGCGTGGAATTTTAAGAGCGGAATGTGATTTGGCCGCCTAAAGCTGCGAAATGTTTATCCTCCGTACGCAATCTGAGGGATCATTTGGTTCGTGCCAATCTTCCTTATTTAATTCTGAAATCATCATTCAATTATAGAATGGAAATTTTTCCTGGCTGTATTATAATACATTTAAAGGCTTGATTTTAAGGATTAAGGATTGATTGTATATGCAGGTGGTGGAGGTGAGTTTCGCAGTTGCAAGGTTATTGCTGTGAATGATTTGATCAACACATCTATTCATATCCCTTAAAAAATAATAATGAGAATGTGCAACAGTTTCGAGAGAGAGAGAGAGAGAGAGAGAGAGAGAGAGAGAGAGAGAGATTGGCTCTTATTTTCATTTTATTTATTTGCTCTTGTTGTTTACACATGCTAATGATCATTTATTGCAATGCTGCTGGTCATATTAATTCAAAAACCATTATAAACCTGCTTTGTCAATACTGTGCTTTTTATGGCCGTTCCAATAAAGTATGTCTGAATTAGAGCAAGAGACATTGATTGTGAGCAGTCCATTTGTTTTGGTTAATCTCCCAGGAAGTGAAATATAGATGAAAGAATCCCTAGTAAATGTGCAGTGGAAAACAGCCTTTTTGTGCTTTGTGTTTCAGGAAAAGTATTTCAAAGAAAAGCATCAATGGAATTTGGAAAAAAGAAAAAAAAACAATGAGCGAACAGCACTGAGCCAGCCTTGAAGACTGACATATTTAAGATAAATAAACAGAGAGGATTTGAAAGTCGGTTTGGGGCTACAGGGACAGGCGTGGGTGGGATTGTCGGGGCCAGCCGGATGGGTTTACGGACTGCAACCCTCCACGCACACTTTCTAAAATACGTATCAATTACCGAGCAGTGCTTTTAACAAATTAAACCATTAAAATCACACATAAGTTAATGAGTGTTCTGAAAATGGGTACAGGTGGTGTGTTAATAAAAACAGTTTAATCAGTGGATAATACGTCTACTGCAGCCATGCGATAGAGAGGCTTGAAATCAGGGCTGGGGGGGGGGGGGGGGGGGGGGGGGGGGGGTCAGCGAGTCAGCGAAATGGACAAGAGGGGGTCAGCAAAATGAACATGGCCTCACCCCAATCCAATCAGAGCAGTTATTTCGGTGCACAACGCTGCCGTCAGTGTGAGGACCACTGCCTACATACATGATAAAAACAGCAGGGAGTGAGAGGGAGTGAGAGAGTCAGCGTTTCTTGTCTTGTTTATTCAAATGCTTGTGTGTGTTCAGATTCTGGTCTGGTTCAAGGTGGGATGTGTGTGTAGGAGGGGGTATTTGTGTGTGTATTTTAGGCTGGGTATTTCAGAACAGCACGGAGAGTCCTCTGGTACCAGATACACTGACTCAGAACAACCTGGAGAGTCCTCTGGTACCAGATACACTGACTCAGAACAACCTGGAGAGTCCTCTGGTACCAGATACACGGACTCAGAACAACCTGGAGAGTCCTCTGGTACCAGATACACTGACTCAGAACAACCTGGAGAGTCCTCTGGTACCAGATACACGGACTCAGAACAGCACGGAGAGTCCTCTGGTACCAGATACACGGACTCAGAACAGCACGGAGAGTCCTCTGGTACCAGATACACTGACTCAGAACAGCCTGGAGAGTCCTCTGGTACCAGATACACTGACTCAGAACAGCCTGGAGAGTCCTCTGGTACCAGATACACTGACTCAGAACATAACTAGTTCTGTTATTCAGAACATGAACATTCATTCATTCATTCATTATAGTGTATTTCAGATGTAGCCAAGCCCATCCATTTGAGCTTACACCACAAGCATAGCACAAACACATCCAACAGAATTGCAACATTGTTACATATCATAAAACATAATTCCATAGATCATACATATACACACGCATCACAAAATGTCTTTGTCAATGAAGTCTCACCATGAACACAAAAAATATCATCGAATAGCAGAGATAATTAAAAGATACTTAAAGAAAAGACAGTAATGGATTTTCATAGCAAGTAACACGAGTGGAATTTTTGAAAATACATATTATATAAAATGGAAAATAAAGAAATCAAATGTAACTTTAAACTTTTAGGTTTACAGTAGATTTGTACCTCTATTTAAAGCTTTATAAAGATTACAAACACTCTTCTTTATAACCACCGAAACATTTACTTATCTTCATTTCACACTTCTGTTTATTTTATTTATAGATATTTTTGTCATAAATTAACAATGAACAACTCAATTTTTACAGATTTCAGCATTACATTTTAACATGGTTGAAGTAAAATTAAGGAAACTCCCTCGAATGGCTTTATTTCCTACTTTCATACTTTCCTTTAATACATATCCAGTGTGGCTGTGGTCTAGAAATGTCCGTGTAAATACTCATACGTATGTGCAATATTGTGCACGTGCATTCAGAAGTGTGTCGTTAAAATACAGAAGACAGAGGTCACTCCAAAAGGTTCATGTTGCCTTCAGTGAAAATGATTGTTATTTGTGACTTATTCAGATGTGTTCATCACCATACTGCCTTGAAAGTCAAACGGCTGAAGTCACCATAGCGACGCAAGCTCTTCAGGTTTCTGCATACTACATTCTGATTGCAGTAATAACAACCGCACTTATTATTGCAATGGGGATAGACATTTTCACAAACCACCAGAAAACACAATGAAAAAGAGGTCACAACCAACATTGGGATGGCTAGTATTGTCAGTAGAATGTAAAATTAGGCTATTACCAATACATTTTACTTGGGTTCAAATGATACTTGTTTATGTTGGGAATAGCGGAATCACATGTCTTGAGCAAGCCCCTTAATTAATCTTTGGGCTGTGTGTATAGCTGGTGTTTTAAGGTAGGCCAAGAGTGCGTTAATCTTGTCTTCATCTACCTCTTATCCATTGATAACAAGATAGCTGGAATAAAGCAACAAACACCCTCTTTTGAAGTGATAATTGGATGTACTTTGTGTTGATTGGATTACCCCTTTTTTCAAATTGAACCTATCGTGTCTCATTTTGAGAAAGAACGGCCCCATCATATTTTGTGCCAAATTATCTTGTTTTCTGGTATTCAGAGCTAGTGTCGATGAAATTGTAAATATAAATGTAAAGTGTAGCTAGCCTGAAAGGCCCCACCCATAGAATTAACATTCTGCAGACACTCAAAAGTACACACTCATGAAAACAAGCTAGTTAAATTCAAGCAAAACATAGTCAAGTGATTTTACTGATATTCTTATATGAGGTTGAGATTGTGACAAGAGAAGTTTTCTAAAAAGAGAACGTTTGCATGCACATTTGCATGTTCTCAAAGAGGTCTATTAAATCAATTATATCGGGCACATGGGCACCATTAGTTATTTTTCAAAAACAATAAATCTGGAAAAGACAGAAAGCCCAGTGATATTCATGACATGGCTGTGTGAGTTATGCACAGGAAAAGTAAAATTGAAAATGTGTGCTTTGGGAATGGGATGTGATCTGAATTCAGGGAAGCATATTTTCCCCCATATTGGCTGCCAGGTCCCTGCCCCACTCCTGGCTGTCTGAAGCGTGGCCAGGACGGAGGCAATCTGGAGCGTGGCCAGCACGGTGGTCATCTGGGGCGTAACCAGGATGGTGGCAATCTGGGGAGTGGCCAGGATGGTGGTGATCTGGGGCATGGCCAGGATGGTGGTGATCTGGGGCGTGGCCAGCACGGTGGTCATCTGGGGCGTGGCCAGGATGGTGGCAATCTGGGGAGTGGCCATGATGGTGGTGATCTGGGGCATGGCCAGGATGGTGGTGATCTGGGGCGTGGCCAGCACGGTGGTCATCTGGAGTGTGACCAGCACGGTGGTGATCTGGGGAGTGGCCAGGACGGTGGTGATCTGGGGCATGGCCAGCACGGTGGTGATCTGGGGCGTGGCCAGGACGGTGGTGATCTGGAGCGTGGCCAGCACGGTGGTGATCTGGGGCGTGGCCAGGACGGTGGTGATCTGGAGCGTGGCCAGCACGGTGGTGATCTGGGGCGTGGCCAGGACGGTGGTGATCTGGAGCGTGGCCAGCACGGTGGTGATCTGGGGCGTGGCCAGGATGGTGGCGATCTGGGGTGTGGCCAGCACGGTAGTGATCTGGGGCGTGGCCAGGATGGTGGCGATTTGTGTCAGAGGGCAGCCGTGGGAATTTCACTGCCTATACAACAAATAGAGCATGGGAAATCGCCACGGCTTAAACGGGCCCGCCAGGCGAATCTTCTGCTTCCTTGAACCCATCAGCATGGACAATGCTGAGAGAGAGAGAGAGAAAGAGAGAGAGGGAGAGAGACAGAGGGAGGGTGAGAGAGAGAAAGGGAAATGGAGGGAGGGAGAGAGAAGGAGAGAGGGAGAGAGAGAAAGATGGAGATGGTCGAGACAAGGGTAGAGCAACTGAAATTAAAACAGAAATACAACCTGATTGGCCTCTGATACCAGAGTTGGGCAAGACAACAATGAGGCGATGCAAGCAGGAGGCAAACCCTTTTCTTTGTATTCACACAAGTGTGTGTGTGTGTGTGTGTGTGTGTGTGTGTGTGTGTGTGTGTGTGTGTGTGCGCGCGCGCGCGCATCTCCTTGATGTGTAATCTACGTACAACCTGTATTTGAAGGGACCCTGAAGTCAAAATCAATCATGTACCAAATGATATTTCTGCTTTCTCCCATTCCTCACATCAACGGGCTGCAGCTGCCTCAGCTCCTGCCATGATGTCAGTAGTCAGAGGAGAAGGTGGGGGGGGGGGGGGTGGGGGCTTGGGCTTAGCTAACCATGCTGCTTTAGAAGTATCATTCTCATTCATCAAGGTAATGTTTTATGCATATTATACAACCTTTTAAAATGACACAGAGCAGCCATTTCAGCAAAGTGCAGAGAAACTCCACCCACACGTTTGCCAGTGAATGAAACCACGTGCTCTGGAGATTGACGTTCTTTGACTGTAGGGCGGAGGGTTCATTTATGCCGTAGAGTGCAACCCGGGACTCATGGCATGTCGTGCTAGCATGCGAGCATGTGCTATGTGTGCACATACATGCTATGTGGCCTGCAAGAGGGAATGCGTCATGCGCGGGGGGCACAAACCAAAATGCAGACCTGAGGTATCCCTGTTCCCTGATCCCTTTTCTTATTCTCTCATCTGCCAGCATGCAGTCAGTGTTTCAATTAGACCAGGGGTCCTCAATCTTATCCTGAAAGGGCCGGTGTGGGTGCAGGCTTTTGTTCCAACCAAGCAGTTACACACCTGATTCTACTAATCAACCACCTGACTCTTCACTAAGGACCTTGATTAGTAATCAATGTGTGTAACTGCTTGGTTGGAACAAAAGCCTGCACCCACACCGGCCCTTTCTGGATAAGATTGAGGACCTCTGAATTAGACCATAGTGGTTAGATGCAGGGTCAACGGCACTGTCAGAACTTCATTAGGTGAGAGATGCCTAGCCACGATTTCGCTCAGAGCAGAACGGAGCGGTCAGCCGGTGCAAACGAGGCACGAGCCTGGGGGGAACGAGCGCGGGGGTCGGGGGTCAGCGATAGACGAGTGGCGAATGGGCCCGGCTCGATTCGCACCGTTCTTGCTTTTGAAGCGCTCCTCGTTTCAGACCACTTGAAAGATTCCCCGCTGATGGCTCATCTTGCTAAGAAGAGACAAATTGGTCTCGTGTCTCCGGTCTCTCGATAAGGGCTCATTAAAAGCCGCGTTGTCATCCCTAACGAGATCTCCTGCCCGTTTCTGTTCGGTTCCTTGCGGTGGGAACACCCACGGCATTCGTCTCCAGTGATAATGACTAAGAGCGCCGCGTTTGTCATCGGCGAGCCCTGCTCTATTATTGGCAGCGAATGAGGCAGGAGTAGTGGCTGTATAATGTGCCACTCTAACTCAAGGGACGTCCGATTGGTCGAGCTGCACGTCCAAGGTGCAATGTCAGAGGCCTGATTGGAGAAGTGAATAAAAAGCATGAAAATACCCCTTGACCATTATACATGTTTTTTTTGAACATGTGACCTTGGAAACATTCCATTACTTGGGGCAATTGCTGTAATCATTGGTGAGCCCTCAAAGGGATGCAGCCAATTATAAAGTCAGCAACCAACTGATGAGCTTGTCGAGGCAAGAGTGCAAGTCTGTAAGCCAGGGGTCTGTGAACCTGTTTCCGCAGAGCCGCAAGGTGTTCAGGTTTATATAATTACTCTGCACTAGGTTTATCGATTAAAGCAGTTGTTTACTCGGTTAGCCTCGTTTGTTAGGTCTGATTTTAAGATCAGGAGCATACAAGAAGGCCTGATTTAGGAAACCGTGTAGCTCAGTCCACTGGATGCCCAGTATACACACTATCCATCCAGGAATGGAGTTCTGCGTCTCTGATTAAGATGATTAAGGTTCTGAAATGTGTTAATAGCTTAAGTGGCTTGAGAAAGTATTGTATTAACCTCTCTGTGTTCAAGGATGGAACTACGGGTCAACAAAGTAAAGCAGGAAAATCAGGGCCATAGACGTGTCTAATTTCTGGCGCTCCTTAGAGCAGACAGACTCAATCCTGGGGGATCTCACTGTATGCTTGTTTTCAATCTTACCACAGGTACAATCTCTGAATAGCAACGAGCTGTTAATTGTTCTTAATTAGACACTTAATGTCAACTGAAGGATGATTTACCCTCTTACGGTCATATTCTGTCAGAAATAGCAATGGACCCCATGGACTAGGCTATTCCCCATTCACATTTCAGGACTTTTAATCGGTCAGGTCAACTAATGCTTTCATTTTATGGTGATGCGATGTGCTATATGAACAATTATGCCTTAGAAAGAGTTTACATTATTGCCTTTATTCACTCATAGAAAGACAGGTCTAATCATTGCCTATTCAATGACAGAGAAAGGGGCAATGAGCCAGACCAGTATTATGTTGGAATAAGCGAAAGTACAAAATGATGTACTTAATTTATCAAGATATTGGCTGTGACAATACTAGCCTACATAGTGGGTCCCCAGGGCCTAGTTTGAAAACTACTGCTTCAGTGGACTTCCCTCTTCCACTCCCACTGTCTCTTGGAGAGGAGCAGAATCTCACATAAGCAGAGCTAGGAACTACAAAGGGTAGAGAAAGACTCTGTTTCCCACACTCCTTACTTCCTTCCCACAGGAAGTATAGATTAGAGCCGTTCTGGGCATGATCAGTGACCTATCTGTAGGTGACAAGCTGTGATACTACGGCTGTGTCTGAATCAGAGCCCTATCTATTGTCTCCTGCGTACAGTGTACTGGCAGAAGTGTGCTGTTTAATGTGCACTGTTTAGCAGTCCGCGAAAAAATATCCGCCATACTATTTTTCAACCGCACTGTGGAAGTGTCGTAAGCAGGTCATAAGACGTCCCACCAGTGTTGCCATGTCCGTGGTTTTACAGCTAAATTGGGATACTTTCAAAGTGCCATCACGGGTAAAAATGAAAAGTCGCAAAGCACGCACTTATTTTAAAAAGTAAAAATATGATGATTTCTATTTAAAATGCATTGGTTTCGGTTAAAAATATATTTTGGGCAAGTTTTGAGTCGCCATTTGGCTGGAAAGTCTTGCAAGATCTGGTAACCCTGCACCCCATCCTTGTGCTGCCATGTCACGTGTTGTTTTTGTTGTATTTGAAGGGCAACGTCAGCGAAGCTGCACCTAATTTTTTTAAACGAAGCCTCACATCATATTTATGCGACCAAAATGTTTGTGTACTTCTTGAAAAGCAAAACCCCGGAAGTAAGTGTGACATCCACGTGTTTCAAGTATACTGCAATTTGAAAAAATTTCGCCTACTCAACAACTTTCTCGTCCTATCTACTCGCCAAGGCTACTCAATAGTGTGGAAGAGTGCTGATTCAGACACAGCCTATGTGTGCATCCCAATACTCAAAAAATTCCCCCTCCCTTACTCCACTACCACCATCTCTCCTTCTTGCCCCAGAAACGGATCTTTGTGTTTTGATCTAATGTTGCTGGTTACATCTTAATTATGTATTAATCAGGTTCATTGTATACTATACACGTAAATACTTGTACTCAAAACGTTCAGGCAGTTTTACATACTTCCGAGTAGGAGAGCAGTGGTAGTGGGGAAATGGAGGAAAGGAGGTGGGGAGTGAAAAATATTGGGACACAGCCTATACTATTGTACATTGAAGCTCCACAATACAAAGTTCAGAACGAATATGGAGGTGAAAACTGGTGGTATGTGTGGCCCCAGGTTGGGCCCTGTGGGACCCCTTTCGGTTCAGGTAAAGTGGCCGTGTCCACAGACTGCCAAGTACATCAGACTGCAGGATGTGGGAGGGGCGGGTTGGATGTCGATGGATGGGATCTGACATCCAACTCCACCCATCGGCAAAAACAATTCTGCCTTTCGAAGCTCTGGACTGGACTGGGGGTAGGATGTCAAAGGGTGGGGTTTGACCCTTCTGCAGTCTCCAGGCAGATGCCTCTCTGGACTGCTTAAACTGCTCAAACTCAAATCCTTGAGGGCCGCTGTGTCTGCTGCATTTCAATGTGTTCCTGCAGCGCTTAATTTAAGTCATTGAATGGCTAAAGAGTCCACACACCTTGTTGCCAAGACCTAAATTGGCTGTTAATCAAAAGGAAATTACGAAAACCAGCAGCAACGGCAGCCCTCCAGGACTGGAGTTTGAGACCCCTTCAAGAAGTCAGGCCACATTCAGAGATCAATCTACACTATGTTGACCAATCAGCTACTCAAGAGATTGCATAAAATATCTGTTTGTAGCGATGAGCAGAACCCAAATTAAAGCCTTTAAGAACGGTATAGAAATACGCTGCAGATATGGACATTTACAGCAGGGTGATGTAAGATGCTATAGTGATGCTGAGTGCCTCTGTGTTGGCTCTGCGCTCCCAGGGATTCCACTCAACAGCAGATAAAATGCACAGTGATAAAAACCACCAGACATTTCTGCAAATCCATAAAAGCACTCCGTTCTCCATTTTCAGAATGACGCCCAACAATGGAAACTTTTCCCCCCTCATATTTCTGATGTTTTTATTGAAGTAATATAAATTTTTCGATTTAAGTCATTTGTTTTTCTTTCGAAGTCTCTTTGTTTGTTCCCGGGTGTCGTCGTGGTGATCACGACCAGTAGAAATCAACAGTGGCGCAGTGGTCTCCGCGGGAATTCTCAATTGTCCGCTGACAAAGCGGCGGGGAGCTGGGAAAGCAGCTGGGTCCGAGTCTCGGGATACTTAAATCAACAAAGCGTTTGGTTTGCGGCCGTTCCGTGCCATCTCAGAGGGCCGCCGCGACGAGCTCCACACTTCCTGTGGAAACGTGAGATAGGCCCGTCGAATAAAACCGCGGCCCCAGATTCAGACGAGCGCTGTTAGTATCTTATCTGCGATAACATGATGTGGTGTGTTTTATTCCCTTCTGCCTTTTGGATTGAATTGTGCTTTTATCTGAGTTGCTGGTGAGATAGAGCTGTGGAGAGATATGGTTTACAAAGAGAAGCAGGCCCAGCCTATCCCCTAACTGAGGCCTCACTCCCACCATCACAGTGACTAAGCATGAGGAGTCAGTGGGAATGGTGTGTGTGTGTGTGTGTGTGTGTGTGTGTGTGTGTGTGTGTGTGTGTGTGTGTGTGTGTGCATGTGTATGCTTGATGGTTGAAGGACGGGCATTAACATTACTAATTTAATATACTGAATATGCAAATTTATTTATCTTTATTTTTCTGCTCTTATGGCTGTTTTGGCTCTATTGTGTTGCAAATTTGAAAGTGGTGCTATTAAGCTGAACATATACAGGAAGAGCCACAGTGGACCGTATGAAATGCAAGCTAAATGAGTCGGTCGTTCTGGGTCAGTCGTACCATACTTTGGGGAAACTGCGCTGCAGTTACTTTGTCTGGCCTGAAGAGGGCACCGCAGCTCTGACTAACCTACAGCGGTTGACAGGCATCCAGCAAAGTGGATTGACATCTGATGCCTGACCAAGCACAGCGCTTGAAATCCATTCCTATTTTGAGTCAATGGAGAATATTCAGCCCATTCTTTGTCACAATACAAAGAGTAAAATCATTGATAGAGCTCTCATGGGAAAGGTGTGTTTGCATCACTGCAGTGCTGGAGCTGTCTCCTTGATGGAAGGTCCCTTTGCATAGATTGGCTACCCTGGTGAGAGAGCGAGAGAGGGAGGGAGGGGGGGTATACAGTGTTTGATAGACAGGGTATAATCCAGAGAGGCTGTGGGTCACAGTCATCACAGTGAAACACATGCCTTCTCTTCTCTCTCTCTCTCGCCTCTCTTCTCTGTCTCACTCTCTGTTTTTCTCTTTCTCCCTCTCTCTCTGTTACACACACACACACACAGTCTGATCATCACATGCACCGCGCATATGGGCAGAGGTTATGAGAGGTACCTAATTCAGTCTGACAGCCCATATTCCATATATTTTCAGAAGCACAAAAAAAGAGAGTGACAGATAATCCAGCCTATCAGCATGTAAACCAGTTAGCCCAGTGTGAGCTGGACCACACCCTCTCCAGCAGGTCCCTTTCACAACCCCATATAGAAAGAGGGACTTATATAAGACTGGGCACTTTGGTTTGAATTAAACGGATTAAATGAAAAACAGTTGCCTGAGGGCAGAGCTGCTGCAGATTCATGGCATGTTATCCTTAATTACAAATTACTAAGAGACACATTAAGTGTTTTTTTATTTTTTGCTCCCATTGCTGTTATATCTGTGTCCTCGAAACGTGCTCTGAATTCCTGAATGAAAACGGTTCATTTCTTCACCCCCCCAAATTAGCATTTGTCTCAACTCTCCAGCTGTTTCATCGCGAGTCAAAGATTACATGCACTTTTACCAGCGCCCTGATATCTGCGAAACACACAGGGTTTGCTAACCACGCTATGGCTGAGTGGTCAAATGCGAGCCTTTACATCGCAAATGAGCTCAACGCTGCGGGTTGGGGAGGGTGCAGCCCCTGCATATTAATGCCTCGATGGCGCTCGTGCAGTTCTGTGATCAAAGTGTCCATCCGCTGGGGAATGAGGAGGGCTAACCATTTTTTATCCTGCTCTCTTTATCAAATGTCTAAAGCTTTCATAATTGTGAGGGGGGTGGGGTGTGAAAAATACTTAAAATTCATCTTGGCTTAAAAGGATGAGTGATCATTTATAAAGCGGCAAACCAAGTGACTCCACATGTCATGTTGTGACAAAGCGCTAAAACACTTCTTAATCTGTAGTCAAATGTAAATATTTTGGCTAGTAATAGACACGATTAGTAACTCAAGCCATAGACTGAGAAATGATGTGAACATTCATTAAGACGATCTGACATTTTGTAATCCAGCATAAATGTTGAGACGTATCAAGGATGAAAGAGCGTGAAGCAAGGCACTGAGGATGGCCTCGAGATGGAGTGACGATGGCATGGATGCCCTAATCCAACATCTTCTCCGGTCCGTTATTTATGGACGGCGGCCTGTGTCCCTGCGTAGCCTGCTTTAATGAACAGCCCCCTGGTAATTACAGTATCTGAGTGTAATTACAAGCAGTGAATGATAAAAGTTAGCCTGCGTAATGAGGGATTAGGGAAATGCACTGTAACCGCTACCGCCTCTGAAACCCGCTCGTAATTTTGAAGCAATTTGCTAATTGGTGATTGCCTAAGAAGCGGGAAAGAAAGCGAGCGCTAACAAGAGTTAAACAGTCCCCATTGTTGCACAGCTGATCTGATTAACGTATAACCAGGGTCTGTGTGTAAAACTTTTCATCCATATTGATCTGTGGGATTTGGGCTTTCATCCCAGGTCCATCTGGCCCGTGTGTTTTATGCCTCTGTTTTACTCCACCCGGGACCATGTTTCTGATTCAGGCTTCCGCTGTGTACAGCAAACCCTCACACACACACACAAACACACACACGCACGCACCACATTTATATCAGCAGGCTGTGTTCACTCCAGGATAAATGTGTTGCATTCGTCAGCATGTATGATAACGGCAGAGAAGCGGTTAATTACTGCTCATAGCCGTTGAGGTAGTGCAGGGCTGTCAGGCTGAAAAGGTTCTTTCCATCAATAACTAGAGAGAGAAAGAGAGAGAGAGAGAGAGAGAGCTGGCCACATTTCACCGTCTCAACATGCTGAAGGATTGAGAATACACATATCAGTCCCTGCACTATCCTATCTCTATCTGTCTGTCTGTCTCTGCACCCTCCTCTCTCTGTCTGTCTGTCTGCTGGTCTGTCTCTTTGAGCATCCAGCACTGAAATACAAATCAAATAGGATTTTGTTGCAGTAAGTGCCCAACGTGCCATATTGCCGAAGAACACTGTACCAGTAAGATAAACCACACACTTATCAATGAGAAGAAAAAATAAATTATAAACAAAAAAGAATCATGTCCTCATTATATTTACAGCAGTAATTATAATAAAATAACTCATTATATATGATGCTGCAATTGCTAACTCACTGTCCCTCAGGCTATGGTGTACTGTCCTAACAGGCTGCCGGTGGATCACTGTGTACCTCTTCCAAAAACTGTACTTTCTCTACTGCTCTCTCTACCGTTCTCTTTTTTTCTCTCTCTTTTTGGCTCTGCCACTGAAGGTTTTTGTCATGCTCAATTTCAATTGGAAATTAAAGTTTTTTTTTGTTTCGCCATGAACACAACAGTAATAGCATATTCATGTATTTTAAAAAACTGGATTTATTGCTTGGAAACATAGCTATAGATACACTACATGGCCAAAAGTATATGGACACCTGCTCATCCAACATCTCATTCCAAAATCATGGGCATTAATATGAAGTTGGTCCCCATTTGCTGCTATAACAGCCTCCACTCTCCTGGGAAGGCTTTCCACTAGATGCTGGAACATTGCTGTGTGGATATGTTTCCATTCAGTCAGAAGAGCATTAGTGAGGTTTGGCACTGATGTGGGGCTATTAGGCCTGGCTCGCAGTCGGCTTTCCAAATGATCCCAATGGTGTTTGATGGGGTTGAGGTCAGGGCTCTGTGCAGGCCAGTCAAGTTCTTCCATACTGATCTTGACAAACTGTAATCTTCACTCCTAAACATTGCCTGGCAGACATAATTAAACATAACACACAATATTTTCTTTGAGCAAATCTCCTGCCATAGACTATATGAGGTCAGTCTCTCTCTCTCTCTCTCTCTCTTTCTGTCTCCCTCTCTCTCAGTAGATCGGCACCGCTGCTCTAATCCCTGTTTAAAAGCAGTTAGCATTAAATAAGCAATGCCGCTAAGAAGCATCAAAGGACAATAGTGTCAATCACACTGCAAGAACAACATAAAAAGAGGCACTATCCTTTGTATCTTCATCCATAGTAGCTTACTGTTGCTGTGACAGAATGTTTGCCTGTCCTCTGGCTGTGGCAGACAGACTGCACTCGGCTACTTGGCTTGTAGTCTCCTTTCCCAATAGGGTAGAGATTTTAAGGCCATCTGGGGGGGCATTAGGTTGGTGGAAATGTGCTTACCATTTTTTTCAAGTGTGTCTCTAGTATTGCTTTGTATTCTGGGCAGGGAAGGAAATAATACTTCTGTGTTTCGGTCCCTTACAATTTACAGTGTTGAAGCGTTCTTCTCGTGTCAATTTCCAAGCTGTGGCCAGTCATCCTGTGTTTTGATTAAACCCATATGTTATTTATTGGGCGGGAGGCTGAGACAAAATGAGAGGAGGCATCATTTGTTTTTTTTCTGCAATGAGATTCAGGGTCTTGTATTTTTCTATTATGGATGTACATCAAATTCTAATTTCCCCAAACATGTCCCATAGAATGAAATTCTGTGTTGTGCCACCCACTGCTCGTGCTATGTCACTTACTCCGACTTAACCCTCTATTCTGGAGGTTTGAAATCTAGACGCTGTTTGCAGAAATGTGTTGAGTGCGCTGAGAAATGCAGGTTAGGATAATAGACATTTTAGACACTCCAGCTCCACTTGTCTAACTCCTTTGTTCAAATTATTCTCACTAACTGACAGCAATTTCTCAGTCTTGTGAAAAACAGCGGCAATTGTGGGATAGAAATCTTTGTTATAAGGTAGCGTACAGTAAATTAATACTGTACAATAAATTTATGCTTTTTTCATACTGTACCATATTTTAGTACAGATAACATGCTATTCTGGTTTTTGAAGGCTGAAATGTTGTATGGGTATCTGGACAAACCCATCATCATTCATTGTTTACTAAACTTTTCTAAAAAAGGCTGCAGGAGGATTAATGTTTCATTTAGTTACCGTAACAGGGATTTATTAACGAATGCAGTCAAATGTTGTATTATGTTCATATTGCTCAATTTATATACCAGTTCAATATATTTACATACATACTTAAATATATTGTTTTGAATTGATTAATTTATTTTTAGAGTTATCAGATCAAAATCCCCAAAAAATGTATTTACATTCCAAAGTACATCATCATGCAAAACATTACAATGGTCTTGAATTTGTCACTAATTTTATATGTATTGTAAACTGTTAACAGGTTGGTACTTAACATGTCTTAAATACCAGAGCTAAGATAAAGAATGCATTTGTGTATTGCCAGCTAGATAGTGAGCTATTTAAAGAGACCATTTAAACCACATGTATACAAATTGTATTCAAAATATGCTGACCCCTCCCCTTTCGTTCTCCCATTTTAGAATTTTGGCAACTGCAGGGGAGGATTGGGTATTTATTTTTGCAATGGCAAAATGATCGTCATATATCGTCATATAGAGTACGCTGTCCTCAAGCTGTCAAATGAACCTCATAAAATATTCTCTTCTGTCTTTTTCCATCCCGATCTCTCTCTCTCTCTCTCTCTCTCTCTCTCTCTCTCTCCCTCTCTCCCTCGCTCCCTCTCTCCCCCCCCCCCCCTCTTCCACCATCTCTCAGAGAGCACACAGAGAAGGGGCTTAGTTCAGAACCCTGCTGAGCCACCTGAGAGTATCCCAACATCCTGCATCCCATGGCTCCCTGAATAACTGGGGTACCCTACCCTTCAAGATACCGCCATCTTCTCTGGATCTCCAGGACCATGGATAACTGGGGTACCCTACCCTTCAAGATACCGCCATCTTCTCTGGATCTCCAGGACCATGGATAACTGGGGTACCCTACCCTTCAAGATACCGCCATCTTCTCTGGATCTCCAGGACCATGGATAACTGGGGTACCCTACCCTTCAATATACCGCCATCTTCTCTGGATCTCCAGGACCATGGATAACTGGGGTACCCTACCCTTCAAGATACCGCCATCTTCTCTGGATCTCCAGGACCATGGATAACTGGGGTACCCTACCCTTCAAGATACCGCCATCTTCTCTGGATCTCCAGGACCATGGTGAATTACATTACATTACAATCATTTGGCAGACGCTTTTATCCAAAACACTGTACAATAAGTGCATAGTGAAGGTCATTGAAGTGACTACAAAGCACAACTGTCTCACAGCGTAGGAGCTATCCCTGCGAATGTGAAGACCTGTGCATGGTTTTCTTCCAGGACAGCGGCCAACAGAAGTGGGCCTCCTACAGAGGTGTGGCTCATCTTCCGAATACTTCTCTCCCTGTGTCACTCCTCCCTCTCTCCTTCACAACCCTCTCACTCTTTCTTCCGTACCATCTTCCTATAAATGCCTCAGGTAGTGAATCTGTGAATCCCCCGGTGAGATCGGTCTCTTGTGAGTGAGGCGTCACACCCCTGCCAGCCTGCCTGTCCTCATTTGCCTCCTCCTTCCTTATGTCTTCCTCCAATTCTTCCACTTCCTCTCTTCTGTTTTCAACTGACAATGGGCTGACCTTACCTTTAGCAATGGTATAACATTGACACTAGGAAGTTGCAGGAGAGACACAGCGTGAGCGGGCTTCTTTTCTTATATATTCTTTTCAAAAACCTTTATATCCATTTTTTATCTCTTGAAAGAGAGAGGAAGAGAGATGTGGGGAGGGAGGGAGGGAGGGACAGACAGTGAGACAGACAGACAGACAGACAGACAAAGTTTGCTATAAGCATTCAGCAGTGTGGAGATCAGAACGCTCCAGTTATCTGTACTGAGGTCCTGACTCTCAGATTACTCATGGCATTTAAAAAACAATTGTTACCATATTTATTTTATTTCCCAGTGTGTAATTATGACATTATTCCATCGCCGGAACATTCTGTCATTTTGGGAGAGTAAAAACTGGTGCTTTCAAGTGAGCCTCTGCTTCTGATCCCCCTGCTGAGCTGCACAGCTGTTGCACTGATGGACAGCACGGCTGGCGCAGATGGACTGCACCAAATAAAACCACTGCATCAACAAAAACAACAACAAACTAAAACAAACCAAACTTAGCGGCCACGGTACTTTTACTTTGTCTTTAGTGATGTGACAGCCAATCAGACTCTCTCTCTCTGCATGTGCTCTCGGTCCCGGCCAATCAGACTCTCTCTCTCTCTGCATGTGCTCTCGGTCCCGGCCAATCAGACTCTCTCTCTCTCTGCATGTGCTCTCGGTCCCAGCCAATCAGACTCTCTCTCTCTCTGCATTTGCTCCCGGTCCCGGCCAATCAGACTCTCTCTCTCTGCATGTGCTCTCTGTCCCAGCCAATCAGACTCTCTCTGTTGGCATGTGCGTCCGGTCCCAGCCACATTTTTTACTTATTTATTTAATCTTTATTCATACAGGGTAGATTGACTGAGCACACATGCTCTTTTACAGCAACACCCTGTTAACGCCGCCCAAGTAGCCTAGCACAAAACCTCTCTCAAACCTTCTTCTTCACCGGAGATAATATTCTTATGCTAGATGACTCTGTATCTTTACATAATGTACTGAATACAGGGGTACCAATCATTTTGACACCTGTATTTTTTGTAAATAACATTATTACTTGTTAAAAAATAACTTTGGCAATTATACTGGTATTTAACAATATAATCTTTCCATTTGAGCATACAATATAGCTGATTTTTTGTGTTAATACCATATTTTATTTGACCTTTTTTGCTCGTTCTTATCAAGAGAGCCAATCATTTTGGGGGGGGGGGGGGGGGAATTGTACATACATTTTTTACATTGAAATTTATAAATACAATTTAAAAAATATACTGCAGTTTAAAAGATCCTTGTTACGGCCACTCCCTGAATGACCGCAACATAAAAGGCACAGAGATGTTGAGTTGCGATACCAAAAATATATTTATTAACAAGGGGAAAAAGAAATAGGAGCGTATGATGCGTGAATGCAATTTTCTATGATGTGTATGTGCTCTGTGAATGCCGATATGTGTAGTAAAGGAACAGGTCAGTAGAGATGAAAAAAAAATAAAAAAAAAAACCACAAAAACAAGAGGGGTCGGGTCGTAGGCCGTGAGAAAAAAAAAAAAACTCGGAAGCAGGAACAAAAGTAAATAAGCAAAAATGCAACTCTGGCAAGCCAAGCTTTAAAGGCTGTGCGTGGAGGTGACTCAATCAGGTCAATCAATCATCTTCTGGCTCTGGGCTGGAGACACACAGAGGGAGAGGGAGACACAGGCAATCCTCATATCTCACACCATTATAAAGTCCCTGAGTTAAAATAATAACACACAAGAAAACTACACAAACAAACGCATGAAGGAGAAGTCACACTGGAATGGCCTCCCCTCTCTACCACTTTCTCCTTCTTTTTTCTCTTTCTCTCTATCTCTGTCTGTCTTCTTTTGTACACAATGTATTATTGGGGTATCTCTGCATACAACTGATAATCATTTAGATCGAAGTAACTATCCTGAAGAGACCTCTAACAAATATGGATATTAATCTTTATGAAAATATTTTATTCTAGAATACATCACTTTAAAGATAATTACTTGTAGTAATTATCCTGTGTAATTCTCATTAAAGCTAATGTTATGAATAGTACTGTAGTTGTTGTCATCATATTTATTATGTGCTGAAATCACTCTTCGCTGTGATAAAATGCGCTGTCAGCTGAATAGCAGACAAATGTTACGGATGGCATTTTATCCCACGGCATTAAAGAAGAAACTCATTTGGAGCGCTATCTCCATTCGGCCTATTTAAAGGCGGATTTTAAAAGTGGGAGCGAGATTCCTTCGCCAGTCACCCGAACGCCGTGTCCTTATCAGGTCCTGCACAGCCATTTCTGATGACGGCGCTGTGCCGCCACGCACGCTAACCGACCCACACCGCTCTCCGCCTTCCCTCCCGCTCTCTTAGTGTCGCTTCTTCATCCCTCAATGCTTTCCTGCTCTCGTGCTATCGCCCCCTCCATCTTAAAGCAATTCCTGATGACTCCTGCAACCTCTGACTCTGGGCTGTACTTGTGGGGACCTTTGTGTGGAGTGTAAACACACATGCTCAGATGTGCTCCCTTGACTGACAGGGTTTGGATCACATAGGGACAGCAATGCATGCAGGGTAAATCATATTAATGCCCCTGACTTCTTCTTTTGTGCTTATATATATATATATATATTGTAATACTTTAAAAAAAATAAGTTTATGTTGAAAGGGCACTGATGCTATTGGGATACAAAGGCTAAAGGGTGAGGGCAGTTTATATTCTTAGAAAAAGTGCATGAGAGATGTGGGCATTACAGTGCATTGCTATTATGGTTTTAAAAAATGTAAATCAAGAATTTATTGTTGGTGCTAAAGGCCTTTATGGGTTTCCAACAGATCTATGAGATAGCATGATATAATATTTTATTCATACCTGAATTAATATTGAATGTATTTTAAAAGTTTTTGGGGGATTTCCATACACCTCCACTTTTTTCCCTCAAGTTTTCAAGGACAAATTAAAAAGCAGAAGAATGGATATTGTAAAAATGGGCCGCTGCCCACATTATGAATGCATGCGATCCATGAATCAAGGCCATTCACAGCCTGTAAGATGTGCTGAATAATAGGGAGAGACAGAGGGAGAGAGAGAAGCTTTGCTTCTCTTCCTTTATTTGCTCAAAGTTTTACAGGTCTTGGGGAGCTGTATCACATATCTTTTTTTTCTTTTTCATTTACTAAGCAGTATTTTTTCAGTAGCAAAAAGGCAAAAACCTTTTTTCAGCACACAAACACACACACGCACACACACACGCACACACACACACACGCACATGCACACACACGCACACACACACGCACACATAGTCCCCCATGCATGTTACACTGGAGAAAAGCAGCTTCCTGTAGGTGCGTAGCTGTTAATGCAGATTTATTAATTTGTTTACCATTTATTTGATTTATTTATTGGCATAGATAAATCATAGAAAACAATAATGTGATTAAAGATGGCTTTCACTAATTTACAGTGCTTGTTCCCTAGAAGGGTTATTAAAACAGGTGTGGTGTGGTCTATGAAAAGATTTACTCCAACCTTGACCCCATCACCTACTAAGGGTTTTGAGTCTGTCCTCATCAATGTGCGTGTGAGCGGGGCCTAAATTGACCCGGCTCACCTACAGCACCTACAGCATATTATCAATCTAAAGCCGTATACAGTCCTTACAGCTGTGCAGAAGTCTGATGTGTGAACTCAAATCACATCGCTATGCATTTGAATCCTATTGGAGGTGGAGCTGTGAACAAGCCAACTTTTTATTAAAACAAACAAAGCAGTATTATCCAACTGAGATAAGCACCATATACATAAAACAACATAATTACACGAGCAGAACACAGCTCTCTGAGGAAGTGGGGTTATTTTACTTCTCAGGCCTGGAGGTCCGATTTGAGCCTGAATCCAGCCTGGCGCCGAGGGCGTTAGTGTACGCTGCAGATGAAGACACACCCGTTTGCTTAGGAGCACTGGCGTCTGTATAGTTTTCAGTCTCTGCTGTGTATCACTTTATTGCACAGCTTAGAAGAGAGCTTGTATACTTGTAAACAAGCCCCTGGGCCCGAGCGTCTTTACTGCATTTCCAACATGCGCAGGCCCGGAGCCAGCCTCCACATTAAAGTTTTTTTAAGGTTTTCATGAAATAATGAATTACCAAATGCCTCCCCACTGTATCTTGATCAGAGGGCTGTCCTATTGCCCACGACTGTTCTGCCCAGATGCTACTTTGAAGAGATGAATAACAATATTAATCCACTTCCCTTTTAACAACCACCCCCTCAGCGTCCCCCCCCCCCCACTGCAATTTATGTCTCTGTACACTCTAAGCACTGACAGTGTATGCTTAACAGAAGAATACTGGAAGGGAACAAAATGAATTACAATGCTATACATCACAATCACAAACTGTGAGCTGTTTACAGAGGAGCCTGCGGTGTAGGTTGGCTCAGGAAATCGCCACAGGGCATTGCGTCATATCTCCGGATTCACTCGGGGTAGAGGTTACGGCCTGATCAAGGTCAATTTCACAGAGGGACACAGAGTGAAGACTGTGGATGCAACTGATGTAAACAGTCCAATACATACATAAAAAAATGTATACATATAGGGTGGTAAACTGTGTTCAGCAATGTTTAGTAAACAGACCAAGCTTGAATTAGATATGCGGGTTACAAGCTTGAGTCCGTTACGTATTCCTTCAGACCCTAAATGGACGATTGTTAGGCACCATGTAGAAACAGTGAAAACATTAGTGTTGTTTTTATAGGCTGTGCCGTTATTGAGCTTCATGTACATGACCCTATGATGTAATCACGTTACCCCTAAAGGGAACTTCCACTAAAAAAATGAACTCGAAATTCAGAGAATGATGAGTGTCTCTCATAGTTCCCATTTCAGAATCCCTTTTTCTAAGTTATTCACGTTTAAAGGCTGAGGCCTTTGTTTACAAAGATGGCTCCCTGTGATGAGCATTTAATGTGCCATCCCATCATATCCTCTAAGCCAATCTGTATAGAAGCCTCTGCAACTAGAATCTGTTTAAATAAAATGCACATGAATAAGAATATAAAAAACAGAATTCATCTCACAAAAACAGACAACATCTCACTCAGGCACTGAGGGTCCAATGCTACTCCCTAACATGGTGACAGTACACTGACAATGCAACTCCCTAACATGGTGACAGTACACTGACAATGCTACTCCCTAACATGGTGACAGTACACTGACAATGCTACTCCCTAACATGGTGACAGTACACTGACAATGCTACTCCCTAACATGGTGACAGTACACTGACAATGCTACTCCCTAACATGGTGACAGTACACTGACAATGCTACTCCCTAACATGGTGACGGTACACTGACAATGCTACTCCCTAACATGGTGACAGTACACTGACAATGCTACTCCCTAACATGGTGACAGTACACTGACAATGCTACTCCCTAACATGGTGACAGTACACTGACAATGCTACTCCCTAACATGGTGACAGTACACTGACAATGCTACTCCCTAACATGGTGACGGTACACTGACAATGCTACTCCCTAACATGGTGACAGTACACTGACAATGCTACTCCCTAACATGGTGACAGTACACTGACAATGCAACTCCCTAACATGGTGACAGTACACTGACAATGCTACTCCCTAACATGGTGACAGTACACTGACAATGCTACTCCCTAACATGGTGACGGTACACTGACAATGCTACTCCCTAACATGGTGACAGTACACTGACAATGCTACTCCCTAACATGGTGACAGTACACTGACAATGCTACTCCCTAACATGGTGACAGTACACTGACAATGCTACTCCCTAACATGGTGACAGTACACTGACAATGCTACTCCCTAACATGGTGACAGTACACTGACAATGCTACTCCCTAACATGGTGACAGTACACTGACAATGCTACTCCCTAACATGGTGACGGTACACTGACAATGCTACTCCCTAACATGGTGACAGTACACTGACAATGCAACTCCCTAACATGGTGACAGTACACTGACAATGCTACTCCCTAACATGGTGATGGTACACTGACAATGCTACTCCCTAACATGGTGACAGTACACTGACAATGCTACTCCCTAACATGGTGACAGTACACTGACAATGCTACTCCCTAACATGGTGACAGTACACTGACAATGCTACTCCCTAACATGGTGACAGTACACTGACAATGCTACTCCATAACATGGTGACAGTACACTGACAATGCTACTCCCTAACATGGTGACGGTACACTGACAATGCTACTCCCTAACATGGTGACGGTACACTGACAATGCTACTCCCTAACATGGTGACAGTACACTGACAATGCTACTCCCTAACATGGTGACGGTACACTGACAATGCTACTCCCTAACATGGTGACGGTACACTGACTTGAACTTTAGGGTGAAAGAAAAGCATCAGAACCATACTGCCACACCCGCCCTCAGAAGGAACCCTTCTTTCCCTTGTTAAATTGCTACTGCGTAACACTACAACATTTTAAAATAATAAACTGATTTTGGAGCTGGAGAGATTTATTTCTAAGTCATAGCACAGGTTTCTGGATAAGAGGGAGTCACATTGAGGGAGGACACAGATTAAATTGGGTGAAGCTCATAGTTCTTCCCCATCCATTTAGTTCGACTGCCCCTTCAGAACTCGCAAGCTTTCCCGCCGAGTCCATGGATTGGGTCTCTGTTCTCTCACTGCTGTCCTTAGCCCCACTCCTTAAAACCGCTGTAGATGGCTTTGTATTTCAAAGTGAACTTGAAGGCCAAAACGAAACAGGCTTACTGTAGAGTCACTGACATATTTTCGCAAACCTCTTCTGCCTCTCCCTTGTAAGAATGACAAGATAACAGAATTGTGTTCTTTATGCTTGAGGAGCTACAGAAGAAATATCATGTTTCCAGAAAAGAAATGAAGTAAAATTGACACTACATACTTAACCTTTGTTACATTCCACTGGCTCTCTGTCACCTAAACCCTCTGAGAAGTAGAAGTGACATGTTTTAGATTAGGCATGCTTCCTTTCGGCAGTGAGATTTTTCAGATCACTAAAACACACTTCACAGCATGCAGGTGCCACTTACAAAATAAATGCGTTGTGAAACCTTTTCTTTAGCATACTGTAGCAAGAGATAAAACAACTGGAGTGAGTGAATGCATGTCAGAACCTACAGTAAGTATCCAATAGGTAGAAGGAAGGCAGAAAACTGCAAATGAAGATAAGGGACAATCCACCCATAGCAAAAACATAATAGTAGATTTTACTTTACAGTAAGGTTGTGCAAGGTTGAGAAGAATAGCAACATTGTGGCAGCGCTTTTACAATGTTTTCCTTTTAACAAAACACAATTCTCTAGCCAGTTATTAAGTTGTTCTAGACACGCTCACGCTTTTTTTCTGCAGGTATAAAGATGTGTCTGTGAACTGACAAAATGTGAAGTTTAAACATTCGATTTAGTTTGCAGAAATCTAAGTATAGTATATACAGTATGTTTGCATGAGTTTGTGTGGGTACAAAAAAACGAAATGTCAATCTTTCATTTAACTGTGTGTGTGTGTGTGTGTGTGTGTGTGTGTGTGTTAAGCACCCTTGATAGAGGGCCTGTACAGGATATTGCATCAGTAAAGACATCCCTAGTAGCCACCCACTGGGAGTTGTTACACTGAGGACTCCTACAGAGGATCTTACATTTTCAGCAGAGCAGACTTCCTGTTGAACGAACAGTTGGATATAAAGCAGCGGTAGGCAGAGTACTGGTTCAAGGAGGCTCTCCAGTTACACATCCAGTTGAAGCAGAGGTTTTGACACGGCCCACAATCTGGAATCCACTCCTGACTGTCCCAGTGCCAACTGTGGCCAGGTGGCCGGGGGCCCTGAAGGGCGATTCATAATTGGCCATGGAGTTATGCTGGGAGGGACAGTTGTAGTCAGTAGGGTATTCCCCATTGCACAACAGCGCAACCCCGCTGGTCGATAAGGGACCTGCAGTCCACCTGCCAAAGATAAACAGGAAATGCATTGAATGCAGTGAATAGAGCACTTAGTGTGTGCTATTTGGCTCTCTCTCAAACGGATGAAGGATGCTGAAGTGATAGGGATATTCTAAGTTTGGGAATAATATAAAAATGGGAGAATAAAATAGGGCCTGAAAGTGGCTGGAAGGTTGGGTGCAGTTGTACCCTGGAGCACTGTTAGTCTAAGCACTGTTCAATCACACGTTTATGTGTTCTTCCTCCTCTTTAGTTGTAATCCACACCAGAGAGCAGCCCTCATAATTAATATTGGCATTTTTAATATATTTATTTAGCAGTAAATTCTGCAGTCTTTTGCAAGTCCGTGCCTCGGAAATCAAAGTCTTACACAAACTACAGAATAGATTTTGCATTTACATAGCGAGAATGGACACAATCTACTGTACCTCCCTTTGCATGCTGTGTACTGACAGCTGAGAGGGTCATATAAGAAAGGATCTCTGTCTAATTCAACTGACATTTACGTAAGCAGTCGCATAGCAATGGCTTTTTAGGCAGCCACCCAAACCTGAGCACACGTTGAGGTCAGTAAGATGCTCACTTTTTGCGTCAAAACTAACACAAAATACATCAATCATAGTATCTCTCTGTGAAGTTCTCGATCTTCCAAACATGTACACAAATAATTAATATATGTTGTTCATATCTGCTGAGTCAATTTATGATTTATTAAATATTATATTTATATCATTATATTATTTACCAGTATGGTAATAATAATGATAATGGATACCAGGAAAATGGCAGATTATTAAAGTCAGTTGGATGAGTCTTCCGCATGACTGGGGTTTGAGTACTTTTCAGTGTGAAGGGGGACCCAGTAACCGGCCTACTGTAACAGTAGTAGTATTATATTTCACCCTGAGGCAGAGCAGAGACCAGAGGGCCTCATCCATGTGTGGATAGCAGCCTCTTAATTACTCCTGTGGGCCTAGTGGCAGAGCGTGTTAACTGTGCCATTGATACGCATTCACACTAAAACCAAAACAGACACACTCTCACTCAGAAACACACTCAGCAAATCTGGATTACAACAAATGAATGTAATGCTATTTTATGCACCCTTCTTAATTCTGCCCTGTCAAAGTTGTGAATGGAGAAGGGGTTTGTTAGCCACCAGCGTAAGGGATGGTGATACTGGGCGCTGGGACCAGATACAGATACAGATGGCCTGTAGCCCGTGGTGCGCTCACTCTGCTGGTCCACTCTGCTGGTCTACCTGTTCATTTAAAGGAGCTTAGCGCTAGCACTGATAGAAAAAGGATTTACCAGCATTATTTATTTATTCAATGTTTATTAATTTTTTTATTTTTTTGCATTAAGAGCCGCCAGGTTTCTTGATTTGAAAATATGTCAACCAATACAAGTTCTATAAGTTCTAACTTACGGCGAAATATATTTGAGTTACAGCAAATTGGCTTCTTTTCATTATGATGAAAACAAAAATACACTTCAGTTGGCTCAAGGTGCACTCTTGTTCTTTTCTTGTAATGGTCTATTCTGTGTTTTGAGGCCATAATTCTTTTAAATATGCTGCCCATGTTGCACACTTCCGTTTCGCTCTCGGCCCGAATCCTCCAGCTTTACGGAGGTTCTGCTTCTGTTTAACTGGCAACTTGCCGTGAAAAGGAAATTAACTTGGATGTGTGTCTAGCATGTCATGACCGATTACATGCCTGTCTTTTAAACACAGCTGGAAATCCTGTAAGACGCTGGCCGTCACGGGGAGGGGCGAATCGCACAGGGGCCAATCGTAGAGCCCGCCGCCATGCCAGCGCGGTCCGGCGTGTGCGCTCCGCTGCCGATGTGTAATTACGTGAGAAGAGTTTATCTCCCGGCCCCCCCGCCCCCCCGTCAGCGGAGCCACCGCGTGAGGACGGCGCTCGCTGGCCCGCGCCGCGCCATTACGCCCGTTGCTCTTAACGACCGTTGGCTTCCCTGATGCTGCATGCCATTCCAAAGCTGCCCCCGCTCCCCACATTTGCATAATCTTTTGCTCCTGGAAATTTCCTGATAAACGAATATGTTTTTTTCCAGGCTGTAGGAAGGGCCCCTTGGATCAGGATAATTCTAGAAGGTTTTTTCAGTGGACATGAGGATGGATGAGAGGGAGGAGTCAACCACCCAGGCCTCTTTACTGCACTGGCACAGTCAATAGTCCCCCCATCTCACAGATCAGACAAACTTAAACATAAATGTTGCCACTGTGTGTGTGTGTGTATGTGTGTGTGTGTGTGTGTGTGTGTGTGTGTGTGTGTGTGTGTGTGTGTGTGTGTGTGTGTTCTGCGTGTGTGGATGTGCATGAGGAACCCTAATTTTGTATTACCAGAAATATTTGTGGCAAACCTTAACTGTAGGCATTGTACTTATTATTTAAAAAAAATATATTTTTCAGCTGTATTTCTGATTTATTCTCAAGCCGAATTCTTCTCGTGGGAGTTGCAAGGTATACCCACATTACATTCTGGGGTTTTATTTTCTGAGAAATGTATAACCTGATCTAAAACAAGATACATAAAAAATGTATTGAAAAAAATGTATGTATGTATTTATTTCTAATCTATATTTGGATATTTCTGTTTAATTTTAGTGATTTGTGAATCATTGGCCCAGCTACAAAAATTCGCTTGCGAGCTACATTGGCTTGTTTACCTCAACAAGAAGTCACACAGAAGTCACTGTCATAGTGTTCAAAAAAGCAAAATAGATAAAAGGTGTATTTTATTCCAGTGCTGCCAAGTTAGCAAAACACACAAGTTTGTGTGTAACCCTGCTTAGTTGGCCGTGTTAGGAGTCATGGTTTTATGAAACCAGCCTGGATATGTACTCAAAATCGATGCTGTTTTTTGTTGTTCTTGCTGTTGCTGTTGCTGTTGCTGTTGCTGTTGCTGTTGCTGTTGCTGTTGTGGTATTTTATTGACGGGGACAAACACAAACATAGGGATTTAAATGATGACATCATATGATTGAAATGTGATGATACACTACATGGCCAAAAGTATATGGACACCTGCTCATCCAACATCTCATTCCAAAATCATGGGCATTAATATGGAGTTGGTCCCCATTTGCTGCTATAACAGCCTCCGCTCTCCTGGGAAGGCTTTCCACTAGATGCTGGTACATTGCTGCGTGGATTTGTTTCCATTCAGTCAGAAGAGCATTAGTGAGGTTGGGCACTGATGTTAGACGATTAGGCTCGCAGTCGGCTTTGCAATTGATCCCAATGGTGTTTGATGGGGTTGAGGTCAGGGCTCTGTGCAGGCCAGTCAAGTTCTTCCATACCGATCTCGACAAAACCATTTCTGTTTGGACCTTGCTTTGTGCATGGGGGGATTGCCATTCTGAGACAGGAAATGGCCTTTTCCAAACGGTTGTCACAAAGTTGGATTTGCTTTCACTGGAACTAAAGAGCCTAGCCTGAACCATGAAAAACAGCCCCAGACCAAGGGGTGTCCACATATAGTTTATATTTAACAAAGTAGTTTGTTGCATTCCAGTCAAGGCCTAAATAACTAATTTTATGTTTTCTTGTATCTGAACTTTGTCTGCATTGTTACTGTAGAAGTGTTCTGCTGTGCATGTAGACGGCAAACACAGCCTGTTTGCATTGTTACTGTAGAAGTGTTCTGCTGTGCATGTAGACAGCAAACACAGCCTGTTTGGATTGTTACTGTAGAAGTGTTCTGCTGTGCATGTAGACGGCAAACACAGCCTGTTTGGATTGTTACTGTAGAAGTGTTCTGCTGTGCATGTAGACAGCAAACACCGCCTGTTTGCATTGTTACTGTAGAAGTGTTCTGCTGTGCATGTAGACGGCAAACACAGCCTGTCTGCATTGTTACTGTAGAAGTGTTCTGCTGTGCATGTAGACGGCAAACACAGCCTGTTTGCATTGTTACTGTAGAAGTGTTCTACTGTGCATGTAGACAGCAAACACAGCCTGTTTGCATTGTTACTGTAGAAGTGTTCTGCTGTGCATGTAGACGGCAAACACAGCCTGTCTGCATTGTTACTGTAGAAGTGTTCTACTGTGCATGTAGACGGCAAACACAGCCTGTTTGCATTGTTACTGTAGAAGTGTTCTACTGTGCATGTAGACAGCAAACACAGCCTGTTTGCATTGTTACTGTAGAAGTGTTCTGCTGTGCATGTAGACGGTAAACACAGCCTGTTTGCATTGTTACTGTAGAAGTGTTCTGCTGTGCATGTAGACGGCAAACACAGCCTGTCTGCATTGTTACTGTAGAAGTGTTCTACTGTGCATGTAGACAGCAAACACAGCCTGTTTGCATTGTTACTGTAGAAGTGTTCTACTGTGCATGTAGACAGCAAACACAGCCTGTTTGCATTGTTACTGTAGAAGTGTTCTGCTGTGCATGTAGACGGCAAACACAGCCTGTTTGCATTGTTACTGTAGAAGTGTTCTGCTGTGCATGTAGACGGCAAACACAGCCTGTCTGCATTGTTACTGTAGAAGTGTTCTACTGTGCATGTAGACAGCAAACACAGCCTGTTTGCATTGTTACTGTAGAAGTGTTCTACTGTGCATGTAGACAGCAAACACAGCCTGTTTGCATTGTTACTGTAGAAGTGTTCTGCTGTGCATGTAGACAGCAAACACAGCCTGTTTGCATTGTTACTGTAGAAATGTTCTACTGTGCATGTAGACAGCAAACACCGCCTGTTTGCATTGTTACTGTAGAAGTGTTCTGCTGTGCATGTAGACAGCAAACACAGCCTGTTTGGATTGTTACTGTAGAAGTGTTCTGCTGTGCATGTAGACGGCAAACACAGCCTGTTTGGATTGTTACTGTAGAAGTGTTCTGCTGTGCATGTAGACAGCAAACACCGCCTGTTTGCATTGTTACTGTAGAAGTGTTCTGCTGTGCATGTAGACGGCAAACACAGCCTGTCTGCATTGTTACTGTAGAAGTGTTCTGCTGTGCATGTAGACGGCAAACACAGCCTGTTTGCATTGTTACTGTAGAAGTGTTCTACTGTGCATGTAGACAGCAAACACAGCCTGTTTGCATTGTTACTGTAGAAGTGTTCTGCTGTGCATGTAGACGGCAAACACAGCCTGTCTGCATTGTTACTGTAGAAGTGTTCTACTGTGCATGTAGACGGCAAACACAGCCTGTTTGCATTGTTACTGTAGAAGTGTTCTACTGTGCATGTAGACAGCAAACACAGGCTGTTTGCATTGTTACTGTAGAAGTGTTCTGCTGTGCATGTAGACGGCAAACACAGCCTGTTTGCATTGTTACTGTAGAAGTGTTCTGCTGTGCATGTAGACGGCAAACACAGCCTGTCTGCATTGTTACTGTAGAAGTGTTCTACTGTGCATGTAGACAGCAAACACAGCCTGTTTGCATTGTTACTGTAGAAGTGTTCTACTGTGCATGTAGACAGCAAACACAGCCTGTTTGCATTGTTACTGTAGAAGTGTTCTGCTGTGCATGTAGACGGCAAACACAGCCTGTTTGCATTGTTACTGTAGAAGTGTTCTGCTGTGCATGTAGACGGCAAACACAGCCTGTCTGCATTGTTACTGTAGAAGTGTTCTACTGTGCATGTAGACAGCAAACACAGCCTGTTTGCATTGTTACTGTAGAAGTGTTCTGCTGTGCATGTAGACGGCAAACACAGCCTGTCTGCATTGTTACTGTAGAAGTGTTCTACTGTGCATGTAGACGGCAAACACAGCCTGTTTGCATTGTTACTGTAGAAGTGTTCTACTGTGCATGTAGACAGCAAACACAGGCTGTTTGCATTGTTACTGTAGAAGTGTTCTGCTGTGCATGTAGACGGCAAACACAGCCTGTTTGCATTGTTACTGTAGAAGTGTTCTGCTGTGCATGTAGACGGCAAACACAGCCTGTCTGCATTGTTACTGTAGAAGTGTTCTACTGTGCATGTAGACAGCAAACACAGCCTGTTTGCATTGTTACTGTAGAAGTGTTCTACTGTGCATGTAGACAGCAAACACAGCCTGTTTGCATTGTTACTGTAGAAGTGTTCTGCTGTGCATGTAGACGGCAAACACAGCCTGTTTGCATTGTTACTGTAGAAGTGTTCTGCTGTGCATGTAGACGGCAAACACAGCCTGTCTGCATTGTTACTGTAGAAGTGTTCTACTGTGCATGTAGACAGCAAACACAGCCTGTTTGCATTGTTACTGTAGAAGTGTTCTACTGTGCATGTAGACAGCAAACACAGCCTGTTTGCATTGTTACTGTAGAAGTGTTCTGCTGTGCATGTAGACAGCAAACACAGCCTGTTTGCATTGTTACTGTAGAAATGTTCTACTGTGCATGTAGACAGCAAACACCGCCTGTTTGCATTGTTACTGTAGAAGTGTTCTACTGTGCATGTAGACGGCAAACACAGCCTGTTTGCATTGTTACTGTAGAAGTGTTCTACTGTGCATGTAGACAGCAAACACAGGCTGTTTGCATTGTTACTGTAGAAGTGTTCTGCTGTGCATGTAGACGGCAAACACAGCCTGTTTGCATTGTTACTGTAGAAGTGTTCTGCTGTGCATGTAGACGGCAAACACAGCCTGTCTGCATTGTTACTGTAGAAGTGTTCTACTGTGCATGTAGACAGCAAACACAGCCTGTTTGCATTGTTACTGTAGAAGTGTTCTACTGTGCATGTAGACAGCAAACACAGCCTGTTTGCATTGTTACTGTAGAAGTGTTCTGCTGTGCATGTAGACGGCAAACACAGCCTGTTTGCATTGTTACTGTAGAAGTGTTCTGCTGTGCATGTAGACGGCAAACACAGCCTGTCTGCATTGTTACTGTAGAAGTGTTCTACTGTGCATGTAGACAGCAAACACAGCCTGTTTGCATTGTTACTGTAGAAGTGTTCTACTGTGCATGTAGACAGCAAACACAGCCTGTTTGCATTGTTACTGTAGAAGTGTTCTGCTGTGCATGTAGACAGCAAACACAGCCTGTTTGCATTGTTACTGTAGAAATGTTCTACTGTGCATGTAGACAGCAAACACCGCCTGTTTGCATTGTTACTGTAGAAGTGTTCTACTGTGCATGTAGACAGCAAACACAGCCTGTTTGCATTGTTACTGTAGAAGTGTTCTACTGTGCATGTAGACAGCAAACGCAGCCTGTTTGGATTGTTACTGTAGAAGTGTTCTGCTGTGCATGTAGACAGCAAGCACAGCCTGTTTGGATTGTTACAGTATAAGTGTTCTGCTGTGCATGTAGACAGCAAACACAGCCTGTCTGCATTGTTACTGTAGAAGTGTTCTGCTGTGCATGTAGACAGTAAACACAGCCTGTTTGCATTGTTACTGTAGATGTGTTCTGCTGTGCATGTAGACAGCAAACACAGCCTGTCTGCATTGTTACTGTAGAAGTGTTCTGCTGTGCATGTAGACAGTAAACACAGCCTGTCTGCATTGTTACTGTAGAAGTGTTCTGCTGTGCATGTAGACAGTAAACACCGCCTGTTTGCATTGTTACTGTAGAAGTGTTCTACTGTGCATGTAGACAGCAAACACAGCCTGTTTGCATTGTTACTGTAGAAATGTTCTGCTGTGCATGTAGACGGCAAACACAGCCTGTTTGCATTGTTACTGTAGAAGTGTTCTGCTGTGCATGTAGACAGCAAACACAGCCTGTTTGCATTGTTACTGTAGAAATGTTCTGCTGTGCATGTAGACAGCAAACACAGACTGTCTGCATTGTTACTGTAGAAGTGTTCTGCTGTGCATGTAGACATAAAACACAGCCTGTTTGCATTGTTACTGTAGAAGTGTTCTGCTGTGCATGTAGACAGCAAACACAGCCTGTTTGCATTGTTACTGTAGAAGTGTTCTGCTGTGCATGTAGACAGCAAACACAGCCTGTCTGCATTGTTACTGTAGAAGTGTTCTGCTGTGCATGTAGACATAAAACACAGCCTGTTTGCATTGTTACTGTAGAAGTGTTCTGCTGTGCATGTAGACAGCAAACACAGCCTGTCTGCATTGTTACTGTAGAAGTGTTCTGCTGTGCATGTAGACAGCAAACACAGCCTGTTTGGATTGTTACTGTAGAAGTGTTCTGCTGTGCATGTAGACAGCAAACACAGCCTGCCTGCATTGTTACTGTAGACGTGTTCTGCTGTGCATGTAGACATAAAACACAGCCTGTTTGCATTGTTACTGTAGAAGTGTTCTGCTGTGCATGTAGACAGCAAACACAGCCTGTTTGGATTGTTACTGTAGAAGTGTTCTGCTGTGCATGTAGACAGCAAATGCAGCCTGTTTGCATTGTTACTGTAGAAGTGTTCTGCTGTGCATGTAGACAGCAAACACAGCCTGTTTGCATTGTTACTGTAGAAGTGTTCTGCTGTGCATGTAGACAGCAAACACAGCCTGTCTGCATTGTTACTGTAGAAGTGTTCTGCTGTGCATGTGGACAGCAAACACAGCCTGTCTGCATTGTTACTGTAGAAGTGTTCTGCTGTGCATGTAGACGGCAAACACAGCCTGTTTGCATTGTTACTGTATAAGTGTTCTGCTGTGCATGTAGACAGCAAACACAGCCTGTTTGCATTGTTACTGTAGAAGTGTTCTGCTGTGCATGTAGACAGCAAACACAGCCTGTTTGCATTGTTACTGTAGAAGTGTTCTGCTGTGCATGTAGACGGCAAACACAGCCTGTTTGCATTGTTACTGTAGTAGTGTTCTGCTGTGCATGTAGACAGCAAACACAGCCTGTTTGCATTGTTACTGTAGAAGTGTTCTGCTGTGCATGTAGACGGCAAACACAGGCTGTTTGCATTGTTACTGTAGAAGTGTTCTGCTGTGCATGTAGACAGCAAACACAGCCTGTTTGCATTGTTACTGTAGAAGTGTTCTGCTGTGCATGTAGACGGCAAACACAGCCTGTTTGGATTGTTACTGTAGAAGTGTTCTGCTGTGCATGTAGACATAAAACACAGCCTGTTTGCATTGTTACTGTAGAAGTGTTCTGCTGTGCATGTAGACAGCAAACACAGCCTGTTTGGATTGTTACTGTAGAAGTGTTCTGCTGTGCATGTAGACAGCAAACACAGCCTGTTTGCATTGTTACTGTAGAAGTGTTCTGCTGTGCATGTAGACGGCAAACACAGCCTGTTTGCATTGTTACTGTAGAAGTGTTCTGCTGTGCATGTAGACGGCAAACACAGCCTGTTTGCATTGTTACTGTATAAGTGTTCTGCTGTGCATGTAGACAGCAAACACAGCCTGTTTGCATTGTTACTGTAGAAGTGTTCTGCTGTGCATGTAGACAGCAAACACAGCCTGTTTGCATTGTTACTGTAGAAGTGTTCTGCTGTGCATGTAGACTGCAAACACAGCCTGTTTGCATTGTTACTGTAGTAGTGTTCTGCTGTGCATGTAGACAGCAAACACAGCCTGTTTGCATTGTTACTGTAGAAGTGTTCTGCTGTGCATGTAGACTGTTTGCATTGTTACTGTAGAAGTGTTCTGCTGTACATGTAGACAGCAAATGCAGCCTGTTTGGATTGTAACTTACAGGAGTTTTATTGAGGCCCCTAGACAGCCATACAGAAAGGACAAAACCTCCATATGGTAGCAGTGTGCAGAAACATCAACAGGCAATAATGCTCTTTTTATTTGTTATAGCACTTCTTATTTTTAATAATGCTCTCTTTATTTGTTATAGTACACTCTTATTTTTGTAATAATTTGTTATTTTGTTATTGGTCATGAGACTTTTATGTTATCTAAATTCAGTACCCATTTATCTTAAGAGTAAGAGTAAGAGTATACCTCTAAATTGCACTATTGTAAGATTTTCTGTTGTGACACCTTGTGTTGTGTAATAATTTAAATTGTAGTGTGTCATGATTGAGATTGCATTATGTCATGATTGAGATTGCATTATGTCATGATTGAGATTGTATTGTGTCATGATTGAGATTGCATTATGTCATGATTGAGATTGTATTGTGTCGTGATTGAGATTGTATTGTGTCGTGATTGAGATTACTTTATGTCATGATTGAGATTGTATTGTGTCGTGATTGAGATTACTTTATGTCATGATTGAGATTGCATTATGTCATGATTGGGATTGTATTGTGTCATGATTGAGATTACTTTATGTCATGATTGAGATTGTATTGTGTCATGATTGAGATTGTATTGTGTCATGATTGAGATTGTATTGTGTCGTGATTGAGATTACTTTATGTCATGATTGAGATTGCATTATGTCATGATTGGGATTGTATTGTGTCGTTATTGAGATTACTTTTTTGTCATGATTGAGATTTCATTATGTCATGATTGGGATTGTATTGTGTCGTGATTGAGATTACTTTATGTCATGATTGAGATTGTATTGTGTCATGATTGAGAGGTGTCACAGGAGAAAGGACCCTCTGCACAGGATGTGAACCGCTGTTGTGCATTGCCATCACCACTCTGTCAGAGCACCTGGTCCCCTGCCTAACTAAAATGAGAGAAAAACACTCACATGAACATTCAGTAAATTCCATTCATGTTGGAAAGGTCCTAGGAGGTGAACAAAGCCTGATATATCTTACAAAAAACAATGCAATTGGAAAAAAAACAAAAAACAAAAACAAAAACATACATACAGGTAACTACAAAATTAAGGGAAATACTTCACTAAATGAGAAATATAAAGTATATATTTCAGGTTCCTGCTTTCATGCACTAGCAAGAAATAAATATTTAAAAAACTATACTCATTTATGATGAAAAATGACAAGCCATGTAATTCCTTTTCTTCTCTATACTAGCAGTAGAAACACAAAGTTGTGATCGGAGGGTGGGTTTTGGTAACCCTGAAGTGTTAGCTGATTATTTGTGGATTTATTCTAATTGTGAAGAAAAATAAGTATTCAGAGTGTGAAAATATCACTTTGACAAAATAAGCCACTGGTCAATGAAACTGCAACATCTATATTATGTTTTAGAAGTGTTTTTCAAGTGAGGGTGACGGCTCTTTGCAGCCTGTTGGCGGTAGGGTCAGGTTGACTGAGGTTGAGAATCAGCTTTACGAGTCGTTTGGTTGGTGAATTGAGCTCTGTTTCTGATTTGAACCCCACACTGAATGAACAGCACTGGATATAATGAAAGGAGGAGATGTCAAGAAGTCCTCAAGTTCTTCTGGGCAAAAGCAGTTCTCACCCTTATCTTCTGTGGCGGAATACAGTAGTTGTTTTTGTGGCGAGTCAGCAGCCAGTGCAGAGCGGCTTTGGATGTTGTTAACATCATAACGCGCCTGATGCCTGGGCGAACAGCCTTCAGCACGGCAATCATGAGGGAGGATTAGAGAGTTTTTATCGATGGAGGGTTTGGAGCAGGAAAAACTTTATCCTCGGTGTGATAACAATGGTGAAGGCAAGTGCACTTATTGATTACCGCCCAAGGACAAGAAATCCTGGATCAACTACTCAAGTGTTCTGGAGCTAGTTTTTGTACAAAGCAAAAAAAAATATGACATTTTCAGCCACTCTCGGTAAACCTGGAATCATCTATCAAAGTTATAATTAATCAATACTGTTCATCTGTGCAAATTAGATGAATAAATAAATAAATGTAATGTAATGTAATGTAATGTAATGTAATTAGCATTTGAAGTTAGCACATTTTACTGTCCGCTTTGATTTCGGCTCAGGTGGCATGCCGTGGAGGAATCGAAATGAGCGTGAAAATTGACTGCGAGCAGCGATTTCAGAAAGTGATTTCCACGGCAACATGGTGACAGGCACGTTGGGATTGCTCTAATGGGGCATTTCTCAAAAGTGTCAAACAAAACAGAGCGGAAAAGCAGGAGGCGAAATGAAGAGGGAATGCCATTCCCTATCGACAAACAAGAACTTTATGACTTTTAAATATGAACTCTGTGTAAGTGAGGCGAAATGATCTTCCCTGGGTGAATTAAATGTGATCACGGTGCAATATGAACAATTGCAGTGGGGAAAAGCAATCGGTCACCGGCTGTATCTTCGTGACTGGGACTTTACTTTAGCTTTATTATTTCATTTTTTTTCGCTCAATTTGAGTGATAGGATGGAGCATTGCCGCAGAATGAGAGTGCGTTCTGCTCTGATTTTCCCCACAAGCTCATTGGGTGACAGATTATGTTTGACTTCATTGTGCAATTTCCTCTTGTCTCGGCGTAAGCCGCGCAGAGCAAACTAGCGATAAAACTGTGCTTTCACTTAAGGTGTGAGCTGCAGGACCTTTTGTAAACAGTAGTGTTTTGTGTTCATTTGACTGTTTCCTTGGCTAGTTTTAGCTGGTTATTTATTATTTGTGCTATAGTTGATCACTGGTTTGTGTTTGGCTGGTGATTGGTGCACTGTGTCATTGTTGGTTATTGAAATGCTAATTAGTAGGGTGTGGAATTTAGGCTTAGAAGAGGCTATTTTTTCACTGCTTCCAGGCTAATAGTGATTGTACTCTGATTTAGTCCCATTTTTAAGGTGCAGCAGCAGCTGTAGTGGCAGCCTCGCTCGCACATAAAGACTCATTTGCACAAAGTCAAGGGAGTCTAGCTGCCGGAGTCTAATGAGGAAGCCCACCTGCGCCTAATCACCTTTCCAGACCTGTGCTATTGCTGCTAAAATGTGTGTTCTCTCTTCTTTCCCATCTGTACCTTTCTCCCTCCCAAGAGGTTTTCCCACCTTCGAAACTTCCCATCATGTCAGAACCGCTCTAGAACAGGGATGGGCAACTCCAGGCCTCACGGTCCGGTGTGTAGCTATGCCAGTATTTGCTACCACCAGTTACCCTGGCTCAATAAATTAGACCACAATAAAACACTACAATACATGCATACAGGTACAAGAACATTCATCAGCTACTGTTCATACCGCAGAATGTAGCTAAATTATCAGATTATGTCAATGATTGGGCTAATTAAATAATTGGCAACTGGTGGCAGCAAAAACCTGCATACACACCGGCCCGCGATACCTGGAGTTGATCACCCCTGCTGTCGAATTTCGCTGTGACACCCTCACGATTTCAGGGGGACTATGGAAATGCCAATCTGCTGTCCGGATGGAGGACTTCATCTTGGCCTACGCCTCCCTCCCTCTCCCTCCACTTTCTTGCCTTCACTGAGGCACGGCTCATGGCTGACAACTCTTGGCAACCCCTGCAGCCCTTTTCTCTCGCTTCTGCCTCTACCGCTTACATCGGCTCTCTGGCAAGGCTGATGGGAACTGATTTATTGATCTCCCTCTCCTGTCTATTCTCTCTCATCTCTCTATTTCTTCATTCAAATAACATGCCAGTAACTTTTCACTTATCTCATCTTATCTCTCAAAATTGTTCATTGCCATTTTATATTGTGCACCGGGGGTCCCTGGGAGGTTTCCTTGATGAGCTCGATACCCTCCTCACCTCTGTTCCCGAAGACGGCGCCCCACTGATCCTGCTGGGAGATTTCAGTATCCATCTGGAAACCTGCCGGTTCGCTGACTTCCTTCCTCTTCTCCAATCATTTAACCTCGCCATGCTTTACTCACCGCGTACACGCAAAGCTAGTAACATTCTGGACCTGGTCAACGGAAGGAACTGTTTCTCAGGGTGACAAACAATACACCATTTTGTATCTTTCTGCCTCCTTCTCTCTTCCAAACTACCGCCCTCCACCTACTCCTGGCCTCATGGTTTCACAGGTGTGCCATAAGCTCTGAAGCTCCTCCCCCTCCACCTTCTCCTCCAAAGTTTCTGCCTCCCACATTTTTAATATTTCACTGATCTGTCTACTGACACTGCAACACGCTCACTTTTTTCTCTCTCTCTGCAGTTTTTCACTCACTCTGCTTTGTTGTGTCCAGACCTTCCTGGACAGTGTCAGACAACCCCAGTGCTTGCTTGTCTAACACTCCCCAGGCCAGCAGAGAGGAAATGGCAGAAACCCAGGGCCCTGCTGACCCGTCCACCTACCGGTCCCTGCTGTCTGAATTTTCATCAGCTGTCACTTCTGCTAAGGTCAACCAAATCCCGCGATCCTGTCGCTGATGCGCATGGCTTGTCGTACCATTTTTATGCGGATGACACTTAACTCTTTGCTTCCTTCCCACCGTCCGACCTACAGGTCTCCGTGCATATCTCAGCCTGCCTGAGTGACAGCTTGAGCTGCTCTGAAACTCACCAGCGAAAGCTCAACCTGGCGAGGACCGCGATGCTCGACATCCCTGCCGTGCCCCCCGCATGACCCCTTTCTCACCCTGGGTGACACCATCTGTTGGCATCTTCTCGTGCCAAGAACCTCAGAGTGGTGCTAGATGCCAAACTTAATAACTGGGTGTGCAGGTTCTTCTTCTACAACATTTCTGCATCTTATCAAAATGCTGCTGCTCTTCTGCTGGTCTACAACCTCCAAAAACACTTCCACATCAAGCCCTCCTTTCACTGGCTATCTGTAACCACCCGCATCAACTGTAAAACCTGGACACCAGCTTGCTGGGCTACTAAGGTGATTTTGTCTTTATAAGAAGCTTGGTAAGCTTCATATTCATCTGGTTGACTGGTCAGTCTGTACCTGAGGTTTGTAATACAAATGCAAAACGTTGAAAAAATATTCTAAGATGTGTCCATGTGTAGGCAGAATTTCCAACTGTGCTTATTTCCAAAATGGACATTTTTGAAACAACAGTAAGGTTTCTAGCCAAGGCCCAATTTCTTCCACTACCACCAACTAAATGATTATCATCTACATAAGAGCACATGAAGTGATTATCACCAGCACATGAGCACTAACTGAATATCACCAACATATCTATACTGACTGATAATTGCAACAGATGCATGGCTTGGCAACAGCAGCCAATCAAGCTGAGGACTGACTGAGGCTTCTGTGAACTTCCTGTGTTCTAAACCACCAGCGTAGCCCCTCCTCCTCCAGCATATATGCCATAGCCGTCACATCCCAAATTCCATGCTGTTTCTTTTGAAATGTTTTTCAGTTTTTTTGTGTCAGTTAAAGATCAGGCATTTAGCTGTTTTTTTTTATAATAAAAGGCAATTAGCTTATCTGTTTCCTACATTACATGCCTCCTCGTGGCAGCCTGACAGATGGCTATTCTGGTGCACAATGCGCCGGAGCCCTGGAAGAGAGACGGTGACAGACACAGATAAATCATTATACAGGCACATTTAAAAACAATTGGACTGGGCGGAGATAGAACCCACCGTTTTCCTGGTTACAGTCCAGCGGCATCGAGAGCAAGCCCCAGGGATTAACTTATCATTTAATTCTCTGTCTCTCTTTTTCAACAAATTTGGCTATAATGTGTCTGTCTGACCCCTTTGAATATTCGCCGTCGTGCAGCAATTACGAAAATCAATCAGCCGTCCGCATATCAAGTGAATTTTTTTCTTTTGTGTTGAAAATGAGTAAGCAACCTTTACTTTGGCTTGCTGTTATGATTATTGTTATTATTTTTTGCAGTGCTTATTATTTTTAGTTCAGAGTAACGGCCCCTTTCCTCACATATAATGGGAAACATAAACTAGAAAAGGAAACCCAGTGGGGTAAGGTATTTGTTTCTTTAAATCATGTAATGTTCTTTTTATTTCCAGTGTGTTACTGCAGAGGGACTATGAAAAAGATGAATCAGCTAGGAGACAGTTGTGAAAGGGAGAGATGGTAAGATGGTGGTTCTGATGGTAAGATGGTGGCGAGAGAGAGAAAGAGAGAGAGTAGGAGAAAGAGAGAAGAGATGGAGAGAGAGTAAGAGAGAGAGAGAGAAAGAGGGAGAGATGGAGAGAGAGATACATGCGTTTGTGTGTGATTTTAATTGTTGCGCACCACCCTGCTGCTCTTCTGACTGTGCAGAGTGAAGGTTTCCAGCTTCATTTTCTATTTGTAGTCTTAATTAATATATAAATATCAAAATATAATGAAATACAGTCCAAATACAGGGTGGGGGTGGGGTCCTTTATTGCTTAAATGTTAAGTATGGTTTCGCTGAATCTAGTGTCAGAAAAGGGCACATTCTGGTGCTCAATTTGTTTTACACGATGATCAAATGTACTGTGGAGATATTTCTACTGATGACATGTTCCATCCCACACGAGTTACACATATGTGTGCTGATGACATGTTCCATCCCACACGAGTTACACATATGTGTGCTGATGACATGTTCCATCCCACACGAGTTACACATATGTGTGCTGATGACATGTTCCATCCCACACGAGTTACACATATGTGTGCTGATGACATGTTCCATCCCACACGAGTTACACATATGTGTGCTGATGACATGTTCCATCCCACACGAGTTACACATATGTGTGCTGATGACATGTTCCATCCCACACGAGTTACACATATGTGTGCACAGTGAGTGTATTATTTTCGCTCGATTAGCAAATGTGTCAATTGTTTGCATCATCCACTGGCAAGTAATGAGTTCTCTCAGGGAATGTATTCTCTTTCATCTCATCAAATGAATCTTTACATCATAAATATACCTTGGAGTTGCACACAGAGACTGAAGAGTAGCACTCATTTTACATTTGTGTAAATCAAAAAAATATATTTTGGGGAATGTGCCTTTTGACAATTCAAAATGACAGTCTAAATCTAGTTTTTCAAGGTAGAGCGGGGCGTCCGCTGATCGCAGGGTTGGCGGTTCGATCCCCGGCTCCTCCTGTCCACATGTCGAAGTGTCCTTGGTCAAGACACTGAACCACAAATTGCTCCCAATGAGCAGGCTAGCACCTTGCATGGAAGCTGCCGCCATTGGTGTGTGAATGGGTGAGTGAGAGGCCATTGTAAAGCGCTTTGGATAAAGGCGCTATATAAGTGCAGTCCATTTACCATTTACCATTTAGATACACACACAGTGAGTTAGAATGCATCCCGTAATATAAAGAAAACCGGTTTGTTAAAATTTCAATGTAACGTTGCCTCAATGTATAAATATTATGGCCCAGTTTTAATTTCCTATTTAATCTGTAGCTAAATAGCTTGAACGCACAAGGCTAACTAAGAAATAATGACAACAGTACTTATTACTAAGCAAAATAAAAACAGGGAAGATTATAACAATGGCAGTTACTGTATGCTGCTCACTGCGATAAAAACTAAAAATATATATATAATGCATGAGTCTATCTTTAATTCATAGCAATGGCATAGCTTACTGAAACAAAACTGTCCGATCTTCTTTGTTATTATTTTGGCACCTCAATCCTGAGGTGCAGAGGAGTTACAGTTTTTCTTGGCTTCTCCATTTTGAATGTATAACCTACAGGCTACGTGGATAACATGACCCCACACATGGACTTTATTTAGGCTACCTAACGGTATAAAAAACAATAACATGGCTTGTTGTTTATCAGTATTTTTGATATTCAGCACTATACAGATGAGTGCAGAGCTCAACTGGGCTCCTTATTTAACCTAGATAATGGGATTACAAGTTCAAACTTTTAATTACATATTTGATATTTAAAATTTTTATGTGATTCAATCAACAAACAAATACTTGACAGGCCCACACACACACACACATACACACACACACCAGCGCACATACTGTGATGGGTTTAGTAGCGGTGAATCAAATGCTGAGGTCACCCACACAGGTGAGAGAGATATAACACGAAAAGAAGAAAAGAAAAACAGGAACTAATTCCTGACAGCTAACCAGCTAAATGAAATCTACCCAGAAAAATAGGGCGAACTTGAATACATTCATAGAACGAATAGAACGAGTGAAACACAAATCTAAATCTCCCGAACACAATACTAGAGCCCAAACAGGAGACTAGAAAAGCAAAGAAAACACCTTCGGAACGTAACTCTACAACGTCCGATAGAAGGTTAAACAAAACAAAACCACCAAAAGAAACTGTCTCGTAGAGAACAGCACGGGAATAAATAGTGCAAAACGCTAACAGGAGGAAACACAATTCTATACCTGAAGAAGCTAAAAGCAAGTCCCTCGTGAACATAATCAAGTTAATATCACGAGGTCGCTTAAACCTGGCTATACCTGGCTCAATGTACAAAGAAGCAACGGGGAAGCGGAAGTAAGGAACTTAAATTCCCCGCAGGTAGAAGCACAGGTGAAAAGAATAACGAGCAAGGGGAAGCAAAACCCCGGAACGGAATGTGGAAAAAATCTGATAGATTCTCAATCGGAGAAAAAGGACGAGAACCTCATCGAAAAAGGAAAAAATAACCCACGAACCATGACACATACACACACAGTCTGGCCATCTGAGAGTAAATCACAATAATCCAAAGGGTCACCAGGGGATGGTACCCAAAACACAAAGGCAAAAAGTCATTAAGTCATTTCAGGTGGACATAGTTTGAAACAGGAAAAAACAAACCAACCAAAAAATGTTAATGTCTGAATCCCTCATTAGAAAAAGAAATGAAGCAAATGTATTGAATAATTAAATCAAATCTAATTTTATTTATAGAGTACGCTACTTTTCAGACAGGAAGTCACTCAATGAGCTTTACACAAGCAGTTCACAGAAACCGTACAACAAAGAAAATAAAAGTAACAAATATGTGCCATAAAATCAAAGTAAAATTTTTAAATTGTCTTAATCAAAAGCTGCACTGAAAAGATTTTTTTTCTTAAAACCCTGTAATGTTTCAGTATTTCTAAGGTCGACTGGCAGGTTATTCCAAAGAGAGGTGCATAGAAACGCAAAGCTTCTTGCCCAACAGTTTTGGTTCTAACTCTTGGAATAATGAATAGACCCGTGCCAGTAAAGGATTCAAAACAGGCCTGACATCATAGTGTTTTATATGATGAAAGTTTCAAGGGTGAGACAAGGCAGATTAATCTGTTCTTATCAGGAATAAAAAAGATGATGTCAGTGGCAGGTAAAAAAAACTGTAGAACTCACAGCTGATGGGAAAGGGAGAGGTGGGGTGGGGAGGGGGTTTATCTACTACACGCTACAACAAACGCACCCCCTGTGTAGTCTTGTTGGTCTTGTCTTGTTTTGTGGATAATTTGTAACATGGCTGTCTTTGACAGCCACATGACACTGGGAACCATGTTGTGATTTTCTGAGAGACTGGCTCCTTTGAAAAAATATAATTCAATCTATAACCCGCCCCACACACACGCACACGCATCAACATAAAATTAACTAGCAATACATTACATAACATCACTTTCACACTCTTATCCAGAGCAACTTAAATGAAAAGAAACATAGATACGTCGACCAGTGTTAAGTCAACAACAATGCCAGACCTGGCTATGTGCCAGACTTGACTTCCACAGTCTTAGTCATGCATGAAAGGTTAACCATTTGGGGATTGCATTTTATAAAGCCTTTTTTATAATCGTCAATATTATAAAACATACACCATATTACCATTTTGTGGTATAATAGAGATAGGTGCTCCCCTCTGCAATGAAGCATCGTTTATTTTCATTGGTTAGAGGTAAACAGAGATGGAGAATGCAGGAATTCAGCACCAAGGCAAACTTGTGTTTACATGTAACTTTATTTTAAATAAGTTTTCTGAGAGTCAAGGTGACATACGCAATAACGGTTCTACTCCAGAATGGGGGAGGTGGGGTGACACAAATTGAATATGGAGAATTTTTGATTATATTGAGTCACCATCCCAGAACTGGGCAACAGTTTGGGAACATATGGTGTTGCCCACTTGGCACTAATGCGCCACAAAGTAGGCTTGGCACAATTATATTTATATGGATAAACATGGATAAATGATGTTTCGGCAAAGCAGGATCTTCCCAGAAAGAGGAATCAATTAATTTGCAATTTGATTAAAGAGTAAATGAACTCCCCGTGGCATGGTCTTTTTTTGGGACTGAATGGCATAAAATGTGGCTGTCAGACAACAAAGGGAAATTAGTTTGATTGGAAATCTTTTGACATATTCAGTTTTAAAAAAAAGTTAATTCCGACACACCAGCATTCAGTATGGAATCACGTTGTTATATTTTTATGTTCGTATGTTACATGTTCTTATTAAAATGTATATTGAAATGTCTTATTTAAATATTTGACTAAAGTAAAATGGCAAGTGAACTGTTAGTGCAAGCATAGACAAAAGCTCAAACTGGTCACTCTGTGCTTATACTAAGTTAAACTGTACACACCAAAAATCTATGGTCTCATATTAACACTCTACACCCTATGGTGTTAAAGTTACACCAACAGTGTTAGATTTACACCAACTGTTTTGCTGTGTATTTGCAGTGCAGTAGTTTTCCTCTTAAGCAAATCTGAACTACTCTGTACTCTGTACTCAAATGCACAGTGAATATATCACGATGACGTAATTATGATTTTATATAGTAATTCAATTATTTGTTTTCTATATTGCTCCTTGGTGAACATATTATAAATTTTATATGCATGAAAATAAACTCAATTCATGTCTTTCAAATATTGTTCATTCAACTAATTCATTAGTTGATTAATTGCTCTGATTAATAGTTTAATCTTCATAGCCCTAAAATAATTGGCATAGTAAGTGGGCCAAAAGTCATAATTTATACACTCAGGGCAACTCTCTCTCTTTCTCTTTCTCTCACACAGTATATAATTCTCAACCTCCCATTAGCTCGTTTAATTGTCCTCCTGAGTTTGTCACAATACTTGACAAAATGGCCTCTGAAATAATATCTCAGTTTAGCATTATAAATTGTGAAATGTGTCATGTCCCACGAGTGATGGTGATCGCTCAGGAGAGCCTCTTCCAACTGGCTTGTGGATGTCAAACTCTATTGAAATGTTTTCCAATGCCTACACCCTGGTTCTCACCAGCAGTGTGGTCCTTCCAACAGTCAGTGAAAAACAACCATTCACTGTAATGCACCAGCAAAACTCGTTTAGTTTTTCTGTAAACACTGAACTTGTACGCACTGAAACGGAGTTGAAGATGACGAATGTGTCGATAACTTCTGTCTATAACAGGAGGGTTTATTTCAATTTACAAAAAGCTTTATAGAATTTGGTGACTGAGTTTTAATAAGTAGGCTTGGCTATATTCGTTTTCCTAATTGGAAGCCATATATCAATGTTCATTAACATTCATTTGCACAACATTGCAAACAGCCAAGTGCCACTGATTGACAGTAAGCTAAATAAATGGTAGTAGAGCCAGTTCTACACATCTGAAGAGATAGCTGGGTACACTAGAAACCGTAAGCTTTTCTTGAATTAGTGATTATAATTCTCAATTAATTACCTTTTAAAGAGCAGATTAAAATGTCAGACACATTTAAACCTAAAATTCAGTAATTAGGGTTTCAGGGTAAACATTAGGCCTAGTTCTATTTAAAAATACTTTTGTTCAACTCAAAAATGACCTTATACAAATACAGATAGTTTCATATAATTATTGAAATATGTTGTATGAATTCCCCACTTTATGTGCAAATCACACGTAAAACATGGGACAATATGCAAGCCCATGGCTAAAGACTCATTCAACACCCTCTCATTATGCAACATTTAATAATACGTGTGACTTTAACTTGTGGCAAACTAGCTTGTGATTTTCAAGAATAGTATACTTTATTTTAACTACTTTTTGTGATTTTTGTCTTTTTAATTTGCTCATGACTGGTCCTGGTGCAATATTAAATAACTGTATAAGTCTGTAGTGAATAGAATTGCAGATTCATAATTTGCTGTATGTGTTCTACACAGCTCTTGATTGTTTCACTGTGGCTGCAGGTCTTACTTTGGGTGCATCATATATTGATCTGAACTTATGAATAATTTGAACATAAATGTACGTAGATGGATGGCAGCAATTTGGTGTATTGGATAAGAAACTTGAAAACTGGAAGTTGGAGGTTAAAATCTTTTTGTACCCCCACATACTTTGTAAAACATTAGGATCTATTTACCATTTATAAAGTGTTTTCTAATAATGACTTATTATAAGAACTCATATTTGTAAAGCATTAGTTAATATGTGTGAAATTTTGTATATGACGAATTCAAAAACTCAACTGCACCACCTAAACTAATGTGGCCACAGTTTATTCATATTAATTCAGTACAGGTAAGTTAGTAAGACATACTAACTAATATTTGTGAAGCATTAGTTTGGTTTACAAACTCTTTATAACAGAACCTTAAACTAAAGTGTTACCAATACATTTACAGTTTTTTTCGATTGCTTAAGCACGATTTTGAAAACAGGGCCCGGTTTTTCAAAACACTACACACAATTAGCACAACCACACACCCAATTAGCAGAACACCTCAGATCTTTTGCTAAATGAAACACTCTTGTAAAAACTATACACTAATTTATAAAAAACATATTTTGTTACCATATGAAACACACACATTTCATATGACTTAATTATGTTTGAACCAGTTCCACACTGCTGTTGCTTACCTAAAACACTTTTAGCAATTCTACTTCTCAGTGATTAGAGTACTGTAAGTGAAGTACACAGAAAAAGTGCAAATATACAATAAATTCACTAAACAATACACAAGACCAATGCTGCAGACTGATGAAAATATCATTTATTTCTCTCCATATACCCAAATCAGTCAACATGGAGAACCACAACAAAACATGTCCCAGTTTCATTTGAGCCTGATGTCTTTTCAGGATGCGTGCCAGTGTTGACCGAGACATTATTGAAAATGGCATGGTCACCGATAATGTTGGCTTGAATTTCTCTGAGCCTGATAGCATTATTGGCCAAAACCATGTTTATGATCTCTCTCTCTCGTTCTTGCGTGAATATGGGCCCCCTTCCTCCTTGTCGTTCTCGTTCCCCTCTCACCCTCACTCTTCTTCTTCTGACTCCTTCCATTTTGGTTGAAGACAGGTGAACTCACCTGCTGCATGTTTATAGTGCTTAAACCTGATTGGTGTGTCTACAATTAAGCAATCATGTGTTTGCGCACCTGATGGCTGTGTTTAACCAATTGGCTCATAGGTGTGGTAATTTGACAGTCAGTGCTTTGGAATTGCAAGGAAGTGACATCATGATATACTTCTGTGTCTAATGTATACAAGTGTGTTTAGTGTTTTGCAAATCACTGTGTGTATTATTTTGCAAAAAGTGTGAGGCTGACATTGTGCTTATAGTGGTGCAATTCTGGGCCGATGTTTTGCTCCTTGAGTGTAAGGTTTTGATAATTGTGTAATACTTTTGATGTTAGTGTTTATGCAATCGAAAAAAAAACTGTAAGCGGATTCTCACTGGTATTGAGCTGAGTAACTGGAGAAGGTAACTGGAAGCTATGGTACGGAAAGAAACCCTGAAAAAACAATGCCTGCTTAGCAAATAGTTGGAGCGTACGCAATTGACTTCTTCTCAGTATAATCTCAGAATGATGGGCCACGTTCAGATGAGTTATGCCGTTGCTTGACAGCCCCAGCTGACTGACAGATCTGCATATGTATGTATGTGTGAGTGAGTGAGTGTGTGTGTGTGTGTGTGGGAGAGAAAGAGAGAGAGAGAGGGAGCTCCTGGAGCTAATGCTTTCTGTCGATAATGGCAATTTAACCTCACTTGTTTCCAGTTCAGAAGCCCCGAAGGCCCTCCTCAGACACATCAACATTACCTTTATTTAGTCTTAGATTTAATCTTTCACCAACGTCCATCAATCCGCACGGCCTTCTTTGATGTGCCACGGAGCTCTCTATCAAATATTTAAAAAGTATTATTTGTGGGGAATGTTCTTACATTGTAGAGAGACCCAAAGAGTCAGAGAGAGAGAGAATGAGCGAATTCTTTCAGTTTTATTTATGAAGACAGTCAAAGGGATGAGGCACAGTGAGAAACACACAAAAGAGGGGAAAGTAGATTAGTTTGGATTAGTGTGGATTTGGGCAGCGTTTAATTGCGGATCCGATTGAGGGCCAGAACCCAAAAAGAGAGTCGTCCCGGGTTACACGGTCAGAGTGGGTTGTGTCGATGACATAACCACTTCAGGAAATAATTAAGCAGTGTTTCCTAGCCTTTTAGGAAGGAAATTGCAAACGAAAGTGAATAAAACAAGTTTGTTCCTCAGGCACTCGAGTAATGGTTTTCCTCAGCATTCCTCACTATTCCTCACTGCTGGGATGACTCAAATTTCCAATCTGCTTTCCACACCTCTTGTTTCTGTCATGGATCTTGCCTTCCTTCTCTTATCTCCGCGTCCTCTTTATTCTTTTTTGTCGTTACCGGTAATCTATCGGATTTTCCTTTGTTCTGCGACGGGGTTTTGCTTTCGCCTCGTCATTAGTAAGTTCACCTGTTATTAATTTTCGTTGACTATTTATACTCCGCTTCCTGCCTCTCTCGTTGCTTCCATGTTATTCCATGTAACATTCGAGCTGGTAAAAGAGGTATAGGAGGTTAGTTAGAAAAAGCTAGTTTAAAAAGAAAGGTTAGGAAGTTTAGAAAGTAAGTTCTCTTTTTTCGCTCTGAGTTCAGAGCAGAGGCTTTCTCGTTTCTTTTGGTTTTCCTTTCTCATCTAAGAGTGCTCTTACCCAAAATGTTTGGGGTTCTGTTGAGCTCTCTGTGTTTTCCTTTTTGTTTCGCTCCACTAACAGGAGTTAGATAAGCGTATAGCTTATTTCTTTGTTTTTTGCTCGGAGATCGAGTTCCTCGTTCTTATCGCGAGGTTATTTGTGTTTTGTTATTTTCCTCTATTCCACTACGGATTATTGTCCGTCGGTGGTGTTCTTTCGAACATTTTCAGTTTGCACAGCTATCGCATCTGGACTTCCAATATTCCCTCTGTGTCTCTGACACAGAGATCCTCCCACAGTTTCAGCGTTATGTGTAATAATTGGGTCTGCACTTTTAGAATTTATTTTACAGTGCTGTACGGCCAAAAGAAACAAAGCACTCAGGGGATACAGAGAAAGCAATTCAGATACTTTTGAATTCAGATTCATGAGTAAATATGTGAACAAACAGTGGTTGTTGTGTGCAAATTATTATTTTTTTTAAATTTATTGTAAAGATTTCATGGGCTTTTGAGAAACCTGGTGCAGAAGAATACCTCTTTCCAAATGCATTGTGGGGCTGATTATTTATAACGGCTTCCAGTGGAGTATAATTCTGGTGCTTAATTGCAATCAGACGCTGAAAAGGGGATTAGAGTCTACACATGCGCCAGTGTGTGATTCAATTTCGGTGTTTCATGCCTGCGCCGCAGATGCTCTGCCAAGGGGTTTACCATCTACATGTGCAATTTCTGTCCCAAAAATGAATGATATGCTCTATTTAGGAAAGTAAATCATATTATGAAAATGCTTGAAAGCTGACTAGGAAAGTTTTAGTTTTTAGCTTTCTCCTCCAATCACTTCTGCTTTTTTTGTTTTGTTTTCTGTAAATGTTTAACGAGCAGCAAGTGAGTGTGGCATTAAAAATAGAAAACTGACAAATCCGAGCACTTTCTGATAATTACGGCCCCTGTGAAGGAAGCCTCATCCAAACATCAAAAAAGAAAGAGTGAAAATTAAAGCTCCCAGCAGTCTTGGAACACCGCCCACCCCCCCCCCCCCCCCCCCCCCCCCCCCCACAAAGCCCCACCACCCGTATTTCATTTCCTTGTGGTTAATCCACACTAAATATTTTGAGATGTTCTGTATACCTATTAGATCCTTGTGCCTGATCTCCTAAAGGCTGCCCAGTCCATGTTTTTTTGGTGACACAGCGGTAGTCTACGAGTTGGGGAGCTGGGCACCGCGCTCAGATTCAAGCAAGCCTTCTCACAGCTGTTCATTAGCTTAATTAGCGATGTTAGCGCTTGCCAGGGAGGCTGGCATCTTGGGACCTTCACGCCCACAGAGGAAGAGGAGCTGGAGGTGAATGTTCAGGATGAGTCTACTTAATGGCGCTCTATTTCTCTTACTCTGGATAATGGTGGCAGCGTCATGGTGTAATTTATAGATATGTGCAGTCATTTACATCTCACATCGTTGTCTCACCTCTTGTAACCTTCTTTAAGGCTGCTGGTATCACTTTTTCAAGTCTAACTTGTTGCTCTTAACAGCTGTTGGAACTTTTCTTTTTTTCTGATGGGCCACATTTCTATATTTTATTTAGTTTTATTCAGAGAAAAGCCGAGAGGGTAAGAGGTAGAGAAGGGCTTGTGCTCAGAAGGTGCCATAATGGGAATTGAAGACAGGGGGAGTTTGTATATGGCTTTAGAGTCGTCCACCCTACGGACCTTGCCACGTCTCTCCAAGTTTTCATAAAATACATAAAATAATGTGTTTGAAAGCAGATGATGTTCATTTGAAAACCTCGGGCTCAAAAGTGACGCAAAAGTGACATTTGAGAATATTCATTCACAGATAGCAAAATTGTTATCAGAAAATGTTCCGTTGAAATTTGACACTTGCAATTCATAAATAAACCTGCTAGCACTTCAAGTTTATCGCAGGCCTGTCTTCCCCATACAGCTGCTAGTACTGATACTTTATTACTGTTTATCCTGTGTGCTGTTCTTTATCTTTCTTTGTCTTTATATGAGTCATATTTCATATTTCAGCTGTGCGTATGCATTATGGCATAGTACTATTAGTTCAGCCGAAATATGTTTTATATAACATATTACCATGTTCTCTTTAATATGCATTCTAAGTTGTGTGATCTGAATATGATTTTGTAGGCCTACTCATTCTAATTATTGTGTCCAACGTCATGATGCCACGTTACTAATTGGATATAATTCCTTTTAAAATGATATGGATCTTTGTTATTCACAATGAAATTGCTCTGTTTCTAGCAAAAATAGACTTATGTCTAGCTTTTCACTCTCAGGCTGTGAACTCTCCAAAGACAGAGCGAGGCTATGATCACATATTGCGAATGCCAACAGGCATATTTCTTTGTGAAACAAGCCTGTATTACACCTGCATTAGTTTGTGAAGACACGAAAAATGTATTTTATTGATCACTGAAATGGCCAGAAAGAGCTCTTGTTCTTTATTTCTTTCTGTCCTTTCTGCTTTCTTTATCTTTCAGTCTTTCTTGGCGTTCCAGAGGTAACTTGGCTAGCACTTCCTAAAACCCAATCAGCTTACGGCTTACCGCTTGGCTGAGTGATGAATGCGCGCACTAGGCTCTGTACTCAGGCCTGCTCAGCACCATTAGTAGGGGTGAGAACCCTCAACAAAAATACATCACAAAACAAATAGCACATATTTATCTACACGTACTTTCACTGGCTTTAGGAAATGGAACACATTTTTAGCTTGTGGCCACGGCTTTTAGCAGGTCAATTACTGATAAATGATTCAGCTCTTACTGTTGCCGAATCCATAAGAACAGATGCAGACTGTATGTAAATCTTTCTACTAAAAGTTTTGTCTGTCTCATGCAGATACTGTAGGTATGAAGGAAAAGTATGAAATCTGCTGTACAAATACAGTATGTATCTATAATACAGGATTAAGGGTTTTAGTTGAATGATACACCATAAGTCAAAGTCAAAGTCAAAAGTCAAAGTGTTTTTATTTATCAAGTGCACAGTATAACACAAGGTCATTCTGAACAATGAAATTCTTAGGACATGGCAAGCAACAACTATGTAGTAGGCATAACAAACAAAAACCAAAAATATATATATATTAAATTGTTAAAAAGAGTCAAATAAGGGCAAGAATAACATACATATACATAGCAGTAAAACACTAGCAGCAGTTCCAGATATGGACAGTAGGAGTAAGAGTATTAAATATTATAAATATAAAGTGTGGAGGTGCCGATAGACATGTACATTAAATTAAGGTGATGTACATTGAATGTACATAAGAAGTGCCTAGAGCATACAATGAGGTGAGATTAATGAGATTAATGTTGCTGGTTGAGAAGCCTGATGGCCTGGGGGAAAAAACTGTTTGTGAGTCTGGTAGTCCGTGCCCGTATGCTCCGGTAACGTCTACCAGATGGCAGCAGCGAGAACAGTCCATAGCCTGGGTGGCTGTAGTCTTTTGTGATTTTCTGTGCTTTCTTAAGGCATCGCGTGTGGTAGATGCCTTGCATAGAGGGGAGGTGGCAGCCAATGATGCGCTCCGCTGTCTTCACCACCCTCTGAAGGGCCTTGCGATCAGCAGCGGAGCAGCTGCCGTACCAGGTAGTAATGCAGCCAGTGAGAATGCTCTCAATGGTGCACCTGTAGAAGTTGGTGAGAGTTTTGGAAGACATGCCAAACTTCTTGAGTCTCCTCAGGAAGTATAGGCGCTTTTGGGCAGTTTTTACTGCCGCGACCGATTGCCTGGACCAGGAGAGGTCATCACTGATGGCCTACATAATGGTCTTATAAGCATGACATAACCTCTCGGCTTGAAGCATTACGGCTTATGGCTAAGAGCATACCACTCACAATGTATGCGGCAGTCATTTTGAATCAATAATTTATCATTTGTTTTTTGAAGAGTTAGTTTGTAATACATTATGACAATGTTATGATGTTGGTCATAAACTGTAATGGCTGGTATATATCATGCTTATGATGTTGTTATGTAGGCTTTCTGGCACATAATTGAAGTAACAATGAAGGTCAAACTGGTATAGTTTTTTTCACTATAATACTGTGAATAAATAGTAGAATGTTGCTATTATGGCATTAAGGTTTGAAACAGAACTGCTCTGAAGAAGTACAGTTCTGCCCAAGAAATATTTTCACAGATTTTCACTAATTTAAGAAGTTTTCTTTGTGCTTGTTTAAGGCTCACAAAAAACCTATTGTATTCTACATGCTCTAGATCAGTCCAGTCCTGAGCTCCTATGACATCACTCATTAAACTGTAATATCCAGCATGCTCTAGATCAGCCCAGTCCTGAGCTCCTATGACATCACTCATTAAACTGTAATAACCAGCCTGCTCTAGATCAGCCCAGTCCTGAGGTCCTGTGACATCACTCATTAAACTGTAATATCCAGCATGCTCTAGATCAGCCCGGTCCTGAGCTCCTATGACATCACTCATTAAACTGTAATAACCAGCGTTACTGTCTCAATCTTGATCTGCTGACAGAGCACTGAGACTCACCGAGGCCATTTACAGTAAGCAAATTACAAAAAAACAATCACAGTGCAATTTAGATGGATTGAAATATGTCCTGTATTCTGCAGTCTGAAAATGCATCACCATATAAGCACAAAACCATGCTTGGTCCTTCAGGCAGAATGTTTATGGAGTTAAAGACAAGAGCACCTGAAGGAGAGGGAAAATATAAGCATGGTTCATTTTAGCCAGATAGTGACGCTAGAAAACAGAAGAGCCATAAAGCTTTGTCTAGAAAAACAGGTGCTCAGAGAAAAAACTTTTATGAATTAACAACTAATACTCAATACACAAATGCAAAATGAAACTAATAGGCTAAAAATGTTGGCTTGTCCTTAGCATCTTAGCTATTGTCAATATAGAAAATAATAATATCTCTGCTTTATAAATACACAGATGAATATTGCCAGCTATAGTTTTAAAGGGTGCTGCTGCTAACATTCCCCTGTGAAAATGCTATTTTATACATGTCCTTGTGCTTTTAAGTCTGATTTCAATAAAGCATTGTCAGGAAGTTTCTCCATTGAACCAATATTGTTCACGAAAAGGCACCCGCCCGCTTTTCTGTATTAATAGTATTGAATCTGTTGATGGTGGATAACTGTTAGCCACTGCGAAGAGCCACAAGGCCACTCTGATCATCCATTGAAAACCTTGCTTTGCCTGAAGCCACCTTCACTCAGAAAGCGTGCTTTAATTCCCTTCTCTAAAAATCAATACTTGTGTCTCTGCTGCAGCTGGCGAAGGTGAAAGACTCTTTGGACAACATTAGGGGAGAAGTGTGTGTGACATTGTGCTGGTCTCATCACATCAGCCAGGGGTTGGGTCCAGGATGAGGATGCTTTGGACAACATTAGGGGAGAAGTGTGTGTGACATTGTGCTGGTCTCATCACATCAGCCAGGGGTTGGGTCCAGGTTGGGGATGCTTTGGACAACATTAGGGGAGAAGTGTGTGTGACATTGTGCTGGTCTCATCACATCAGCCAGGGGTTGGGTCCAGGACGAGGATGCTTTGGACAACATTAGGGGAGAAGTGTGTGTGACATTGTGCTGGGCTCATCACTTCAGCCAGGGGTTGGGTCCAGGATGAGGATGCTTTGGACAACATTAGGGGAGAAGTGTGTGTGACATTGTGCTGGTCTCATCACATCAGCCAGGGGTTGGGTCCAGGACGAGGATGCTTTGGACAACATTAGGGGAGAAGTGTGTGTGACATTGTGCTGGGCTCATCACTTCAGCCAGGGGTTGGGTCCAGGTTGGGGATGCTTTGGACAACATTAGAGGAGAAGTGTGTGTGACATTGTGCTGGGCTCATCACTTCAGCCAGGGGTTGGGTCCAGGATGGGGATGCTTTGGACAACATTAGAGGAGAAGTGTGTGTGACATTGTGCTGGTCTCATCACATCAGCCAGGGGTTGGGTCCAGGATGAGGATGCTTTGGACAACATTAGAGGAGAAGTGTGTGTGACATTGTGCTGGTCTCATCACTTCAGCCAGGGGTTGGGTCCAGGATGAGGATGCTTTGGACAACATTAGGGGAGAAGTGTGTGTGACATTGTGCTGGTCTCATCACATCAGCCGGGGGTTGGGTCCAGGTTGGGGATGCTTTGGACAACATTAGGGGAGAAGTGTGTGTGACATTGTGCTGGTCTCATCACGTCAGCCGGGGGTTGGGTCCAGGATGGGGATGCTTTGGACAACATTAGGGGAGAAGTGTGTGTGACATTGTGCTGGTCTCATCACTTCAGCCAGGGGTTGGGTCCAGGATGGGGATGATGTTGTGTCTGTGGATTACGGCCAAATGACAAAGCTAAAAAGGCATATCTCCGCATATTAGCTTAATTTACAGTTAACAGTGTTCACAGATGAAATTAAATTCATTCGGCGTGAAACACTGTGCCTAATGATCCTCTCTGCAGTGTTATTTGGCTATTTGGAACATGTCTGATTTGATCATTTCTTTCTTTTTTAAGTTAATAGTGCATTTTTGATAGTTTCAAGCATGGATGACAATAACCGATGTCCAGTGGTTTGTAAGCTATAAAGTGACAGCTTGCAAAACTGTTCTCCAAGAAACAAAAAGTGGTCTATAGTAAATTTTCTCACTGATGAACTGAATGAATTCCTGCCTCTTGTCCAATGCATGCTGGGATAGACTCCAGCCCCCACGCGACCCTGACCAGGAATAAGCGGGTTAGATAATGGATGGACGGATGGATGAATTGAATGATTGCAATCCCATATCAGGAGGAAGGGTAGAGAACTCAAAGAGCACTGTAGAACAGCAGCAGCCTTCAAATTATTGATTACCCGCTAATTGACATATTTATGAAACAATATTCATGTATTGCAGTGCCTATTGCAGACAGAACTCATCGCCTTACAAATGAGCACAGAACAGGCACAGAAAAACAAAGGAATTGATATTCAGTGACCATTCATTGTTTAATGGATGGCTAATGTGTGGTTATAATTGTACTCCATGCTAGGACGGAAAGTGCAAAGTAATTTAATAATGATAAAACACACATATGTTAATAATATTTTTTAAAGTACATTTGTTGCTAATTATGAAAAGTGTTAAGAAAAACAGTCCATTTCAGCGCTTGTTGAGGGCATGGTGTGGCTGATATGTGTCGTGATATGTGCGTTTTGTAGAGAAAACATTACATTATATTACAATTCATTACATTCAGTTGAATTTTATCCAAAGCGACATACAAGAACTGCATACTGAAGGTCATTGGAACACTGACAACCAGGTCCGATAAAGATTTTATCATAAAGTAGCAGCTATCCGTAGTCATGAAAATCAAGCAGAGGTGGAAATCCAGGGGACATAAAGTAAAAGTCCTACCATGTGTTTCTTCCACCCATAGACTCAGCCGGCTGATTTCACTAATTAGTTCTACCTCCTCGCTGAATAATTATGTTAATTAGCAAATCCAGGTGATTGGAGGAAAATACTAGAGAGGACTTTTACTTTATGTCCCCTGGATTTCCACCTCTGACATCAAGTGTAATTCACACAGTAAAACTATGGTTAAGTCTTAATGAAACACCTTCCCTAGGTGAGCGCCACACATCGGCAGGAGAGAGGATTTTGTGCGACAGGCGACGCAGGATTCTAGCGCACTCCCGAGGAGCCTGCTGCCTTCTGAATGTAAATGACCCTTTTATCTGCAATCCTACGTCCGTTGTGTAAGTGTCTGAATTTATCAATTTACCGAGCGCTGGCAGTTGCTAAGGAATATGGCAGTTGAGTGAGTTTGTTAAAAAGCCGATGTGGAGATGGAGGGAGGGGGGGCCGGGCCCAGTTTGTGTGCGTGTGTGTGTGTGTGTGTGTGTGTGTGTGTGTGTGGGGGGGGGTGGCGAGGGAGGGGACGAGATGGTTCGATGAACGCGGCCAATATCCCTTCACCCCCACAGCAGAGCGGCGTGCGGAGGAGCGCTCGGTCAGGAGTGAAATTAGTTCGACTGCATCATTTTCCCCATACAGTGTTAGGCTGGATGAGAAATAAATAAATAAATAAAGCATTCCACCTGGAATGGAATCGATAGGGGCTTCTAGAGACGGACAGAAAATAAAGAGAGAGAGGGAGGGAGGGAGAGATAGAGGGAGAGTGAGTGGGTGTGTGTGAGAGAAAGAGAGAGGGAGAGAGAATAGCATACAACTTCCAAAAAAAAAACTGTACAATATGTTTGAAGGCCTCTGGGGCAGATTGTTACATTCGACAGGAGAGCCGCGGAAAAGCCCACAGGGGGAGAAAGCCCACTGTGTAGAAGTCGTCTTTTCTGTTTCAAACATCAGGACATGATTGGACAGAGCCCCAGAGACGTGCCCCATGCCCCAGCTGTGTCCAGCACCCACACAGAGCGCATATCTACTCTCTCTGACCTGTGATTGGCTAAAAAGGTGGCATAGATCCTGTACGCGCACTTAACTGCCATACTGTCTTGCTTTAAATAAGAAAGACTCAATTGGACAATTTGTCCTCTAATCAGAGCTATCCACCTGACATGGTGAAATTGAGCAGATTTATCCATGCTGTACAACAGGAGGAGCTGTACTGGTGTCAACAAGCAAGGCCTAATTGAAAATAGTTCTCAGAGAGAACGGTCTGGTGATGAATCAGAATGGTCCATGAGCCAGACAGAAAAAGAGGGGACCCTTTTTACCCCCGTGGTGAAACCCAATCTTGAGTCCCTCAAGAACCCAGAGAAAACTTTACAATTCCAGCTGTTTCATCAGTACCTTCAGCTCTCCCCGGGTCCAGTGCCTGAGTGAGACGGATAGTCCCGGTCTCTTTGCATTACCTCTGTATGGAAAAACACCCTCCTCCAGAATCTGCTTTCTGGTTCTCTGAGGAGTGCCGGTGTGCTGGCCCATTGTCAGAGTTTTGCGGAGAAAAACCTGCACGCATGGCTGGGCTCTATTAAGCTCATCACATCCGCTTAAGCGCGCACTTCATTACACTTACCTGGAAGCTCAACATGCCGGCTCTTCAAAAGGGCATATTTATCATATATAATATTATGGAGTTTATTTAATAAAGAGGATGAATCATTTCCCCTTGTGATGAAACTTTATCACGTTGAGTACAGAGGCAGAGAGAAAACACACTTAATGTGATAGTAATCATTTTATAAGTAGGAAAATTGCGCAAGGAGCATTGTTTCAACTGCCACTGTTTTATTTAACAAAATGGAAAGGCGGTCCATCACTTGAGCACAGAAAATGAATACTGATGTGACACAAAGTGATTTCACTTTTATAATTTAAAAAGCATACGCACAGTGTAAACAAATACACCACTCTTCAGACTTAAAAAAAATAAATAAAAATAAAAAACGGTTCTACAAATTTGTAAATGAAACTAGGAAGCATTTGTTTTAATCTGTGTTCTGTAAGTGTCATAGAGCTTTGTGTGTGTGTGTGTGTGTGTGTGTGTGTGTGTGTGTGTGTGTGTGTGTGTGTGTCAGATTCCCTTCCACAGCTTCTCAATCTTATCTTAACTGGCCACACTTTTTATTTTACCATAACAAAAGATCTTAATAGACCATTGTTGCTATAGTTTAATCAGATCTAAATGCTACTATACCCTTTATCAAAGTACATACACACATACAGATAGATAAATAGATAGAGAGAGAGAGAGAGAGAGAGAGAGAAAGATAGAAAGAGAGAAAAAGAGAGAGAGGGAGAGAGAGAGAGAGAGAAAGAGAGAGAGAGAGAGAGAGAGAGAGAGAGAGAGAGAGAGAGCATTTCAAATGATGTCCATGTGCCATTTAACACATTTTTTAAAAACAAGATTTTTATAGTTTTATGTGTTGTACTGTGTTTAAAAAACTCTATTGAAACAGTTTGGATAATGCCGGCAATGACTCACAAGAACGTAAACACGTAGGATGGGGGAAAATAGTGGGAAGACGTTTTTAACAAAAATATTTCATGTTTCAATATATACATGTTTCTCTGTCTAATACGTATGTTTTTCTGCAAAGCATACTGACCTTGGAACACAATCGTTTTCTGGTCAGTATGAATTCAGCCGGGTCATTCATCAGCAGGGAGCGGACAGGTCAGCTGGAATCAAATTGTAGCTATAAGCGGCTTTTGAACTTGTAGACCATAACCCCTTGACTGCCTCTATTCCGGCTATTGTGAAGCTTGCTGGTCTGATGAGAAACTTCTGTAGGCCTCTAAAATATCCTTCATTGGACAAAAATCCAATACATTAAACCTGAAATAATATTTTTTTTAAACCCAGAAAGCGAACTATCCCTTTAAGGGCTAGAGGGAGCCAGTCAGCGTAGTCTTCTAGATAGGAAACCAATGGAAGGTTTCCTGCAGGAGTTAATATGAAGGATTACATTCTCTATGTTGTCTCTTTTCCTTCTCCCTGTGGCTTGCAAAGACGGCAGAAGCAAAGCATGCTGGGAGCTGGCTCGGATCAGTGGGTGGGGGTGAAGGCGCTTGATCCCTCTGCTGCTTTAATGAGGTTTGGAAGGAAGGCTGGCCCGGTGAGCAGATCACAGCCCCTCACACTGACTGTAATTGGTGTGCATGCTAACTCCCTCTCTCTCTCTCTCTCTCTCTCTCTCTCTCTCTCTCTCTCTCTCTCTCTCACTGCCTCACTCCATCACTCCATTTCTCTCTTTCTTTTTTCCCCCCCTCATCCTTCCCCTTTTCTAAATGTCTCTCGATCTCTTTCCCTGTCTAGCTTGCACTGCCGATTCATTTTAAGCTGGATAATGAATGTTAGAGAATCAGACACAGTTTCTTTTTGTGTGCAAATCAATTAATGGATAAAAGCATTAAAAAGATAGGCGGGGCCTCATCACACCGGCTGGCTACAGAGCTAGAGGAAAGCGCAAGAACACGGGGAGATGGAAGAGTTTTCTGTATTCAAAGCACACATCTCTTTTTATTGGAAACTTCTAGGCTTTCAGTTCTCAAGCATGGTGAAGCCACCAATATCATCAGAAAGTCATGAGGTCTTTTTCGTTTGTGGTCAAAATGTCAGATGACAGGGTGTTCAAATGATTTCGTAAGCGCTGGTTCCAGATTACAATCACAGTGCGTCAGCCTGGTCTTAGATGACAGCTCTCCTCACCGCTGACCAATCAATCCATTGCTTAATGAATGAATGAATGAAGTATTAAATCAAGCCGCGGCTCATGCAGTACTCTTCATTCAGCGCAGAGGGGGTTTTATTAAATCATGGAGCTCAAACAGGGGAAAGCCTATTTAAATATCCATTATCCAAAAGTCAATTTTAATTTATGTATCCAAACAAAGGCAGACAGCCTTTCTGTACACCATCAGTTGTCTCCCATTCAATACTCTGACATAGCTGACCTCCCTTGTGTGGACAGAGCTGGGCACAGAGGCTGATCAAAATGCAAACTGCATGCGACACGGTGCTGTTAATCTCTATAGGCAAGGCATGTGCCAACTCTTTACCGTTATGCAGTTTAATGGACATCCTCATCAAGGGCAACTGGCAATGCAGCGGACCATAATTACAGTAAGAAATATACAGTAGGTACAAGCAGAAATGACAGGATCCGAGCGCAACAAAAACAGTTTGTATAAATAAAACAGTTTGAGTGTACTGACTGGCACCGTAGACTTTGTAGTGAGAATGCACACCCCTAATTTCCAAGACATCGCTCGGACCAGCTTTCTAAGACATCCATTGTTTTGGTAATATTTCCACTTTAATCAAGATTTGTGTAAATCAGAATATTCATGAGAAACAGATGATTTTATAGCACATTTTCAAAATGGCCACAAATAGCGATGTGCTGCAGCTGGATTCTAACTCATAACCGTAGTATTGCAGGCAGATATTATTTACACTGTGTACTGTGGGACAGACTCTTTCATAACAGAATCTGGATCTGTGTGTGTTTGTTGAGGAATAGATCTCCAAGCGTGAACTGCAAGCACATAGTCAATGGAGATTTCTGTGTCTATTTTAACAAAATTTGTGTGCTTCATAAAAAATATAATGCCTGGGATTTTGTGACATTTTGAAAATAGTCACAGTTCATATGCACTATGTACATAATGCACTATGGCTCAAATCAAACACACAACCTTATGATTACTGGCACAGTGGGATTATAATATCCGCCACGGGACAGGGTTTTTACTGACGGAATACAGAGTAAACAGCACTCAGAATCTCACCACTCTGAGATTAACAGCTCATGAGATTTTTAGAGCATTTTAGCACATTTGAAGACTCAATAATTCAGTACTCAGTAACTCAGTACTCAGTACTGAATCAATCCCACAACCATATGACTATTGACATGACACTGACTACTGTCTTCCACTGCAAAGTCTCAGCGACAGAATCAAGAGCTAAAGACTATTGAGGAATAGATTTACCAGCTGTAACTGCGAATAAATTATACATTACAGCAAGATAACATCTTTGTTGTAGTACCTGTTAATAATATGTGTAATTTCATCCTGATCAAATGATATTTGGCATTGCCATTTCTCATTGTATTCCTATTTACATATCCTGCACTATGATTGGCTGTTATTCAGCCGTCTTTGGGGGTGAAAACTTTTCCTTTGTTATTTAGCTAGGACATACCGCAAAAGCCCATCATAAAAGCTTCATGTGAATATTACCCGTGCTTCACGAGGAGATCATTTTTAAGCAGTTCATGGACTGGGAGCTCAAAAAACTGGGAGCTCAAAAAACAAATCTCTTAATTGTATTTTAAAAAAATGTAAATCAATAAATAATCATGATGAGTGCATCTGTAAAACCAGTTTATCAAAGATGAAAAAGTGAAGCTCATTTATGGGATATAATAATTGCATGAAATACTACAAATGATACCCCTTTGTGACAGTTAGATTGAAGGATGTGACAGTTAAAATGAATGGACTGTTTGTGAGCACTACATGCCCTCATAGTGAGGCCTATTTAACTGTTAAATAGCACCGTTTATTTGCATTCATTGCATTTTGTTTTTACGGTGAAATTTCTTTCATAATCTGGTCACACAATATACCGAAAGAGTCACGATTCTCTCTCTATAAACTATTTTATAATCCCGATGTTATAGCGACAACGTTTCCTTATTTTGTAACATGACACTAAACAGGCTCAGACAGAACAACGACAGATGAATCCACAGATGACACAAACATCTTTTAGGCAAGAAAAAAAGACTTCTGTGACTTTGTTTCAGTAATTCTGACGAACTCCCAGGGGTTACCTCACAGAAGAGACCTGGGGCCACGTGTATAAACAGTGCTGAGCAGAAAAATACCCTCAGAAAGCCACGTAAGGGAGTTTCCACACAGAAATTCAGATGTTTAAAATAACACGTACTGTGAGAATCTGCGTACTTTTGCACGCTCTGGACACCATAAGTACGCAATGTTTGGAGTCAGTGTGATATGGCGCTCTTTTACTCAGAGTTGTATACATGTGGCATATTGTATAAATAGATATATTGGTTGTTCTCATTTTCACAACTCTCTTCACCTGCTCAAAATTAGATAGGACTGTTTTGTAAATAATGCCATGGTATGCGTTTGATGTCCTGCTATGAAGCATTTCAACGGCATGTAAATCAGGAATCTTTTTTATTGGCGTTCCCGTCGTTGATTGAAAATGCTAAACGGGGCCTGTATCTCCCTCAGGTTTAGTGCTGTGTTACATAGTTATGCATAAATGCAACCTCCGCTCAGGAATGGCAAATTAACTCATCAATGATGCACAGACTGAGGTCAGCCGCCATTTTGCAGAAAAACAATGAACCGAGAAATTCAGATGTATAAAATAACACGTGCTGTGAGAATCTGTGTACCTCTGTACACACTGGACACCACATGTACGCAATGTTTGGCATCAGTGTGATATGGCGACATAGTGAACGAAAGGCAGAGGGAGAAAATGCTAAACTTTTTTTAAGCAGATTTCCGACTTTCACACTGACCGCTCTTTTACGCATTCTTTTATGCATTCTTTTATGTATTCTTTTACGCATTCTTTTACGCATTCGTTTACTCAGAGTTTTATACATGTGGCCCCAGGATTATTTCTGCAGTCAAAGGGGTGCAAGAACAGTAATCATTTTATTTTTGGGCTTGTGTTCAAAAAAGGTGGTACTAGAGACATAGGGCCAGATTTACTAAGAACTTTAGCATGTGCAAAACTAATAACACAACCAAGGATTGGTGCAAAACAAATAAGTTGGTCATCTTATTGGTGCTGTGATTTGCATATGCTAATGCTCTTAGTAAGTCAGGCCCATAGTGACTGAGACCATCTATGCCAGGCATACACTATGCGACTTTAACACGGCATTGCCATGACCTACATAGGCCATCAGTGTCCTTGTGGGTGAATGTACAGTGTGAGAGGGTCTACCACCTCAAAGTTATTCATTACTTCTGTGTTCTCCAGCTCTCTCCATAATGTCCCGTGAAGATTGGGACCTGCTCGCCCTGCTTGCCTATTCCGCTCGCCCATATTTGATAATAGCACTAATAGCTCTTTTTTTTAGTCATTGGCTCTGGGTTATTAACCCCACCACCATAATTCCTTTTATGTTTTTCAAATAATTCAAAATGGCAGACGGTCCAATATGGCAGACCTTCTAGGTCCAAGGGGAAAATGTGTTGTTTGTGTGAAGGGGGATCTACTGGTATTTATGTATACATGTCTAGGAAAATCTTGAGGTTGCACTGTATCAAGTAGTCAAGTGGCACCATTCTGGCACCGAACAACTTACAACACCCCCCCACTAAAAACATGAGAAATTTTGCAGTTTTTTATACTATGGCCCATGACCTATAGCCATATAACTAAGAGGGAAAAAAACATATTTTAAATCAATAAATGGATTCCAGCAACTTCACTACATGAACTCCAAAACAATTTCAACAAAAATATTTGAAAACAAATTTAATAAGTGACTTTGCAAGTCATAATTAATTTCAAAAGGAAACCACTGCGATTTTAAAACAGGCCTCCTAACAAGAACTTTTCAAGGAAAGGAATCATGGGTAATTACAGAAGAAATCATGTGTCATTAGAACGGCGAGAGCTGAGTAAATGAAAGACATGATTAAGGCATAAGAGGAATGTTATCAAGGAATATCAGAGGATTTCAGAGTATGATATCTTCTGTGTGCAGTATTAGATTGGGTTATTAATGTCTGGGAAGTGCGTCATAACTTCCAATATGATAAGCCTTTCTGGATCAAATAACCCACTCTTATAAAGAGAATGGACCCTAGTTGTCCCCAAGTGACTAAAGAAAGATTATTTAAAAATCAATACCCCACACAATAGGAAGCACTCTACAGCCCACTGTGTGTGTGCACAGGTGTGCATGTACATATGTTTGTACGTGCGTGTGTTTGTGAAATAATTAGATGTGTTGACACACAATGGACTCAATTAAAACTGCCAAATAATCTTAGATAAAAACGGGATTTAACCAAAATAAGCGTATTGTATTAAATCAAGCCTTTTCACTCATAAAGGTCAGCTCTAAGAGCTCAAAATTCAGTCTGAAAATAGCTTCCTGGGCTGGAGACAGCAGGAGTCTGGGCTTCGGTCTAAAGAGCCTGTTTGCCCATATACCCAATGGCACTCCCACTGCTTTAACCTTTTCATAAAGGCACGTGTAAGCCTGCTGTCGGGCAAATCCAGCCATGCCTTTCCAAAAGGGTTAAAAACTGCCCACAAACAAACTGTTGAATCGCCCTGGCGACCTTAATTAGCCGCACACTGGTCTGAAATGGATTCACAGTATGGCGCCTTACCGACACTATTAAAAATGACCTCCCACCCCTGTCCTTTTTATAATCACCTACCGCAACCGCAATTGGTTCACTTCACTGTTCGCTCATGTGGTATTGCAGAGATATATGAGTAAGTATATACATTAAGCAATTTGCATTGCAGCGCAGTAGTTGTTTATTTGAATCATTTGTCCATTTGTTTCCATTTGCCTGATAAAATACCAGCACAATTGTTATTATCTGTTTGCTTATAAGACGGCCTTATCCAGAGTGGCTTACACTGCTTCCGTTCAACCTATCATCCATTTAAACACCCATATACAGTTCTTCAATTAAGCAATTCTGGCTAAGTGTCTTGCTTATGGGTATGACGGCTCCACCTTCAGACTACACCTCCAACTTGTAACCCCACTTCTTTAATCGCTATGGCCCCAGCTCCCATTCAGTCCACTACAATAGTACTGAATGAGAGGGCAGTATTTGGCCTGTCTGGGAGCTGTTGCAGTATTGATCCATCAAGTAATAGGGTGAGAAACGTACCTTGCTGTATACAACTGTAAAGTATTACATTAGAGCACCTCTGTTCTTGAATCCACATAAGATACATGTGGCTCACAGTTTTTAAGTCGCACTTTGTGATTTGTGATTATCTTTTTGTGATTGACTGGTTAGCTTTTTCATGAATAAAATCCACCTACAGAGTTGCTGATATTCAGTGAAAAAAATGATGAATTGACTGTACTGAACAGGTACTTGCAATTAGGCTGGATCTATCCAGTGAACAATTGCACATTTTTTTGCTGCATGTTTGAAAAGGTACAATATCACAGAAATGTGAGACCATGAGAAAGTTGTTTAGTCAGCTGGCTATGTTGCTCAATTGGCACAACTTTTTAATTTAACTTGGACTAGACATTTCACAGTAAATTCAATATCCAAAAATGTTGTGATGAAATCAGGTATTGATGAATGATTGACCTCCCTGCACATCTTAGGGATTATAGAAAGTGCGTGTGTGTGTGTGTGCGTGTGTGTGTGCAAGCGTGCGTGCGTGCGTGCGTGTCCATGTGTGCTTCTCTGTGTACGCTCTCACAGGCAGTCTTCTATATTTTACTTCTTTGTTGATTGGATTCTGCCAGCTTGGACTTTCTGTGCATATTAATTAGAAGAGATCTAGATCACAGGAAGCTGAGTCCGTTCTTGGACTTTCTGTGCATATTAATTAGAAGAGATCTAGATCACAGGAAGCTGAGTCCGTTCTTGGACTTTCTGTGCATATTAATTAGAAGAGATCTAGATCACAGGAAGCTGAGTCCGTTCTTGGACTTTCTGTGCATATTAATTAGAAGAGATCTAGATCACAGGAAGCTGAGTCCGTTCTTGGACTTTCTGTGCATATTAATTAGAAGAGATCTAGATCACAGGACGCTGAGTCCATTCTTGGACTTTCTGTGCATATTAATTAGAAGAGATCTAGATCACAGGAAGCTGAGTCCGTTCTTGCGGCAGACAGCAGGGAGGACACCTTCCTCCCCTTGACGCCTGTAGGTGTCACTGGTGCACTGTCGTCATGGTGATTCTGTTGCAGTGCTCTATGGGCCATAGGCACAGATAGGTGGAAATGGCAGCCATTGTAGGAGTTGGGTGGGCAGTGCGTGGCTTAACATTTTGGTTTGCTGTTGAACTCAAACAGGCTTACCATACGTGACACATTAACCCCATGATTAGAGTTACTCTAATTACTTTATCTGAAACAGACAAAACTGTCTTTCAATTGTATTTTTCAAAATAATTTGGAATGGCATTAACAGAGAGTGAGAGAAAAATGCTAAGAGGTAAAGACTTCTCCCTGAGAATAGGATAGGAGCATAGCTTTGTGGGCCCAAGGTTGGATGATTCATGGGGGTCTGTCACAGAGGTGGAGGTATGATTCATGGGGTTCTGTCACAGAGGTGGAGGTAGGGACAGGAACACATTTGGTGGTGTGGTGAGGAGCAGAGGAATGGGACAAATCTGCAATGAGATGGTGAGAAAAAGAAGAAATGGAACAGAAATATGTGAAAAGACAGTGAGCAAGAGAAAGAGAGAGAGCGAGAGAGAGAGAAAGAGAGAGGGAGAGAGACAGCAAGAAAGAACAAGAGGATAGAGAAAGATAGAGAAAAAGGCAGATGAATGAAAGGAAAGGTGGGGGGGATATCTCTCTTTCAGAATCTCTATCCTCCGAGAGAGAGAGAGAAAGAGAGAGAGGGAGTGATGGAGTGAGGGAGTGAGGAAGAGAGAGAGAGAGGGAGTGAGAGAGAGATAGAGAGAGGGAGTGATGGAGTGAGGGAGTGCGGAAGAGAGAGAGAGAGGGAGTGAGAGAGAGATAGAGAGAGGGAGTGACGGAGTGAGGGAGTGAGGAAGAGAGAGAGGGAGTGAGAGAGAGATAGAGAGAGGGAGTGACGGAGTGAGGGAGTGAGGAAGAGAGAGAGATAGAGAGAGAGAGAGAGTGTGAGAGAGATAGAGAGAGAGAGAGATAGCGAGAGAGAAAAGCTGGCATATCTACCTGCTTGAAAGAACAATCTAGAACAGAACCCACAGCAGCACAGAGAGAAGTGTGTGAACATGTGTGCTGAAGTAATAAATCAAACCAGTTTCTGCAGCTCAGCGTACTGATGTCACACTGCCTGCAGCTCTACGCATTGTTCAATGTGACCTTTGAACTGCTTTAGTTTAGTTTCTTTTCAGGTTTTCCCCATATATCTCTTCAGAGGCTACAAACATGACGAATTTCTTTAATGGCATCATGTCCTGTAATAAGATAGGAGAGCAGAGGAAGTGTAGTGGGCAAAGAAAAAGAACTCTGAAACTGCTCTATTAAGTGTCATATAACTACTCTCATTATTAAATGTACAGCCCTCAGGCTCTCTCTCTCTCTCTCTATCTTTCTCTCTCTCTTTTTCACAGTGCTTGATAACGAGCTATACACATTACAGTGGAACACTTCATTAGGTTGTGAACTGTGGGAGAGACGTGAAGTAAACCCAGATTGGGGTGTCTCGTGGCGTAGCCTGTAGATCGCTGTCCAGATGCTCATTGCGAGCTGCGACGTTGGCGGTTTGAATCCCAGTACACGACCTTTGTCGCATGTCTCTCCCTCTCTCTCGCTCCCATTCTACATCCAAAACTACAGACCGGTATCTCTTCTTCCTTTTCTTTCCAAAACAATTGAACGTGCTGTTTCTAACCAACTGTCGTCTTTCCTTACCCAGAACAACCTGCTAGACCCCCACCAGTCCGGCTTCAAACCTGGCCACTCAACGGAGACCGCACTCCTCTCCGTTAGCGAGATGCTTCATGCAGCTCGTGCAGCCTCCCTCTCCTCTGTGCTACTACTTCTAGACCTCTCTGCCGCCTTCGACACCGTAGATCATTCCATCCTCCTGTCGTCCCTGTCTGCAGCGGGGATCGGTGGCTCGGCCCTGGCCTGGATTAAGTCTTACCTCTCCGAACGCTCCTCCCAGGTTGCCTGGGCTGGTAAAGTATCGGCACCCCGTCCCCTTATCACAGGAGTCCCCCAGGGCTCAGTTCTTGGTCCCCTCCTCTTCTCCACCTACACCAAATCCCTTGGCCCTGTTATCACTGCTCATGGTCTTTCTTACCACTGCTATGCTGACGATACTCAACTCTTTCTCTCCTTCTCCACTCAGGTGTCAGCCCGCATCTCCGCTTGCCTGAGAGACATCCAGAGCTGGATGGACAACCACCATCTCAAGCTCAATCCAGGCAAGACTGAGCTCATCTACATTCCTGCTCTAACCTCTCCCCCTCTCAATCTCTCTATTTCCCTAGGAGACATTCCACTGACCCCAACGCCCTGTGCCAGGAACCTCGGAGTCGTGATGGACAACAGGCTGTCCCTCTCCGAGAACATCGCAGTGGTAACCCGGGCATGCAGGTTCTTCCTGTACAACATCAGGAGAATCCGCCCCTTCCTCACCACCCACTCAACCCAGCTCCTGGTCCAAGCGATGGTGCTGTCCCGCCTGGACTATTGCAACTCTCTCCTGGCTGGCTTGCCAGCATCGGCCATTAGACCCCTTCAGCTTATCCAGAACGCAGCAGCGCGCCTGGTCTTCAACCTCCCCCGATACTCCCATGTCACCCCCCTGCTCATTGACCTCCACTGGCTACCGGTGATGGCCCGCATCAAATTCAAAACATTGGTGCTCGCCTTCCAGGCAGTCCGAGGATCTGCCCCCCCATACCTCCAAAAGCTCATCAGACCCTACACACCTGCCAGATCTCTGCGTTCCGCCTCCTCAGGACGACTGGTACCCCCCCCTCTTCATACTAGCGCCCGGTCTCGACGTCTGTCTGTCCTGGCCCCACGGTGGTGGAATGAGCTCCCCGTGGAGGTCAGAACAGCAGAAAGTCTGACCGCTTTCAAGCGCAGGTTGAAGACTCACCTCTTCAAGCTGCACCTCTCTCCACCCCTCCCTACCTCCTTGTGACTATTGTTATCAGAATTGTGTATTCCCCCCTCCCCCCCAAAAAAAAATAAAATAATTCCCAATCATACTGACTGCGCCTAGCGCTTAGATTCGTGTTTGCCTTTTTAGGATTGTTTTAACGCACTTGTTACTTGTTCGGAAATGCACTATGTACGTCGCTCTGGATAAGAGCGTCTGCTAAATGTCTATAATGTAATGTAATGTAATTCTTCCTGACTCTCTACACTGTGGTGTCTCTCTACACTGTGGTGACTCTCTACACTGTGCTGTCTCTCTACACTGTGCTGTCTCTCTACACTGTGGTGTCTCTCTACACTGTGCTGTCTCTCTACACTGTGCTGTCTCTCTACACTGGGCTGTCTCTCTACACTGTGCTGACTCTCTACACTGTGCTGTCTCTCTACACTGTGCTGTCTCTCTACACTGTGCTGTCTCTCTACACTGTGCTGTCTCTCTACACTGGGCTGTCTCTCTACACTGTGCTGACTCTCTACACTGTGCTGTCTCTCTACACTGTGCTGTCTCTCTACACTGTGGTGTCTCTCTACACTGTGCTGACTCTCTACACTGTGCTGTCTCTCTACACTGTGCTGTCTCTCTACACTGTGCTGTCTCTCTACACTGTGCTGTCTCTCTACACTGTGCTGACTCTCTACACTGTGCTGTCTCTCTACACTGTGCTGACTCTCTACACTGTGCTGTCTCTCTACACTGTGCTGACTCTCTACACTGTGCTGTCTCTCTACACTGTGCTGTCTCTCTACACTGTGCTGACTCTCTACACTGTGCTGTCTCTCTACACTGTGCTGACTCTCTACACTGTGCTGTCTCTCTACACTGTGGTGTCTCTCTACACTGTGGTGTCTCTCTACACTGTGGTGACTCTCTACACTGTGGTGACTCTCTACACTGTGCTGACTCTCTACACTGTGCTGTCTCTCTACACTGTGCTGACTCTCTACACTGTGCTGTCTCTCTACACTGTGGTGTCTCTCTACACTGTGCTGTCTCTCTACACTGTGCTGTCTCTCTACACTGTGCTGACTCTCTACACTGTGGTGTCTCTCTACACTGTGCTGTCTCTCTACACTGTGCTGACTCTCTACACTGTGGTGTCTCTCTACACTGTGGTGACTCTCTACACTGTGCTGTCTCTCGACACTGTGCTGTCTCTCTACACTGTGCTGTCTCTCTACACTGTGCTGACTCTCTACACTGTGCTGTCTCTCTACACTGTGCTGTCTCTCTACACTGTGCTGACTCTCTACACTGTGGTGTCTCTCTACACTGTGGTGACTCTCTACACTGTGCTGACTCTCTACACTGTGGTGTCTCTCTACACTGTGGTGACTCTCTACACTGTGGTGACTCTCTACACTGGGCTGTCTCTCTACACTGTGCTGTCTCTCTGCACTGTGGTGTCTCTCTACACTGTTCTGTCTCTCTACACATTAGGGCTGAAAAAAAATGTGACTAGATTGAACTTTCAGTTCAGAGATGGCATCGGCTGCAATTCAATTTTGAGCCTGTGCTCCAAGTGATATATGCACTACTGTGTTAATGCACACAAGTGTAGAACTACTAAATTTATAAACATCTCTTAATTTCCACTGTGCGAATTCTGAGTGAGCGTTTGGTGAGAGAAACACTGGGTGCTCATGTTGGTCACAAGGTGACACAAAGAACCTCGGGGAATTAAATACCATCTCAATTTTGTTATTTTATTTGGAGAGCTACTTGTACAAAAGGGGCAAGGTTACTCAAATGTGCGCTGTGTTTTTGTAACGGCGACAAAAGGCCCCATTGTTTAACCTGATTAAAATCAGAGGGAAAAGGCTTTTTGGAATGATTTATGAAAAACAACGATGACAAAAACAAAGACATTAGTTTAAAAAAAAAACATGACATTTATATTGACCCATGAACAGACAAAAGGACACCATAGTGCTAGCAACTGAATAGCAGAAAGGATGATAGATGATGATGATGATGATGATGAAGATGATAATGACCCTAAAGTTCACACATGCACTGCTATAATTTAGCATTTTGAATTCAGATCAAAATACTGTCAGCCACAGAGACCTCACAAGGCTATTCAATATTCAGGTTTATGGGCAAGGATCTGACTTCACAAACTTGCATCATTTGTGCTATTGCAAGGGTGTAATACTGTAATACGTTTTCTATTCTGAAAAATGGTGGCTGAGTATTCTGGGACAAACGGGTAAATAATAACTCAATGTGTGTATGTGCATACAGGCATCAGGAGTGGAATTATGCTGTAACTTAATAAAGTGACATCTTATAGAATGCAGTATTTATCCCTCTGAAACAAAATGTGATAAAAATCTATTTTTCAGGCTTTGGCAATGTGTAGGAACTTGGGGAGGGGGTAGTCTTATCTGTGTACATTCATCAGACTTTTCATTTGCAGGCGAATTGCTTTCTTCTCCTCTCTCCCTCACTGTCTGCTCTCTCCGGTCCGCTGTGAGTCTGCAGCTCCTCTCTCCCTCACTGTCTGCTTTCTTCTCCTCTCTCCCTCACTGTCTGCTTTCTTCTCCTCTCTCCCTCACTGTCTGCTCTCTCCGGTCCGCTGTGAGTCTGCAGGTGACTGGATGTTGAACATTTCTTCTCCTCTCTCCCTCACTGTCTGCTTCCTCCGGTCCGCTGTGAGTCTGCAGCTCCTCTCTCCCTCACTGTCTGCTTTCTTCTCCTCTCTCCCTCACTGTCTGCTTTCTTCTCCTCTCTCCCTCACTGTCTGCTTTCTTCTCCTCTCTCCCTCACTGTCTGCTTCCTCCGGTCCGCTGTGAGTCTGCAGGTGACTGGATGTTGAACATTTCTTCTCCTCTCTCCCTCACTGTCTGCTTCCTCCGGTCCGCTGTGAGTCTGCAGCTCCTCTCTCCCTCACTGTCTGCTTTCTTCTCCTCTCTCCCTCACTGTCTGCTTTCTTCTCCTCTCTCCCTCACTGTCTGCTTCCTCCGGTCCGCTGTGAGTCTGCAGCTCCTCTCTCCCTCACTGTCTGCTTTCTTCTCCTCTCTCCCTCACTGTCTGCTTTCTTCTCCTCTCTCCCTCACTGTCTGCTTCCTCCGGTCCGCTGTGAGTCTGCAGCTCCTCTCTCCCTCACTGTCTGCTTTCTTCTCCTCTCTCCCTCACTGTCTGCTTTCTTCTCCTCTCTCCCTCACTGTCTGCTTCCTCCGGTCCGCTGTGAGTCTGCAGCTCCTCTCTCCCTCACTGTCTGCTTTCTTCTCCTCTCTCCCTCACTGTCTGCTTTCTTCTCCTCTCTCCCTCACTGTCTGCTTTCTTCTCCTCTCTCCCTCACTGTCTGCTTCCTCCGGTCTGCTGTGAGTCTGCAGCTCCTCTCTCCCTCACTGTCTGCTTTCTTCTCCTCTCTCCCTCACTGTCTGCTTTCTTCTCCTCTCTCCCTCACTGTCTGCTTTCTTCTCCTCTCTCCCTCACTGTCTGCTTCCTCCGGTCCGCTGTGAGTCTGCAGGTGACTGGATGTTGAACACGATAGAGCTGCAGATACTCCGGAGGTTCCATTAATCATAAAAAAGCGATATGCTGTGTAATTAATTGCGCATTAGCAAAGGTACAGCCTGCCTTTACAGCTATGGGGAGATAATGACAAGACAAAGACGAGAAGTCTAAGTATACTTCTTATAGCGTGGTGCCAATACACAAACTCACATACATACAGTACATGCCACCATGAATGCGTTACACCAGCACCCCACAACATAAGCACAAAATGTGTACACAGGCATACACATACTGTACATATGCATGCACCCTTCATACAAAACACAAATACACTACACTCACAAACAGCTCAAACATACGCGCATGCGTACAAGTACACGCAAACCATCACAGACACATGTAATGACACACACACATGCTCATATGCACACATATACAGGAGTTCAGAGACATACGTCACCCTGTGAAAAGCCCTCGGAGAAGTAATGAGTGTGTGTTCTCTTGGCCTTTATATCAGCAGTGTGGTTCTGTCTCTTGTTGTGCAGAGAGACTGGCTTTGGACGTGGACCCACCAGCATTACAGCGGAGCTTAGTGAGGGGTTACTGTGGCTGATGCCTGTCAGTCTGTTTAGAGGGGCAGGATGAATTGGGGTTCAGAGATATTAGCACATGAACATCTGCTATGAAATATGAATTTGTCTCTAGAGAGGCAATAAGAATGCACTTAGTTTCCTTGACTGGAGACCTCAGTATTGAACTCTGCTGGCTAATCATATTGTTTTTGTGTTAACTGGCTAGTGAGGGCAAGGGCTTTAAAACACGCAGTAGACCTACTCCCAGTACAACAAACACACACTCGCATGCGCACACAAACACACACACACCCATACTCACTGTACATACAGTATATACCTACTGCTTATTTTTGGGGGAATTGCCACCACAAATTGCATAAATAGGAGTTCAGCTCTGTAAAGAGGCCTCAGAAATGCTGGGTAAAATCGGCGGTGTTTTGGCGGGAACAACCGTGTGGGACAGTGCAGACACGGGCGCCCGTGTGCAGAAAACAAAAGATGAAAGCTCTGGTAATGAGGTCGGGGCTCCGCCTCCGCCGCGCCGTGGCAACGCAACCCTCTGTGGAAATCTGTTTAAATGATGAGCTTGGAACTAGACAACAGCAGAATAAGTCCTGCGAAAATGAGGCCCCATGTCCCAAAAATAATCAGGGATTATCCAACCACCCAATATGTGATCCCCCCCCCCCTCTTCTATCGCTCCACAAACTAAAATGCAAAATACATTTTCACATTTTAGTTTCAAAGCACAGACTGCTGAGTTATACAGCATACTGCAAACAATGCTCTTCAGAAAGTTATAAAATCAGAATCAAATTATAGTAAGAATAAATAAAAGCTTGATTTCTGTACCAAATATCCACATTCTTGTGCATGACCGTTTCCATTTCTGCTTCTATTCCAAGTGATTTTTAACAAATGTATTTTCAGAACAATGAATAATTTCGTCAAACCTGCACGAAACACAATAATTTCCTCAGGCTTTATCTAATTCCCGCCTCTCAATGTGCACATATATGGCCTGTTCTTGTGTGTCTATTCTTGCCTGTCTTCATGTGCTGTGTTCCAATGTCATCCCCACAGTCTCTGTGACTGTTGCTTATAACCTATCAATGAAACGTAAAGCAAACGATGGGTGTGATTGTTTGTGTTTAAGTCCACGTAGAGGATTACATTCAAGTTCATGGCCTTTTCCTACCAAAAAAAAAAAGTGCGTCAACTGAACATTTAGTAAACTTTTATAGCATGTACCTTTTTAGCACTGGTAAAATATGGACTGCTTCCTGGATTACTTCACTGTGACTTTTCACCGTCATCACCCACTATTGATGAGGCCTACACGCATGCACTATAAACCTGACCAGTGCAGTAGCTTTCAGGATAATTCCAGCTAACAGACTGCTACAACTGCAATAAATATTCAATTAAGCTATGTGTATATACAAAGTGGCACAGACAATTTAATATGCTAGGCACTCTAATGGCGAGTGCTTTATCGTGCATTGCAATCTTCCAAGCATTACTGGCAGTTATAGGATTGGCATTGGTATGTGTGTTGTACATGCACACAGCTTTATGAATTACTGCTTGTGCTTTAAAGTATGAGGCTATGAAAACTGGGTGAAAGTCTGAACTACCTTGGAGTTTCCCCAGTGAGTGGACTGCACTAGTATCAAGGTTGTGCACCCTATTGTGTAATGCATTAATGTAAATCCCGAGTGACGTGGCTGATTTTCCCGCCTTCATAACTCACAAAAAGAGGAAACATCACAGGAAATCTGCGCTCAAAGCTTTCCGCAGGTGCGGATCCCGAAGGAAGGCGTCACAATGGCTCGCTCTTCCACACCGCTTGCTTCCGGAAGCTCCGAGATGGCGCGGTTTGCGTTCCGCGCGATTCCCAGCGCCGAAGAGACCAGTGTTTCTCTTACTCCAGCTCAGTCAAACTTACATTATTCACCCGCTGTGCAGAGACCCGTGTCCGAGCGCGCTCGCAGTGCGTCACACATTACACCCTGCCCCGCTGCACTGCTGGAGATTTACTGGGGAAATTCGGGTTAAGCACCTCCATCAAGTGTATAAAGGCAGCACCTCACCTGGGAGTTAACTCTATCCCCTTGTGGTTAGGAGCCCAAATCCCACTGCTGTACCTGGTCTCAAATACCTGGGAGGAATTTTGTAGGTTACATTTTTCAGTACAGAAATGTATGCACAAGTGCAAACGAAATACTTTTTTAAAAATTGTATTTTTTGTATATCTTGTTTTTTTCTCCCAAAATCCAATTATACATGTATGCCTGTCTAATTTCTGCAAACTAGCGTGTACATCCTCCAGTGTGTATTTTTTCAGTTTCTCTTTCATTAAACTCTGCAGTTCACAAGCTGAGCTCTGCACTCATCGATCTGGAGCACTGCACTGCTTAAACCGATGATGCAATCAGACCCTGATTTTGCAGGAGAGATAGTAATGCAATGCAATTAGTTAGTGCAATGAGGCGGGGTACATCTTGTCAACAGACTCTTTCTGGGTGACACAATGACCGATTGCTTATCATCCCGCCTACATTCAGCACAAGGAGTGGAGAGTGAGGATTTGATTGGTTCATGGGATGTGCCACGACAACATGTACATTGTCTGAATGACACACCCCAGTAAATTAAAGGTACCATTTGAATGTTTTTGCTTTGGCCCTGTGGGTAGGGGTAAGGGGTCTCTGAACTTCCTCAGCCCATTTGATTATTTGCTGTGATAGATCCCTCATTATGTGTCTGTTACCATCCATTCTACCCTTATTCTACACCGGGTCAGCCAAGCGGAGGATAGGCTCTCCCTCTGTAGCCGGGTTCCACCGGGTCGGCTAAGCGTAGGATGGGCTCTCCCTCTGTAGCCGGGTTCCACCGGGTCGGCTAAGCGTAGGATGGGCTCTCCCTCTGTAGCTGGGTTCCTCCGAGTCAGCCAAGTGTTGGATGGGCTCTCCCTCTGTAGTTGGGTTCCTCCGGGTCGGCCAAGCGTAGGATGGGCTCTCCCTCTGTAGCTGGGTTCCACCGGGTCGGCCAAGCGGAGGATAGGCTCTCCCTCTGTAGCCGGGTTCCACCGGGTCGGCCAAGCGGAGGATAGGCTCTCCCTCTGTAGCTGGGTTCCACCGGGTCGGCCAAGCGCAGGATAGGCTCTCCCTCTGTAGTTGGGTTCCTCCGGGTCGGCCAAGCGGAGGATGGGTTCCTCCTCTGTAGCTGGGTTCCTCCGGGTTGGCCAAGCGTAGGATAGGCTCCCCCTCTGTAGCTGGGTTCCTCTCGAGATTTTGTCCCTCCCGAGATTTCTTTTCTCACCACCATTTGAATGTTTTTTCTTCCCGCTGAGGAGTTTTTACCTTACTTGCTTGCTTTTCAGGCCTGGTTTCAACCCAATTTTTATTCTGTTTATCTGTAAAGCGTATTTTTGACAGTTCTATAAAACAAAATTAATAAATTTAATTTAACCCTCAAGAATACTAGGCTGTGGTAGCGCTTCTGCCTGGTCATCCTAGTGGGGTTTTTATCCTTGAATGTTTTCCATCTACACTGTCTCTGTAGAGAAACCCTGGCCTTGGTTAATTTGTAAACATCGTCAGTCGCCTTCAATGGGGTTTAGATTGAGTCTGCAGAGCACAGATGTGTGAGGAAATGACTGAAAGATTTTAAATCACCTTAAAAACACACTTCTGCCTTTCTTCCATTTCCCAGATGAATGACCTGTGAAGAGTAAAAAAAGAAAAAGATAAATAACTAAAAGAAATGAAGAAATAAGTAAAGTTTTTAAAAATGAAAAGTAATAAGAAACCTTTGTTAGAATGCTGGCCCTTTTTGCTTGGAATGCATCGATTTTACGCATCCTGTTATCCAGAGATAATGCCTCTCCAACATACGGGACACCTTTGACAAATGAGCCGCCTGGCCACTGGTGTCACCTTCCCGATGGAATAAGGTCAATCCCAATTATGGAGGCCATTAAAGGTTGGCGGTGATACCCTCATTACGGGCCCTCTTTGAATAACTTATCCCCTCTTATCAGGACAGGACATTGGCCCTGTATACAAAAGCTCCTAATGGGCCATGCACATATCCTACGCATTCGGGTTGGGAGATGGGGTGATGCTCATTGTGACCATGGGGTGGATGTGGGGTGTCAGCAGGTGCAGGGTCAGAGTTCAGACAGCTAATGTAGCCCCAGGCAACTGCTTACGTTGTCATTCCACCTTTCTTATGCCAGAAAAATCCACCTTGGCATGGTAATACCTACATTGTGACTGAGGAGTAGACATTCTTTCACATTTATTTTGTCTGTCCTCTTTTTAATCAATAAATAAAGAATCTCTCATTAAAGAAATAGACTGTTTAATCTATCTGTTATCTAATAAATAACTAAATCAAACATTAAAAGTTGTGCGCAACAAATTCTGTCATGTGACTTACATGTGCTTGGTGAACCATAAAATAATTTTAGGCCACTTTGATATCCGCTGACTTTCATATGTTTGAGTGTCTATTTCCTAGTTTCTCTGCTGTCTATCGGTGTGCTGTAACTTCCGCATTCTGCTCCCTCTCTCCTTTCCTGCCCCCTCTCTCCTTTCCTGCTCCCTCTCTCCTTTCCTGCTCCCTCTCTCCTTTCCTGCCCCCTCTCTCCTTTCCTGCTCCCTCTCTCCTTTCCTGCCCCCTCTCTCCTTTCCTGCCCCCTCTCTCCTTTCCTGCTCCCTCTCTCCTTTCCAGCCCCCTCTCTCCTTTCCAGCCCCCCTCTCCTTTCCTGCCCCCTCTCTCCTTTCCTGCTCCCTCTCTCCTTTCCAGCCCCCTCTCTCCTTTCCAGCCCCCCTCTCCTTTCCTGCCCCCTCTCTCCTTTCCAGCCCCCTCTCTCCTTTCCAGCCCCCTCTCCTTTCCTGCCCCCTCTCTCCTTTCCTGCTCCCTCTCTCCTTTCCTGCTCCCTCTCTCCTTTCCTGCTCCCTCTCTCCTTTCCTGCCCCCTCTCTCCTTTCCTGCCCCCTCTCTCCTTTCCTGCTCCCTCTCTCCTTTCCTGCTCCCTCTCTCCTTTCCTGCCCCCTCTCTCCTTTCCTGCCCCCTCTCTCCTTTCCTGCTCCCTCTCTCCTTTCCTGCTCCCTCTCTCCTTTCCAGCCCCCCTCTCCTTTCCTGCCCCCTCTCTCCTTTCCTGCTCCCTCTCTCCTTTCCAGCCCCCTCTCTCCTTTCCAGCCCCCTCTCTCCTTTCCTGCCCCCTCTCTCCTTTCCAGCCCCCTCTCTCCTTTCCAGCCCCCTCTCCTTTCCTGCCCCCTCTCTCCTTTCCTGCTCCCTCTCTCCTTTCCTGCCCCCTCTCTCCTTTCCTGCTCCCTCTCTCCTTTCCTGCTCCCTCTCTCCTTTCCTGCCCCCTCTCTCCTTTCCTGCTCCCTCTCTCCTTTCCTGCTCCCTCTCTCCTTTCCTGCCCCCTCTCTCCTTTCCTGCCCCCTCTCTCCTTTCCTGCTCCCTCTCTCCTTTCCTGCCCCCTCTCTCCTTTCCTGCCCCCTCTCTCCTTTCCTGCTCCCTCTCTCCTTTCCTGCTCCCTCTCTCCTTTCCAGCCCCCCCTCTCCTTTCCTGCCCCCTCTCTCCTTTCCTGCTCCCTCTCTCCTTTCCAGCCCCCTCTCTCCTTTCCAGCCCCCCTCTCCTTTCCTGCCCCCTCTCTCCTTTCCAGCCCCCTCTCTCCTTTCCAGCCCCCTCTCCTTTCCTGCCCCCTCTCTCCTTTCCTGCTCCCTCTCTCCTTTCCTGCCCCCTCTCTCCTTTCCTGCTCCCTCTCTCCTTTCCTGCTCCCTCTCTCCTTTCCTGCCCCCTCTCTCCTTTCCAGCTCCCTCTCTCCTTTCCTGCTCCCTCTCACCTTTCCTGCTCCCTCTCTCCTTTCCTGCTCCCTCTCTCCTTTCCTGCCCCCTCTCTCCTTTCCTGCTCCCTCTCTCCTTTCCTGCCCCCTCTCTCCTTTCCTGCCCCCTCTCTCCTTTCCTGCTCCCTCTCTCCTTTCCTGCTCCCTCTCTCCTTTCCTGCCACCTCTCTCCTTTCCTGCTCCCTCTCTCCTTTCCTGCCCCCTCTCTCCTTTCCTGCTCCCTCTCTCTCCTTTCCAGCCCCCTCTCTCCTTTCCTGCTCCCTCTCTCTCTCCTTTCCAGCCCCCTCTCTCCTTTCCTGCTCCCTCTCTCCTTTCCCGCTCCTTCCTGTCTGTCATTGGCCAGTGACCAGCAGGTAATATCATTAATATTACTTTATCCAGTTGCATTGAGATGGAGGAGGAGGTCCATTTGTCCAATCAATTTATAATGGCCAAACACACACAAACACACACACATGCATGCACATGCTCACGCATATACTCACACACAAGGGAGTCAAACAATGTGTTTTCAGATTTTGACGGACATACAAGCCTTTCTCTTCCATGTCTCTGGTTTCTTTCTGTCACCCAGTTGACCGCCCATGTCTGCCAAGGAAACAATATCTGTATTAATATCCAAACTTGCATTCCTATCAATCATCTATCGTTTCACTTCATGACAGAAGCAGAGATAACAGGATCTAAGGATGTGCTTCCCGATAAGGCCCCTCACAGTCCTAATGGAATTGTAGCTGGTGAAAAAGAATGTAAATTGGGTGTAAACATAAAATTTTACTTTCGGTTATTTCCCCTGTATTTGCACATTGATATTTCTAGGAATTTTCAGAATGAGAAACACCAGGATCCATCCATCCAGAGTGTGACTAAAAGGCATAACTCCCTATCATAATTAGTATTATTACTGTTATTATTTATGCCTACTTATCCACACATACGCATGCACACACATGCACACGCACACACAGACACACACACATACACACACAAACAAACATGCATACATGCACACATTTAACTTTTGGTTTTAAGTGTCACCATACTTGATTATAGCACAGATTACACTGCCTGGCAGTGAATGCTTTTTAGAATTCGGAACACTGAAACTGTAATCAGAACAGACAACATTGTGCGGCCACTCAAGCCCTGCTCAGGAAGGTGACATTAATATGCCACTTAGATCGCCATGGTTATTATTTCACTGAGTGCATAGCAAGGTTTTAAAAGAACACAAAATTATTAAATTAATGTAAAAAATGAAGAAAATGGAGAATACGTTGGCGCCGGCACACACAACAGGGAAGTGAGTTTGTGAATGCTGGCTGATTCAATTCCCTTTCTCCAGCAGGAAAAAAATGAGGGGCCTTGCAATGCTTTGAACTGCTCTGGCTGGAAGTCAGAGTGACTGGAACTGCTCTGGCTGGAAGTCGGGGTAACTGGAACTGCTCTGGCTGGAAGTCGGGGTAACTGGATTGTCACAGGATTACTACAGAGAATCATAGAAGAAAGAAACAAAACAAAACAACAACTTCAACAACAACTAAACAACGTGGGATTGAGGGCCTGAAGCGGGCAGAGGCTTGTGTCTCCACTGCATTCATCCACCACAGCTCCACTGAGAAAGCTTATACACAGCAAGATACAACTGGAAACAGGGATTAAGAGGGTTGTGGTTTAGGTCACGGTTTTGGGGCCAAAGCAGGGGTACATGGAGCAGAACCGAGCTCCTAAATCCTGTCAGGCTGATACTGGTCCGGATATTCGGTCATTAATTAGTCACACCTTTCCGCCCTTAACATACACCACAGCACAGTGGCTGTGCTCTGTTTTTCTGCATGGTACAGAGGAAGTATTGGCCTCAGTCAGGGGCTTCCCTACTGTGTGAGATTCAGGGTCTGGAGGAATGGATCTGGCACTTGGGGCCAGGGCTTACTGAACCTAAAAACATATCTCTGCTGGTATGAATCAGAGACATACCTATACCTCCATCGGAGGTGGTTAGAGAGTAGAGCCTTACCTAGACAGACAGAGTCTATACCTCCATCGGAGGTGGTTAGAGAGGAGAGCCTTACGTAGACAGACAGAGTCTATACCTCCATCGGAGGTGGTTAGAGAGGAGAGCCTTACGTGGACAGACAGAGTCTATACCTCCATCGGAGGTGGTTAGAGAGGAGAGCCTTACGTAGACAGACAGAGTCTATACCTCCATCGGAGGTGGTTAGATTGGAGAGCCTTACGTAGACAGACAGAGTAACGATAATCTCTCAGATGCTGTCCTTTATCGGACACTGGTAAAACATTGAATAAAATGCATATCTGAATGGAAGAACGTGCAATGCTATAGTGCATCAGGCTGACTAGACTCATACTAATTTCCCCTCTGCTGTTTATGACATTATGAGGAAGAATAATTAGTGTTACTGATGTTGTGGTGGTGGTTAGCTTTTTAAGAACAGGTTTAACTTGTTATGCATTAGAAAGCTACAGCGTGTGACAGAAATGTAAAATACTGTGTTGGTACTGCACAATTCTTTACAGAAGTACTTGTTGGTTAAATACTTTAAAAATATCAGACTTATTTTCTTATCAATTTATATTATCATTTGTAAAAAGGCCATCCTGCAATATTATACTATTCATCTGTTAGCTTTGAGAAAAATGTTTCTAAATGTTTAGTAAATTATTAATAAGTGCATTATTAACTGTTTACACCCAACGTTAACACAGTAAATCTGTTCTCTGGATAGATTAATGAGGAGGCCTAGTTATGTACATTTGTTATGTTGTTATATTACTACTACGTAATATCACTATGTTGCTGTGACAGTACTTATCTTTTAAAATCTGAATTAACAAACCATTAAGATGAAGCATGCAGAGCTGGAAATCTGTGTGGAAGCGTCTAAATCCAGCGATACTTACAAATTAACAAACCATTAAGATGAGACATGCAGAGCTGGATATCTGTGTGGAAGCGTCTAAATCCAGCGATACTTACAAATTAACAAACCATTAAGATGAGACATGCAGAGCTGGAAATCTGTGTGGAAGCGTCTAAATCCAGCGATACTTACAAATTAACAAACCATTAAGATGAGACATGCAGAGCTGGAAATCTGTGTGGAAGCGTCTAAATCCAGTGATACTTACAAATTAACAAACCATTAAGATGAGACATGCAGAGCTGGAAATCTGTGTGGAAGCGTCTAAATCCAGCGATACTTACAAATTAACAAAAAAAGACAGATATAATAAGTGTTTTAAGTTTAGAAGGAACCGGCAGCTTCCCCTGGAAATGAGAAAAAAGGGACGTTTATTGGTCGAGATGTGCAATCTGTGCTTTCACTCTTGTTTCACAAGTTCTTTTTTTTTTTACTTTCCTTTTTAAATTTTCAAGCTGTTATCCCGACATCGTAAACAATCACTGAAATGTCTCTGCTGTCATCGATGGGTCACCAAGGCTCCTGCCACCATCACTGCAGACAAAGGCATTTCCTCTCAGCGCTGTCCAAGGAACTGGCCCATTCGCATGCAACGCTGCTACAGATGGAGAGAGAGGCGCCAGGAGTGGGAGGCATCGGGCACCCATATTTCCTGACCTCGCGATCCCCCGCTTTCATCACCCAAACCCCCTGAGCCTTCCTCCGTCGAGCAAACCCGGCGCACCAAGCCGCCTCTCTCTCATAACTCATAATGCATAATGCAGGAGTCCTGGAGTGACGTCCGGTCATTCGAACACTTTTCGTCTACACCCTGAGAAAATAAATGGGCAGAGAGAAACATTGATAATCATCAACAAAAAAAAAACTACTTGAGAAAACAAACTAATTACTGAAGCAGTCAGAAAGAAACACACCATCTGTATGTCGGCCTCCTCTGTAAAAAAAATGGTTATTCAATGAATACGGTACAGAAAATATGAAGGGCTGTTATTCATATTCATATTCATAATGCTTTTCTTATGGACTCAGCACAATGAGATGCAGTACCTCAGGGTTGTTCGTGCAGCCTGTGTCGAGCGGAGAACTTCCTGTGCTTCCATCCAGCCAAGACAAATCAATAGCAATGCTGATTCTGTACGCCTTTAATGGGCCCTTGTACAGTGTCTCCTCTGGATTTTATTGTCAATAACAGAGAGTTATGGACAGAATCATTTATTTCAGACTCATATTTAAAGTAAGAATGATGTCGCCTAACTAAGAGACGGATAGAACTGTGCCAGTGATGTGAATGGGCTAATGGAAAAAAACAGGTTCCATTCAGTACATGTACAGGAACCTATATATTTCGGTTTAAAGGTTTAAAGTCCAGTGGTCCGTAAGCCGTGTGTCACTGAGTTAGTTTTTGGACTTGCGGCAATAACTTTAGGCAGTAACTACTGAGGAAGTCTGAGGTGTGGAGGCAGAATGCATCTTTCCTTTTTGCTTTTGCAGCTAGCCTCATTCCAGATGCCTCAGATTGACAGGAAGAAAGACTCGGCATTAAGGCCACTTGGCACAAATCCATTTCCATTATCATCCCATCTCCGAACCTTAGCTAAAACCAAGTAAGATCATTTTCTGGATAGTTAGCGAGGAAAGACTGGTATATGCCCATCAGATTTATCTAGCAAAGCTCTGACATATTTTTTTCCCACTAAGGCTAGCTTGAGAATACCAGCAGAGATGTTCATACTGCCAACCTCCATATGACTACCTTAATTACTGATTAATTACTTAAGGTTAGCTAGCTAAGATAGCTGTTTAACTTTACTTTACCACTGATAGAGCTAATTCACAAGATTCTACCTGCCAATTTGTACTGTTTTTAGGCTGTGTCCCAATCCAGTTTTTGCTCCACCCTCGTAAACTTCACTTGCAAACTTCACTTGGGGGAATCCATTTTGAGACCAGGATGTACCCTCGGTCTCCATTTTAAGTGTGAGTCCAATCCATTAGAAAGCCAAGTGAAGTTTGTGACATAGCCCCTCCACCCTCAACTTTTCTCAAGGGAACAAGTCTGCTAAAGAGCAGACTCTGCAAGCTCATATTACCCACAATTCACATCGAATGTCACGTTAATGTTTATCGCGGCATTATACATTAAAAGTGCATGCAGAATGGAAAATAAGGGCTATAGGCTAATAAATACAGGTTAATCAAGTAGTAGTTTGATATTTTGTATTTCATAGTTTAGCAAATTGCTTTATGAAGCAACAGAATAGCCTAGCGTAGCTACTGTGGAATGACGGATTATTAGGCTACTCGTCTCTCAATATTTTTTTGTATAATTTGCCAGATAGCCTAACAATCAAACAATTAAATTTCTCAATAACCAAGACGAATAGGTAAATAAACTTGTGCAGCATTTTACTATATCCATATTTGTGCTGAAGTTGGGATTTTTTGCCAGTTAATTATTCAGAATTATTGTCAACCTTTATTAAACAATCTCACGTTAGTTATTTTTTTGTCATTTGTTAATTATTAGCCTATAGGCTACACAATTGTTCTTTATTATTTAGGGAATTTGTTTATTTGTCATAAGCAAGCAAATTAAACGGAAACAAGTTGTGAATAAATTTGGTTTAAATGCTTTATTCCAGCGCACAGGCTGTCCTACGTATTTAAATGCTACATTTTATGACACAAAGAAATAGGCTATGCTAGCCCACAAAACTTGCTGTATTTATTGATATTTGTTATTTAGTAAATCTATTGCTTGACTGATAATGAATGTAAACAGGTTGAGAGTTTCATCCGTTTAAAGGTAGGCTAGGCTACGGTGACAGACGTTTTACATGATCCGAGATCCCACACTGTAAGCAGCATGGTCAACTTCCGAGTATAGATGAGGTGAAGTACGTCTCAATTCAAATAACCCGCTCCACCCTCGCTCCCTCCCACTCTTTAAACGCAAGTGTATACTCCTGTTTTATTGGTATGTGCATCACATCCTCCCAAGTGAAGTTTGCAAGTGAAGTTTTACGAGGGTAGAGCAAAAACTGGATTGGGACGCAGCCTTAGTGTTAACTACGCCTTAGTTATCCCCCTTGCCGCAAATATCCCCTTCTGACATCAGGCCTTCTGTCATTCATTCTGATATCAGCTATTCTAATTTAGCGAATTGTTTTAGAAAATGAAAACACAGAGACGACTGAAAACAATGCATTAGGACCACACAAACTATAAATGCAAAGTAACTTAATAAAAACATAAAACTGTGGACTGAGAACTGACAATGTTTTATAGGATTGTGAGGCATAAGACGGTGTCATAAAATATATAGTGTCAATATCTCAGTTTTACACTGAGAGAAACAAAGGTGTATTGTCTGACATTTTTTTAACTGCCAAATATAACTTTTAAAAGTAAAAAAAAAAAAAAACTAGGCATTCTAGTATAAAGTTTTTGTTTAGGGAAGAATCTCAATTGGATGACAACATATGATTGTTACATTGGAGGATGAGGAATGATCATTTTTGTTCATAAGGTTTCACGCTTGATGCCTAGAAAGATGGATGAGATTTGATGATGCCCTAAATTGACTCCGGAATGCCTTCCCAGCCCTGGAATGTGTCACCATTTTGTGACAGGACCATTACCTCTGAATGTCACCCAAGAGGGAACGCCATCATAACCCCTTTATGGTTGCCTTTGAACCCATAACAGTGCTGTGACTGGGTGAACACAGGAATTATGACTCACGCGTCATACCAACGGTCCTTGCAGTTGAGATTTGTAACGTGTCGATAACATCGGCCCTTTGTTTACAGACGCCCAGTGGCACAGTAATTGTACGGTCAGCAGGATGGAGAATTGCTCATGTTAACATATGCACAAAGCAAATGAGAAGAGCTTCCCTATTCAGCCCCTTAGCAAGAACACTTTGAGATGCCTTTGATCAGGTAGCGCTGGAAACATTTAGCGGTGGCAAGGTTAGATTGGTTATGGTGCCTCTGGGACAGTGAAACCAAGGCAGTGGACAGACGGAGAGTATAAATAGTGCATCTCCATTATGGTCAGTCTTTTGATTAATTACCTACAGACTCCAGACAGGACGTTCTGTGGACCTCTTATGACCCCAATACCCCAGGATGATCTCAGCTGTACACAGAGGTCAGTACAAAAAAGCCTATGCTTTTTTAATTCTCTTTTTTAAATGTGTTCAGTAACAGAAATAACCTTTAACAAACACGGTGCGAGTCTTACAGATGTAGCGTCCCACGTCCTAATATATTCACTGTTTAATAATAGACTGATGAACGTTACTTGTTACTTACAGACATTATTTGACAGTTAAATAAAGTCTTGTTCTAATCAGCTCCATCGCCGATATCACAGTTATTCCCCTTCAAATATCTCAAGTCTAACAGCAGATGGAATTCAGCAGATTTATTCTGTAACCGTCACCGTTGCTCTTTCATACATTTCAAAATGTTCAAAAGAGGGAATTAACTCAGCCTGGTAGCCTTGGTGAATATTGAAAACTATGTTCAAAAGAAACTTTGAGCTCACTCTTTCTCGACTCAGATGCCTCATCTTTTAGTTTTATCTTATCAACACAAATAACCTGGTCTGATGAAGTCTGATGAAGCTCTTTTTAATATACATACTAACCTGGTCTGATGAAGTCTGATGAAGCTCTTTTTAATATACAGTACATACTAACCTGGTCTGATGAAGTCTGATGAAGCTCTTTTTAATATACAGTACATACTAACCTGGTCTGATGAAGTCTGATGAAGCTCTTTTTAATATACAGTACATACTAACCTGGTCTGATAAAGTCTGATGAAGCTCTTTTTAATATACATACATGCAGAAACACTAAAAAAACATTTTAGAAATCCTCTCACATTTGTATTACCATGTCATGCTTTGTTAAATATTGCATTGCTTCCAGCTTCTGTGGAGATTGTAGAGAGAGTATTATACTCCATTGCTCTTCAGGTCAAATCACATGCAGGAAACATTATTTTTAGGGAGGTTTGCATTGGTTGTGATAATAATGTGTGTGTGTGTGGCTGTAATCCTCAATAATGCATGCAACTCTTGAGCACTTTGAGCGTGCACCCTGATGACATGTATGCTGCTGTAGCTTCACAATGATGGCAGAAATGAGAGCAGGTGCAATCCCACAAACCAGGATAAACCAAAAATCACTACACTGATGGGCAACAGCGTTTTCCGCACATCCTCTGTGTTCCCATAATTCCCCTGAAGAGGACCTCTTTTTTTGTTGTCTAAGGGCATCGTTTTGAAGGACGTGTTCTGCAGTCATATTTACACTCCCTTTGTCTGGTGTTAATGCGCGCTGGAGATTTGCCGTAATCACACCCTCGCATACGCAGTGGAGGACTTTGGGCAAAGACATCTATCTGCCCAAGCTGGACTCTGCTTGAAGCTGTCCGGCTCCCACTGATACGGCCTTTCCATCAGGTGCAGAGCTTGCGATTGTCACAGTTTTTAGCTGGTAATACCGCTGCTTCACCAGCAGGGGTCACCTCTAGGGGAGACTTAAATCTATCCGCAGCCTTTTCAATGTGCTATCAACGTCCTGTCTAACCCCCACAATCCTATTATACAGCAAAGGGCCAGTTTTTCATGTTGTAATTATGTGGAGAGAGCTGGGGTGGATGTTCTCTTCAGTGGTTTGCAACGCATTTTACATTTACATTTAAGTCTTGACAATTGAATATTTAAACTTATGTTCAGGAAAGGTTCGGCTTTAATCAAATGGCTTCCGTTTTACTGGAGGAAAACACAGGCTTGTTATTTAACATAATGCACATTTGTCCTTAACTTAAGGAGCTTTTTAGAGAGGACATACTTTCTCAACTTTTACCTGACTTACACAGAAACATGAGCGTTAATAAACTTTACCACATAAACTCAGTTAATGTTAGTGAATGCCGAACTTGCCAAAATGTGAAAGATTTTTTGCTTTTAATTGCTAATAAATGTATTCATAAATATTCGATTGCAATAGGAATAGAAGCCAGTCAAACTGCTTGCTGGCTGCTAGAGGCAGGGATATGAGTCAGTGCACCACATTAACATAGCCAGTGCCCAATAGAAACACAAAAATATTATTAGCAATAGTAAAAATCTGTAATGCTAAACCAAATCAGTGCTTGATGCCTGTAGTTTTGCTTTTCAATTTCATTTGAGTGTGCCAACATTATAAAACTAGTTTCTGTCTTGCTTTCATAATTTCATTATTTAATAATCATGTTTCTATGTAAACATTCTATGCCACACACAAAAAAGAATTATGATTATGTTATAATTAAGAGTATGAGTTCTTGATAATTGCTTTATTCAATATTCAGGAAGTGGTTTGGGGGAAAGTATTGCTTTCCATTAATTTGTTGGACGTTACAAAGTTCATGGATACCCTTGAATCCATTTGATATTTTATAACTGTAAAGGAAAACTTTACTTTAGCACTCATAAAGTGCTTATATGCCACTATTGTAGTTAGCAGCCAATGAATAGGAGAATAGCTCCTAATAAGACAGCATACATGACTTGTTTGGCTCATTATCTTGCCTGATACACTTTATTAGTGACACAGGCCTATTAAGAGAAAATGCTCATCGTTCATCATTAACTATCCCTCTGCTTGATGGTGGGAGCAGCTAGCTATTAAAACCCCTTAGTTTGCAATAGTTATATTACAGAAGGGTGCCAAAACAACTGTAAAGCAATAGATGAGTAAAAAATTAATAAATTAATAAGTTGAGATATGTTTTCAATGTCGGTCATCTCATAAACCCACAGTAGCCTACCCTGAAGATCAGAAGTAGTGTAAAGTTAAAATACCCTCAATGTATAATAAATATTGGATATGAATATGCAAACTAAAGCTGTATTACCAATAAAGGAACAATGAGCTCACATTGAAGTTGCATGACCAAGGGGGGAAACAAATAAGTTGATTACAGAAACACCCCGAAGGTGTACGTTTTTTTTGTTAAAGTGCCAGACTCAATGCCTAACACTGCACATTTATTTTGTGCAGCGAAACAGTTCTGTCATTATTTAATAACCTGGCAGCAGGTGAGTACTACAGCTCTCCTAACACTTAGAAAACAGTGTAAAACCAACAGGCTGACTCGGGCTGTAGTCAGATACAAAAAAACACAAACTATAACACACACACACACACACACACACACACACTCTCCCACACACACACACACACACACACACACACTCTCCCACACACACACACACACACACACACACACACACACACACACACACACACACACACACACACACACACACACTCTCCCACACACACACACACACACACACTCTCCCCCCCACACACACACACACACACACACACACACACACTCTCCCACACACACACACACACACACTCTCCCACACACACACACACACACACACACTCTCACACACACACACACACACACACACACACTCTCCCACACACACACACACACACACACACACACACACACACACACACACACACACACACACACACACACACACACACACACACACACACACCCAAATCAGTACAGCTGCAACTCCTCCCTGTGGTGTTATGGACAGATGCAAGCTGTCTCTGCTCCCTCATTTAAATTGCAGGAGTGAAAGCAGGCAGTTCCCTGGACACCTCAATCACGAGGCCCCCTCCTTGCTATGCTGACAGCACTCTTCATATTTCATGTGTCATGGTGACAGTGGCACAAGCAGCGCTGCTAATTCAGAAGGGTGATTGTGTCCCTGTTTCAGGACTGCATTATGTGTCTGGATGGGCCATGGCTTAGGGGGAAAGACACATTGAGATTGCATGCATGTGTGCACGCGCACGCACAGACACACACAAACACAAACACATACAAACATACACACACACAAACATACACATGCCCGCACACAGATGCACCTACACACATATAAGGATACACAAATAGAAAACTTAATCATTAAATTTAGAAAAGTGGAAAAGCATAATAGGAGAGACTCTCCCCTGTACTTTCCACAGCGCTGACAGTGGATAGAGGAGGTATGACCTCTTTGATGGTAAAATCTCACTCTCGTTCCTCTGGGGGGAATAAAATCCATCTGAGCCTCGGCGTGTTAGTTAACACAGATGGGTTATATCCGCTCCCCGATTACCACGCTGTGAAACCTGCTCTGAGAACATCAAAGAGAAAGTGTCTTACACATCAGGAACAACCTGCTGTCAGCAATATCTCCTTTCTTCTGGTGTCTCCCTCAACCACGTGGCCTACCTGTTCAGCGCGCTCAGGTTACCTGTTGTTCGAGCCTTCTGGTGTCTCCCTCAACCACGTGGCCTACCTGTTCAGCGCGCTCAGGTTACCTGTTGTTCGAGCCTTCTGGTGTCTCCCTCAACCACGTGGCCTACCTGTTCAGCGCTCTCAGGTTACCTGTTGTTCGAGCCTTCTGTGTCTTCGTTGTTTAGCATTGTTTTCCGTTTGTTTATTTCCTCTGCTTTTTATCACGACAGGTTTATTTTTTTCAAACCTGTAACTGCCCCGGGTAGTGAGATGCTGTATACATTTTTCCTAATGTGCAGGAAAAAGACAGTACCCTGCCATTGCTATCATTTGATTGGCTCTAAGAATGGGGAGTATTTGTGTATCTTTGTCTGCTGCTGTCAGTGAGTAGGTGATACTGTGTGTTTGACCTGTGCAGCCACCAGGTTGTCGTACATTGCATCTTTGCATTGTTAACAGAAGGGTTACGCTTTTACAAACTCTTAAGCTTTTGTTCAGAATATAATTGCATCATTAAAAATGAAGCCTTTTTGGACAGATGAACCATGTAAGATCATAAGCACTCTGTTGTATAGAATAGAATAGAATAGAATAACTTTTATTTTCACGTTAAGGAACTTCAGTTGTAGACCCAGCAACAACAAAAAAAAAAACATAGACAGTGGGGCAGACCCACAACACACAAACAAACTTATCAAATAAAGACATTCAATAGAATCATTGCATTGATCAAACTAATTAAGTGGATTAAAATAAATTAAAGTAATACAGCCATGATTAAAAATGGCCCCCGCTGTCCCGAGATGTCCTGTGGCATTAAGCTGTCCAACACACAAACTCCGCCTCCATACCTCTCCTCCATAAACGCATGCATCGCGGTCTCTGTACAATGTCGAAACTGAGCACCGAGCTGCGTCAGCCTTCGAAGTCACCATCTCCCTCCTCCCCCGCATTATCCTCTTCTTCTCTTCCCTGGTTGCCTTTTGGAGATTGCCTGCAGTCCTCGATCAGTCCCGACATCTTCAAATCCGGTGAAGAGCGATGGTAAACTTTTTTGCTGCAGATACAAGCAATCAGCCTCATAGCACTAGCCTGGTAGTGGTGAGTAGCGATCAGCCTCATAGCACTAGCCTGGTAGTGGTGAGTAGCGATCAGCCTCATAGCACTAGCCTGGTAGTGGTGATTAGCGATCAGCCTCATAGCACTAGCCTGGTAGTGGTGAGTAGCGATCAGCCTCATAGCACTAGCCTGGTAGTGGTGATTAGTGATCAGCCTCATAGCACTAGCCTGGTAGTGGTGAGTAGCGATCAGCCTCATAGCACTAGCCTGGTAGTGGTGATTAGTGATCAGCCTCATAGCACTAGCCAGGTAGTGGTGATTAGTGATCAGCCTCATAGCACTAGCCTGGTAGTGGTGAGTAGCGATCAGCCTCATAGCACTAGCCTGGTAGTGGTGATTAGTGATCAGCCTCATAGCACTAGCCTGGTAGTGGTGAGTAGCGATCAGCCTCATAGCACTAGCCTGGTAGTGGTGATTAGCGATCAGCCTCATAGCACTAGCCTGGTAGTGGTGATTAGTGATCAGCCTCATAGCACTAGCCTGGTAGTGGTGATTAGTGATCAGCCTCATAGCACTAGCCTGGTAGTGGTGATTAGTGATCAGCCTCATAGCACTAGCCTGGTAGTGGTGATTAGTGATCAGCCTCATAGCACTAGCCTGGTAGTGGTGATTAGTGATCAGCCTCATAGCACTAGCCTGGTAGTGGTGATTAGTGATCAGCCTCATAGCACTAGCCTGGTAGTGGTGAGTAGCGATCAGCCTCATAGCACTAGCCTGGTAGTGGTGATTAGTGATCAGCCTCATAGCACTAGCCTGGTAGTGGTGAGTAGCGATCAGCCTCATAGCACTAGCCTGGTAGTGGTGATTAGCGATCAGCCTCATAGCACTAGCCTGGTAGTGGTGATTAGCGATCAGCCTCATAGCACTAGCCTGGCTGTGGTGATTAGCGATCAGCCTCATAGCACTAGCCTGGTAGTGGTGATTAGTGATCAGCCTCATAGCACTAGCCTGGTAGTGGTGATTAGTGATCAGCCTCATAGCACTAGCCTGGTAGTGGTGATTAGTGATCAGCCTCATAGCACTTGACCAGAAGAATTTACTTTGTACCGTGAAAGTAAATCAAATACTTAAGTAACTGTTAAATGAACAACTTATTTACTCTTACCCCAGTAATTTTGTGAACCACTTCTTTGACTTTTTCTCAAGTAATATATCTCTGAAGTAAGTAAGTGTTTTCTCTTTCCATCCCTGACTAAAAGGCCAAAACAAACAAAAAAACTGCATCATGAGAATTAGAACACAGAAAATCCAAGGTTGTGCAGAATTGTTTTTTCTCCCATCATGTCAGAGTCATTTGGATACTTACGATCTGCAGTGACTCCTGACAGCTACGCTGGCACTGTGCCGATCTGCAGTGACTCCTGACAGCTACGCTGGCACTGTGCCGATCTGCAGTGACTCCTGACAGCTACGCTGGCACTGTGCCGATCTGCAGTGACTCCTGACAGCTACGCTGGCACTGTGCCGATCTGCAGTGACTCCTGACAGCTACGCTGGCACTGTGCCGATGTGCAGTGACTCCTGACAGCTACGCTGGCACTGTGCCGATCTGCAGTGACTCCTGACAGCTACGCTGGCACTGTGCCGATCTGCAGTGACTCCTGACAGCTACGCTGGCACTGTGCCGATCTGCAGTGACTCCTGACAGCTACGCTGGCACTGTGCCGATCTGCAGTGACTCCTGACAGCTACGCTGGCACTGTGCCGATCTGCAGTGACTCCTGACAGCTACGCTGGCACTGTGCCGATGTGCAGTGACTCCTGACAGCTACGCTGGCACTGTGCCGATCTGCAGTGACTCCTGACAGCTACGCTGGCACTGTGCCGATCTGCAGTGACTCCTGAGAGCTACGCTGGCACTGTGCCGATCTGCAGTGACTCCTGACAGCTACGCTGGCACTGTGCCGATCTGCAGTGACTCCTGACAGCTACGCTGGCACTGTGCCGATGTGCAGTGACTCCTGACAGCTACGCTGGCACTGTGCCGATCTGCAGTGACTCCTGACAGCTACGCTGGCACTGTGCCGATCTGCAGTGACTCCTGACAGCTACGCTGGCACTGTGCCGATCTGCAGTGACTCCTGACAGCTACGCTGGCACTGTGCCGATCTGCAGTGACTCCTGACAGCTACGCTGGCACTGTGCCGATCTGCAGTGACTCCTGACAGCTACGCTGGCACTGTGCCGATCTGCAGTGACTCCTGACAGCTACGCTGGCACTGTGCCGATGTGCAGTGACTCCTGACAGCTACGCTGGCACTGTGCCGATCTGCAGTGACTCCTGAGAGCTACGCTGGCACTGTGCCGATCTGCAGTGACTCCTAACAGCTACGCTGGCACTGTGCCGTTCTGCAGTGACTCCTGACAGCTACGCTGGCACTGTGCCGATCTGCAGTGACTCCTGACAGCTACGCTGGCACTGTGCCGATGTGCAGTGACTCCTGACAGCTACGCTGGCACTGTGCCGATCTGCAGTGACTCCTGACAGCTACGCTGGCACTGTGCCGATGTGCAGTGACTCCTGACAGCTACGCTGGCACTGTGCCGATCTGCAGTGACTCCTGACAGCTACGCTGGCACTGTGCATGTGTCCAAGGTTGTCAGGGTGGGCCAATGTTCTGTTGGATGAGCGGCATGCAACAGATAGAACCCTTATAACTGTAATCTACCTTTGTGTTTTCATGTGTTCCCCCTCCTTTCTCCCTCTCTCCTCTTCTCCAGCTCTCTCATCTCTCTCACTATTGAACTCTCTCTCCACCTTTGTCTCTCTTTCTCTCCTTCCCTCCCACTCTCTACGCCTTTCTTTCTCTCTCTTCCTGCTCTTGCTCGCTCCCGCACCTGTCTCCAGACAAAGAGTCTTTCACGTTCACTCATTTGCGTTGACAATCACGTCCTTATTTAAGTACAGCAATCCAAAGTGCGTCGCTTGCCAGAACAACAGCCACCAATTTGTCCTCACATAATTCAACCGTGCAGATAGTTGGAGGAAAATTGATACTCTTCATCTTTCTCTCTTCCTCTACCTTCTTCTGGCAGATTTATTTTGGATGTCTGCCTATCTCCTGCCGGCAGGCTGCTATCAGCTTGATCTCATCAGCAATTTTATTACCGGCACCTGTCATTGAAGCGGATATCTTGCTTTTGGGAGTGGTCATGCTAATGACCCGCTAGCCGCCTCCGCTGGCTGGCACAGTAATGCATTCTACATTACATTAGCAGACACTCTTATCCAGAGCGACTTACACAGCATTTATTTTGCATTTATACATAGTATCCATTGATACAGCTGGATATATACTGAAGCAATGCAGGTGAAGTACCTTGCTCAAGGGTACAACGGCAGTGTCCGACCTGGGAATCGAACCGGCAACCTTTCGGTTACAAACCCAGTTCCTTAACCATTATACCACACTGCCGCACTACACATTCTATAACATTGCCACCCACTTCTGAACAGTGCCATGCTTCTGATAAGTATGACAATCCCTAATAACGACTAAGGATTATATATGGTCTATTAGACTATTACTGGCGTACTTGTTCACAATGTCATTGTTTGTTTTTTTGATCACCAATTTAGCAGAATTAAAATGTAAATTTCATATTTCAAACCATGACTTTGTAGGGTCACTGTCCTGATGAGACAAGCCAGGGCAGTAATGCAGAATACTCTCATAATGTGGCAGAAATGCAGACAGCAGGCCGCGTCATTTTCAGAGGTAGACGTGCTTTCTGAACCTTCTCCTGGAAGGAGCCAAATAATGAAAGGTTTTCCAGACACTTTTTCTTCCTCCAGACACTGTTAATTAAGCGCATGTTCCATCATTTTGGGCTAATCGAATCAGGGCAGCGATCCAAGCATTATGACCGCCCCTACCAACCCAGCACACACACAATTCTCCACTACATCCTTCCCCGTTCTCATTTTGCCTCCTGCATGTAGGTGGAAGCTAAAATGACCCTATGCAGACTTAAATTAACCGTTTAAACTCACCCACCCCACCCCCACCTCCTTCCAATACCTCCGAAGCCATCGTACCCTGAATTGACTACTGGGCTACAAAGACCAGTGACAATATGAAGAAGGCCTGTTTTTGGGAACTTTTCAAAAGGCAGACGGCCCAAATTTAGCTGTGATCTTTAGGGTTTTTATGCTAATGGAGTGAGTGAAAAAACATCAGGAGTGAGTCTCAGTGGTTTAATATCAGGACACCAATAATATGTTTCATTACTTAACCAATTACACGTGTTAGCAAAACCAATCTAGGACTCTATTAAAACAAGGGACCCAACAGCTTGAGGTTAAACAATAGCAAATTACATTATGCTTTTTTTTCTGGCTGGCTGCAGGACCTGAAGCCGATCATGTTCACCTATATCTGCATAGAAATGACTGTGCCAAATACACTTACACTTAGGATCTGTGTGTGAACAGGAACTCTCATCATCTTTTTTTATTTTTGTATATACAATCTTTTTTTACATGTGAAAGGGAAAAGTCGGGTCTCACTTTAAGTAACAGAAAAAAGGTTTTTAATCAATCTAAGATTCAGACATGAATCTTTCTAAAATCACACGATAAGCAAAGGAAGAGTTATGAATTCATGCATTCCTCACACAGTCTATCACATTTATTGCTACAATATCAATTTATTGGTTTGAATTCCCCACAATTCTTGTTGTCAGGTCATACAGATGAATTATGATAGAATTCTATGTGACTAGAAATGCCATTCTCTTAAGTTATGAGGTCACTGGGTCAAGAGGAATTTTATGGAAAATTTATGAGGTGAATTTACCTGTCTGAGTTATTCAATTTTCCAGTTTGACTCTGACATGTCCACACACATGCACACACAAACACACACAAGAAAGTGCAAATGAAGGAATGTAAAATGCTATTATAAATATATTAGTGTCACTAATATTTGAAAATTTTAGCTGTAGATAATTGCCTGCATTAATTAGACACTTGTCCTCAAGTGTAACTATTTTATACACAAACAGTTTGCCAATTCATTTAGGTTTTTACTCAACACACTACACTGTGCTTTGGAAATAGAAAAAGAACAATTAAATGCAAAAGTAAAAGTTAAATACATGTTATTGTTGATATAGTGTGTTGTATTCTTGTGATATGGTACTACTCTTACGTGTATATACACTATATACACTAGATCCTGTATGTATAGGGAGAGAGAGAGGGGAAAAAGGAGGAAAAAAAAAGAGATGAGAGGGAGATGGAAAAGGAACAATGGAAAGTAAAAGAGTATAAGAGGGAGAGGCATAGAGAAGAGGGAGAAGTCGAGAGGAAAGACAAGGAGAGAAAAAGAGAGGAAAAAGAGAAGAAAAAGAGGAGAGAGAGAAGGAGAGATAAGTTTTTTTTTTTTTTTTTTTTTGCTTATTTTTTTTTCCTTTTTTTTGGAGGGTTTTTTCTGGTCTATTTTTATTCATTCTTGATAAAATCCACATTATCACATATGTCACTTTGGCGCACCTTTCATAAATGTTTCTCACAGCACGCCATGGAAGTGGCAGATGTTCAACCCGTACCCGTATTTAAGGCGCATTTATGCTGCAGAATCTTTTGTGTTCCCACTTTGGTTGTGTTCCTGTGGTGTGGTTGTGTTCATGTTGTAAAATGTGGTCGGTGTATGTTCAAATTACAAACAGATGTATCCTGTTACAATTGTATACACAGGCTAATCCATTTTTGAGACAATTGTATATATTTAAATCCAAATAACTCACATGGTCACAAGCAAAAACGCAGCCTTACTACAATTAATTGTCCCTTTTGATACTGCACCATAGCAACGCACTGGCGGCTCCATTATATTCGAGCCAGCACCAGAGGACAAATCGGGCCGTTTTTGGAGTGGGTCTCGTTGGCGCGGCTCGAATTTGAACTAATGGAAATGCTCAGAAGTCGAGCCAGCGCGGCCATCTGGAACGGGTCGAATGTGCAAGTGGAAACAAGACATTAGACTGAAGAAGATGAGGTGGGTAGAGCGCACAGAACGACCAGCCAATCAGAGACAGAGGAGGGCGGGTCTTGGCATGGCCATAGTAGGATTCGTAATTTCGCTGAGGGGCTTGGGTTCTGTCCAATCACAAACAAGAAGTGTTGTCCTACCCTTTCCGTTTTGTGAAAGAAAATTACATTGAGGGGCTTGGGTTCTGTCCAATCACAAACAAGAAGTGTTGTCCTACCCTTTCCGTTTTGTGAAATGACGTTGTGTTTTGTGAAATGTCGTTGTGTTTTGTGAAATGTCGTTGTGTTTTGCACTTCTCAGCCACCGTAATACGCACACACACACACACGCTAAAGTCTTCATTAAAGCAATCATTAGCACTATGTTATGTCTGATCTGTATAGTATAAGTAATTGATACATATCTATATACTCATTTTCGGAGTGAGGGGTGAAAATGTTACATCGTTCTTACCTTTGATATTATTTGATATTAATGTAAAGCATGTGTTTTAGTAACCATATTGTTAACCCTGAACATGAAATGCATGCGCAACAATTTATTATATTTATCAAATTATATACTGGAGCTGAATTACAGTAGTTGCTGTGCCGTTAACATGCACTATGCCTAGCATAGTACCTAGTACTATGGCTAGCACTCAAAGCATTGTCCCAGAATGCAATTAGCGCTGCTTTCCCAAATGGCACATCCCTATTTTTTTGGTTTGCTCTGTCCACCTCTCTCTATATCCTAGTTTATCCCTCTTCCTCCACCTTTCGTTATTGACTCTCACCCACTTCCTTTCTCAGCCCTCCTGCTTGATCCCTTTAATACCCTCCCTCTCTCACTCTCCTTCTCTTTCTCTTAAAGTTCACACACTTTCTCCAGGACTCTGGGCCTATCTGTCCTCTCTGAGTTGTAGTGGTGTGACTAACCGTGACCTAAGGTAACCCCCCCCATCCCCTCCTCATTGGTCTGTCACAAACCATGCAACAGCCCGTGAGACGGTCCGCCTGGCGTCCTCTCACCCATCACACATATCTTCTGACCCAGTGTGTGTCACCGCCCTGCTGGGTAGACAGATGTCAACCCCCCCTCCACACACACACCAATACACACCAATAAGCTCCGGACTGTTGTCTTCTGGGTAGTACGAGTGGGATCCTGTGTGCGAGTTCAGTATGACCCCTAACTGACGGTCACCAGGGGGATTGTTGTTAGCAGGACCATGAGGCACCAAATCAACCAGCAATGGACCCTTTGTTGCTGTTGCTGTGCGATTTCACACTGTGGCACATGCACATACGTGTATTTACTGTTGCATCAGTAATGCTCATATCTCATATCTGCTGTTGTTCTCCTGTCACATATTCACTGTAAGATCATTGGTAGCGATATCATTTTTTTCCCCCTTCATAAATTCCTAATTTAGTGTTGATGACATCATCCCATTCTGCGTGTAATTAAACCTGACAGGAACATCTCACATGAGGAACGACATCACTTTCAATCCTCCATAAGTGCGTTTAATATGCACCCTCTTCAGGATACGGGTCATTAATAATGCTTAAACTTTGTCCAAAATTGGGCTTACAAGCCACAGTAGCACCAGTATCTCCGCTAGTTAATTCAGCGCCATTGTTGCTGCCTGTCCTTTATTTAACTAATCCAATCTGCTCCACTCAAACGCCTCGCCAATGGACTCGCTTATTACTACAACAGCGATTATTGCACTGTTACAGCCCACTGAGTGGTCTTGCATAGTCAAACTAGTTAATTCCACATGTGTTTTATATAGACATAACGTTTTCCATTAGCTTAAGTCTCGGGGTAATGGTAATAGGGTAGTTCTGTCCTTAAAGGAAATACTACATGAGACCATTTCTTCTCTGCTCTCTGAACCTCATCTGGGCTCTCATATGATTACAGTATTGCACTCTGCATCATGTGACCTGACCCATGTGACCTGTCCCTTTGAGCCGAAGTCAGTGTTCACACCTTGTCCAGGATCCTGCTGTTGTGCCCTTGTGAAAAACTGAAATATCTGTCATGGTAAAATAATAATAATAATTAAACAGCAATGAGATATTCAGTTCACTGTATATGTAGATATGTCGTAATAAACAAAAAAGGTTCTCAGAGGCTGTGTGTGTGTGTGTGTGTGTGTGTGTGTGTTTGTGCGCATTTTGCAGGACTATTCTTCACTCTTATCCTGAATTGGTGCAATAATAAAAACTAATTTGTACATCCCACCACCAGACGGTTTCCATTTCAACATACAGTACTTCTATAACTTAGAAACATAAGGAGTGAAAAATCAAGGAAGGTTTTCACTCTTAACAGAATCTAAATCTGTAATGGGAGAGGCCAAGTCTTATTCTAATTATCTTACATGCTAATATGCAACGCTTTTGCCTCAAGTGTCTTTTACCTTTGTGACCTGTGAGAAACTCAAGTAGATATACTGTAGCTGCTTTTTTATTGTTATGGAATATGAATTATGATCTCCCCAAGCGAATGAGCTGTGACTGGCATTTCTCTAGCATCTGATGAATGAGGGTGATATTAGCAGGAAGGTCAGGGTGGAAAACAGATCGAAAACAGTGTGTTTCCTTAAATATCCGTTCATATGATTAAACACAGCAATTAGCATAAAACGAAAGAAGGGGGGAAACCGGGGCGGCAGTGTAGTACAGTGGTTAAGGAACTGGGTTTGTAACCGAAAGGTCGGTCGTTTCGAAATCCCCGTAGGGCACTTGCCGTTGTACCCCCTGAGCAGGTACTTTCACTGAAATGCTTCGGTGTATATATAGCTGTAATATGATGTATATGTATACAATGCTGTGTAAGTCTGTCGTAAGAGCGTCTGCTAAAAAATAAATATAATGTAAAAAAATGAAACAAAGCCCCTGAAACACCTTCAATTTTAACAATTAAAAAATAATGAATCCTTTAATTATTCAACATAAAACATGTATATTGATTAACAAAAAAACAACAACAACAACAAATAAAACAAAAATAAAAAAGTGGAGAAAGCCTTGCCCTCCCATGACTTCATTTCCCCCATGGTGTCGACAGAGATCATTACCACGGTGTCAAGCTGGGACTCGGGGCCACTGTGGTTACTTGTGCCATTAAAAAGCGAGCCCAGGATGCACATTAAACGCAGTGGCACATGTCTCTGCTGTGGCACAGATGGAGGCAGGGCACTGGGCCATGGTTTGTGGGGGGAGTCGTGGGGTTTGAAGGGTTCAGTGATCAAATGGAAAGCGTAATCTCATGCTGGCTGACTGCTCTCCTGCCCCGCTCAACGGTCTGTTTGGGGTCAGGAGTGAGGCGTCTGCTCAGTCTCCAATCGGCCCCGGAGCGGGTGTGCATTGCCCCGCAGCTGGATAGGGTGGGCAGAGCCCCTGAGCTACGGGCTCACCGTCATAGCAACGGCCAAAATTAACCTGTTGGGTCATCTTCCACTCTGTCTTCACCACGACTTCTCACACCTGGGTTCTGTCAGAGGCACACCTGAGTTCTGTCAGAGGTATACCTGGGTTCTGTCAGAGGTATACCTGGGTTTTGTCAGAGGTACACCTGGGTTCTGTCAGAGGTACACCTGGGTTCTGTCAGAGGTACACCTGGGTTTTGTCAGAGGTACACCTGGGTTCTGTCAGAGGTATACCTGGGTTTTGTCAGAGGCACACCTGGGTTCTGTCAGAGGCACACCTGGGTTCTGTCAGAGGTATACCTGGGTTCTGTCAGAGGCACACCTGGGTTCTGTCAGAGGTACACTTGGGTTCTGTCAGAGGTAGACCTGGGTTCTGTCAGAGGTACACCTGGGTTTTGTCAGAGGTACACCTGGGTTCTGTCAGAGGTATACCTGGGTTTTGTCAGAGGCACACCTGGGTTCTGTCAGAGGTACACTTGGGTTCTGTCAGAGGTAGACCTGGGTTCTGTCAGAGGTACACCTGGGTTCTGTCAGAGGCACACCTGGGTTCTGTCAGAGGTACAACTGAGTTTTGTCAGGTGTAGGTACACCTGGGTTCTGTCAGAGGTACACCTGGGTTTTGTCAGAGGCACACCTGGGTTCTGTCAGGTGTAGGTACACCTGGGTTCTGTCAGAGGCACACCTGGGTTCTGTCAGGTGTAGGTACACCTGGGTTCTGTCAGGTGTAGGTACACCTGGGTTCTGTCAGAGGCACACCTGGGTTCTGTCAGGTGTAGGTACACCTGGGTTCTGTCAGAGGTAGACTGAGGGCCAGGAACAATCAGAACAAAAAGATTCTGCTTTCTTTTACATAGATTTAGGAAATTCAAGCAAATGAAACATTTTTTATTTTTTTGCATTGAGCACAAGATGAAAACATCTTGCAAGCAACTCAGAATGTTTTATAAAATGTGTTATTCACATGAAGTAGAGTAGAATACATGCTTCTTAGCAGAACGTCCACAGCGACGTACAGTATATGAATGCATACATTTCTCAGTATATGTAGTCCCCACAGATCAAACGCACAACTTTGCACTGTTAGCACAATGCTCTACCAACAGAGCCATATGACTACGGCAGACTAAGTGCAGAGTGCATTGTGCTGCGATGGACGGGAGGCCCAAGATCATGCCAGGACAGGATGGTGTGCAGTCTTGAGGAAAGCAATGATGAAATCTTCACTCATTTATTTAAGACTCTTTCTCTCTCCTCACCCTCTCTCTCATCCCTGCTGGACTGAAGAGCTGTCCAGAAACGGGCTCTTTAAAACATCTTGTGAGGAAAATGACACAAGTTTCTGCAAGCAGAGGAAATCTAGACTCATTACTGTACATCTCAGTCACAATTCCAGGCAGTCGCTGCTCATAAATATATCAGACCTTTATCGTCACTTAGTCACTAAAACAAAGTGGGCTTTAGCTCATTTCTGTTCATGAGTACACTGAGGGAGAGCCGTCAGTGCAGTTCCCTGCATGAATCTGCTGTGGACAGAGGCCTTCTGTTACCGGAATGTTCTGTGAGCGATGGTCACGTGATTATTTGAAACGGGCTTTCTTTGCTGTCTCTTTTGCTGCCTTCACAATCCCGACATGAAGGAGGCCCCGTGGAGGTGTGGATTAGTGTCTAATTACTCCTCTGAAAAGGTCCCCAGGCAACTGTGTGTACATATGAACAAACATGCACACGTGCTTGTAAGCACATACATGCATATGCAAGCACGTGTTGCGTCAAATGCGCACATTTTTACGTATTTAGCTAATTGCTTATTTATTGGGGATAATGTACGTTGACATTGTTATGAGTTAAAAAAACAAGAAACAAATGTATTGTATCTAAGGTTTATTTTATACTCTTCTTAAATTTGTTTTTATAAAAGTGTTTGTTTTTGCCTTCACTAATACAGTTGTTTATAAAAAATTAAGGGCAAATGTTGACTAAATCCAGGACATTGTTTCACTCTCATTAGAATCACCTATCTTGGCACCTTAATGTTTACTGTAGCAATGAATCGTACAATAATTCATATTTAATTTTGAAAGAATGAAAAAAGAACAACCATTTGTGTTGGTGAGGAAGCAAGCATTTAGTCTTTTAATGGCAACAACAGGACAAACTTTGAACAAAATGTCACCTCCTCTTTTAATGTGTTAGGAGGAATTAAGCTAAACTAAAAATAAATAAATAAAGTAACTTTGACAATTTAGCCCAACAGATATAAAAGAGCTGGATTCCTCTCATACTGTGTGTCTGTACTCCACAGTAGATGGGTTTAGTATAACCTTGCGGTGTTTTAGAGAAGAACAGGGCCTGAGCTGCTTGTCTTATATGTGGATTAAGGTATGTGCTAAAGAGAATGTGGGATCTCAGTGCAGTCCAGTCGTGACGGACATGGCAGCGGGGGATATTTTTAAACAGATTCCTCCTGTGAGGACCTTTAATGTTTAATTTGGTTCTCATGGTACCGCTGAACCCTGTCAGGTGTCAGGTGCTACGTAGAATAAATCCCCAGCCCGTTTAGCTGCGCAGCAATTCAACAGAACCCACGTCCTGGGGCGGGCGCTCCTGAAACCCCTCCCCCTGCCCGCCCCGCCCCGCCCCGCCCTTTAAGGGTTGTTTCTCCTGACTTTTTCTCCCATAGAGTTCTATAGGAAAATGAGTCTGGAGAAATAACCCTTGCAGTGATCCATCCACATCTACTCCATATCTGGCAACAGAGTGATGGTTTGGGGCTCGTTCGACCCTTGATGACTTACAACCATTTATCCAGCCATGTGTTCCATACTGTACCAGTGTAATTTACAGCTGAATCTAGTCTCACCCCCCAATTCCCATAGAGATCCATTCAAATGCAGAGAGCTTATAGTATAGCTTGTAACAGTACCTGGAAATAAGATATCGAGAGTCTTTTGATGTTGATGGGTCAAAGACTTCAGGAAGTAACAGCATGCAAAGGATATGCAACCAAATATTAAATATGATACTTTAAAAATATGTTAAAGCAAAGGGTATGAATACTTAAATGAAAAATTTCAATTTAATACATTTGCATACATTTGAGACAAAAAATGAACTTAATCTATTGTAGAATATGTCTGTAATGTCATAAAACGTGGAGAAGGTGAAAGGAGTGTTCAGACTTTCCAGCTTGCCTGTATCTCTCTCAATATCCCATCATTTCCCTCTCCTTCTCTCACCCTTTTCATCTTTTCCTGTTGGTGTATGAATGCATAATTGTTCCCTGATTGAAATCATTTGCATCTCCACGGCGGGTTGGTAAGCAGTAAACGACATGCACCAAAAACAGAATGATTTCATAGCGCTGCACTGAGGCTCAGTGTGTTTAATTGGTCTTTGTTGAGTGATTCCCAGATCCGTTCCCCCGCCGGCTCTTTCAGACGTCGGGATCGATGCAAATCAAACGAGAGTGCTCTGAGGCAGAGCTCAAGACTGGAACACTGACACCGCTGCATGAAAACTTCAGAATTAAAAATGATACGTCCAATCATTCATTGTCAAGCTTAACTCGTGTGGAAATATAAAACTGGACTGAAATCCGGTTGACACTGCATTTTAAGCATTAGCCGATTCATTTCTCTCAAAATGGAATTTAGGATGCACTCCAGGTGTTTTCTTGTTCACATTTATTACTTGGAGAAGTTTCTATACCTCCCTGTACTAAGATTATCAAGCTGTCAATACTGTAGTTCAACTCATTGAGCCCAGTGACTAACCAGAGGCACACCGCTACTTGTTCTTTTTGGGAATAAGGGCCGTACAAAGCCCTCACAACCTGGAAATATAGTGCCATAAGACTGATCAATGTCAATGCTACGCGGGTGGAAAGAAAGATGGACGTCTACAGCTACTGCCCTCTTGTGGTCTGGAGGGACAGATGGCTCGGGATAGTTAAGTCTTTTTTACTTTGCAACTAGGATTTTGGAGACCAGCTGATGCTAGAACAGTTGCTCCAGTGAGAGATTTTCCGATAAAGCGGAGACCTCAGGCGGCATCTGTAAACCATTTTTTTTATGTCCCTCTTCAACAGCACTTCCTATGTCCATTCAATGTACATTCAATGTACATCACCATAATTTACTTGAATTTATTGTACATATCTATCGGCACCTCCACACTTTATATTTAATACTCTTACTCCTACTGTCCATATCTGAAACTGCTGCTAGTGTTTTACTGCGATGTATATTTATGTTATTCTTGCCCTTATTTGACTCTTTTTAACAATTTAATATATATATATATATTTTTTTTTTATGCCTACTACATAGTTGTTGCTTGCCATGTCCTAAGAATTTCATTGTTCAGAATGACCTTGTGTTATACTGTGCACTTGATAAATAAAAACACTTTGAACTTTGAACATATCCTCCCATCCACATCAATATGCAAACAGTGCAAAGCCTTTCCTTTAATAATACTTCTAACAGCACTATGGAACAATTACATTCTGCAAATGCAATTTGCTTTTTGTTTTCAAGTTTCCAACTTTGTTCTCATGACAATTGTCGTATCCTAACCAGTATATACAGACTTAGCATGGATTTGTTTCATATTAAATCCTGGATTGTGGGTTTTGTTGACTCTTTGGTTTTGTTTTGTTTATCTGGGTTCTGTGGTTCACCCAAGTCCCCCCGGAGGATCAAAGAAATAATGCCAGACTGTAGACATAGATAATTCATGTCTCATTTTTATCTGTCTCCAAGTTGTGTTGACCTCTTGAAATAAGGTTTTGGGGAAAAAAGAACAGAAAGATAGATGGAGAGAGAGAGAAAGAGAGAGAGAGAGAGAGAGAGAGAGAGAGAGAGAGAGAGAGAGGGGGGGGGGGGGGGGGGTAAGTTGATTGACGATGAGGCTCTTAAATTAAGTTTTCAAGGGGCCTATGGCCCAGTTACTCAAATCACAGTCCTCGAGAGCCAATAACTGCTGGTTTTGCACCCTGCCTTTACCTGGGAGTCAAGTGTGAAGACAGTCTGGTCAATCAAATCAGTAGCATTAATCCTTCAGTTAATTACTTGGGAGAGAAAGAATTGAGTGTCCATGGTCCGTGGGCTTCTGCAGGTTGCACAATGGCCCGCCTTTCCACACGCTGGAAGAAGTTAGCAGTCATTTCTTGGCCAGTTCCCGGGAGAAAGCGGTAGACAGACGTAAAAGGCACAGGGACATGCCGATTAGGAGAAATGTTATGGATACTGCTGAAAATCACATGGAAAATCACTGAGGTATGAATGCTCTGCCCCAGGGAACGCCATCCGTTTCCAACAGGGGGCAGCACAGGCACAGCCTTGTGGGAACACATGGGTTGCCCTTTTCATTTCAGTCCACATTTTCAAGGGCAAAATATAAAAATACAAATATAACAAATTAATTTAATTGCAAATACAAAGGATGTATCAATTGGCAATTCGTTTGTAAATGCTTGATTTATGTCTATGTATAGGTAGAAGTGTAGCTTAATGGTTAGAAAACTGGTTTGATTTTGAGGTGTGGCATGAACGTATACATTGATTTAATATATATAAGTACATTGTAAAACATTGGATTTAGGATCCTTCTAAATATAACACCAATTTTAAAAATGGGACTCCATTTGAAAACAGATGCAAAATAATAGTCATGCTGAGTGAATTTGAGTCATACAAATCCCAGGCCTTTCCTGGAGAGGTTGATTGGGAAAAAAAACATTTTGGGCAGGAGACATTGAGGTCTAATAAATCCATTGAAATAAGATGCAACTTGATGTACAACACAGTCCAGTGGTTCCACTTGCATACAAATGTTTCACTGTTACAATACATCTTATCTGAAAACAAACCAAACCTATACTAATATAATATGAATTAATGAATTATTCAATGATTAATAATAAAACCGTAAGAACATTTGTATTTCTCATACTGTATATTTACTGGGATTGTGTATTGACTGTAAATGAACCAAGCAGCAGCACACATGTGAAAAAAGGCTGCAAAGACGAATATTTTAAAATTTCATCACATTCATTTAGTAGATAAAAACCTTGCGATTCTATGGCTTGGCATATTTGCATTATGCAGTGAGCTTCTTGTGAAAAATGGCTTAAAGAGCTCAAACATGTTCTGTTGTTCTGGTCCTGCGTGTTGACTTCTGCTCAGCATTCTAGCTGTACATGTATATTCATCTTAAGCAGAGCTTGGGAGGGTCATTGCTAGCTATTAGATGAGGCTTCATGCCATACCATGCTTTGATGTTGCTACGGTGATCGGTCACAGAAAAGGTGGCCGATTTAATTAGAATTAGACTCTGAATGACCCGTATGTTTGGAGTCTCTTGACCAGGCCCTCTCGTATCCATTGAAGGTAGAAAATCAGGAGTGGCGGACAGTCGTCCGTTTCTGTTCCCTTTCAATTGATTCTCAAACCCAGCTTTATGCAGGTCTGTGTTCAGTCACGCTGTGTGGGCAGATGCAAGGCCTTTCAAACAAATGAAAATTATGATTTTACTCCCATTTTTAAGCCCCCTTCTAACCCCCCCCCCCCCCCCCCCAAAAAAAAAACCACCTTAGCTTCCATCTGGAGAAGCGCCTGGAGGCAACTGGGATACAGTCTAGCTTACGTCTAAGTCAGCCTACTGCTGAGATGAATAAAGGAGGAGGCATATTAGGCTTGTCAGAAAATGATGATGGAAGATTTATCACTATTACAGAAGACTGTCAAACAGAGACAGTAATCTAGTCTGTGGAATTAGCAATAAGGGAATTGCATTTCAGTTTAACAATTCGGAATCATTTCAAGACTGTACAAACAAATGGATAATTATACAATGACATGTTGAAATGTAATTTCTAAACACTGTCAAATTATTGAAATAACAACCTAACAAATAAAATGTATTATTGCCAGAAAAGAATGTTGATGAGTGCATGTCTTTAATTGTTTGTATAAAATACATTCTGCAAAGTGCACTCTTCAGCCTCACTGTGAATGCTGTGATGTTGAGTGGGCTTTTGCTTATTCAGAGTGATATCATATGATATTTTTTTTGTAAAACGTTTTTCATGTAGATGTTACAAGTTTATACAATCTTTTAATAAAGGAAATGTCATAACTTTAATAAGTTATAGGCTAATCGCTACACACTTTGCAGTCTTAATAATAAAATGAAACCTGAAAACATAGGTTAGACATAGGTTAGACCAGTACACTTATTTTCTGAAACTATTCAGCAGTATGTTACTAGACATTCAAATGAGTTATCCTCAGCTGTGCTGTGTCCTTAATTGTGCAGAAAAAGTAAACACCTGCTAATCCAAGTCCTGATCGACTGAGTGACATATAGCAGTGATTGGGATCTCAGAAACACCAGCAATAGTACATGTAAATGAATGACTGGAATGTTGTAAATTACATTTGAGACGGACTATGTTTCCAACGCACTGATGTCATTTATTTCCTGGAAACATTGTATAGTGCTTTCTTTTTTGAGAACTGTGTTGTCAAGTCTCAAGTCTCATGATCTGTAGTACTTTTGAACTTCAGAAATAAGTTGTCAGATGTTTTCTGCCATCATCAAATGTTATTCTAATCTATTAGTAATACCATAATATTCACAAATTGTAATGTGTTATTTTTGACAACATCAATGAGAATAGTATTGCACCAAACTATACATTCAGATTTAAGATACGGTAATGCAATCATTTTCAATGAACTCAACTTGTGTTGTTGGGTTAACTGTAAGCAACCAGTTGTGGCCCTGTTCTCTTTAGGAAGGTACTTTCTACATTCCTCTTCAGGTATTACATTGCATTAATTTCACAGATGCCCTTATCCAGAACATTTTACAATACTGGAACAATAGTGCCAGACCTTGCTAACAACATTCTTAGTCCAGTAAGGATACAGCATTACCAAAGCACCCGTTTAAGTTAACTATGTTAACCGAGAACCAAAGTACAAACTGTAAATACATACAGTCTATCTCCATAACAAGCCCCAAGAAGGTAAATATAAAACCATAGAAATAGAAACCATAGAAAGCAGATACCGTAACCTCAATTTATATAACGCGAGGGAGGGCCAGTGCAGACGGGCTTTGACATGCAACCACACAGAGAGAGAAAAACAACCTTGAGGTTGTGAAATGGAGAGGTCCAGCCAGGGTGTAGGGATTAAAGACTGGCTGGAGGTGTGGTGGAGCTGTTCCATGTACTGCTCTGTGGTCTTACACCAAGGCTTCAAATGTGATGCAAGCTGTAACAGTCAAGCAGTGAAGAATAATAGGAGGGGTACGGCATATGAGGGGTACGGAAGATAAGATGTGCAACTGCCTTCTGCATTTGCCTGAATTCTGCAGGGGTTTAGTGATGCCAACAGGGAGACCAGTGAGAAGGGACTTACAGTCCAGGCAATAGACTACTAGGGTCTTGACTAGCTGCGTATAGAAAGGGGTGGATACGTTGTATAGAAAGAATCTACATACCCAACTCATTGTCACTATATGGACAGAGAAGAAGAGCTGGTCATCTGTGGTTAAGCCTAGATTCCAGCAATAGAAGAGCTAGCGAGCTCTCCTGTATCATCTGGATTAAATAAGAGATCTTGTACTGGCGAGGACTCGGAGGGAATGTACAGCACCTTTTAACCAGGTTGACCTTGAGACGACGGTCTGCTATCCAGCACAATACGTCCTTCAGGCAGGCTGAGATGCTCCGTGGCCACAGAGTATCAGCTGGAGGGGAAAAGAGGATTATCATCAGCATAGACATGGCATGAGATTATTTATTTAGATTTTTTATTATTTCTATTTCATAGAATGTTAAGTTCCAGAGACAGATGCTGTGGTTAATTGTGATGAATTGAAACTATTGTAGCCTAACGTGCTCCGTATGCGCACACCCTGATATTGTGTCAGAATGATAGGATGCTCAGTTTAGCAGTGTGTTTTTAGGCTTTTGAGGGTTGGGTTGTCGACTTGTGGAGTCTGAGACGCATCTCGGAGACGACAGTTTAGCAACTCATAATGAAACGGCCGCAGAATGATTTCACACGCTACTGGGAGCGGAGTGCGCTTGGCATCTGCCTGTGGGATCTCAGGTTGCAATGCATGCTGGGACGGAAAAAGACTGAGCAGGTGTGATGTTTTTTTCCCAGGTATCCCTGGGCTTGCGTGGACGCACAGAGAGAGACGCCCTGCGATTTCTCATCGTAGTCGTACAGACCTTGCTCTCCGTCGTCCCCTCGTGGGCCCGGGACTCCTTCACTTGTACCGTGGCACCTGTTCATTATTTTTCACAGTGGGGCATCGCATTCTCCCCGCTGCTCAGCCATCTTGTTCACCATCCTCGCCATCTATCCCCCCCGGGACAGGCCTGCTGGAGGCGTGAGTCCTTGTCATTGTCAGCTCGTACACCGGGAACCTCGCGCCCCCTGTGAGAGCGACCGTGTCATGTTCAATCAGCGGCCATCACCGGTGTAATGCGAAACGATGTCGTTTCATACCGCCTTTATTTAAGCAGCACTTTAGAACTGCGGAGAACGACACGTAGGACACTTAACGACGTTCAGCCAGAGTCCACAGTGTACACTTGCATCTCTTGTTCCGTCTCCTAGACAAGTGAGGTTGATGAGAGGCATGTGAAGTTGGTTTTCTTGTCACCAGACATCTCTTTTGCATCGACAGTTCTACAGGCACAAAGTGGAGGGGGTGCATTTACCCATGGACTGCCAAGACCATCAACACTTCTATTTCTCAGGACTCATCCCCAATGGCAAGTAAACAATGCAAACATGATAACACACTACACATGGGAATGCATAGTACCGTGAAGAGGATGCGGTGATTCAACTCTTTTATAACGATCCTCTGGACTAAATGAAGTAGCAATCTGGTACACTTATCATGATGATAATAATAATAATAATAATAATAATAATAATAATAATAATAATAATAATCATTATAATAATAATAATAATAATCATAATAATAATAATAATAATAATAATAATAATCATAATAATAATAATAATAATCATCATCATAATAATCATCATCATCATAATAATAATCATTATAATAATAATAATAATAATAATAATAAATTATTATTATTATTATTATATTATTAATAATATTATTATTAACAACAACAACAACAACAACAACAATAATAATAATATATGTTCATTACTTACATACATGTATGTATACCATTTATCCAGGGTTGCATAGTTGTAATATGTATATTTTTACATATCATACATTAGTATGGATTAACTGAGTTATATCAAATACAGTGCCTCTTTTTCAAGGGTATCCACAAGATATGGACGCCACCAGAGTGCTCTTAAAAAATATGAATTGTAAGCTATTTTAACACAACTAATTATATTGAGCTACTTTATTTGTCAGTGTGAGGTTGGCAATGTATTTGGCTTGGAGACTTGTCATGTAGTCAATCCCTCAACCCAAAAAACATAATGAAAGAAAGTTGAAAGCGTGATATAGAAATTGTAACACATATTATCATATTTTACATGATTTAATTGAATCACAAAATCACATTGTTAAATAGGCTTCACACTTGCTTTCCTGAAAAGAAAAAGAAAACCCACTTGTGTGTAGCTAATCTCAAAACGTGTTTAATGGCTATAGGGATGCTCCAGATAAAATGAAAAAGACAAGCATTTTGGAGTACCTTTAATATAATATTTTAATGAATAACTCATTAACTAAGGTATGGGGCCAAAAACCTCTATCTGGCAGGTCTTAAAATCTATTCATCTTATAAGAGTTTTCGCAAAACTAGGAAAATATTATTATATTTTAGGTATAGGTTTATCCACCATACATGATCTTTCTTTTTCATTATATGAGGGAAACACCTTTATCCAAAACAGAAGAAACTATAATAAAGGAAAAATTGCATAAAACCAATGAGTGAAATTAGCATTTTTTAAATGAAACTAATTCAGACATAGTGGCAGTTGGATATTTCAAACCAAAAGGAATACATTTATTTATTTGCCAATTCATGTTCACCTCACAGTTCACCACATATAGCTTGAACCATCAATATTAGATCTTGGCTTAGCATGTAGATGTATTCTTCAAAATGCTTTAAAGGTTTTACAGAGTTTAATTTATACAATTTAGCCTCCCGGTGCAATTCTATAGAAATGTAGATCTTTCTTCCCTTTTGCCGCAACCGCGATTACGTTGTGTATGTATGAGAAAAAATTATACATTTTTTAAAGTAAGTGTCACCAAAAAGTGTAAACGGTTGAATTTGTGATGCATGGCCATTCTTGGGCCGAAGATATGCATTCTTTTCCCTTCCAGAAAGGCTTTGCGTTTTTAAAGCACCCTATCTCTTCTCCTCTATTGCATCTCTAGCGGTCTTTGCTGCGTTCCAGCAGATGTGCTAGTGCAGCACATGTCCTAGACGATCTTGGCTCCGTACATCAGAGACGAGGGCCAAAATGAAACTTCTAAACCCTTATAAACCTCAAGAGTGATTCTTCATCTTTGTAATTTCGATGACTTTGTGAACTCTCCTGCCCCAGAGAGTACCCTCTCACTCTGAAGCTGAATACAGTCTTAAATAAAACAGCCCCGGAAAAGAAATCTAATCAAAATGCCCTCTCTACATCCATAAAGGGCACGATATATACATATATCATGTCTATCAAGTTATCTGTGCTATATTTCAAATGAATATTGAAGTGTAGTACAGATAAGTTGATATTTTTTCAAAAGCTCCAATGTAATTGAATGTAATATAACTAATTAAATGTAATCACTATAGCTTTCATCCATTGATTGTTATAGTCTGTTTATAGTCAAGCCTGATTGTATTGATAATTGTAATTTCACACACAAGCACTTAAATAATGAATATAGCATAGCCACAAACTTCAGGCCGGTAATGTGGCGTTAAATAAATGGCTATAAATAACTGAGTTATCATACAGTCATTGTTACAGTACACCCTTATTTTATTAAGTTGCTAAATATATTCTATGGGATGCTTCTTTTTGTCTGAGAATTTTGTAAACATGCATTACATTGATTAAAATACAGCTGGCCACTAAGCAGACACACTGTGAAGAATGTTTCTTTTAATTATTTTGTCTGATGACTAGTTGCTTCAAACAGACAGGAATTCATTGATATTATGACAGTACATTACATGTACTTTAGCACAATCGGAAATATTTATGATCATATTCTGTGGCTCAACCAACGGATTGACTTATTCTCAAATAATTAAATAAATGTCCAAATTTATTATTAGTACATGCAAATTAAGCTGAGAAAAAATACAGAAATTCCAAACATTGGCCATGCAGTAGTGTCTATATGAAAAAATCATAATTACTATGATAATTATTTGATTCAATAAAATAACAGTTGGATAAATTATGTTTTTCAGTACTTAGCTGCAGGAAAAATGAGCACATTCATTTTCAGTGGTATAAACTAAAGAGGACTACAGGGTAGTCCACTATATATCAGTCAACTCAATTTTTACTGTTAATGTGTGACACTCTTAATTGTCTACGCTGTGTTTGAAATCATTCTATTGTATGCAGTACATGATATGGTATGCTATGAAACAGAGCATTTGATTATTTGAATTACAATTACAGTTAGTTGACAGCATTCTAAATAATACTCAATAATATTATACAAATTAATACTCTGCACTGTTCTATCAAGAACTAATTTTTTTAAAAATTCAGTTGGGAAACAACTCTGATGATAAGATTCCTTTATATACGCCAAAGCCCTGAACAAACTACATTTTGGGATTTTTTTAAATATTTTTTTTAATTCAATGTTGAGTCATTGGAGTGAATCAAGAAAATGCAATTTGCACCTCTAAGTGCAGGCTATTGTGTGCTGAATGCTGTCACTGGGATGGTCATTTTCATGTTATAAAGTTTGTAGTAAAGTTTTCTCAGTATTTTTTAAGTGAAGTGCAGTCATATAAATGGACTTCTTTGTTGCATTGTGTGACTTTCACTTTGTCACATGCAAATTGATCAAAGTAGAGAAAAGACATATAATTGCAACAAAAAATAGTGAATAAGCAGATTGGCATTACATCTTGTATGTGCCACGCGTGTGTGTGTGTCTGCATGTGCATGTGTGTGTATGTGTGTGTCTGCGTGTGCGTGTGTGTGTGTGTTTGCATGCGTGTGTGTGTCTGCATGCGTGCGTGTGTGTGTGTGTGTGTGCGTGTGTGTATGCGTGTGTTTGCAGGTGTGTGTGCGTGTGTGTGTATGTATGTGTCTGCATGCGTGTGTGCGTGTGTGTGTGTGTATGCGTGTGTCTGCATGCGTGTGTGTGTATGTGTGTGTCTGCAAGTGTATGTGTGTGTGCGTGTGCGTGTGTGTATGTGTGTGTCTGCATGCGTGTGCGTGTATGTGTGTGCGTGTGCGCGTGTGCGTGTGCGTGTGTGTTTGCGTGTGTGTGTGTGTGTGTGTGCGTGTGCGTGTGCGTGTGTGTGAGCCGAGCATGTGACTGTATGAACATTGTACTTTTTGCATGGATGTGCTGCATTTTGATTGAAAAAAATAACCAGTAAACTGAAGCAACAAAGCAAGGCAAGGAAAACATGCAGACAGTATATATTTGCCACTGCATTTTAAGGTATATTTTCCGCTTGACATATGTGAATAAATCTCCACATGCCTGTGTGGATTTGGCCTTTCTCCGGTGGGTAATGAACCGAGATAACCACTTGCGGATCAGCTGTGCATTAAACAAACGTGGGTGTAATTTCTATCCTAACGTTGGTAAACCACTGCATTAGTGAAGCTGCAAACCGGACACTTTAATGGATAGAAATGCATAATTTACATTGGAACATTTTGTCTTTCATATTTTAGAGAGGCACATTCATTCGACAGCCATCAGAGCCTGTCAAAAAAAGGCAAGGACCGTGCATACCTACATGTACATGCATAAGAGGCCATACACGCCTGCCTGATGCAACACTGTTGTTTGGTATTATACAGCTATGCCTTGAATCTGCCACATGAGAAGAAATATTCATATATTAATTCATGTCCTGATGTTGTGTTCCTCCAATGGATATGGAGACCTGTACTGTATTTTCACTTTACAGAAGCCATATCCAGGGAAAATTATGATTCTCACAGTCACAAGTTTAAACTGCCAAATCCTCTTGAGTATCTTTTAAAAAGTATGTGAAAATATAAGGTTGAAATACATATACTCTGTATGATTTAAGATAATAATGCATCAGTTTACCAGGAATTTATATTAGTATTAGTATGCACTGGCATATACGTATGTTATAATACCAGATCTATTTTTATACCTTTCCATTCAATGATTTGTACACTGTGCAATACAAGCACAAATGACAGAAGAAAGTGGCAATAATGATTAGTTGGAGCACATAATTTTGAAAAAAAATAAATACTCATCCTGAAACAAGCCAGGTTTTTAATTTTAAAAGGGAGTACAAGACAGAAACCGAATCAACCGCCTGCATGAGCTGGTTGTCTCAGAACTGACAACCACCGCATGCCAGTGTGGATAAAAATGCCCAGCTACACTTGGAGTTGAATCAAAGAATGCAATCATGTATTGTTAAAAACCAAGGTGTTTCAGCATATAGCTACATTGCTAAATGAAAATAAATACAAACCTTCTTGGTAAGCACTACTGGTGGCAGTCCTGTACACACTACCCTACTGGTGGCAGTCCTGTACACACCTACCCTACTGGTGGCAGTCCTGTACACACCTACCCTACTGGTGATAGTCCTGTACACACCTACCCTACTGGTGGCAGTCCTGTACACACCTACCCTACTGGTGATAGTCCTGTACACACCTACCCTACTGGTGGCAGTCCTGTACACACCTACCCTACTGGTGGCAGTCCTGTACACACCTACCCTACTGGTGATAGTCCTGTACACACCTACCCTACTGGTGGCAGTCCTGTACACACCTACCCTACTGGTGATAGTCCTGTACACACCTACCCTACTGGTGGCAGTCCTGTACACACCTACCCTACTGGTGGCAGTCCTGTACACACTACCCTACTGGTGGCAGTCCTGTACACACCTACCCAACTGGTGGCAGTCCTGTACACACCTACCCAACTGGTGGCAGTCCTGTACACACCTACCCTACTGGTGATAGTCCTGTACACACCTACCCTACTGGTGGCAGTCCTGTACACACTACCCTACTGGTGGCAGTCCTGTACACACCTACCCTACTGGTGGCAGTCCTGTACACACCTACCCTACTGGTGATAGTCCTGTACACACTACCCTACTGGTGATAGTCCTGTACACACCTACCCTACTGGTGATAGTCCTGTACACACTACCCTACTGGTGGCAGTCCTGTACACACTACCCTACTGGTGGCAGTCCTGTACACACTACCCTACTGGTGGCAGTCCTGTACACACTACCCTACTGGTGGCAGTCCTGTACACACCTACCCTACTGGTGGCAGTCCTGTACACACCTACCCTACTGGTGGCAGTCCTGTACACACTACCCTACTGGTGGCAGTCCTGTACACACCTACCCTACTGGTGGCAGTCCTGTACACACTACCCTACTGGTGGCAGTCCTGTACACACTACCCTACTGGTGGCAGTCCTGTACACACCTACCCTACTGGTGGCAGTCCTGTACACACCTACCCTACTGGTGGCAGTCCTGTACACACTACCCTACTGGTGGCAGTCCTGTACACACCTACCCTACTGATGATAGTCCTGTACACACCTACCCTACTGGTGATAGTCCTGTACACACTACCCTACTGGTGGCAGTCCTGTACACACTACCCTACTGGTGGCAGTCCTGTACACACCTACCCTACTGGTGGCAGTCCTGTACACACCTACCCTACTGGTGGCAGTCCTGTACACACCTACCCTACTGGGCATCTTTCAGCAATAGAAGGCTTTCTGTTCAGTTTTTGCTTTTATTTATACATTTTTTTATTGTAATTTTTAAATTAACTTTATATTGAGTTACCAGATTGACTAAAAATTTCACCTTAAAAAAATGCAATGAATGCAAATAAAATACACCACTTTATAATTGCTAGTTAAATAAAGTAAATTAAAATGATTATTTATTGTTATACACAAAAAAATGAGAGACTTCTGAATAACTTTCCACCACCCCCTGTCCCATTAGTCTAAATGCTGCCTTAGCTGCAGTTATATTGTATCCTCAGCAGTTGGAAAAGCAGTTTGGATCTGTGCTCACTGCACTTCGAAGAGATTATATATAAATAATATTTCATACATATAGACAGATCAAATTGTGCAGAAATGGCTAAATGGAGCCATATTATTAACAGAAACCCCTATTAATTGAACTATAATGCCATGTTTGTGGTTGTGACTAGCTTTTGTTGAAAGAGACTGCAGGCAGACTGAAGGTCTGTATATTTAATGTCATGCTTCAGGTTAGAGCAGACCAGAGTCAGAGTGAGTCTGGGCTCAGTGAGGAGAAATTAGTTAAAACAGGTTGGTGCCTGACTGCTGTCCTGCCCTACAAACACACTATGTCCCTGCAACGTTGTGATTGAAACGCTTAATTTAGGATGTTTGGACGATGTTACTGCAACATTATGGTGGCAACATTGCTGAAACATAAAAAATGCAACATGTATTTTAAGAACATTTTAGAATGTTTTGGCAACGTTGTTAATCTGATATATCATATACTTTACAATGGGACTTTGCTACAACATTGCTGAAACGCAAAAACTAGGCAGGACGTCACCGGAAAGTTCTGGTGACGTTCCGACAACATTTGTTCGCCGAAGTCTTTGCGACGACACAGGAATTTTTTTCAACTTTTAATTTCAACTTTTACGTTGCTGGGAGGTTGTACATTGCATAGCAACGGAGCGGTGTTTGTAGGGTGATCAGTCTACAAGCTCATTTGTTCAATAAGAGTCCAAGGCTGAGGCCTTTGCGTTGGGGCTTCATCGTATAGGGCCCAGCAATATGACCAACCCGGGTGTTTTACAAAAGCTACTCTTTCTTGGTCCTGTTGATAAGAGACACAAATCACAATGTAATACAGAAGCTCTTCTATTAACTCACTCAAGTCTCAAAGGTTAGCGAACAGAGCGCTTTGAATAAAAAGGGAAGTTCATTATACCGACACACCTTTGCAGGGCAGCATTGGCCACGGCAGGAGGATGGAGAAAGTCGCGATAAATCAGAGAGACTTTGAACGGCCGAGAGGAGAGTACACGGCTCCAATCTCATTAAACATTTAAAGAGGGGCACCAGCAATCAAATACCGGGCCCTCCAAATGGGACAGGATAAATTGCACGAATGACACCGGGCTTATGATATAGGAATCATGAAGAGATGCCTTTCAGCTCCAAGCTTTAATAATTGATGCATCAGTTTCTATCAATTATGCATTCTTACGTTAGATTATGCACTTGCAGATCGGGGAGAAAAGGACGTAAACAGTATATTTGGAGGATGTTCCACTCCGCAAGAACCCCCCGAAAAATTGACTTAGCTGCCGCACCGTAGTTTGGCGATCGCTCTGCAGATCAGATGTCTGCAGTCGCACAATGATGCTACTTGAGGGAAGCTAAATCTTAACCTACATCCTCACGGCACCTGCTGTATTACTGCGCACTACCAGATATGAACAAAGAGGGGACTGTTTCAAAGGAAGGACGTGAAGGAACCTGATTTTGTGGGGTTCACAAATTCATGTTTTGACTGCGATGATTTGTTATGATTGACGCGGCGATCACGTTGTGGGCGTGCGCCATAAATGCACAAGAGCTTGTGAATTCTGAGCGTGTCCGGAGAGTTTGTTCACAAGCCGGCTACAGATGGATTCTTTCCCAGATAGGGCAGAAATTGGCAAGCAGCGCGACGGAAATCAGCCCAAAAGCCGGCCAATTGTACTGCAGATAAATAATTTCCTTTTTTTTTTGTCGTGAACTTTATTCTCCACCTCTAATCATTCTTTTTCCCTCGCTGCCTCTCAATGATGCATTGCTTTACCACACAATAAACCAACCACTTACGAGAGAGCACCTGGACTAAGCTCACTACACGCACCTGAACCACCAATACGTGCCACTGTCAACGTGTAAAAAAGCACGGGTCTCAGATACACACACGTCTAAGGAACAAAATGAACCTCTAAAGGAATGGAAGTGTGTGTTTGCGTAAAACCAGATGGTCAGGTGAGAGAAGTGGTTCTGCTAAGGACATTTACATCTTGTTTTTTAATATCCGCCTCCAGCCCCCTGCCTCTCTATGGTCGCTTATTTTTTAAAATTAGGGCCAGTCAGATGCTAGGCTCTTAACCCTGTCTGCATTCTGCCATGGAAGAAGATTTCAGAGCCGGTGTTTAACTACGCCATTGAAACATCGGCTCTTAACCCTGTCTGCGTTCTGCCATGAAAGAAGATTTCAGAGCCGGTGTTTAACTATGCCATTGAAACCACTGCATCCACGTTGGAGGAGCAGGGAGAGGGTACCAGAAGCAAAATCTCACCTTTAGAAGTTTAAAGTGTAGCTACTGTTATTATTCTTTGGGTTGCTGATAGATATATATTTTTTAAAAAGTGACGTCAGTGGAGAACCGACGTTCAGAATTCCTGCTGATGGAGAGAGTTGAGTAGATGAGAGAAGGAGAGAAAAAGAGAGGATGAAAAAATGATTATTTTGGGCTACCACCGTTTTTTAATTTGTTGTTTCAGCTGGAGTCTTTATCTGTGAACTGTTTATAACAGGCTTGTAATATCTGTCATATTAAGTAAGCTACTTGAATTTAATACTGAAGTGATGGAGGGACAGAGGCCTGAACATTCAAAATGCTTGAAGAAATGATGTATGCTGTACATATATCTTGGTATTTTAATCAATGTTCATAAATCTACCGGATAATAATTTGCTTGTATTTGTATTCATACTTAGTATTCTTATTAAATATGCTACAACCTAGCATTTGTGCTACTAAAAACATTTTAGTGTGAGGAAGACATCCCTTTAAAATCACACACGAGCGATAACATTGGAAATGATGGTTCCTGGACAGATTTTTGCTTTGACAGGAATCTTTAAACCGCGTGTTGCGGGGTTAAAGGAGTAAGTGAAGGTTTTCTACGCACATTCAGAATATTTGCCAAGAACTAAAGTTGTTTTACAAACCAGAAAGAGCTATTTGTGACCTATGTAAATGTTTGTATAAGGTCACTTATAGTATGCTTTTATGTCAAATGCCATTCCCTGTGTTTTTCCACAAGCAAATACACTTGCTGAGAGTGAAAATCAAGTACTTTGGACAGTGGGAAAGTACCGGAGGGAAATAAAACGGTAGCTGCTAAGGTCAGTGTTTTACACCTGGCTCTGATTTTTACCATTCATTTGACAGGTATCACCATATTTTCAGTGGGTCAAGTCTCTGAACATTGATTTATTTATTTATTATGATTGATTTATTTTTCATACAGAAGCTTTGTCATCCAAGTCACTTTGCGAACATAATTCTATTGGAAAAAAAAATTAAAATGTTAAAATTTGTTTTTAAGAAAAGATATTATTTTGACTGCAGTCTTTTAAAAATGCTCGCCTTCAAACAGTTTGGATGGCTTTCACTTCATAATGTATTCTGAAAAGTACCTCTTCTGCTGATACACTCGAGCAAGAGTGTGATTATAATTCTGGTGAATCAGTGGGTCTCTGAGAGATTAGGAATCCTCTTTAAAAAGAAACCTGATGACTGGAGCAGGGTCATGGAAATCAACACCATTCAGAGTGCCTCTTAATTCTTAATTCTACCATGGCCCTGAAAGGAACAGCAGTCTACAAGCTTGTTACGTTTCTGATCTATTCAGTGGCATTACACACTATTTGAAGAAATGTACAAATGCAATGATAATTAAATGATCTGTGGTGTAATGGCATCACATGTAGGTGGCATTACATTCAGCTACTGTTACATTCTGAATGATCTGTGATGTAATGGCATCACATGTAGGTGGCATTACATTCAGCCACTGTTACATTCTGAATGATCTGTGATGTAATGGCATCACATGTAGGTGGCATTACATTCAGCTACTGTTACATTCTGAATGATCTGTGGTGTAATGGCATCACATGTAGGTGGCATTACATTCAGCCACTGTTACATTCTGAATGATCTGTGGTGTAATGGCATCACATGTAGGTGGCATTACATTCAGCCACTGTTACATTCTGAATGATCTGTGGTGTAATGGCATCACATGTAGGTGGCATTACATTCAGCCACTGTTACATTCTGAATGATCTGTGATGTAATGGCATCACATGTAGGTGGCATTACATTCAGCCACTGTTACATTCTGAATGATCTGTGGTGTAATGGCATCACATGTAGGTGGCATTACATTCAGCCACTGTTACATTCTGAATGATCTGTGATGTAATGGCATCACATGTAGGTTAGCATTACATTCAGCCACTGTTACATTCTGAATGATCTGTGATGTAATGGCATCACATGTAGGTGGCATTACACTCAGCTACTGTTACATTCTGAATGATCTGTGATGTAATGGCATCACATGTAGGTGGCATTACATTCAGCTACTGTTACATTCTGAATGATCTGTGATGTAATGGCATCACATGTAGGTGGCACCTGTTACATTCTGTTACTTTTTTTATTTTATTAACTATGCATATTGAATGAATCGTCCCATTAATAAAACAAAGTAGACTTCGCTGGTTCGTCGCTGTTGCTCTGTTGTAACTCCAATATGTCACCATGTTAGATGCAGGGGCATCTCCAACATTTCAGACCTTTTGCATTATGGTGTTTCATTGCTTGCATGTACATGGAAGGGTTATTGGCTGCTACTACAGGCTTTGTGTGCGTCACTATCAGTCTGCTAATGAAATATCCCCTGAGTACTGTAGTATAGGACATATTTGCAGCAGGGAATGACTCATTGAAAAAAAAAACTGACAGTTGGATGAACAAATCCATGGCGGGTCTTGGGGAGTAGGTGGCATTTCCAATCTGAATACAACTTCAGTGGACCTAGCTAGAGTGTGTTACTTTTCATTTAATCTTTCATGACTATCTTTGCATATTTCTTTCATTCCCAGTAAATACAAAATCTTTTTTAACCAGGACTACCACGGGAGTAGACCAAGTAAAAGCAGTCTTGACCGTGATAGACTAGCCTGTCATAGCGTGTCATATAGCATATCAGCAACCATTAAAAACTATGGCATTCTGGTGTGCATTTACGTATGTTAGACCTTTTCGGCAACTCACAAAGGTTGGCATGGCGATTTGTGCGGTATCTATTTCTTTCTAAATAAAATCACCACAATATTCTCACTATTTGATCAAAAAAAAAAAATATATATATATATTTATATATATATATACGTATATCTTTTTTAATGTTAGGGTTGTCTGTGATTCATTTAAGTTTATTTATACATTTCTTTACTGGAGTTGGTAACTTTCAGATTCCATTTCTTCTATGAAATGTGTTCTTCTTCTATTAAATTATTTGGAGCAGCAGACATTTATGGGACATGGTGATGAGTGGTAGGAATACAGGTATCATGGGCCATTGGAGCTGCTCATCACTGTTATGCAATCCTTCTGCCTGGCAGGAAATTAAATATCCCTGTAGCTTTCTTTTCTACATGTATTTTTAATCTCTCTCTTAAAAGGATTAATCATAGATGTGGATATCGCTCTGCTTTCCCAGAGAAACCGTCTTGACATGTGTAGCTACTGCTCGTCCCATGGGCAGAAAAGAAAATAAATCTAAAAAGTGCAGCAGAGCAGGGGTTTCGGAGAAATCCGTCAATCCCAATTAGCCAATCTCGAGTATGCGGATCTGTCCGTGGACTCCGCAAAGGCCATTTGACAGCTGCAGGGTCATTTGCGGATTAAGACATTAAAAATGCTCCCACAAAGACTGTCACGTCGTGAGCGAATGAAACACGTTCCACTGCACATATAGAAAGGAGGTCTGCTCCCGCTTGTCACTCTGTGTTAATTCCCTGGAAGAGGGGCCCTTGGCCCGAACGATGTCGGGCGCCTTCCCGAAGAACGACCATTGGGAGATGTGTCTCAATGTGAATTATTTTTCACTGAACACTCATACTATCAGACGCCTGTCAGGTATAGAGCCCTTTGTGTTATCTTTGTACCGTTCGCCTGGCTGGGTGATTAAAGTGAATGTTGCAGGCCTTTTCACGCTCAGCTGGTGTGGGGCTCTTTGCCATTTTTATGGCGAAACAGAAAGGAGTGATGTTCTCACCGGCTCACTAAGGCCGAGAAAAAGCTCTTTTGTTGCTGCTGTTTGTCAAACATAAATGGCTCATGTCCATTCCCAGGCTCCATTTCCCTTTGCTTCCTTGTATCTTATTATCACTAAAGAACAAAAAAAATAATAAAATAAATAAAAGTTGAAACCAAAAGTTAATGTTTGTGCAGCTCAGGTCAGGGATGAAGAAATGGAAAGAATATCGAGAATATAGAGTAGAATATCAATGGTCTTGATCTTATAATGTGATTTTGTCATGATTCGTGGGTTATTGTTTTCTTTTCCGTTGCGGTTCTCATTCTGGTTTCCCGATTGAGAATCTATCGGATTTTTTCCACATTCCGTTCCGGGGTTTTGCTTCCCCTTACTCGTTATTTTTTTCACCTGTGCTTCTACCTGCGGGGTATTTAAGTTCCTTACTTCCGCTTCCCCGGTGCTTTTTTGTCATTCTATGTTACATAAAGCCAGGTATAGCCAGGTACAAGCGACCTTGTGATATTAAACTTTGTTTTATGTTCACGAGGGACTTGCTTAGCTTTATTCTCAGATAAAGGATTTGTGTCCTCCTGTTAACGTTTCAGTGCTATTTATTTTTTTAGTTTTTTAGCTGTTCTCATTGAGGCAGTCTTTTTTGTTGTTTTTTGTTTGGTTTTGAGGTTTTGGCTGTTTAGCTACAGGAATAATTTTTTTTGTATTTATAGAAAATACTCCCTTATTGGTCCTCACTTCCATGAGTGACTTCTTCTGATCCCTCTACCTCCGCGTTCGATTATCCGCTACTAAATCCATCACAGATTTGGGTCGGTCTCCGCTGCGGTTCAGTTGGTAAAAGGAAATAATAAAAACAACGAGCGTGCGCTAAGCTGATAGGTTCAGCAGGTTTGTTATTAACTAACTATGACCAGGAGCCTGTTCTAGTTTATCAGTCCATGTCCCAGATTTTGGAGGGTTTTACTCAGTGCAGTTATCCAGCTAACTGTAATCCTGTTTTCTGGATCAGGCCCCAGGACTCTTCATCACTGGGAGAGGCATGACCATGTCTTGCTAGGTGTAGCGTGGGTTGAAGACAGCCGGAGATCCATCAGGTGCAGCTGTATTTGCACCAGGTGCCTACAGGTTACCATCACTAAGAGATACTTCAATTATAGTTCTGCTGTTTCAGACTATGCTGTACTGATTCCAATTTAGGCATTCCGACAAGGTAAATAAAATGATTAAAAAACCAGGTAGATTGAACTTTCTTGAACCCCTTCAAGATGACTATTTATTACTGAAATTAAAAAATGCATAAACACGTTGTGTATGGTTGTTTTGGGAATAGCTCAGCATGCATTCATGAATATTCTTGATAGACCATAGCATAAATGAATGATAAATCTCTGTATCAGAGGTCTGTAACTATGCTCTTGGATAGTGGTGGGATCTGCTGTTTTTGCTACTCAGTAATTATTTGAACATATAAAAGGTGATAAAAAGCTAGCAAGCAAAGAACAACCACACAACAAAGAAAGACAATGCTTTTCCAACTCCAAACTCAACTTTTTTTACTCTAAATGATTGGCTAATTTGGGAGACATTTTCAGCTTTTTACCTCACAAAAAACCAATACCATTCCAATACTGACGTACAATGTTCCTTTAGGATATCAATCTGGCTTAGATGGCAAACACAGTTGGTCTCATTGCTTCTGTTACTATGCCCCTGCAGTAAGTCATTCACTTTTTCTTTTCTCGTTCTGAGCGTGATTGCTCTTCCCCTCAGGTTATAAATGTTATGCTAACCTACATTGTTTCTATGAACTGTGCTCTGCAAAGCGTTCTGTGACATTTCCTTTGAGTGCTCTATCAAACGTAACATGATTGAACTATCCAATGTGCTAAACCTTTTCGTACATGCAGTATTGGCTGAGCAAGTTCAAGAATTGGAATGGGGTAAGTGGGGAGTGTCCACAATAGCTGAGGCTGTGATTGGCTAAGTCACTCAATGGTTAAAATGTGGTCAGATCAAAACAAGATGCTATTTCTTCATTTGCTTCTCAGACACCCCATGTGCAGAGCATCTTTACATCATTCACCTTCTCACCATATCATCCGTTTGTGCAGCCGGTACATTTGACACACCCATTTCCGGTTGAATGCCTTTACATGAGAGAACAACAGCAGTGACCCAACATGCAATCACACTCCCTCGATCGCTATGTCAAACTGCCATAGCTACAAAATCTTCTTGATTAGGGCCATGGCTAAATTATCATGAGTCTAGAATTAATAATAATTAACTGGCTCTATACCTCCTGCCTGTTTGGGAGTCGCTCATCAGTTAACACAAATCAATAGTTTATGTCCTTTCAGTCAGGTTCCCCCAAACAGCATTCACCCTTACGCCCGTTTGACGGTTATAATAATAATGAGCTTTTTCACTCCGCTGCTATTTAAGGTAATATTTGGTTAACAATGAATCACAGTAATTTGCTTTGATTAACCCTAGTCTTTTCATTTCCACCTGGAATTCTTCCCTTCATTAAAGTCCCTGAAGCGCTATTCTTCCCAGAGTCTGGTTTCATTTTGCTTAAAAAAAGGAAGACAAAAATATCACGAAGTCTTTCAAAAATAGGAGTGGTTTGAGTTGGGTATGAGGCTTGAGCTGCACGGTTACAGCAGATTACTGTCAGAGAAAGCAACCACTCTCCCTTGCCCCTGGAGACAAAACTAAAAAGCAGGCAGTGATCCAGCTGTGTTTACACCACACATGGGAAGCTTGGCCTTTTCTTTTTTTACTTCGGAAAAGTACATTTTGTGTTTAATTTTTTTTTTGGAATCTTACCTTCTGCACGAACAGGGACACCCCCAGGGAGGAATCCATCATATACGTATACCCTGCAGAATACACCAAACCAGTTTGAATGTTATGTGGTGCGGACTTCTCTTTATGGTAGTCTTTGACACATAAATGTCTACGTTACATTTCAGGCATTTAGCAGACTCTCTTATCCAGACCACAGCTGGATATATACTGAAGTGATTCAGGTGAAGTACCTTGCTCAAGGAACAACGACAGTGTCCTACCTGGGACTCGAACCTGCAACCTTTCGGTTACAAGGTTCCTTAACCATTATACTACACTGCCACCTACATCCTGGAGAGTGTTTTCCAAATGCTTGTCAGTTGAAACAGGGTTTTTCTTCACAATTGCAAAAAGTATTTTTTGTTTATCCACTGCAGTGGTCTTCTGTGGTTTCTGAGCGCAGCAGTGCATTCTTGCTTCATAATAATGTATCAAACAGCGGATTCTGACACGGCTAATGCTTTGGCTAAGTCCCTGATTACTATATTCGTGTTCTTCATCAGCATGACGACCTGCTTTACTGGCATTGACACGTACTTGGATCACATGTTGAGAGACAACAACAAAATCCAAATGCAAATTCCACACCTAGAAAAACTCTTGACCTTTTGTTAGCTTTCTTGTGCATGAACTAATGATGCAAAAACACACAGCTGGCCAAGAAACAGCTGAGCAGACAATTGTCCAATTACCTTTTCTCCACTAAAATGGGGAACGATGGATAAAAATGGCTGTAATTCCTACACGGATCACCCGTTTTGGATGTAAATACCCTCTAGTTAAAGCTCTAAAGTCTCATATTTCTTGTTTTATTTCAAATACAATGTGCTGTGATACAGAGCACACATAACAGAAACTGGGTCATTACATTTTAAAATGTAAATGTCTTGAGAAAATGTATCATAACTGCTTATGTTTCTGATAAATATTGATGTGTCACATTGAACAAAACCCAACAAAACATCAGCACAAGCAGGTCATATCACATTGAGTTTTTTTATTCTCGCTACCAAGACAACCTTGTGCTCGCCATCCCCACTCACCAATTCCATTGATTTGTGCCATAAATAAATGCCTCCCCAAATCTAATATGGAACTGTACTGCATGTTAAAAGCAAAGAAGTTAAGAGACAACCGCAACATACACATAGAGGAGAGGTGTTTTTGAAAATATATCATACTGCATGAAGATCAATGATACAAATAATCATGATAATATAGCCACTTACTTTAAATGATCAAAGTAAATACATAAAAGACTGTGGATACATATAACCAGCAAGTGAAATGGAAGTAGCATATTAAACACACCAGATTAGCATTACCATACATGCTGAATAGCCAAGTGGGTAAGTACAGGCGTTATGTGAAACACCCGGTTCAATGTTTGCAAGACTGAAAAGATTATTTTAATAATTTTCTGGCCATTATGGTATTTTTGTCTAAGCTCTGGAGCTGGAAAAATTCAACTGATGAAATAAAGGGATAGCCTACAGCTATCTGATTGAAAATATTCCCTAACCAAATGAAATGACTGGGAGCAATGTTAGTACGCCTCATAGTACACTTTGAACAGTTGAGGTTTTATTAATGAGTGACTTCACAGTCAGACGTTACTGCTGTTCCACGGTGGCGATTGTTATAAAGACGAACCAGTGAACCCAATGAACCTTGTCCCTTCTAGAGGGGTTATTATAAAATTTAAATGAACATTTACTGTACAGTACAGCACAAACGGCAGTTTACTTTATTATTATACATTCTGTTACGTTGTCTTATGGGTGCAAGTGGCCACTAGATATTTCAAACCTGTTTGAATGAAACAGGAATATGTTCACAAATAACACAACATCCAATGAAATACAACACCAACGTGATTTCTTGATTTAAATCGCCTTGTGTCCTATTTTTCTGATGCCCTTTCTATACCAGACTGTTTATTTGTCTCGTGTGTTTGTAGTATTTCCCCATATTGTCAGAGGAACATGAGATGTTCAGCTGAGGGATGAGTTTGAGGGCTGGGTCCATGACTTACGGTTCTTAGATCTTGAATTTATGTGCTTAGAAAACATTTCAGCACCAATCTCATTGAAATTGGGTGGTGACTATATTTTAAGCATGTCTTTTCTGACTTGTCACAAGAATAAGTATGTTTGGGGCCTGATTTACTAAGAGCTTTAGCATGTGCAAAACTTTTTAGCACATGCAAAACTAATAACATAACCAATGATTTTTGCAAAACAAATGCCATGACCAATCATTGGTTGTTTTATTAGTTTTGCGTGTGCTAAAATGTTTTGCACATGCTAAAGCTCTTAGTAAATCAGGCCCTTGGTGTCAATCCCAATTTGTTTTTATCAAAAATAAAAAGTTTGAGCACTTGAGCAACACTATGCACAGAGCAGGCGGACCAGTTTCTCATTACGGTCTGATCCAGTCATCAAGAAAAAAGCATAATCAAATTATTCTGCATCCATGCATGATTCTGGCCAGTCCTGCCCTTCAGCTGTTGTATATATATCCTCTTGTTGTGGTGCCACTGTGTATATCCTATGAGATTGGTACTGTCATGCATCTCAACTCCCGCTCACCCAGGAGTCATTAATGTTCAGGAGGAACCTTTTCATCAACGCACAAAGCCTCTTAGAGACCGCAATCATGCCCATCCAGGATGGCATGATTGATTTCCATCTTAATCATACAGAACAAACAAGAAGCATGGCGTCCCTTCGCTTCAAACCCAGATCGCCCCGGCCTGCTGAGTGCTGTGCGCAGGGGGACATGTGGACCCATGTAATTCAATTTCTGTCTTCTATTTTTCCCCACCGCCATGGTGTACGGAGCGCGTCTGTCAGTCACTGTGGCGATTATTATCTCAAAAGCTGAGCGGATTCAGGGTACTGGGCCATAATAAATTGATTGTTATCACCCAATCTGGAAATCAACCCACTGGAAAATCCTATCCTGTACCTCCTCGATATCCTACATCATTTAAGGCCTCGTCTTGTACATCAGAGGCATTTATACTATATATATATATATATATAGTTGATTCTAAGTCTGGCATTTGCAATTGGAGTCTGCTGTCTCTCAACATGCTCTCTACACTCTGTCCTACTGTGAACAATGAATATGAGGTTTAAAGTGCAGACTGTCGAGGGTATTAATTCGCTTTAATTCGAGGGTATTTACATCCATGTTGGGTGATCAGTGTAGGAATTACAGAAATTTTTAATACATTTTTGAAGAAATTGGTTTAAAAAAAGACTCAAAAAAATTTGTTTTAAACACACAAAAATACATATGGACAGGTTTTGTTTTTTTCCAGTTGCAATAACCAAGCACCTGAAAAAGCACCATAATGCTGCTGAATAAGGATTAGGGGTCATAGGGGAGGTCATATTAGGGGTCATAGGGGAGTGTATCCCATATCCAGGAACATATGATTTACCATTTTATCAGCGCTGCAATAAACTTGCTCTGGGAACCTTTCATATTTGAATGCACAGGGACTTTAAATATGCCGTCTGTATAGTGGAAGCTGATACAATGACTTGGGGAAAATGCTAGCAGATAACAACACAATGATGCTCAGACAAATACTTTAAAAAGGTTAAAGTAACATTATTCAGATGTACTCAAACTTTTCTTCTGTTGTGTCACATGAGACGATGGGATTCATGCAAGAACATTCTCTTTATTTTTCTCTTACCTATAGTCATACCTGACACATAAAAAATGTATGCGTATCAGCATTTCTTGTATGAGGCCCAATCATTTTACAAAGCAAAATTATCTGTTAGATATGTTATTTGATTGGACTTTGACAATTTAGTTGTTTTGTAAATCTTTGTCATAAATGAATGAATGAATAATAGAGGTAGATCCACTAAGAAACATTTGCAAGTGCAGTTAAAGTTACTGATTGCACTACAGTTGTGACACCATACCCACACCGTATTGAGAACGGTGTCGCTGGAGTATTGAGGCAACTCAAGCAACCCTGCAACCATGGTCAAATAGTTAGTTAGCAGCACGGATCACGGGTACAATGTCATGGTTCTAGTTGCAAAGCGGATGTTTTTGCCCCCAGATTGGCCTTCATGAGATATCTTTTGAGAAAGAATCATTTAAAGTTTCATCTTCTCATTACCACACATTTCAGGCTGTGCCTCATCTCACTTGTCTGCGCATAATAATGTTTTGTTGTAGGTAGTTTGTAATCATATTTGTGAATCAGATACACCCTGCATTGAGCTCCATTTGCATAAAGGTTATGCTGGTGCTTAAATTTATGTAGATAACCGTTGGTACTTGTAGTGGCGTAATGAGCACAAAAGCACCAGAGTTCTTTTGTGGATTTCCCCCCAAGTCTCCATAGCTAATCATCAATGCTTCATAATATATAGCTTATTATAAATTGTTTATTTGGTTAGTTATAAAAAATGTTTCTGGCACTGTACAAAAGATATAATAATAAATCACAGCGAGCAGAGCTTGTTGTTTTCATACAACCTCTTTGCTTTGCATCAACATAAAAAGAGGTGGAATACTGGCCCTCCCCGTCCTCAGATGCCTCTGTATTCAGGAGAGTAGGAATGAGTCCCTGTATGGAATAGCAGGCGTTACGTAGCCATATGCTGTCAGTGGGTATGCTTAAGAAAAGAGGATGAAGAGGAGGATGAAGAGGGCTGTATGTGGGTGGTGAGGAAGGTATTTTTGATGGGGAGGTGCAAATGACAAGCACTTCATCACCAAGGGTAGCAAGCAATGAGGCTAGCAAACCATTTGTGCATAGCCGACATTTGAAACTGTTTTAAACTGAGAGGTAAATTAATTAAATTTAATTTGAATAATATTCCTGTTTTATACAATTAGAATTGTAAGTATTTAGCAGATGCTCTTATCGAGAGTGACTGCACTGAGCCGACAGGAAGTGAGACAACGTATCAAATTAATTGCAAGGCGTCAGGTGAGATTAGACCTTGACTATTGAATTTCTATTTGGGTCTGAATTTCATAATGTCATAATGTGAGCGATTCTTTTTCGGTTATTGAGTCCAGGCACTGATGCAGATGCATTCTCTCCGAACCCTTCCCTCCGAACCCTTCCCTCCGAACCCTTCCCTCCAAACTCTTCCCTCCAAACTCTTCCCTCCAAACCTTTCCCTTCAAACTCTTCCCTCCAAACTCTTCCCTCCAAACCTTTCCCTCCAAACTCTTCCCTCCAAACTCTTCCCTCCAAACTCTTCCCTCCAAACCTTTCCCTCCAAACTCTTCCCTCCAAACTCTTCCCTCCAAACCCTTCCCTCTGAACCTTTCCCTCAAAACTCTTCCCTCCAAACTCTTCCCTCCAAACTCTTCCCTCCGAACCTTTCCCTCCAAACTCTTCCCTCCAAACCTTTCCCTCCAAACTCTTCCCTCCAAACCTTTCCCTCCAAACCCTTCCCTCTGAACCCTTCCCTCCAAACCTTTCCCTCCATACCCTTCCCTCCGAACTCTCCCGTAGTTGTACGTACTCCCCCCTCCCTCCTCTCTTTTTCTTTAATGAGAATAAAATTGGAAGCGTGTTGGTTTAATGTCAATAAAGTAAAATATCGGGGGGCATATTAATCATTTGCCATATTATGGGGCACTTTCCACTGAGGACTTCTTCCAGTTTACAACTTTCTGGCATCATCATGACAACAGCTGTTGCTTCCAAAAGAATTGTAATTACACGTAAGTGCTTTCTGCCTGTCATCAATGCCTGTAATTATAGGAGATGCAAACCGAGTGGCATAGACATTGCCATTTAAACATATTCCTTTTGTATTTGGTTATGGCCGCCTCCCCTCCTCCAGGACGCTTTTGATGAAACCTTTAAATGAAATGCCAGTGAATTAACTCAAATTACAGCTGTGAACTGTTTGCAGAAAAACCTTTCTCCAGTAGTACTTTACAAGTAATATACAATCACTTTAAACTAAAGTTATTGGATTATCTTTTGATAATTCCATACTGTCCACAGTTCCAAGTCTATACTTTGAAGAAATAATGGCCATTCTATCAAAGATGCTCAATACTTAGTAACCAAGATGTCCAGCCCTCTAGATCTTACCTTTCACTTTTGAAGTTTAAAAGACAATATTGGAAGAGTGAAGAATGCTCTGAAACTTGGAGCGGCCTTTTGAGCCTCTAGTGACATAAGCACATTGCAGGAGCTAATTCATGTAATTTCTTGTAAATAATAAGCCATTGCTGTTTTCTTCCACTTCAAATGTGTCATGGTTCCAGTTTGGTGATGAGGTGTGATCATTGCAAGCTAGTTTTGTGCATTATACTGGATATGATGAGTAGCACCTCATTTTAAAGTACTACTTTCCATTGAATTAGTATTGTGACCATGCCGAGTACGACCAGCAGCGCTGCATAAATGTGTCAGAAGTGTCAGCCAAGAAGAGAGAGCTTCTGCCAGCTGGGAAGATGTTGTTTCTTTGAGGATGTAAAAGCCGGCTTTCTGGAGCGGGAAAAAGAACCATAGAGAATTGGGACATTACTTCCTTTTCCTTTCACTTAATTTCCTGGAGAAGAAATCGTTTGACCCAGACAACAAGTCATTCTGTGAGAATGTTTTAAAAACTGAACTCTCATTCTGTACCTTCCTTTGCAAGCGACCACTTCATTTTGCATTAACATTTTTTGGTACTCAAATGTGAATTCTGGAAGACAAAACGAGCTTAGGACAATTCTTGCAGTCGCCAAATGTTTAGAGGACAAATGGCCCTGCTTTTTTTTCTTTTACCAAACAATTCTGCGGATATACAGTGAAATCATTGCCAAGGTATACCACTAAATATTCATTTTATTTTTTGATTTATAATTTTTTTTGTTTGTTTTGTTTATTTATTTATTTATTTATTTATTTCCCCAGTAGGGTTTTTGTCTGCATGTGGATTCTGAAAAGCACTTAAATGACTGTAATAATCTAGGGTAATGTGATTTAATCTAAAGGGCAGCTAAAACGTTACCTGCAATATTTCAGTCTCAAGGTCACATGTAGATGCTTAAGCACTTGTACAGAGTGTGAAGCATGAAGTTTAAAACTGGAAACACTCGACATCCACCTGTGCAGAGATCATAACACCAACAAAACATAATGCTGCTCTGTCACTCACACGATGACACAATACAGAGATGAAAGAACATCTGCCTCCTGGAATAAGTGATTGTGAAACACACACATACAGTAAGTGGTAAAGGTGAATACAGAAATAAACAGACCGCTCCTGGTTTTGTTTGTTGGATTACAGCTCCGCTTGATCTTCATTTTATCATCTACTGTAAGTTGAAATAGGAATAATAGCCAGCGTTGGAGGAAGTCTCTTGTACAGTCAAGGCAAGGGGCAGTAAAACAGACTGCAGGGGGGGAATAGACATTTTACTGAAGGCCATGCTCCGTGATCTAATGGGAAAACAAGAGGCCAAACTGCATTAAGTTATATTTAAACCCACTTGCCCGTAAGGGGGCTGTGCTATGTCACATCTTTTTAAATATTGCATTGGCCCAGAGACACCAGCCTCCAGCAATCTACAGAAGGATGTCTTTAGAAGAAAAGTCCCAGAAAATGTGTGAATACTTAAAATATTTAAAAATGAAATCAGAAAATCCCCTCACCATAGCAAAATATTATTTTTCTTTCAGTAGTTATATTAATTACTCAATAAATAAACTAAATCTAAATGTAAACAATGTTTTCTGTGTCTATACATTTAAGAAATCATTAGATACACAGTATGGGGTGGAAAAATACAGTTTTGATTAATCTCAAGGTGTCTCACATGCCTACACTCAATCATATACGTGCACACAAACGTTCCCTGTCTCACACACACCTACTCACACTTGGTAATATTAACACATGCTCGCACACTGAGTTAAACATCCCCACTCTGACAACCTCATATGCTCACACTCAATCATATACGTGCACACAAACTTTCTCTCTCTCATACACACCTACTCACAATTGGTAATATTAACACATGCACACACAATCAGTTAAACATCCCCACTCTGACAACCTCATATGCTCACACTCAATCATATACGTGCACACAAACTTTCTCTCTCTCATACACACCTACTCACAATTGGTAATATTAACACATGCACACACACTGAGTTACACATCCCCACTCTGACAACCTCATATGCTCACACTCAATCATATACGCGCACACAAACTTTCTCTCTCTCACACACACCTACTCACACTTGGTAATATTAACACATGCACACACACTGAGTTAAACATCCCCACTCTGACAGCCTCATATGCTCACACTCAGTCATATACGTGCACACAAACTTTCTCTCTCTCATACACACCTACTCACAATTGGTAATATTAACACATGCTCGCACATGCTCAGTTACACATACCCACTCACAGACAGACTCACTTGCTCACACTCAGTCATATACGTAGGCCACATGCACGCAACATTTCTCTCACACACAGACACACGCACACACACGTACAAGGTTCACACGCAGTCAAGCAATATACAATTCAAGCACAATTTTTAAAAAATATGGAGAAATTATGTTTTGATTGCTTTTGCCTGTGTGAGTGTCTGTGAGAGAGTGCTTCTGTGTGTGTGTGTGTGTGTGTGTGTGTGTGTGTGTGTGTGCGTGTGTGTGTGTGTGTGAGAGAGAGAGAGAGAGAGAGAGAGAGAGAGAGAGAGAGAGAGAGAGAGAGAGAGAGAGAGAGAGAGAGAGACCCAAGGCCATTAAAGGGGGGTTTTGAATAATCCCCAGTGTTGCAGAAATGCCACCACTATTATTATTAGAGATTTATACACTGTGCTGGGAAACAATGCAGGCTGGCGTGTGTGCGGAAATGATTCATAGAAATGTCAGCTCTGTCATCGCCATGCTAGGTTGATGCATGTCTTTGGCTGTGTCCTTAAACACGTATGATCTCACACACGTGAGCTTCTTCACTTTCCATTTTTTATGTATTTCACAATGCTGTTTTCCCAGCCACAGGTCTGCTGGTACTTCTCAAACTTTTTCTCCAGAGATACAAAAAACATAGAAAGGCAATAATTTTTACTGAAACTCTGATACCATTGATCAAAAGCTTGTTTCACCTCATCACACCTTAGACTTTGCCTTATTATTTATTAAATGGACATTGGCTAGAATAACAGAAGAAAGTTTCTTTATAATACAAACGTAAAAATATATAGCATAATCTCCATAATACCAAAATAACTGCTTGTTGTCCTCACTTTTTGCCTGCCAAAGCCATTCTCTTATTGAAGCGACACACAATTTCATTTTATTTGAACTGGTTAGCTAATCAGAACAACCAAAATCATGACCCTACCAGTTCTCTGATATAGAATCTACGCCCCCTCTGATTATTAAAAAAGGTGCCGAAATAACAAAAAGAATGTATATTGGATCAGTACCATGTCTCCTAAATATGAATAGGAATCACCAATGTTTCCGTATCATATATGACATACAAAAATTGTACGAAAAATTGGAAGAATCTGAAATAAAACATTTTCCAGGGCTACTGATTTAAACTTGGAATCTGTCTTGCTTTGTAAAAAATATAAAGCATTTTGATAAAGTAAAACACACATTTCATACTCTGTGCTAACAATATACTTTGATAACAATGCAAACGAAAAAAGACAGGCGGTACTTTGCCTCCTAGTGGTAAAACATGTCATTGCAAGTGCTGCTCAGCGAGTCAGTAATGTCAGTCAGTGAGGGAAACCACTTCCTCCAGATTTTTATAAAAAATAAAAAACAAAGTGGATGAAGATCATTTCCTTTCTGAGATGCAACCAGATGAAGACAAGATGGTTGGCACATTTTGTTGGATTCTTCTGTGGCATCTTTAAATCCTAAACCCCCATCTATCCTTGAGACCTGTGCCCCAAACTATCCAGGGGGTGAGTTGCTCTCTAATAGCCTGTCAACATGCATCCTGCACCTGTTGAAGGATGGCAGTGAGTGAGCAGTACCATGACAATGCCACCTTAAAGGGTTTTTATTAGTGCGTGCCTATTACCAGTACTGAGACAGATCTGAACAGATTACCCCCTCACACACACACACACATACACACGCATACACACACACATGCACACGCACACACACACACACACACACGCATACACACACACACACACACACACACACACACACACACACACACACACACACACACACACACACACACACTGTTTTTACTGAATTGAGGCACTACATTCAGAGCATCTCTCTGTCTTTTTCTCTTTTCTCTTTTGTGTCTGTTAAATCACTCAGGGAAGATACATTAAAAAAAAAAAAGTATTTGAATTTTATTCACAATAGGCCTTTTTGCATGAACATTGTTTTGTTAATTGTTAATGCTGCTCATTTTTAGACAAATAAATTGATTAATAAAGCACAGTCGAACAAGAGAATAACAAGTGTTAGAAATAATCATGCAGTGGTCAGATCGCTAGCTCACCTGATCTAATTTCCTTGTCAATGAGTTTTAAAGAGGGTGTGAGCCGCCACATGAAAGAGGCGCTCCTTTGCTTTGTTCTCGGCAGAACCGCTGTCCCGCGAGAGACGAGAGAGCGAGCATTAAAGCAGCGCATTAATTTTAAAACTGTTTCACCGCGTCCCCAGCCAAAGTGAAAATCAGACCGGAGTCTGCCTCGACTTCATCACAGAGATCACAGGGACAAGATGGAGAAGGCGGAAACTTTTCCGCGTCGCGTACGCCGTGACCCTTGCGGCCGCGCAATCGCTGCGACTTTGAAAGGGTTTTCCGGAACCTTTTGAACTCTGCTTTCTTTGAGTCGTTCTCTTTTTTTTTCCTCAGAGGGAGGCCTGCAGGAAGCTTGAGAAACATGTGTCGAAAATAGTTTGGGTAAAGACCCTCATCCATAGTCTAAATGCTGCTGCACGTTAAACTTTGCTGTGAGCCTCCATGACTCCAGGCACCTAGACAATAAATGAAATAGTTTACAGATTCACATGCTATCTTTCCCTATGAATTATTAAGTATTATATAGACTGACCAGGACTCACAAAGACGTTTGAATGCACTGCTACATAAAGAAAGAACTGTGGCAGTTGCTTCACTGACAGACAGTGCCTTCTGACAGACAGGACGAGGCAGTGACAGATAATAATAAAAAATGCTATTTTTCACACGGTCACATCTGTGAATAAGCACTTAAACACAAGATGGCTGTCTCGGGGGAATGGCAGGCACTCTCTGGATGAGGGGGCTCTTTGATTTGAGTTCCCACGGCAACAAAAGAAACAGAACTTGTCTGAGAGCATAAACGACATCCCGGAGTAATCGATTGCGCGGCATTTTGGATAGTATTAGTTTATTCCATGCATTTGTAAAGAGAGCTTGGAGTCTGATTGTGCCAGGAGCGGGGATATGATCCGGCTGCTTTTAAATTGCATGGTCCAGCCGGCAGCCCCCTCTCATCATCAGCACGGCTCAGGCAGAGCACTCCTGACGTTTTTCCTCAGATTGCTCTGAATAACACCGGCGGAGCCTGACACACAGAACATGCCGGCAATCTGCCAACTGTACCCTCTATACACACATACACATATATGCAGCTAAACATTTACACACTAATATCTGGAGATACCGATACCTATACACCCTGTACCCACACATACGTACACATACATACATGCATACATGTCTTAATAAAATAATCTTGTAAAAAACACTAAAATGATTTGCACATGCTAAAGGTCTTAGTAAATCAGGCACAGAATGTGTAGTATTTGTATACACAAACCTGCTGCAGTGATTGCATTTGTATGTTCTCAAGGGGTTACTGTTATATTGAATTTGCCTAAATTTTGGAATATTATTCTCCATTTTTTTCATTTCTCTCATTACCCACGCTCCTCATTTCTTACCACATACCACTCATGAACCTCAACATGTTGATAAATCGTAGAACCTTCATGACTTCAGACATATTTTTTTGTATATGTTCCGCTGCATTTATGCCTTGGCTGGTTTTCTTTTTTTTCTTTTCTTTTTGTTATAAATTTGGCGCCCAACTGAGCATCTTTACCATGCAACATAAGACTATAGTCTTACCATACAACATAAGACTATAGTCTTACCATACAACATAAGACTATAGTCTTACCATACAACATAAGACTATAGTCTTACCATACAACATAAGACTATAGTCTTACCATACAACATAAGACTATAGTCTTACCATACAACATAAGACTATAGTCTTACCATACAACATAAGACTATAGTCTTATCATACAACATAAGACTATAGTCTTACCATACAACATAAGACTATAGTCTTATCATACAACATAAGACTATAGTCTTACCATACAACAAGTTGAAAAACATACAAATATCCTAAATTTGCACAACACACAGGGAGAGGAATATGAATTTGATCATCTCGGCAGACATCTTCAATTGCCCACATAACCAAATGGATCTTCTGAAGAACAGCCTGTCATTCATCGCAACAAAAGGAGCAAAAACTTATAGGGGAAATCTAAAACTGGAGACTAAAACTAGCAGTCTTCTTCGAGGGAATAGATGCAGAATGATACACACCATTCACACCTCCAACTGGGAACCCAAAGAAACCAGATCCCAAGAGAATTGGATGATATCTTCCGGCAAGGCAAAAGAACAATAAAAACACTAAATAGCCAAACTCACAGTGATAAAAACAACCAAATAGCAAGGGAGAGAAAGCTACACAGCAACTAGAAAACAACAAACACATGGTAATAAAATTGGCAGACAAGGGGAATTCTAGTTTGATAATGGGCAAATCAAAATATATAGAGGAAGCGACCAGACAACTAAACAATTCAGAACACTTCAGGAAACTGCACCAGGAACAGTACATTATACAAACACTACAACAGGAAAAACAGCACCAAAAACTAAACTAACAATCTACCTGCTCCCCAAAATATACAGACCACCAGAACATCCCAAACGAGTTCCCAAAAGGCTTGCACTAGGGCAACTTGGGAAAGAAAGATGTATCCCTAATCTAACTCTAACCCTAATTCTGATCATAAATGCCAACCCATATATGCATGTACGTGCATATCATTTGGCACATTTATTAACTTGCACATGACTGTACTTTACACCAAAAATGCTTATAAATCCCTGACAGGTTACCCTAAAGTAATTATGGTAGATATATGCAATGGTATTGGCCCAATCAAACACATGGATCGCATGAATTCCTGCTTGCATCTACTTTTGTTGTTGTTTTATAATTATTTTGTGGTCTACTCCATACACAAACCTTTGTAAGATCTTAGCAGAAATGATTAATTAAATTATTTATGCATGCTTTAAGATTGAGAGCTGCTATGGAAGAACAGAGAGTAAAACCCAACCTGGGTGTAGTGCTGTGTGGGGAATAATGATGTATTATCTGCAGGCCCACCGTGAAAGGGCTTCAAAGTAATAACACCATGACAGTGAGAAATCAATCTTCAAAAGCTCGGACCGTTTTAATGTACAAAGAGATCTTCATTTTCATTTTGCTAAACAAGCAAAAAGTTTTGATGAGTTTCTCAAACAGACTCCAGTCATTTTGAAATCTACTTCTGTCAGGACCTGGGGAATTTGTTATTTAAAGTGGATGCAATCGAATGTATCGGCCAAATGATTCAAATGGCCAGGTTTTTTTTTTTTTTTTTTCTCGTTCAAAGCAACTGAACTCGCTGCACGCCACAAATTAAATATGTTTTTGGGATATGATAATGTAACTGCGGTCAATTTAATTTCACTCTCTGGCTGCACATTCTGCACTGCGCTGCTTATCCTCTCCTTTTCAATTCAAACCAACATTGTACATGAGTGTCACTCTCTGTTAAAAAAATACATTCAGAGAAGATCCTTTTTCCCACATTAATGGAGTTAAAATCATCTTCCCAGCTCTGTTCACTCATGTTATGTTCAATTTACAATTTTTGACACCTTTTATGTTTGGGGTCAAATTGACCCCTAAAGTTTAAACTGACACAAAACTATTGTAATAGAAAGCTGACACTTTGTGTCACCTTTTGTTTGTCTCCTAACTTTATATCCTTAAATATAAAAAAAACTGTGATGAAACATCTAATTTTAGAGCCTGAGGTAAGTGAATGTTTAAAATTAAAGATAAAAATTAAAAAAGGTTGTATATTTAACAGCTACCCCACAAATTACCCCACACAACATCTTTGTAAGTTGGTACAGGACTTTTGAAAATATAGCATTTATATAGCATACATTTATTGTGTGTTTACTACTTAATCCCAACAAATTAGAAAAAATCATATAGGGTCAAGATTAAAAAAATAAGGTTGACTGGTTTTTAAGCGATGTCAAGCATTGAATCGGGTCAAATTGACCCGGAACATAATTGACCCAGAATCAAACATTATTTCCTTCTCCTTTTCATATAAATGGCAATGCCATATTATATAGGTAATTCATGAGAATGTGCCTCTCCACTGTAAAGGTCCAAGCTGACATCAAAGTAACAAAGGATGATCAAAATGACAGTTTGGTTTTAGCTTTAATGTCTCTATTTATGAAGGATGTTTTTTCCCCTCTTGTGTTGGACATTATTGTGGGATGTTGGAAAAACCTTAAGGGGAAAAGATGATAATGTCACCGAACCATTTGTGTAAATGGTCCTCCGCAGAAAGGCTTGCTGGAGGAGCTTCACAGAAAATCAGGTATCACGGCAATAAGAAACATAGCGAGATCCAGCAATTGTTATCTTTTCCGTTTTATCTTTCAATGTCTCGAGGTGAAACGCCAGAAAAATTATTCTTTGTTGTTTCCATTGTCATTTGTGGACCTTGATCTTAACTGATCACTGGGAAATATCTAATGCATGAAACTTGCATTGATTCACTCCAGGGAGACAGACGCATGTGGAGGCCGGCAGAATATTTATCCCCGGCGATGGGTTTGTGAAAAAAAATATTTCTTTTTGCACAGCACCCTTCTGCAGTCCGCCTCAACTCCCATCTTCCCTGGACGGCTAAGACTTAATGTAATCTTCCTAAAATCTGATTTCAGAGTGAGTATGCTAGCCCTGAGAGAGCGGCAGCAATGTAGCATGATGGCTTGAATTTTAAGGATGTAGAGAAGGGCACATATTCTCTTTATGTGACCCATGCCCATTGTTTTCTACACAATTACATTTTGGATGGGCAGCTTAATGCCAACCCCCCCAAAAAAGGAAGTAAATGATCAGTGTCAGACCATTTCATTATTAAACAGCAATCTACAATCTTCCATCTTACATTGAAGCACATTCAATTATTTCTTGTGGAATAAAGATGTTAAATGTATGGAAACAGGAGCAGTGTGATTTTTCATAGTAAAGAAGATGGATGCCCTTGGCTCTCTGTAGTTAGAAAGGAAATACATTAGATAAGTGTAGAGCACAAACCATGTTCTATTCACTTATTTCACAACATGAATAAGTAAATACAACACAGGGCTCACAATTAGGATTCCACAGGAAGTGCACTATCCTCTGTACAGAGCTGCATTCTGGGAACAAATGTGTTTACAAGGACCCCCAAGACAACAGAGAACAGAAGCTTTATTTTTTTAAGACCAACAACAGATGCGTATACCTGTGATTCACAAGCACTTGTAAAATAACGATATACCCACGTGTGCCCAGACCTTCTATAAATCTTCCATGGGATGTTTGCCTTTAATTTGTATCATTTAAGAGTGACCAGTTAAAGACAAAGAAATAAACAAACAACACAAACACCTCTCTTTATTTGTATGTTGTGCATATTGACATTCATGCCTCATGTCTTGTTTTTAAGTCACATACGTAGTCGTACTGTTGTCAAGCTTTCTCAGCATCCCACTGTGGAAATCTCTGCATTTACCTTTGAGAATTTACTGCACAAGGCTCCTTTTCTTTCAGATGGTTACACTCAGCAATTTCATAAGAAGCCTCCAATATATATATGGGTTACTCTGTTACATCAATAACAAGGCATTCTTATTAGTTTAAATAGTCGTTTTATGCTTTGGCAATTATGTGATTGTGCTAAGATAATTTTTTTTGTAATTTTAGTGCAAATAAAACCCGAATGCATATGTCACACACGCAGCGGTGCATTCATATAATGTCTCATTATGATTTTGTAAAATAACCCTTAGTGCTGGTGCATTAATGGTAGACAGTGAAGGCTGGTGCGAGAATCCTGGCATTGCCTCTTAAATGTCGTAAAATAAAACTAAACACACAGTACTTGATGCAACAAACACCAATTTGGAAAGACAGAGAGTACATTAATGGCACATTCCTAAGTGACCAGTCTGAAGTTCTAAACAACAGAGCAGAAAGGCATAGTGATTTGAAACTAATATTTATAATTATAGTTTTTTTCCCCCGCTTTTTTTGTTTTTGACGAAATGGGACACATACATACATCACTTCTCCCTACAATGGCTTTGACATTTTTCTTGTCTCTCTGTCATTTAGACTATCGGCGTTCCTGTCATAATTACTAGTTGGCAGAAAAGAGGGCGGAGGGTGGACTTTTATACAGCGCTATGCAAATTCCTAAATGACTTATTTCAATGAGGCGCCCCCTCTCTCCTCCCCCCTCCCCCGCTTCATTATTTTAAAACTGTTTCCAGGGCAACATCCCACAACAGCCCTGGCATTATCCCTCCATTATTTATTTATCCATTCATTTCATTCTAGCAGTTTTTTAAATGCAGATCAATCCACATCGGTGGTATAATTGAGGGGAGTGGGGCATCCAGCACACTATTATACCGAAATCAATCTTGAAAAAAAATACATTAAAGGAACCATTCCACTCAGACGATGTGAGATGGTCTTTTGTGCAAAGAAAAAAAAAATAGCGAAAAATAAGTGGACATATTTCACTTCATGAGGCTTAACCCCATCAAGCCAAGGCTTCTATCCTCCTCTGACAGAGATATCTACCTGCCAGCAGTCTCTAGGTGTCAGGTGTCTGACCCCCTTCCCCCACTGCGCCTCTCCATCCACAGCCAAGAAAAATAACCCTCAAATGTCAAACCGCAATCCCCTTATATCCCCCAATTTAGGACTGCTGTGCCTATAAGGACAGTACATGTACTCTACTCACAATCTGTCAGACCGTGGATGCAACTTACATTATTTATTTTTGAATTGTTAAAATATTCTCTTTATTTATACAAATAATTATAAAAGTGATGACATAATCATGTTTTTTTTTTATACTGTATGTAGAGACCTGGTTGAATTGAGTGTGTGAATAGCAGGAGAGTATTGTCATTTGGGGATTTATACATTCTAGGCCTTCTTAAAGAAATTATGAAATAGGGCAGCGGTACAACCAACAGACAAATCCTGCTATTAAATGTCCAATTTAGCTCTCTATGGTGGTCTAATGAGAACATGATAAAAGATTATACTAATATTGAAGAAAAGATGATGAAAAAAACATCTAAGTAAGTAATCAGTGACTGTGAAGACCAGTTGCTTTCATTTAATTAATAAATAAAATATGAAACAATTTAAATTTTTTTTACATACTTCCCAAGGGACTCATCTAGCTAAGGCAATTGCTTTCAGCGCTTGCTTAACAGTGATACGCACAGTAGTTGGGTCTGGTCTGGATCATATTCAGCCATCTTTCAGCGCTTGCTTAACAGTGATATGCACAGTAGTTGGGTCTGGTCTGGATCATAATCAGCCATCTTTCAGCGCTTGCTTAACAGTGATATGCACAGTAGTTGGGTCTGGTCTGGATCATAATCAGCCATCTTTCAGCGCTTGCTTAACAGTGATATGCACAGTAGTTGGGTCTGGTCTGGATCATAATCAGCCATCTTTCAGCGCTTGCTTAACAGTGATGCGCACAGTAGTTGGGTCTGGTCTGGATCATATTCAGCCATCTTTCAGCGCTTGCTTAACAGTGATACGCACAGTAGTTGGGTCTGGTCTGGATCATATTCAGCCATCTTTCAGCGCTTGCTTAACAGTGATGCGCACAGTAGTTGGGTCTGGTCTGGATCATATTCAGCCATCTTTCAGCGCTTGCTTAACAGTGATACGCACAGTAGTTGGGTCTGGTCTGGATCATAATCAGCCATCTTTCAGCGCTTGCTTAACAGTGATACGCACAGTAGTTGGGTCTGGTCTGGATCATAATCAGCCATCTTTCAGCGCTTGCTTAACAGTGATACGCACAGTAGTTGGGTCTGGTCTGGATCATATTCAGCCATCTTTCAGCGCTTGCTTAACAGTGATACGCACAGTAGTTGGGTCTGGTCTGGATCATAATCAGCCATCTTTCAGCGCTTGCTTAACAGTGATACGCACAGTAGTTGGGTCTGGTCTGGATCATAATCAGCCATCTTTCAGCGCTTGCTTAACAGTGATACGCACAGTAGTTGGGTCTGGTCTGGATCATAGTCAGCCATCTTTCAGCGCTTGCTTAACAGTGATACGCACAGTAGTTGGGTCTGGTCTGGATCATAATCAGCCATCTTTCAGCGCTTGCTTAACAGTGATACGCACAGTAGTTGGGTCTGGATCATATTCAGCCATCTTTCAGCGCTTGCTGAACAGTGATGCGCACAGTAGTTGGGTCTGGATCATATTCAGCCATCTTTCAGTGTTTGCTTAACAGTGATACGCACAGTAGTTGGGTCTGGATCATATTCAGCCATCTTTCAGCGCTTGCTTAACAGTGATACGCACAGTAGTTGGATCTGGATCATATTCAGCCATCTTTCAGTGCTTTCTGAACAGTGATACGCACAGTAGTCTGGTCTGGATCATATTCAGCCATCTGTCAGTGCTTGCTGAACAGTCATGCGCACAGTAGTCTGGTCTGGATCATATTCAGCCATCTTTCAGTGCTTGCTTAACAGTGATACGCACAGTAGTTGGGTCTGGATCATATTCAGCCATCTTTCAGCGCTTGCTGAACAGTGATACGCACAGTAGTTGGGTCTGGTCTGGATCATATTCAGCCATCTTTCAGTGTTTGCTTAACAGTGATACGCACAGTAGTTGGGTCTGGATCATATTCAGCCATCTTTCAGCGCTTGCTTAACAGTGATACGCACAGTAGTTGGGTCTGGATCATATTAAGCCATCTTTCAGCGCTTGCTTAACAGTGATACGCACAGTAGTTGGGTCTGGTCTGGATCATATTCAGCCATCTTTCAGCGCTTGCTTAACAGTGATACGCACAGTAGTTGGGTCTGGTCTGGATCATAATCAGCCATCTTTCAGCGCTTGCTTAACAGTGATACGCACAGTAGTTGGGTCTGGTCTGGATCATAATCAGCCATCTTTCAGCGCTTGCTTAACAGTGATACGCACAGTAGTTGGGTCTGGTCTGGATTATATTCAGTCATCTTTCAGTGCTTGCTGAACAGTGATACGCACAGTAGTTGGGTCTGGATCATATTCAGCCATCTTTCAGTGCTTGCTGAACAGTGATGCTCACAGTAGTTGGGTCTGGTCTGGATTATATTCAGTCATCTTTCAGCGCTTGCTTAACAGTGATGCGCACAGTAGTTGGGTCTGGTCTGGATCATAATCAGCCATCTTTCAGTGCTTGCTGAACAGTAATGTGCACAGTAGTCGGGTCTGGTCTGGTCATTCGGCCATTACATAACCAGTGAAGTACATTTCACCTGCAGGGTAATCCCCACCTCATCACACACTAGCAGGCCCTGTAGTTTATTATGCATCTGCAGCCTGTCTATGACATCTGGCCAAGTTTGGCAGTCCTCCGTTAAAAATAACTGTCAGCGGGTGAACTACAGAATGAAGAATGTTGGACGGAGGATTAACTCTGTAGCCATTGCACTGAAGGCACAGGCTAACAATTATTATTTCTTTAGCACATAATTTAATTTGAACTGTGTTTAGTTCATGTTTTGTATTGACCCAGAAGCAGAGTTTAGTATAACTGAGGTAAAAAAAAAGATGCAAAACCAAATCAGAGATGAAGCCCCATATGACTGCAGTGGTCAACGGCTTCTCATTTAGAGTATTTTGGGCCGCCCTTCAGATGGGAGACTGCTAAAGGTTTTCAGAGCTCAGGCACGTGCGTGGCGGGCAGTGCCAACAGAGTCACAGGAGAATGAAAACGGACTTAAAAGTACCCAAAGCCTAGTGGTAATCTCCTGTGGACTGAGACTGTGAACTGACAGGAGGATTTCCACAGGATGTGGCCTAAGCACTGGGTATTTCTGACGCTCACACGAGAGCGGTTGTAAACTCAACTCCCTGTAAATTGGCCCCTGTTCAGTCACTTGGTTTAAGAGGAGGTGCACTCTCTGTTAAGAGGAGGTGCACTCTCTGAAACAACCTGTTGTCAGGGGGGGGGGGAAATGGCAGCAAAGTCACCGGAAGGTGAATTTCCTTCCATGATGGGCCTTATTTGTTACACAAACTGCAGGTTTTCTATAATCCCTCGTAAGAGAGCAGTTTACCTACCTGCACTGTGGGCTTTCAGCAGCTGAACGTTCCTTATATTTATAGCAGAGGAACCATTACCACATACCCCTGTTTGAAAAATGATGTCAGATACACAGGTTTGGCCACAAACAGAGCTTCTTGTTACAGTGATTAGGGATTTCTCCTAATTATAACATTGACTGAATTGTATAGATGCCTTTAATCAGAAAAAAAAATGTGGACAATTTAAATTCAAGACAGAAAATGTTTTGACACCAGTATGGGGTGAGATGGTATTTGTGTGTGCGTGTGCGTGCGTGTGTGCGTGCGGGCGTGCGTGTGTGTGTCTGTGGCAGGAGGGACTAGAAGTAATGATTTGATATTCAGTTCAATTTTAAAATTCTGATGTAGCATTTCCATCTTTGAAGCAAATCACCTATCTCCATCAAATGATGCCATTGCCTTCCGCCAGGCTGAACACACGGTGAGAAGATGAGGAATTGATTGATTGCTGAAGTCGAGGTGGAACTTATCAAGGTGCCAACATTGATCTCGGGGACGTCAAAGCAGGGTTAATGACTCACAGCGTCAGCGCTTACAATATTTAAAGAGCAGTGATAATGACAGGGGACACAGAGAACATGTGTGATGTCCTCAAATTAACTGGGAATAAAGTGTAGCGTTACGTTTTGAGGGTCTGCAGGGTTTGCAATTAAACTCTCCACTGCCCCGATCTCTCTCAGAACTGCAACTCCCAAACTCCTCTCTGGTATCTAAAATACTGGAAGCATGTCAGAAACGTAATGGCCAGATAATTCTCGTATCTCAGATTTACATTCATTGAGGATTTAATTTTGGATTATGTTTTAATCGAGATTTATTAGATAGAGGGGACAAAGGAGAGTTCAGGCTCCTTAATATAGTTGTATCTAAGATGCTGCAACTATTAATTACTTTTATATTAATACTGATTACAAAGCTACATAGTGTATAGCCTGTGCAGATAATGGGTCCCCATGTAGCAAAATTACCATTTATCTAAAATAATCTCAGGTGTTTTTAACTCAAATTTTCTCGACTCCAAATGCACGGAAAGGCTAGCCATTATACAAACACAATGCTTTTAACTGACAATGTTTTCTCGTGAGGCCAAAACAAGCAAGCAAGCTTCCCCAACCAGTACTTCCCTCCCTCATGTAATTTTTGAAGTGATTGAATAACTTCCCTGATAAATATGTATAAAACGCCTGGGAGAATATAGTGAAATACCATACACACATTTATTGCTTAACAGATGGGCCAGGATTTCTTGAATTGGCTTAAATTGTATAAAATGTCCACTGACAACAGCTGGATATGTAATGAGACAATGCAGCTTGAGCACTTTGCCCGAGGATACAACAGCAATGGCACTTTATGGTTACAAGTTCACTTCCGCGTCTCTAGGCAACACTGCCGCTCATATCAATCTTGATACGGTTTCCTCGTAACCACCGTCATCATTTCATTAGATGCCTTTGACGGTCGTTTCTTATCCCTCTCTCGTCATGGAATGTCTGCGAGTGTGCCCCCGTGGTGACCGGCACGGTTGTTGATCCTAAATCACGGCGTCCCGTGTGCTGAGAGTCTAGCTGAGCGCAGAGCATACATCATAGCGGACGCTTCCATGCATTAGAGGAGGGGACTGCTCAAGGTCCTGTGGACAGGGGCCTTTCCATCAACAGATGGGCGGACTGGCAGGTGACTCTTCATCTGACCCAGGAAATCGCAGACAGGCAGGACAGAGTTCATTCATAACAGCAAACACCACCTGCAGCCTGCCAGTGCATTTTATTTTTCATTATCATTTTTTTTTGTTGTTGTTGCTTTTACTATGATTAATGACAGATCCAACAGGCTCCTAAAAAGTTAAGAACACCTTTTTTATTAGTTTGCAAAATAAAACATGTAGTTTTAGAACATAAAAGATCCCTGAGTCGTCCTGAACTTTTCAGGTAGTGATGGGTTTTGTTTGTTGTTCCACACACCAATGAAATCCAACAGGTTTATAATCTTAAAGAAAAAAAGAAAGAATCTGATGACTACCATTGCATTTTTAAATGTTTAAATTCATGAATTTAATGCTGTCTATGCCATTTTACACAAATATGTCTTTGTTGTGTCTGGCCCTATTTCCTACAGCTTACTAAAATAATCACCACTGATTTTTAATTTTAAAAAAAAGAATTAAGTGATATTCAAGAGAGAGTTGTATAATACCATTCCGCCATCTTTAAATTAATGGCATTTCGAGAAATAGTTAAATCTTTCCAAGTAATACCTGGGTGTTATAAACAAGAGGAAGGGACGCTTGCAGCCTATGTTACTTGGAGAGAGCACGGTCCCATCTAATAGCAGAAAGGCACTAAAGAGATATATTCTCACATATGTGCCTGACAAACTGTCAGTCTGAAGTCAGCCTTTGCATTCTCATCACAGATGTACACTTAAAACCAAGGCCCAGTTCACCATCTGTTTCTTTGAAATGAGAAAACAAGCATTGTCAGGTATCAAACTATACTGTGTAGGGACAAATATTGCTCATTTGCATGGTTAAAAAAGGTTTTTAATGTATTATATTGTAATGTGAGGTATTGAAGCCATGGCAAATATGCCATTAACCCTTTATTGTAGCTTTATCGTATCTGCTCCCTACAGCAAAATGTAATGACAAGAGCAGAACATAAGAATGTTTACATTATGCCTTTTGTTTTGGTATATATTCATTTTATTTTTTCGATCAGGGGAGAGTGTGCTTATGCGGTCATATGTGAGTTACATAATGTCGAATACATAGTACACTCTGCTGGTTAGCCTCCCATCCTCAGATATCTGCTTCAAATAGCTGGTCCATTTTGTCTCGACATGAGCAATGTCCTCGCTGGTTCATGTTTATGCCACAAATGCCATCAAAAGGTCTTATCAAAAACCTTTTCACGGGGCTTTATCAGACTCCTGTGCTGGCCGCTCTAGGGTTCCCCTGCTGTCCCCATAATCCCTGGTTAAACACTACTGCATTACCCAGCATGCTCTGGGGCTAAGAGAGCAGCCATTGATGGACAGGTGAGGACAGGCAGGATGTTCCGGAGACAGCCCCGGCGCCTCTCATTAAGACGCTGTCGGCATGCCGCAGTTCAGAAGCTTCGACTGCCGTTTATTTAACGGGTTTTATGCCGCAGAAGCGGAGCAGGTTGAACCCATCATGTTTCATGGAGTGAGAGAAACAAAAAAACGCTACAAAAAAGCGATAAGCTCAAAAGCAACCGGCACTGTTTTCCAGAGGTTTGCGGGGCCTTATTTTCCATGTTGCAGCGATGGCGTTTGAGATCTTCAGTCTGACGAGGAAGAGAGGAATTGCTCCATTCGTTATGTACAAGTGCTGGACATGCTAATGTGTCTTTATCAAGGCAATGAGGCAACTTGATCTATGCTAAATTGAAAGGTGGGGGAGGTGCAAATCCGGCAACATCCGTCCCATCCCGGCAGAGGTTTCTGTGAGATACAGCACGATGGCATAAATCAGACCATTTGACACACATGGCTTGGCCTGGGACAAACTCACATGGTGCATACGCAGCTTTCACTATGAAACTAAACACGTTTCCAAGCAACATCAAACACAGACACACTCAACATAACACTCAGGGTGCATTCCAGTGGAAGAAAGTGCTAAGTGAATCAACACATAAAATGGAAATTTCAGAATTGCTTTAATGGAGACACATTCCTGAAAGCATTATGTCTTCTCCTTATAAATGATGAATGAGAACTACGGTAGAAGTGAGCAAGGTATTTATAAAGAAATGTACACAATCAAATGATTAAATAAATGTGTGAAAATAAACAATAAAACTGATACTGATTTATATTTAAATCAGAAAAAAAGCATTATAACAAGGGAATAAAATAGCTTTGAAATATAGTGATTTTCAGAAAAAGACTAAAATTATAAAGTGGCCAGAACCGGAAATAATTTCAATTGGCAGTGAAGCCCTTCTTTTAAAAAAAAATTCTTTCTATTTACAGCGGTTTGACACCATATTACTGGTGTATTATCTCCATTAGCGAAACACTTAACACAAGGCCTGGAGTCAATCAACGTTTGTTTAATAAATGTGTCATTTTTAATGGATTATATGCATCAATCGGATCCTTAGGGTGCAGTATTTGAACGGAACAGTGTCAACAATGCAACTCATTCTAACAATGACCTAGGGTCAACTGCCATATGGTTGGATAAAAATATCACTTTGCCATTTGACTAAAAGTGTGTGAGTTTTCATTCTGTATGTATTAACATAATATCATTGAAGAAAGCCATGCTTGTTCATTGCTTTTGGTATGCCATGGGAAAGGCATTTTATAAACAGCATTTGAATGTGAACAATTCTGATAGACAAAATGTAATTGCTGAGTTAGTCTGATATCCAATATGCTTGTAAATGGGGTATGCGGCAATAATATGTGTTTATCCAAAGATGGAGAGTGATTTTATCTCCACTCACAAACCCGGATGCTAAATTGCAGCTGAAATGCTGGCTGTGCTAATTAGATAATAACGCATCATATTCATATTCCATCATGGAAATACCAACAAATCCATACTAATCTACAAAACATTATTTTAAGGATGAAATTATTGCGATTATATCAAAGGCAATTCCCAATAACCTCCTGAGTAGATGTTTAAGAAAAATAGATAATGTGAAAATATTACAGTACAAATGGCAGCACAGTGTTCTGCCATAACTCATGTCTTTCCAAACTGTTAGTCCCATAATGCAACGCACAAAGGGGCAACACAAACACACTGTCTGTCTAATGTGCACTTCCTGTAGAGTGCAGGATGTGTTCCCATAGATGGAAGTCTTTATTTATTGTCACTTTTGAGCTTAAGGTTATATCTGCTTGCACCGAAATACCACTGTAAACACACAGTGGTCCAGTGGACAGACAATAGAGAGAGAGACCTAAAACACAATCATGGAAAAAAGCAAAACATAAACAAACAAGTAGTATAAAAGAGATAGTATCCACAAGCAGTGAATGATTGTTCTTTGTTTATCTGATATTTGACAGAATGGATTATTCTAGTGTAGGCACAATTGGGTCTGGCTGTGAGAAAACTCATTCTGTTGATACGCCAAGATAGTGCACTGAGACTTTCCACAGGGGACAAACTTTTAAAGCAGAAACCTTTGGGTTCTTAAAGGAATAGTTCACTTTTCTGGAGTTTTTAAAAATATATATTATTTCAGTTTAATATTTAATATATTTGATTAGCCCATGGGACTGATATGTTTCTGCAGTTGATTTGTGGGATTAAACATGATATATTTCATAATTGTGTATATGGTCAGTATAGTGTGTGTTAGTGTAAATATAAGATAACTATAACGATGGCCTAAGTAACACTGTTTTATCTCAGCACTAATAATGTTTTATTTATGCGATCCATAAGTAAGCATTCCTTATTCAAGCCCACATTGAGCGTGCCTTATTATTATATTGTTTATTTTGACAATAAGCCAATAAAGTTTCATTATTCTTGAGGAGTTGACTTCAGAGCGTGCCTCGGAGAAAGGCCGAAGAAGAAAAAACACACTGCAGGTTCCATCAAAGGTAATGCGGCCTCTCATTTGAAGTTGGAGCAGAAAGTAATAATGATAATTAAATATTCATTATCATTGGAGGGAACTGAAGGGAATATAATGGCCATATAGATCCAAGTCGTGGCTGAAATATGGTGTTCTCAATTCATTACAGTCACTGAAAAATGAAGATTTAAGGACACCAGATTGCATTTGCGTGGATCGAGGATTTAACAGCGCATTTGTGACTTGAGTTGGAAATGTTGACATGAGGCAAATAATTTTATTCTTAAATTAAGATATAGGTAAAGATAGCTATAGGATTATTATGCTGTACATTCATTCTTAATTTGAGTTGTGTAGTCTTTTTAAGCACTGTCAGAATGGATTTATAATAAAGAATTTTTGAATTATAACTAAATAGTTGATGTAAAATATTCAATCAAATATAACACAAGAAAGATAAATGTTACCTTTAGAAGCCCATCATTTGATCTTGCCCCAAAATAACCTTACATCTGGTATCACAGAAATACTGTAAAATGATGTATGAATTCAAAACCTCAAGCTGTGCATTCAATTATATTCCCACAAAATTCTTCTTTTTGTTGCTTGTCAGACAGTATTTAAACATTTGTAAATTGCTCTATATTGACTGACAAGTTATTTTTAGAGTTAACTTCTTACAGTTTTTCTCAATTGTTTAGACACTAAAATTGGTATTATGACCCTATAAATAAAACATTAAGTTTATGTGCCAACATATATACAATCTTTTTTAAATTATAAGCACTATTTTGCTTGTTTTAACACAAATTTCAGTGTCTTTAACACTTTTTGAATACATTTCACACAATTCTCTCGTTTTAGACACAATTTCCTAAAAGTATATCTCTTGTTTTCACGTGAAAAACACTGCCATTAAATACTATAAACTCTAATATCAATTAGCACACACATTATTCACAAGTAAAACAGTAGTTGATTTAATTATTCAATCAGCAATCAGAGCTTTAGCACAAATAAAAAGTACTATTATCGCTTTTAAGAGTACCAGAAAATAAGATATCAAAAGTCCTTTGATATTGTTGGGCCACAGACATCAGGAAGTCATGCAAAGGATATGCAACTAAATATAAAAATTATTACTTTATTCTACATTATGTTAAACTGTAATGAAAAATGAGGGGGGGACGATGTACAAAAGGTTCGATAATTTCTAAACGGTTCATCCGATATGGATGAATATACCCTCAAATTAAAGCTAACAGTCTGCACTTCAACCTCATTGTCATTGTATCCTTTCAAATTCGACGTGCCAGAGTACAGAACCAAAATAACAAAAAATGTGTCACTGTCCAATTACAGTTTTTCTCAATTGTTCAGATGCATTTCTGGTAACTGTGGTTACAGATTGCAAATGCACATTGACAGTGACACTATACCAAAATTCATTTGCTTAACTTTTCTTGATTTCTGATTTTCTTCACACATTAACACACAACAAAAACACCTTTTTGCAAACTATTTCACACACAATCAATCAGTGAATACAAATTTCACTGAGAGTCTTTATATTCAGATATCTCAAACTTCTTTCCAATTGGGGAGAAATCAATTGCATGTGTGTGTGTACTTTACTTAGTGTGCAAATGCAAAAGACAAAAAGCTTGATTTGATTGATCAGTTTGAAATCAACACAAAAGGGGGAGACCCCAGGTAAGTACACATATCAAAGAAAATGAAAATGGAAGCGAGATAGAAGAAAGACCAAGCTTTAGAGGTAGGGGTAGGGGGTAGGGTAGGGGCGAGGTGGGTGAGGTGGGGTGGGTGCTGGTGATAAAGAAGATATAAAAGAAAAAAAATAAGGGCAACAAAAGTAAAAATGGTCATCAACAAGAGGACTGGATTTGAGGAGGCAGGCCAGTGAGTTCAACCCAATCTCTGCAGGCAGTCACAACTTTGCATCAATTATACGCATCTTCCCAGAGAGAACCGGTAAAGTTCTACTGTAAACACAACTGTAATCAAGTGCACAAATACACTAACTGTACATCAATTGCTACACATAGTAGTACACTTGACTGTAATGAATATATATGTATTGATTATATGTTTATTGTTGAGGTTGGGATTAGGAGAATGCCCGTATTGCTGTGCCGCCAGCTGAGCTTTCCAGGTGGATCTGTGCAAAAAATGGGAAAACAAAAAACAATGCCATACGCCTGAAAGAGATAAAAAAAAAAGACATCAGACAAAATCAAAATCACAAACATCTGACAGAAACATTGCCAATGTCTTGATGGCAACCATTGACAAGTCAAAATGAAGCAGGTGTACAAGGTTCCAGGTTCCTTAATGAAGGGAGAGGGAAGAGGAAAACCAGCAGTCTTGAAAGTGCGGTCCAGGTATGCAGAAAGTTGTTTGGTAGTATGATGTAGGTTTACATATTACTGTACTGTACTGACTTCTGTAGTAGTATTCTTCTCTATATCTACTGTTCTGTATGTATGTACTGTAAGTTATTAATACGTGTAACCGAAAAAAAACATGTAAACATATTGGTTCATTTATACTGTTAATCTTATGTGACTGTCTGTAGTATATTGTACTGTTACTGTATTGTATATAACTTATCTTCTTCTGTATTTCTATATGATGGAGTGGAGCTGGATGCCATCCCCCATCCTGATGAATATTGTCTCTGAAGCTGGCTTCAAGCTCTCCAAAAGACCAAAATACGAAGAAATAGAGCTAAAAATTAATGAAGCAGCAAATTGGTAATTGTTCAAAGGCCGAAGACTGGGGAATAAAACAATGTGTGCTAGACGAAATGGAAATTATGATGGGGTCCTCCATGGCATGCAGTATAACACCGCTACCTGTTCTGGGCGCTTATTCCTGGGCTGGGGAACAGAGCCAGAGCGGGGGCGGGAGGTTGGGTGGACAGGGGGGCCCAAGGCAACAGTTGCCATTCTTCATGTTCAGGTGTGTGCGGTTCCACCTTGTCACAGCTGTGCTGCTAGTCCATGGAAGGCAACCCATGATGTACCATGGCTCTCAATGTACCTTCCACCCATTCCCAAATTGATTTATGAATTCCTTTCGTCAGGCCCACGAAGGATGTCCATGGATATCATCCACACCACACTCTCATCTCATGCCAATCATGGAGCATGCCATTATGACATCAACCGAGAGATGCCAAGGGCATCCACGACACACAAACGCTTTTTTATCTTTAGGGAGTTGGCTAGGAGAATATCAGATGGTCACGTTGACGAGATGCAAGATATTGGGCGAGAGACAATGGAACCAATACAATATAAATATAACACTAGGAACATGTATATAGACTTTTTTTTCATGTTCTTAATTTTTGAGCTGTTTTTTTATTATTGATGTTTAATTTTGAAAAGAAGGCTGTGGAAACTTTTTTGTGAAAAGAATTTTGATTTTTTTTTGTTGTTTTTTTTTTCAATTTTTTGTTTTTTGCTTTTTTTTTAGGTAATTAATGATTTGCTTTTTTGAACTTTTGGTTGTTTTTGACTGTTTTTGCCAATTGATTTGATTTTTTTGTGTTTTTGTTATTTTTACACACAGTTTTGTTGTTTGTGCAAACTATTCTTATGTTTTGCCAAAACTATTCCCAAAAATTAAAAAATTGAGAAAAAAAAAAACACTGCAAAAACTGTAATTATGGTGCTCACTGTATGTCAAACGTTCCCTTTTTGAGTAAGGTTCTGGAAAAAGTGAATGATTATCGGTACAATTCAATCAATCTTTCAATAAGGTTCCAGTCTGGCTCCTGCTCAGATCATGGTACTGAGTCAGCTCTTGTAAAGGTTTTAATTGAGCTTGTTCTTGTCTTAGTAGTGCTGCATTAGACATGGTTGGTAATACAACTTTGTTACAATGTCTGAAGAACTAGAAAAACGCCGCAAACAACTGCTGACATTACTTGTGTCACAGGGATCACTATTTTTCCACATCTTTTTATCTTGTATGTGCTTATAATTTGTAAAACAAGTGGTTGTTGTATTGAGTTTCACTGTTATGCAGAAGTCACACAATTATGCACGTGTCACCTGAGGAAGAAGTTTTCTCCTCAGATAAATGTCTGAGGTAATAAACGCTGGGGGCTCCTTAGATAAATGTCTGTGGTAATAAACGCTGGCGGTTCCCTTTTGAGCTGGGAAATGCCAGGGCACAATCCTGGAGCAAATCAAAAAGAGATGTGTATGAATTTGGTATTTTCATTCCCAAAATACCAAAACAGTCTAAGCGTAAACATCCTTGTGACTGATTGTGTCGCTCCAAAATATTAATCTGCCTTTGTGACTGTTGTGCTTCTGTTAGGGAGGGACACTGAAAATAGAGGATGTCTGAAAATGTTCTTCAGTTGAATCAAAACAAGGCAGAGATGATAAATAAAAGGCTTAGGACTCTATCTGATCCATTGTTGTTGTGAAATATACAACACATCTATTCTGCTATGGCTATTTTTTTTTTTTGACTTTAAGGTTATTTTCATTTGACCTGAAAATGATCGCCGCATGACCCAAATGATTGAATTTGCAACTCTAAATTGAATGGTGCCCAGTTCAGATACTTAATGGTCACCTATAAAAACCTATTGGACCAGAGCACTCTAGGCCCTCTTTAGTGGACAGGGTAATAATCCACTTTAATTAGCAAATTCATCTCCTCCAAAAAGAATCCAGTACAACTGCAATTTTCCCCTGTCAGCATCTGCCAGCACAGTCCATTTAGATGGGATGCAAGGCGCCTGGTCGACTTTAGAATTGATCTTTAAAAGAGGACATCAAGTTCTGCCGGATTCTCACTACTGTATTCAGAAACGCCACAGCTTCATTAAAATGTTATATATTCTTTTGTAAAATAAATAAATAAATGAACAAATACATTTTAAAAAATCAAACAATAATAATAAGATGACTAGTGTTTTATGTAGCTGCATTTACCATGACCCGTCTGTTTTAACCTACAGTTTCCACGCTTTCTTTTGTCACGCATCAAATTGACCTGAATATTGGATCAGGGACATACATGTCTGTTTGTGTGTGTGTGTGTGTGCGTGTGTGTGTTCTTTTACCTGTTCTTCACAGGAAATAAGCCAAGGCCGTGGAGTTTCAGGTTGAGAAAATAACTCATTGTATAGTTTTTCTCGTAACACTTTACTTGAACGTGTTGTTTAATCATGTTATGACAGCTACAATGTCATATGTATGACAGTGTTATGTCAGCCCTATGTCGCAGGGCTCAAGTAAAGTGTTACTGTTTTTTTTTTTGTAAAAACTTTAAAAACAGGTAATTTTGACCCGAACACCACATTATTAATACTTGTTATTTGGTAAGTGTACTGTGTTGGGCCGATGCATTGTGCATCTTAGGGGAAAATCAGTGGGGGGCTCTAGTCTGTGCCATCATGTTCTACATTTTGCTTTTCCTAACTTCCAGCCATCCATCCATCCATTATCCAACCTGCTTATTCCTTTTCAGGGAGCCTATCCCAGCATTGGGCAAGAGGCAGGAATACACGCTGGACAGGTCCTTTCCGTAACATAGTCTACAATATCCGAATACACGCTGGACAGGTCCTTTCCGTAACATAGTCTACAATATCCCATCATTGGGCGAGAGGCAGGAATACACGCTGGACAGGTCCTTTTCGTAACATAGTCTACAATATCCCATCATTGGGCGAGAGGCAGGAATACACGCTGGACAGGTCCTTTTCGTAACATAGTCTACAATATCCCAGCTTTGGGCGAGAGGCAGGAATACACGCTGGACAGGGCCTTTCCATCACATAGTCTACAACATCCCAGCATTGGGCGAGAGGCAGGAATACACGCTGGACAGGTCCTTTTCGTAACATAGTCTACAATATCCCAGCATTGGGCGAGAGGCAGGAATACACGCTGGACAGGTCCTTTCCATAACATAGTCTACAATATCCCAGCATTGGGCGAGAGGCAGGAATACACGCTGGACAGGTCCTTTTCATAACATAGTCTACAATATCCCAGCTTTGGGCGAGAGGCAGGAATACACGCTGGACAGGTCCTTTTCGTAACATAGTCTACAATATCCCAGCTTTGAGCGAGAGGCAGGAATACACGCTGGACAGGTCCTTTTCGTAACATAGTCTACAATATCCCAGCATTGGGCGAGAGGCAGGAATACACGCTGGACAGGTCCTTTTCGTAACATAGTCTACAATATCCCAGCTTTGGGCGAGAGGCAGAAATACACGCTGGACAGGTCCTTTTCGTAACATAGTCTACAATAGCAATGCAGGTGGGAAACAGGAAGTCGCATGTTAGTATTATAATGTTGAAGGGAAATATGGTTTAATTCTCTTATACACTCAATTTGATAATCAGACTCAGCCAGCAGCTGAGAGAGAGCAGAGAGCATTTACTATGTACCGGAACATTCCAGTGAAGAGGTGTAGGTTCACAAATAACTGCCTAAACAATCCACCATTTTGAGAAATACTGCTACAGCACATCTCACCAGTGGCTTGATGTGATTCATGGTCACAAACAGCTAGACTCATCAGAAAATCCCTGGATGTCAGCACAGCCTAAGGTCACAATAAAGATGAAGAATGTCTGTATGTCACATGGGATTAATTTAGAACATAATCTAATGATAATCGTAAAGTATCATTGGAATGTCCACCAAAAACACAACATTCAGATATTGAAATTATGACCCCCCCCCCCCCCCCTTCCCCCCACATACCCCACTAGAGCACCACAAAAAGTATGTATTGCATGCACACATAAGTATAGTGCTGAAGCTATATCATGTCATATCACATTAAAATATATAGAAATAATACAACAAAATACTCTGGCTTTAGCTTGCCTTAATGGGAAATCTATGGCTGATATTATTTCAAGCAGAGTGAGGGCCGTATTAAAGACAGATTTCCCCGATTCCAGCCATTCAGGAGGCACGCAGATGGAAATGACACATGGCGGTATGCCAAAGCTTCATTACTGTGTTAAAAATGGAACGCTGTCTCCAAAATCATTTGTCTTTGCATTCCCCCCCACCCACCCCCCGTTTCTCTTTTTTCACCTTGAAAATCTGACTCAGGCTTCAGATTAATGTCAGCTTGAGTTTTGTGCAATGCGCTGTACACTGTACAAGATATATTCAGATTTTACACAGATTTTACACTCCCTTCATCTCCTTACCCAAGCTATTTATAGTTATCTTTCTTTTTTTCTCACTTACTTTTTATTCTCTTAGGGCTTGATTTACTAAGACCTAAAACCAATAACATGACCAATGATTGGTGATGGTATTTGTTTTGCACCAATCGTTGGGTGCGTTATTGGTTTTGCGTGTGCTAAAAGGTTTCGCATACGCTAAAGGTCTTAATAAAGCAGGCCCTTACTCTTTCATTCCTCTATTGTTTTCTTATTCACCATCACTCCATTCTACTCTTTCCTCTTTATTCCCGTCCTCTTCAATCATCCATTTTGGCTTAATTTCCATCATCTCCTGATCTTCTATGAAAAATGAACCTGAAATCGGAAAGGTTTATGGTTTATGTACTGTATATGCTCAGTAGAAAGGGAATTGTCACCTGACTCACCCATCAACACTGGGAGTACACAGTTTTGACCTTTTCTGCCAAGACACAAAAGAAACCATAGAGCAAGACAGACTAGACTGGTGGCAGCTTAAATAATAATTATTGTCCCCATATAGTCCTCACAGTGGACAAGAATGGAAAGTTAAAATTAGAAGTGTGATTATTCACTGTACAGCCTCGACATCATACCTGGTGTCTTGACATCCAAACAACTAAATGTTTACTTCGCAAGCTAGGTTCTCAAAGGAGCAATAATAATGGTTTAAATTGTTTAAATCATCATTGAGAGTATCTTATAAAGATGATTTACAACCTTTAGAGACCTTTACCTTTGTCCTTGTGAGATACCTTGCAGGTATTTGCATGGCTACATTTAAATACCGTATATTTCTTACGTGGTCTCGATAGGAATTAATGAGAGTTTGACATTTTCCCCATCCACTTCCAAGACCAAGAAAAATTACTCTCAAATGTGAAATCGAGACCATTAAAAACTGGTCTTGAGTGCTACATCCCTGAAACTTGCCATGGTGACAGGGGCACCCTTGTCTTGTCCGTCGACAAAATGGGAAACAATCCAAATATGTATTATTAATTATCAGAGTAGCAGCACTGAATTAATGAAGTAGCTGAATCCACAAAATGAAAATTGGGACAAAACCTAATTTTTTTTAAATGTATAAAACAAATACTCTCATTCCACCTGATTTAAAGCTTTCCCCAGTGTGGAGTACAAAGAAGGTGTGCAGATAATAGGTTCAAAAAAGCCAACACTTCTTCATAAATCCTTTTTTGATCAGGAGAAATAATTATAGGAAGAACTGATTCAAAATGATGTGCCGCTACACTTGCCAGGATCTTTACCTTGGGGAGATGATGAATATGAACCATGTTCCACGTCCTTATCCTATTCCACTGAAACATAATGTAGGCCCCATGAAATCTGCTGTGAAAGTCAAACAGGAACTGGTCTAGGTCAGGTGATTTCCTAGACTGCATTGATGAGACTGCTAAAACTATTTTTCTCAAGGGCAATCATCAGGGTCCGCTTGTAAATCAGTGGATAGACATGGAATATTCTAAATTTAAAAAATAAACTTCCAGTGATTTGTGTCAGCAAGTTCTTGTTTTAATTCTTGATTAATATAACCTTAGTCTGAACTGACTGACTGACTATGTCTAAGGCTCAATAATCAGCTGTTCAGCTTTGGTAAACCAGTAACTGGTGCGCCAGTAGCTTTGCGGTCTTCTCATGCTGTTTATAGAATGAACATATCATCTTAATTACTTTGTTTACTGCTTAATACTGAGAGGGAGAGCTGGCATATTATTGATAAGAGTGAAGAACATCATCTCTCAACTTTAGTTGCTGCCTTTTGGGGCAATTATTCCTTTGTGCAGTTTAAGGGACAATTTGACCCTGTAGATATTCCTTTAGTGTCTCCCGCAAAGCAATGTTCATCGCCACAGGTGATATGTTGATATCTGAGGCAACTAATCTACTCTGAGATACATTTCTATAATTGTGTTCTCCTGCACCCTTTCCAAAGGGGATCTGGATTTCAAATCGCTCAGATAGACATCAGGGAGGTGTCAGAGGCAAGGAGTAAAATCGCTTTGACCTTTATTCACCAGCATTGCATCCTGGGAAAGACACATCGATCAGATGAGCTCTAAACCAACTTTTCAAATTACGAGACCTTTATAAGGATTTTGGGCTATTTTCCTTTACTTCCAGATATAGATTTGCAAATAAGTTAGTTACCCGTCAGCTGTGTCACCCCTGCATGGTGAGAATAAGGGGCAATTAATCTAGCTGAGGGCAAATAAGTTAGTTACCCGGTTCTGTTCTCGTCCATCATCAGCTGTGACCAGAGGGGCCATGGTTCTCACCTTCCCATAGTTAGGCTGACTGGAACCAGCGCACCCACGTCCCTGTAGGGTAGTAGGTAACTATGGTGAGGAAAAACTTCATATCCTGTGATTTATCATAAATCTCATAAGGACCCGGTTGCAGCGGGAGGTCAGTTCTACTCTAGCCCCAGGTCAAGACAACCATGTGTGTGCCTGACTACAAAACCTATGCACACTTAAATGTTTATAGTTCATTTAATTTTTACAGGGTTTATATTATATTATAACCTGTCATCTGAGTCAATAAGTTAAGCATTAAGCATTTTGTTGCAGTGGGTCATTTATTATTTTTTTTAAACGTTGAGTTCAAATGAAATGTGTGGGAGCTAACGGCTCACCTCTGCTCACCTTTATCTCCCTGTAAACTACAAGTCCCAATGAACAAGACCTTTCAATGTTTCCTCCTTTGCATGGGAGGGAGACAGGCAGGGAGGCAGGAAGAAAGGGAGAGAGAGAGGAAGAGGGAGGGAAAGAGAGAGAGAGAGAGAGAGAGAGAGAGAGAGAGAGAGAGAGAATATTATTTGTATGTACTTGTTATGTATTTGTTATGTGTAACATTAATCAGATATAAGTTTTTAAATGATTTTTGATTTTTAACTGGAAAGGCACCATTACTTATCCAGGGTAGCTTATGAATTTACATTTAATAAAATGTTACTGTTGCATATTTAATGAAGAAATTCAGGTTTGGAACATTGCTCAACAGTGGTCCCATCTGGGATTAAAACTATCCACCTTCTGGTGACAAGAAAAATTCCCAAACCACTATTCCACCCTGGCCTTGACCTGTAACAGTTTTCTCTCTAAATAGCTACCACCGTGGAGTATGGGGAGCTAACTTTACTGAACATGTTTAAAAGTTTCTTACCTTTTCACAAAAAAAAAAATCTGTGTGACCATTTGTTTCTGAAGCACTGCAGTCCTAAACTCAAAAATAATGTCTGCAATATGTGAAGAAAATAATAATTCTCTGACAGCCCCCCCAAAATCCAAATAGTTCCTATCACTGTATCTCCATACTTTCACTATGTATTCTCCAGCGAAATAAAATTCTGATTCAGCAGATGTTAAATTAGTTATTGACATGAATGCCTGGTTTCTAATGAAAGCTATAACTTAAAAAGCAGCAAGTAACACGAGAATGATTAAATACGTGATTTATAGCGGGGGACTAGCCTGTTTAAATATATTATCTCAATAAAATTTTACAATCGGATCAATGACACTTACAAAACAAGGCTGTCATTAAGCTTAACATGGTTAACTCTCAGAAAACACAACCATATTTAAAAAGGGATAGATACTTACTTTATGTGATTAATTTTCTTTCTTAATTTATTTTGGCTGATAGGCATTCCATAACACTGACACATATCAGTAAGAGCTTTAGTAGGCAGCAGCGTCTAGCTAGAGCACACATTGCTTTCCCTTTTGCAGTGCAAATTTTAAAAAAATAAACATTGGGCAAATTATAACAAACATCTTGCGTCGGAATTTTGGGATTTTCTTTGTTTTCATTTATAATTTTAGAAAAATGTGAATACTAGGCTATAACTGGGAAGTCCACCCTAGATTGTTAAACTGCGTGACTATTTTTATACGTCTATGCTTTGTCCATATTTTTATACGGTCCATTAGCTGGTCAGCTCAGCTGTTTGCTTCCCGTGACATCACGTAGCCTACATGAGGAAGGTGCTCCATTCATTTTAAAATAAATTCATTTTTTTTTTTTTTTGCTTACATTTCAAAAACAACCATGTGTTTCTGCTTTGTTTCAACATATTTAATGTCGACAAAAATATTTTAAAACGGATTTGTTTACTACATCAATGGGAAACACAATTTCAGATCGGCAATTCGTGATGACGATTTTTTAAAATAAAGTCCAGTTGTGATTTAGCCAATAATAAAAAAAAAAACATTTTTTTAAATGGTGTATGCTAAATGAACGACATGAAACCATTTGTTAAACTAATTTCTGACTTTTCCAAAACTTTTTGCATTTAATTTTTTTCCAACACTTTTCCAGGCCTGGAAAAAACTATTTTCTAATTCCTGGGGAACAGAATTAAAAATGTGGTCTCCTGCTTCGCGCTGTCTCCGTGCTTAGTTAGGCTCTCACGCTTAAAATGTGTCAGTTGCAAAAGCACTGTTACCTGCGATCTCCGCCCCGCAGGTTTTACAGTGTACACAGTGCATTGTGCCGCTCTCATACCTAAACCATTCGCAGTTCTTCGGCCACTCTCTCCAAAAAGTGTACACCATCCACATCGCCACCGCCATCACCAACTGTTTCAGCAGCCACAGCGACTACATCAGTTACGTTTTTAGTAATCGTAATCGTTCGCTTCATCTTTTTAGCTTTCGATAACGCTAGCTAACGCTACCAATTTAGATAATTAGGTAACGTTAATAAATGGATCATAAACATTTGTCTTCAGGGAACATTAGTTATCGCATTAGCTATTTGTGTCACGTGACAGTGGAGTGACTCGAAAGAGAGTGATTAAAAGGCTAATATTAACCAATTAAAATCAGAGGTAAGAACGTCAAGCTCACGTTTGATTGGTTAGAATGGTTACTGTCAGCTCATAAGGCACATACTGAGTGTACTAACTAGCGAATGTACAGAGAAAGGGACGTTCGACTGAAAAAAAAAAAGGTATATATTATATTTCGAGGTCGCACAGATTAAATTTCGGGAGCATATGCGACCAAAACGGTCGCAATTTCGAGCCCTGCCTATCGGGGGTTGTGTAAGTGGGCATTGCACCAATGTGTGTGGTCGGAAATTATTCTTTTCAGTTGCTTCCTGTGAATTATGTTTGTTAGTCAGTAACCTTGGCTCAGCATCAGTGAGAGCTACCAACTATGACAGGCTACACATTCCACAATGAAATAATTACACACAAATAAAGCCTCTTGGCAAAGGCTTCCTGCTGTTTACGTCATTACAGAGGAATGAGACTCTCGATTAATTACTGTCCTCTTCCCGTCACAGGAATGGAATAATGTTAAGAATCAAATAATTGACAGCAGCGATGTCCATTATTAAAAAAAGCCTTATACTAAGCATTGCATTCAGCTCAGGCAGTCAGACAGAACACTCCTGCGCAGCAGTGAGCATCGGATAATTCATTAGAAATATCACAGTACTGCACATGGCACATTTGGTGCGTCATGCCCAAGGACCACGTTTCAAAAACTCTCACTCAGGCTCCTGAGTAGAATGGATCGCTGTAGGGGAAAAAAAAACCATCTGGTCCGATGAGAACTTATAAAACTCATTTACAAACATAAAAACCCTGCAATAGTCTGTTCAGTATTGTTATTTTCAATTCATCAGCATGAAAAGTGAGATAGTGTTTCGTTTTATCTGGCATAGATTCACAAATGGGTTGAAAAACAGACCTGGGAAAAGCCGTACTCAGTGCTGTCATTGGGCCGGAACGCACCGGAATGGTGATCCGGGAGTGGATTTCATGGTTCAAATGTTTTTCTTCAATCTCTAAAAGAAATACATACAGAGCAGCACCGGCTGTTGGCGACACGTTTAAGCCACGGTCACAAGCATAAACTATTGTGGTTTTGAATGTACACCAACCCAATCAGCCAATGAAATGACAGGTGACACCCCCTCCCCACTCTCCTCTGTCACGTTAGCATACTGCAGTGAGCATCCACTAGGCCTACTGCGTGCATCACTCTACAGTACAGGTAGGCAGGGAGAGACTTTCCAAGTCGATTGAAAGCTAAATTCTACAATTCCACTTAAGCAGCAGCTACTATCAGGATACGAGTATTTTAGCTGAGTAATTATGCTGTGGATATTTTGCTCTATTTGCGGTGCTTGTAAAGACAGCAGTAATTTTTCCTTAGTTAGTTGTTAGTTGCACCAGACATGTTAGGCATGGTGTCACGTGCCAAGCTAACATTAGGGAAGACAAAATGGAAGTCGACAGCAGGTTTTGCACTTGAGCTTGACAATGGAGGCCTGTCACATAGAACTAGAACTGTCGTTACCAATGGTTACAGGGACGCGCCGCCATGTTGGAGGTCCATCCCTAACAGAGACGCTTAACGTTACCACTGAACTCGGTGTTCGCTACTCCATGAAACGAGTTTCATGCTAACGCTACTATGATTGCTGTCCTACAATGACGAACTTCTGCACTGCGTACTGATGTGCGAATAAAACTGGGAAAAGGCGAAAATCTCCTTTTACATGATAATTTGAGGACTCACCATAGTAGCTAAACCACCATGCAGGGTGAACGAACTCAATTTTACGACCGAAAGAAGAGACTGGTGGTTGAAAGGGTGAGCAGGGTTTAGACAGCATAGGCTCGGATCATTAATGGTAAATTACGTTTTATGAACAAATTATAAAGTTAGCCAGTTAATATATACATAACTAGCTGGCCTAATGTACATCTATGTGCATTATCTTAATGTTAGAAAGTTAAAAGTGAATTAATCGCTTGGTTTAGCTAACGTTAGTAGCTATATCATTTGTGTGAACGACTGCTACGCCTGCGAAACATTAATGTTAACCTAATGCGATACGTCAAGCATATTGTGAACATCAAAACAGTGTTCATTTGAACTATTATTACATTGCTAGGGGTGCTACGTTGTACGATGTCTCACAAATAGACTGGATAAACTGTAAACATTAGCTACCTGTGCTGGCCAGGCAGGGTTCGAGCAATATGAGAATCCAGAAGAGGGCGAAAATAAAATGTAGCGTTACGATATTAAGCAATAATGAATGATATTGAAAGTAATAATGAAAGTAACGGTAAATGTACTTTATGTGTTGAACTGATTTGCCTTTTATGGTGTCTACAACTGAAGTTCCCTATCGGGAAAAAAAGTTATTATATTGTGGCGATCCGGGGCGATTGCGAGTAACGGGGATCGTTGTGCATGTCAACTGTTGTGTTCAAATGTAATGACGTGTGCAGTAGCAATTGGCAGTTGACCTTTGAATGACCAGCAGGTGTTCAACCAGGTCCGCGCTAGAGACCGTTTGTTGATTGACGTATGACAGAGTGAATTACGTGTGATTGGTTGGGGTGAGCTGCAGGGCACCTATCAAGGGCCGCCTTTGTTAAGCAGGTTTATTTGCATAGAGGGGCTATAAAGCTGGCTACGATCCAGCAAGCGATGTCTATTCCAACTGTTAACTGAAGAAGAAGCAACAAGAGATTGTACTCTTACTCAATAAACTATTTCCATCAAGAAAACCTGACTCCGACTCCATGGCTCGCCACAATGATGTCAGAAGCGGGACGATCTGGGAACAGATCCGCGACCTAGAACGTCAGGTGACCAAGCAGATGGACGTTATCGCAGGAGCGTCTGCGAAGCGGCCCACGAATAGACCCGGAGGACTACCCGAAGGAGCCAGCGCAACAAGACCGGAGCGAGAGAGGCCGATTACAGACCAGGCGGAGGTGCCCGCGCTGGTGGCTGACCCCGCGGCCGGAAATGAAGCGCAAGTAGGTCGGCCGGAAGCCAACGAGGTCGCCCCTGCTTCCAGGCCGAGCCAGACAGCGGCGCCGGCGCGGCGACCGACTACACCGATAAAGGCGGTGATCAAGCTACCCCGTTACACGGGAAAGGGTGAGCTAGAGTCGTACCAAAGCCAGGTACGATTCGCGGCTAGCTACAATGGCTGGGACGAGAGCCAGACGGCCACCCACTTAGCGTTAGCCCTGGAGGGCGAGGCCTGCCAGGTGCTGCTAGACCTGGACAGCGCCGAACCACTGACGCTACCGGCACTGATGACAGCGCTGGAACGTCGGTTCGGACAGCGGCAATTCCTAGAGGTGAGCCGGGAGAAGCTCGCCAAGCGACGGCGGACCGGAGCAGAGAGCCTCAGCGTCCTCGCCGCCGACATCAGGCTGTTAGCCCGCCGCGGCTACCCTCAACTCGATAACGCAGGCCAGCAGGAGCTAGCCTGCCAGACCTTCACACAGGCCCTCACTCCGGAGCGCCTACAACAACAGGTCCGCATTGCCAAACCGGAGTCCCTGGACGCAGCGCTTCGCGAGGCCGAGCGACTGGAGCTCATCTTGGGCACCACGCCAAACGGGACCCCGGCTAACAAGCCCCGGGTCCGAGCTGCCGACTGCGAGGACGGCGAGGAGGTGAGATGGGTTCAACGGAACCAAAACCGACCGCGGCAGCGACCGGAACGGGAGCGACGCTGCTTCCGGTGCAACGAACCGGGGCATTTCGCCCGCGACTGTACTGCCCCTGCGCCAAAAGCGAGAGCTCCACAGCCGACGGGAAACGACGACGGGACGGCCCAATGAGGAGACCGCCGCCCCATGCTACACTCCTCCTCAACCAGACCCGGGCCCAGACCAGCACTCACGCGCCCAGGCTGCCCATCCTAGCGAAAGCAAAAATTCCAAGAGCAAAAGTTCCGTTTGATGTTCTTTTAAGAGCAGAGGAACAGGCCCACGAGGCCGAGCCCCGTATTGGCAGACTGGGGACGAAGACCGGGCTGTACTTGCCTTGCAGTTTGGACGGACAAGCCTGCTGGGCGCTGGTCGACACCGGAGCCACTATTTCCCTGGTAAGGCCGGGGGTACTTCGGGGTACCAGCGGGCTGCTTTCAGGTGCATGGACCCCTACCTCTACCCAGCTAACCTCCGTCACTGGGCAGAAGATGGGCATGCGTGGTAGTAAACAATTACAAGTGTGTGCAGGAGCCCAGCGAGTGAAACACGAGTTTTGGTTAGCAGATATAAAAGATGCATGCATTATCGGTTTAGACTTGTTAGCGTTGTGGGGAACTAGCATAAATGTGATAGCCGAGACGATAACTATTGGTACTGAAACGCTGGGCCTCCGATCAAAATGTGAATTACAAGCAGCCCGCCGAACTGAATGCCCTGGGGTGCCCCCCAAACACTGTCGCCCCAGTTCTGTGCTTGCAATGGCCACCGCTGATTCGCCGCTCGTTACCGTGGTACCACCTCAGGTTACAGTGCCACCGCAGACGGGCGGGCTAGCCTCAGCTACCCAGCCCTCTGCGGGGGTGCTGCAAGCCGTCCTAGCATTATGGACGCGCAGCAGCAAAGGGCTCACACCGCAGCAGAGCCAGCAGCTTAAAGCCCTGCTTGTCCGTTACACTCACCTATTCGCTGTGCGGGACGAAGAATGCACACAGACCGAACTGGTTCAACACCAGATTGATACTGGCTCGGCTGTGCCCATTCGGTTACGTCCGCACCGGCTGTCTCTAGCCAAGCGAGAGGTGGCGGAGGACAAGATAAGGGAGATGGCAGCTGCGGGCATCATCGAGCCCTCTGAAAGCCCATGGGCGGCCCCTGCTGTCCTGGTAAAAAAGAAGGACGGGGAGTGGCGTTTTTGTGTAGATTATAGGCGTCTTAATCAGATCACCAAGAAAGACGCCTATCCACTTCCCCGTATTGACGAGGCCTTAGACCATATCGCGGGGTCCAGTTGGTTTAGCTCGCTGGACCTCCGCAGTGGCTATTGGCAGGTGAGGCTGTCCCCGGAAGCGAGGGCAAAATCAGCTTTCACGATAGGGCAAGGGTTGTGGCAGTTCCGGGTCATGCCGTTCGGGCTCTGTAACGCCCCTGCCACTTTTGAGCGACTGATGGAGCGGGTGCTGTCGTCCGTCCCGCGGAGTTCCTGTGTCGTGTACCTGGACGACCTCCTAGTACACGCCAGCGACTTCGAGCAAGCCCTCGCTCACCTAACTGACGTGCTTACGGAGATTGGCCGGGCTGGGCTACGGCTCAATCCTAAAAAGTGTCAGCTGCTCCGGAGGGAGACAGCTTTCCTGGGGCACGTCGTTAGCGAGCAGGGTGTAGCCACTGACCCAGCTAAGGTGGCTTCTGTGCGGGAATGGCCGACGCCTAGCAATGTGGGTGAGCTGCGGAGCTTCTTGGGACTAGTGTCGTACTACAGACGCTTTGTCTTGAGCTTCGCCACCCTGGCTAGTCCGCTTCATCGCTTGACGAATAAAGGTCAACAGTTCGAGTGGACAGGGGACTGCCAGAATGCTTTTGACCAGTTGAGAGACGCCCTAACGGCGGCTCCCATTCTAGCATATCCGGATGTCGCGCGACCATTCATCGTCGACACGGACGCTAGCAATGTCGGAGTCGGGGCCGTGCTCTCCCAGGTGGGACCAGACGGGGAACGAGCGGTAGCCTACTACAGTAGCGCGCTGAGCAAGGCAGAGCGAAACTACTGCGTGACTCGGCGCGAGCTGTTAGCGGTGGTCAAAGCGGTTCGCCATTTTCGCCCGTACCTGCAAGGCTGCCATTTCCTTATTAGGACAGATCACGCGTCACTAACCTGGCTTTTAAATTTTAAAGATCCGGAGGGCCAGGTAGCCCGCTGGCTCGAGCTGTTGCAAGAGTACGATTTCCAGATTCAGCACAGGCCCGGAAAGCTGCATGGTAATGCAGATGCGCTTTCCCGGAGGCCCTGTGCAGAGCTGGACTGTAGGCCTTGCACTAAAGCCGAGCAGCGAGAGCAGGTGACGGAGATAGCATGCCCAGTTCGGGCTATAGAAGGTGAGGTTGGATGGTTGCCTTTTAGCCAGCAGGACCTGCGCCTAGCGCAGGAGGGCGACGGCGAGCTGCAGCAAGTGCAGCGCTGGATCGCGGCAGGTACACGGCCTGCATGGGGGGAAGTGTCGGCTAGTAGCCCAGCGGTTAAGGCTTATGTGAGTCAGTGGGGGAGCCTGACGTCGCAGGGTGGGCTACTCTATCGGCGGTGGCAGGCCCCCGGTTCCGACCAGGATCTCCTCCAGCTGCTGGTGCCCCGTGCGCTCCGCCCCCAGGTACTTGGACTGATGCATGGCTCTGTGGGGGCGGGGCACTTTGGCATCAGCAAGACTTTGCACCGACTGCGGAGGAGGTTCTACTGGCCTGCCTGCCGCCGGGACGTGGAGCTGCACGTCCACTGCTGCGACGCCTGCACGGCCAAGAAGGGGCCGACGCAGCGGTCGCAGGCCCCCCTTCAGCGGTACGTAGTGGGGGCTCCTATGGAACGGGTCGGGGTAGACATCTTAGGGCCTTTCCCCGTCACTGAGTCCGGCAACCGCTATGTGCTTGTGGCCATGGACTACTTTACCAAGTGGCCCGAGGCGTACGCGGTGCCGGACCAATCAGCGGACACGACGGCGGAAAGGCTCGTGACAGAGATGTTCGCCCGGTTCGGGGCCCCCGAGGAGCTGCACAGCGACCAGGGGCGAAATTTCGAGTCGCGGGTGCTGGCAGCTGTGTGTACGCGGCTGGGAGTGGCCAAGACCCGCACTACGGCGTTGCATCCCCAGAGCGATGGACTGGTTGAACGCTTTAATAAAACCCTGGCCACCCAGTTAGCCATTCTAGCTAGCCAGCACCAGCGAGACTGGGACTGCCATTTGCCCTTGGTCCTGTGGGCCTACCGCTCCGCCGTGCAGGAGAGCAGCCAGTGCTCCCCCGCTGCACTCATGTTCGGGCGAGAGCTAAGGACGCCCGTTGATTTGGTGTTCGGAGCCCCGCCCGGATCCACGGAGCACCACCAGTCAGAGGCCGGGTACGCACGGGCTTTGATCGAGCGCCTGGAGACCGCCCACAGCTTTACCCGCCAGGCCCAATCCACCGCGAGCTTCAAGCAAAAGCGAGCGTATGATGTGCGCTGTCGGGGACAGCCTTTCACCCACGGAGACAAGGTATGGATCTATTGTCCGATCCGTAAGAAGGGTCTGTCCCCGAAATTGCAGTCGCATTGGCGGGGCCCTGGTGAAGTGTTGGATCGGCTTAGCGAGGTGGTCTATCGAGTGCGCATGCCCGGCCGAAGGAAACTGGTGGTGCTTCACCGGGATCGCCTAGCTCCTTATCGGCCGCTGTTGGATGGTGTTGAGGAGGGGATGGGCGTCGGCGAGGGTCAGCCCGCTTTACGTGCGCCCACCCCTCCTCCCCCAGAAAACCCCGCGGCCGCTGATGGTGTTGAGGAGGGGATGGGCGTCGGCGAGGATCAGCCCGCTTTACGTGCGCCCACCCCTCCTCCACCAGAAAACCCCGCGGCCGCTGAGGGCCCGAATCGCCCTTTTCGCCAACGGAGGACTCCTGCCCGTTTCCGGGACTTTGTACGTGAGTGCGGACAGTTAAAGGGGTCGCAAGGGACTGCTGACCCCTTAGGTGGGGGCAGTGTGGCGATCCGGGGCGATTGCGAGTAACGGGGATCGTTGTGCATGTCAACTGTTGTGTTCAAATGTAATGACGTGTGCAGTAGCAATTGGCAGTTGACCTTTGAATGACCAGCAGGTGTTCAACCAGGTCCGCGCTAGAGACCGTTTGTTGATTGACGTATGACAGAGTGAATTACGTGTGATTGGTTGGGGTGAGCTGCAGGGCACCTATCAAGGGCCGCCTTTGTTAAGCAGGTTTATTTGCATAGAGGGGCTATAAAGCTGGCTACGATCCAGCAAGCGATGTCTATTCCAACTGTTAACTGAAGAAGAAGCAACAAGAGATTGTACTCTTACTCAATAAACTATTTCCATCAAGAAAACCTGACTCCGACTCCATGGCTCGCCACAATATTCTATCCATCGAGCTAAAATGTTTTATTGCTGAAGTAGGCTACTGTAGCCTACCTAACATGTAACGTATCACTTTGCTCCCATATTAACTGCACAAGCACTTTACTTACCAAGGTGGTATACTACAAAGCAGGATTACTGAGTTAGTACTAGCTGGATAACTCAATAAAACCCAGAACAGCTCTTTCTACTTCAGCCCATGCATGTTCCAGATTTGGGAGGGTTCCGGGGTTTACTATAATTAATCTTACTTCGTACGTACACCCCCGCGATACTCCTTATAATATTTGTTTATGTTGGTATTATTAGAATAGAATATAATAACTTTTATTTCCCGGCAGGGAACTTCAGTTGTAGCCCCAGCAACAACAAAAAAGACATAGACAGTGGGACCCACAACACACAAACAAACATATCAAACAAAGATATCCAACAGAATCATTACATAAATCAAGTGAATGAAAGTGCAATACAGCCATGATTAAAAATGGCCCCCGCTGTCCCGAGATGTCCAGTGTCACCAAGCAGTCCAACGCACAAACTCCACATCCACGAATTTCCTCCATACATGCAGTGCCGCGGTCTCTGTACACCGCCAAACTGAGAAATTGTTTCGTTATGTTGTGCACTGTATATTTTGTATATTGCTGAACTACCTGTAAGCATTGCGCAAAGCAAATTCCGATGATGGCAATCAAGGGAAATTAAGCAACCTCCCGATTAAATGTGATAGCCTATTAGTTTGGTTTGCATAACGTTATGGAACACCGGCATTTGGTCTTCCAGTAAGGCGGTTTGCGTTAAAAGTGGGCGTGTCTGGTCAAATTGTGACGTAGGTGACAGGCCTCCATAGGCTACATTTAGCACATTTGGCAGTTCTTTACTTCACTGTAGTGGTGATCGAACTTGCAAGACGTAAGTGCTAGGTTATTGTTAGCCTTTATTGATCGCAGTTCTGAGGCCACAATAATAGCGCCAATAAATATATTTTTAACATTACTTCAGTCGAACGTTCAAAGTGAAACTATTTGATTACGGCCTGTCGAGGCACTGAAAATTTTAGTCATACCCGCAATAAATGGCAACATTCTCAGTATAAAATGAAAATAAATCTTTAATATTTATCTATTTTCTGAATCGTCCTTGATGTCACTTGGCCGCTATCAGTGATGCTAAGAGAACCGAGCATACCGTTGCTATGGAAATTACGTCAGAAGTTTTCTTCATTGTTATTTGCTACCTAAACTGTGTTGTATGCATGTCGTCGTTAACATGTCTGGAGCCTGAAATGTCAATCTTCAGAATAATTTTAAACCATTAACCAATCTGCTCATACTTTAAAGTCCAGAATATACAATATCAGTGGTCATAAAAAAAGCACACTATTACCCCTGTAATATTATTGACTGCACTGTAAATACAGTCCACACTGGATTCTAGAAGGCTTGCAAAAACACTGTACAAAGTTTAGGACAAACTTGTACGGCTAGGATTAGGGTGTTGGACACTGATGAGAAACAGACCAAAGCGACTATTTTGTTCAAGCAGCTGATCTATCTTTACAGATGGCTGTGATGGATAGCAGATAAATAACCGGGTTGCTCAAGAGATCACTGTGCCTGAACGTCTTATCTTCTGAGTCCAAAAAACCTGGGGCCCCATTTTCCAAAAGCATCTTAGGGTTAAGATCGTCTTAGAGGGTTTTGTGTTTGTGCCTTAATCATTTTATGATTAAATTTATAAAAATGTACTGACATTACATAAAACAGACACTAAACTATTAATAGAGTCCCAGCTGCTTGTTTGTCTGCTACCTTTTGTCTTCACTGTGAAAAGGCTGTGGTATGTATAATATATTGGAAATCCAATTGCGAACATACATATATTTTCCATATAAAAATTGAATGTAAAATTTCCTTTAATTTTCAAACTTATTCTTAAAATTAAGGTACCTCCAGAAATGCATTAAAATGTAGTATCTTGCAAAAAAATTTCCACTAACCATGTCTGGAAGTTGTTAGGGGAGAACAGTATGGAGATTCAAGTCCGAATTTGATTTGTTTCCACATTTTGTTGTGCGTACGCATGCAGACTGGGAGGCATTTAAAAGCACATTTCGTTAAAGGCCTCATTTTCCAACCTGAGATAAAACTGAGGTGTGTTTTAGCAGGTGGTTTTGGAAGACAGACTGCGAGTGTAACGATCCCCTTTTTTAAAGCCATGTTTGCATGATTAAAGAAAACAAACAAACAAAAAACAGAACATTTTCAGAAAGTGGCTTCCGTTAAATTATTTCAATCTGTCCACTGGAACATGCACAAACAGTACAGCTTCCTGCTGCTGTCTTCAAAATGCAAACAAATCACTTTCTACAGATGTGCTGTCTTTGTCCTGAACAATTTATCACTTTAAAATGTAATACAATTGGAAGAAAATGTATATATGAACAATGGCTTCACTCTTAAAAATAAAGTCCTTAAACCACCCGGGGGAGGGGGGGTTAGAAAGTTACAGAGAGAAAAAGAGAAAATATGATTTGCGTTTGCTTCAAATATTCATCAAAAAAAGGTTTTCACCTGCCCATGTTGTCCATCATCCTCATTATTATTATTATTATTATTATTATTTTATTTTTAATTTTTATTATTATTCCTTTTTTCTTCTCACCTGCTTGGAGCATATTTTCACGGAAGTCCTCTTGGTTCAGGAACCCACTGCTATTTACTATGTTAAGAAGGAGCATTATTATATTGATTACTGTTCATAGATATCCATGTACATTAACAGTAAATAACCCTGTGTTGTATGTTTGCGCATGGATTCCTCTGTTTTATCTTTGGTCTTCAGATGCATCCAGTTCTGTAGGAAGCATCGATCTGAGTTCTGCCGCCTTATTCATGCTGATTGCTTTTGCGCTTGCATATTATATATGTTTTTCACAGGAAGAGCAGATGCTTAATGGGTATATTGCGTGCGCACAATGGTGGCCCATTCATCTTGCTGGAAATGTATTATCCAACCCAATACACCCAAATTAGCACAGCTGTCCACACATGAGGAAGTAAGTAGATTCAGGTGTTGTGCAAAGCCGGGCTTGAGAATAATGACATTGTTTACGTTTTGTGAAAGGTGCTTGGCAAAGGGTGTATTACTTTTGCGTGCCTAATAAAGCGCTGTCTTGCAGCATTTACCTTGTATAACATATCTATTATTGCTTGTATATTTTACAATTTAAAATAAAGGCCTGGCTACCAATTTTTGCGCAGGAGATCCCAAAAACAATGCGCAATAATATGGACAAACACAAATAACTGACTAATACCAAATGATACATATTAGCCAATAAACAAGCCGCAAGGGGTGCCTTGAACATTTTTAGAGTTCGCTCTCTTGGGCTCAACGTGATGAAATGACAAGCTCACAATGGGGGTAATTACTCCACAGTCTCCATGATTACCACCCTGGGGGCAGTTAATATCCAGGTTCAGTGCTCATGATTACTGACCCCAGGGGTAGTTAATATCTGGAATCAGGCCGCATGGCTTATTCCCATAGCCATAGTTAATATCTAGGGGAGGGAAACAAGCTGCTAAAATCGAACAAAATGTCTCCAGCTCAGTAGCAGAACTAGGCCTGTAACCAGAATGGCTGTGGGCTCAGATCGAGCAGGTACCACCTCTGCTGTAACCGTGCCAACGTGAGCTGCTGAATTGGTGTGCCTGCTTTCTACTCAAGTATGAAAAGAGGGAGGGAAAGAGAGAGAGAAAGAGAGAGAGAGAGAGAGAGAGAGAGAGAGAGAGAGAGAGAGAGAGAGAGAGAGGGGGGGGGCCATGCGTAAGTCCTCCGATTTGCCATTTAGTATACTTAAACAGTGCCCTCCACCCTAATCCTTTCCATACTATATTCATACAACACACCTGTCCGACAATAGACGTGTCACACTGAAATGAACAGAGAAAGTGAGTTCTCAGGTTGGTGAAGTGAGGGCGTACGTGTGAGGCAGAAGGTGTTCAATCTGCAATCTCCGCCGCATTTTCTGATCAGAACACTGCATGCTTCTCACTTATTACCTCTTCATCTGCATTGTTTCATCTTCTCAGTTAGGCTCAGGACTGAAGTAATACACAATACAGTTTAGCACCTCCCCTCCACCACCGTGATGTCACAACCCTTTTGAAACATCCATTGGATTTTCTGATGCTCTTCACTAAAAAAAATGCAGAACTGAAAAAAATAATTTGTTTAAAAAAACCTATATTTTAAAAACTGTTTTGGAAATTAAATCTCTCGTGTTAAAAAATGCACAAAAACTGCAGTATGATTGCTGTTTTATTAATAAAATAAACTACTCAGTAGCTGCTGTATGTTTAGGAAAGCAAGAGACGAAACAATTAGAGACAGAGTGTAAGAGAATAGAATGAGTGAAAAAGTGGCTTTAAATAAGTAAATGAGCGTTCAGGCAAACCGCTAGATGAGCATTCCGTGGTGTCTGTTGTTTATTAACACTTTAAATGATGGCACGTAAATGTGCGTTAAATTGGGAGAGTTAATCACACTGCCAGGCCAGTAATGAAGGTATGCCATCGCTCTCTCTCGCACATGCGCACATACACACACACACACACACACACACGCACACACACGCACACACGCACACACATTATATCATAAATGTGAACATGCTCTTTAAGACAGAGTTGATAAACCTGCAATTATAGCATTTGTATACCTTTCAACATGCTTTTTGCTTATCAACAGTTCACATGGTATAGTCTTGTTTTCTTCTTTGGTAAAGTCTATATTTTGGGAGAAGGTAATTACACATCTAGTCAGTGATGCCTGAAACAAATTTGAAACAGATCAAATGAAAGCGAAAGAAGGGAATAAATAAGTGATTAAATGCAAGTGAACTGAAAGACGTTATGAACGACCCCCCGCCCCCTCAAGAAGTCGCCCGTCAATCACATCCATATCCAAATCAGTCAGGGGGGGGGGGGGGGGGGGGTCCAAATGAGTCAGGCTAATTGTTTCTCACAACATCAGTGGAATAAAAAAAGAATTGGGTTGGGGGGGAGTTAGGCATGTAATGAAAACAATGGTGAAACCTGCGGCTAATGTTGTGTAATAAGATTTATGTTAATTTCTCTACAGGCAACCAAAAAAGAAATGGAGGGAATAAAGTCCTATTTGGAGGACTTAATTACCTCTGAATGTAAAATTTCTTAAAGTCAGCCAGTCAGATAAGGGACTAGAAAAGAAAGTGGGCGAGGGAGAGCGAGAGAACGAGAGAGAGAGAGAGAGAGAACGAGGGAGAGAGGGAGAGAGAGAACGAGGGAGAGAGAGAGAACGAGGGAGAGAGGGAGAGAGAGAGAGAGAGAACGAGGGAGAGAGAGAGAGAACGAGGGAGAGAGGGAGAGAGAGAGAGAACGAGGGAGAGAGGAAGAGAGAGAGAGAGAGAGAACGAGGGAGAGAGAGAGAGAGAGAACGAGGGAGAGAGGGGGAGAGAGAGAGAGAGAGAACGAGGGAGAGAGGAAGAGAGAGAGAGAGAGAGAAGAGAGAGAGAGCGAGAGAGAGAACGAGGGAGAGAGGGAGAGAGAGAGAGAGAGAGAGAGAGAGAACAAGGGAGAGAGGGAAAGAAAGTGGCAGCTTTTGTTTATGCAAATGCAAGATTCCCTCGATGTGGTAGATAAAGCGAAAATAATTTATGGTGGTGGAAGCCCAAGGAACTCCTTTGCAAGAAGTTTTGTGTAGTTTGTTTGCATGTTGTTAGTTGTACATAGTATTTATAGTGCATTCTTTTGTATATAGTACAATATATATGCATCAAACATTAGTCAGATAATGGTTTTAAAATGTTGTCCATCATCTTTTTTTGCTTTTTACCTGGAAAGGCACCATTACTAATCCAGGGTGTATGTATTTACATTTAATAAAATTGTAGTGCTGTATATTTAATGAAGAGAGAGTGGGAGAGAGAGAATGAGACATTTATTCTGTTGGCCTGCTTAAATTGAATGTAATTAAATATAATTTATTCACATTAAATATTTGTGTATACAATTATTATTATTATTATTATTATTATTAGTAGTAGTAGTAGGAGTAGTATTATTATTATTGCGATTATTTTTTCCAATTGTCAGCCTACAAGTGAATGCTGCACATTATTCACTTTGTGTGCAAAATACTGTCTTGTCTTTATATAATGTTTTGTGTGTGTGTGCGTATGTGCTGCGTGCGTGTGCGTGTGCGTGTGCGTGTGCTAAATGATTATGAGCTGACCTTATCCACCTACTGTGCTCCTCTGCATGGCTGAGGGTGATACGCTGATGACTGGAGATGCACAATGCAAGAGCATTTTCATTTTAAAAAAGTCAACAAAGCACAAACAACATCTCTTTCTATAATGTGCAACAATGCTTCACTAATGCAGGGAGAGAATTAGGCAGCAACAGGGCACAGCCTATTAGAAACCAGTGGCTGTCTCTAACCCTACAATCATTAGACAAATCTCAGAATTACAGTTCGATGCACAGATCTGGACTTGAAAGATTTCTAATCACTTCAAGCTGCCTATTTTCCCAGAACAAAACAAAATTGTCTGGCTTTGGGAGGCAATTAAGGACTCAAAAATTCATCAATCGCATAACGGTTCACATATGACATAACACTAAATGTGCCATAAAGTGCTAGCCCATAACTGTATGTTTCATACAGCTACCATGGAATATCATGGCATTTCTGATAGGAATCAGAGTGTATAAACAAACCAGCTCCAGGTGTTATTACTATATCCAGTAGCTCCAATAAAAATGCAAAGATGTGTAAATACGCTGGGTTCAGTTGCAGATTGTTTATGCTTATGTATGGCTGGGACTGGGCTCTAGGCTCGGGTACATGTGGAACGGGCTTTGTATGCTCAATATAGGCTATTACCATATCCACAAATCCACAGAAGTGAAATACTGCCTGTATTTTCGCTGACACATAATTTTCCATTCAACCTTAGTGTCCGGCAGCATTCGGTGTTCTTTATAGCTGGAGAATTACCATCTCTTTCCACAGTGTGCACATTCTGTATACTTCCTCTGAACCACTAAGCACCCATTTAAGGAGAGAGTGAGAGAGAGAGAGAGAGAGAGAGAGAGAGAGAGAGAAAGAGAGAGAGAGAGAGAGAGAGAGAGAGAGAGAGAGAGAGAGAGAGAGAGAGAAAGAGAAAGAGAGAGAAAGATGCCTGCCAAATCGCAGGGCAGTCTGTTTTTTGGCAGCTACCCTATGTTTGGGGTGAAATAGAGTGAGTGATAAGCTCTGAAGCGGTGCGTTGGCGAGAACAGGGTTACACATCTGCCCCTTTGTGAAATCTGTGAACAGCATCGTGTCAGGCCATCGTGGAAATCACAGAGCGAGATCGATATTTCATTGCTAATTTTAACCTGATCCGTAATGCTCACTGCAATAAATTACCTGCACCTGCTACGCATGTTATTGTTCCCCACTGTTGCTCTGTATCACCATTGCTTTGGCGTCACTGACTAATATCACAATAATATCACAATAATATCATAATAATATCACTCTCGATCAAAGTGAAATGAGATGATATGGAACCTGAACCTGATCTGGCTTGAACTGAAGAGGGCAGTCCACAAATATATGAACAATCCTGAAAGATTGTGTATGTTCACAGATCTCAGAAAACATGACATAAGATTTTATTTAGTCTTTTTTACTAAGGAAAGGTACATTCTGAAACATACGTACTTGTTTACAAATTGTAAAAAAAATAGTGTTAGAATGAAAACAAAGTATAGCTTGTGCCCTATGCTGTGTATGAGAGAGAGAGAGAGAGAACAACAATCTGTTGTGGAAAACTAATATCTAATGTGCATGTCATCTGGACTGAGATGATTATAGCATGCAAAGCACAGATTGAATTACATTGTACCCATCACACAAAGACACAGCAGCCAGATGTTCAGTTTTCCTGTTTGATTAATATCTCATATCAGCACTTTGTGATTATGTATGAGAGGACTGGCAGTCTCTCTGTGGAGAAACGTCCGTGGCTACGTTGTGATTCTCTTCTCTCTGGTCAAAGCAGAAGCACAGTTTACTTCAGGAACGTTTCATTTCCAGCGTTAAAGATGTGGATTTAATTACTGTCATTACTGTCACTGCTCCTGGGCCTCACTGCAAAGGCCAGAGTCAAACTGTTAGTGCTCTGGTGCATTCTAATGTCTCAGCTCTGGACACTCAGGACACACGGACACACATACACAGGCCCGCGCATGCCCACACACACACACACACAGGCCCGCGCATGCCCACACACACACACACACAGGCCCGCGCATGCCCCCACACACACACAAACACACACGCACGCACGCGCCCACACACACACACACAAACACGCACGCACGCGCACACGCGCGCGCGCACACACACGCACGCACACGCACATGACTACGGCTAGGATGCTTCCTGAGAAACGAAGAGTGCTCTAGGGCGACTCTGGCCTCGTGTGAAATCTCATGCACAGTTAGATATTCACAGTATTGAAATAATTAAAGAGCAAGAGATGGTGCTGGTAAAACTTCAGTGTTCACTTTTCCATAGCAAGGCCAGGTGGAACTTCCCAATAACAGACAACACTGATAAGCAAACGCACTGACACAAAACGTGCTCCAGAAAACAGGTGTGGCATGCAGAATTATCATTCAAAACCAGTCGAAGCTGTAGTTAAATAAACATAAGTAGCGTTAGTGAAATAAATATATAAAAATGTTGTGTGTTCGTAGCTACCCCAAGGTGGTGCTGTGCCACTAACAATACTGTATGTCTCCTTTTTTATGTTTTAAGAAACAACCACAATATGAAAGATTAAATTAAATCAGGAAATAAAACAATGTATTTGACAAAAAAGATTAAAAGAAAGATCTATTGCGTAAGTGTGAGTGTGAAAGACTGTACAGAGAGACAGTAGTGCTGCCGTATGTAAAATACACACGCACACACACACACACACACACGCACGCATGCACATGCACGCTCACACACACACACACACACACACACACACACACACACACAGTGTTACGAGGAGGATCATGCATTCTTTTTTAGCTATTAATTTGCCTCCATAAAAAAGTCCACAGATAAAATATAATACAAAGGTGACTTAATATTCTTCATATGCTAATATTGTTGTCTAAATTTAATTGCATGTTCTACATAAATCAGCAAACATAAATTGATTATAATCTCTCAGGAGCTTAAACCATATATGCATGTTTCAGCATTCTACAAATATTAATGAGATTAATAATTCTGAAAAACCTGGGGCCCAATACAAATCAATCAGTGAAACCAACTTTGCAATGGTTATAATGCATGTACAATGTATAATTGTGTTATAATGCATGCAAAATGTATAATTCCATGCTTATAGTGTTTTAATTGCAGACATTTCTCACTTTAATATATTGGTATTCAGACTGTGGTATATTTAAGTAAGAGAAAGTCTAATAAAAAAACTGAAATAAACACATGACATCAAAGGACAAGGAAGGAATAATTGTACTTGATTTCTAAACATTAATGACAAAATTTCAAATCAGTGTTGCAGTTATAGTTCAGAAAATTAAGATGGAATAACCATCTGTGTCCTTCAAGTAAAATTCACACCCCCACACAAACACACAAACACACAAACAGACAGACATACAGACAGACAGGCAGGCACAATTATTTCAGCAAATCTTGAATGATCTTAAACAGTTAATTCATGTGAATAAGGGTTTAGGGTGTGTTCCTCCCGGCATGATTATGTAGAGTGACATTTTAAAATGTCATCTAGACTTCTATGCCTATTTAGAAGTGTGTGTGTGTGTGTGTGTGTGTGTGTGTGTGTGTGTGTTTGTTAAGCCATGTCTGAGGATCCACGTGTATGTGAATCCATGTGCAGTTGCACGTGTCTGTCTGTGTATGCGTGTGTGCGGTACGTGTGCATTTATGCGTGCATACACAGTATGTGCGTGAGGAAGAGTACACTGTAAGTAAGTCAAAAGAACATTTTTGAAATGGCATGTAAGGATTTGATGAATGTTGCACAAAGTGAATATTGTGCTCATACGCAGAAGTGTGTGACTGTGACATTAAAGACAGTGTAGGGGACTGTAATTCCACAGGAGGCTATGCAGCAGTGACAGTGCAGCCTTGCGTATTTTCCATAGAATTAGAGACGTCACACAGCATCATCCCGTGATGTGCACGAGGATATATGTGTCATTATGCAGACGAGGTACAACTCTAATCCTGGAGGGAATATAGCGTGATGTGTGATGTGTGATGATGGGGTTGCACGTGATGGATCGCATAGCGGTGATTAGAATAATCATTCCTGTCAGTGGCCACCGGGACTGCATAGCACCTTTGAGATTATAGCAGTCAGGCTGCAGTCAGCCAATATAACCAGGCTGCAATCATGTTGCCATGAGAGAGTTGGAATAAGGAGATAAGGGCAACAAACTTTAATCTTATTTTTGGATGCCTCAGTGCATCTTTGAGTTTTGATATCAATAATTTGTGGAATTCAGGTAGCAATTAGGGTACGGTTTCTTACTTGGTTTGGAGTTTTATTTCTGAATCATAAAAAATTGAAGATTTTTTTTGAATTTCAGATAATAGAGCAAATTTTAAAGCGATTTTCTTTACACGGCTTTAATCTTCACAATGTTCAAACAGATACTTCTGTGTGCCGTTCAGCTGTCTGTCAAATCACCAAGTATGGAGCGGCTGTGGTGAAGGATCTAAATTTATACTATAGATTTGCAAATATAGTCCCGAGGAAAGCCATCATAGAGCAAGATACCTAACCAGGACTGGTTGTTGTTTAAATTCATAACATTAAAACCTTTGCCGATACCCCAGAGGAAAACAACAACAATAATAATAATAATAATAATAATAATAATAATAATAATATATCACTTGTAAGCAATATATTTAATATATTATATTGCAAACAGAATTTCTTGAGTTACTCTTTTCTGGTCAGCACCTGATGATTATATATTTGTTTGATGTGCATGCATTCCTTTTTATGTAACATTGAATGAGAATATGAAACATACATCTGTGGAGGTTACATGTCAATACAATAAACAGTCTTAGAGTCAGTGTCAGTCCGCTGTTATTAAACTCTCAGCTGAAAGGGTGGTCTGTGGATTGCATGCTATTCGATCAGTCCACAAGACTGGTTACTCATGTACGCTTAGATGTAATTGTTTCTGTATTATATTGAATGCAGGGTCACACAGAATTTGGTAGGCGCCCGTAAAAAATAAAATAAATAAATGCTAATATGTGAACAGTTCAAATATGGTGTGGAAAAAGTATAAGCTGAGAGTGCGATTAAAAATGTTTGTCTGGCACCTGACCACACAATCAATCTCTAATTAGCACAATTTAAATATTCTGTAGACTCAAACACAGACTCAGTTCGATATGGCATTTTCAAAATGTCCCAAGACAGTATTACAGTCATTCATCTTAAATTATTTTGCAATTTATTTCCTAACACCACAGGGAACACACTCTATTATGCAGTGTTATATAGATGCTGTGCATATAACACAATGGAGAAAAAATGCAGATGCAATTGATAAACATGCATAAAATGAGCACTATATGGATAACTTAATTTAGAAAAGTATTGCCGACAAAAAGGCTGTGGTTGTACATCTCGAGCAAGGTCAGATTTTTTGGTCTCTCTCTCTCTCTCTCTCTCTCTCTCTCTCTCTCTCTCTCTCTCTTTCTCTCAATGTCGATAGGATGTCTGCTTTCATGATTCAATGGGATGTCCTTTTATGACTTGTTTTTAGTAAATTATAAGTAGCAATCTAATCTTAAAGCTGATATAGACATTTTGGTTGATTCCACCAGTGTGGTGTTTGACGAACTGCATAGGTCAGACCCAATATTCTCAACTCTGCTTAACTTTTGGGATGTGCTTCATTCATTAAGCAATGCACAGTTAAAGGGGTAGTTCACTCATTTTGAAAAATTTCATATTGTTTTACTTCCCCCTGAAATTGTAGGTAAGGCTGTAGTGATGCTGTCCTGGTCTCTAGCTAAAATTGTTGTAGCTAAAATTGGCTAAATCTGAATTGGGAACAATGCTAACAATTAGTATCATGCCATTAGATTTAATTGCCCACCGGCTAACTTTTGTTTTCAAATTTTCAAAATGGGTGAACTATCTCTTTAATACTTAATGAATCACAATCTTGTATGGGCAGCACTTGGAGGTGGTCATTCAAAACCAGAATATTCACTGTTGGTGTTTCTGTGGACAGTGTACATGGTCAAGGAAGCCCAAGCCTTTACAGCCACGTGTAGCTTCGCTAGGTTAAATCACTCAAGTTGATGTGATTCACTGGTCATAAGAGAGGCAACTAGACTTTGGGGAAAACAAAAAAGTCAGATAGCTAACCACGAGGAAAGGTTAACATGTCATTAGTACAGTAAGTACGGTCGAGTAAGTTTGCATCACAGTTTCTCAATGTTTTCTTCTCTCATACAAAGCTTGCTAGTTAGCTTCATATATATATATATATAGAACCAGCTCCTTGAAAGAGATTGTAATACTGTGTGCCTAAAATGTGTGCCTAAGACATATACTTTATACTTGTAATGACACACAAATTAAAAAGTAAAATGTTTTTTTAACGTCATATAACAGCAGGACGGTCAGGCTTATTGTAATTTAAGAACAAAATTGCAGTAAATAAGTACCTACATCCCTCCATCCCACACACTGTAGAATTTTTTCCTGGGTCTATTACCCTTTTGAATTTCATTTGAGAATCATTTACAAGTTATTACTAGCATTGGTGCCATATTCATGAAATGAATATTATACGTTTTGTATTACTGTGTAATTATTATCCTGTCACACACCTCCCACAAGGATTGTAGCAGGGGGCTGCTGTAGCCAGTACAAGCATGTTCATTACATTAAGTGTATGACAAACACCCTGCTTTGGTTCTGTATTGAGTGTAAATACGAATGTCGCTAAGTTAAACCACAGTGGCTAAAGCAGGAGTTGGGTCCGTGCTGTACTGATTACAGATTGATGTCGGTTGAAGGAGCCATCTTTGGCCTTAGCATTCCTGCATCCATGCTTAATGCATTACATCGACATTTAAAAAACAGACATCAAAGCCACATTGCAAATCATCGAGTTTTCATTTAAATGCATCCGAATTTAAAAGTTGGACATGTAAGCAAAAGATTAGACGTAGATACAGTGAGTTATCTACCTGTGCCACGTGCATTGAATTACATTACATTAATTTGGCAGACGCTTTTATCCAAAGCAACGTACAACAAGTGCATATCGAAGGTCATTGAGACAACTACAAGGTTTGATAAAGTACAGTTCTATCATAACGTAGCAGCTATCCATAGTCATGGACGTTGAGTCTAGTTTACATAGTAAGCTGTGGTTTAGTCTTAAGTCAGTTTGACATCATAAACTACAACATCACACTCAAGGCACTAGTCTTAGTCAAGGTACAGAATACAAGAAACAAGTGTTATATGAAAGTGATTAATAGCCACAGATCAGTTACTCAGCTCAAAAAAATTATTTCATTCTTTCAATGTGGCGCTTGCATTTCGACAGACCATCGTTTTTTCCCGCAGCCCAATGGCAAAATTAATTTAGGATTCACCCCATCAATGTACCAAAGTGACGGTGACCTCTGTGTCCAAACTACACGGCTGTCAACGATCCCATTTCCTCGTTCCGACATGGCGGTTGCGCGACTCGTCTGTGGTAAGTGAGAAATAGCGTCCGGCCGGCTCTTATAAAATTCCCTATCACCGCCGCTGCCAGCCCCCGCGCTTCTAAAGAATTCACGAGTAATTACGCAGAGGAGAGGAAGGAGTCTGATTGCTTGTCTTTAACCAGACCACCCTAAGTAATAAACGTCTTTCTAAAGGAGCACATAGTAAATCATTGCCTTAACCATATTGAGGCAGTTTTGTAAATGGTCGATTTCTTTTCTTTCCTTTTTTTTCCCGCTCTCCCCAGGAGATGTCACAAGGGATGAGAGAGTTGGGTGGGCAGACGAAAAAGACATTCCGTCTTATCGGTGACCCTTCAGAATGGAATGACCTTTCATTTTCACTCCCACCTTCTCTTTCTCTCCGTATCCCCCCTCTCTATCGTATCAGGCACCTGCTGTGGCACCAGGCATCTCTTTTTGAGGTTCAAGAGTGTTTCTAAGAGTGTGTAAGGGTGATTGTAGTCCCCTGCATGAAATGAAAACCTCTTAACCATCAGGTATATGACACAATGACACAAAGACACTATATATATATATATATATATATATATATATATATATATATATACACACACATATATACTGTATATAAAGGCAATATTAGCAACACAGTTCATGAGCTATATTGTATGGGCCTTATATGCACCATATATGTATTTTATATATGTACTAAAAGCATCGTTCCAATGCTAAACCAACCACTTGTCTGCATGGCCAGGAAATATATATTTTTGTCTGAAATTGCCATAATGTCTTTGAGAAATGCTTCACTGACCAAGACCCTTGTGTAACAATGGCCATCTCAGTCTCTACACTTTAACTTAATCAAAAATGTGCAGTTAGAAGGGAACAGTTCACAGATCAAAGGATTCACGTGAAACATAATAATTATTCTAATGCAAATAGTAGATTTCACTTCTTGCACTTTACCTTCTGCGTCTTCCGTAAGCCCAAAGTAAACGTGCAGATTTCCTTTGGACCCCCCTTGGATAATGGGCTAAGGACAATTAGAACAGGGCACCAGATGTTTATGATTCCAATATTTCTAACAGTTTTTTAAGTTCTCTTTAATATTCTTTAAGAACATGTGGAAACATACACTTCAATTAGCAGTACATGTTGAGACAGCTTTATTAAAATACCTTCATTCATCTTCACTGAACTGAATTTGAATTGTGCAATAATAAAAAATAATAAAAAAGTCTTATTCACAGAATAATTAGGGAGTGTATGTTACCTCCATTACGTGCTATCAGTGATTACAATCAATTTAGAATTGCCATGGCTATGATCTATCTCTTTCAAGGAAATCATATTCCACTTAGCAATGAGTGCTATAGTTAGCTCGGAAACACTGCAAAAATGTCTGTCTTAACAAATGTTTTAGTCTTGTAATGAGACTTAAAATCTTATTTATTTTCTAAACTGGAAAATAATATCTTGTTTTAAATTACTTTTTGCTTGACAAGAAAAATTATCTTGCCCCACTGGCAAATTTTGAAATGAGTAAAACTACCTCACTCACTGGCAATCTCTATTATTTAGCAAAAAAAACAACAGAAATAAGATTCTAAAGTCTAAATATAAGATTAAAATGCTTGTTAAGATTTGGTTTTTGCAGTGAAGAGTATGACCAGGTACACAGTGACGAACGTCAACTCGGAGAATCCGAGAGGTGCTCTTTTGGATTAATGCCACTGTGAACACTCCATCAAGTACACATTGATTTGTGGCAGAATGGATAGCTTTGTGATTGGGCTTTTTTTAATGCATAAATATGATGTTATACTTTATGCAAATATGTATATTGTATTGTAATGATGTGATATGCTGCAAAGTTTTGCCACCATTCGGTAGTGACTAGTTAAGATACAAATACAAATATCAGTTTATTGGTGAATTTTAGTTTTGGTGAGTAGATAGGGCGAGAAAGTCGTAGAGTACGCAAATTTTTTTCAAATTGCAGTATACTTCAAACACCTGGAGTACATTCAAGAGCACACTTTTCTAGAAGTACATGAACATTTTGGTCGCATAAATATGACCTGAAGCTTCATTTTTTTAAAAATGAGGTGCAGCTTTGCTGACGTTTTTCTTCAAATACAACAAAAACAACACATGACATGGCAGCACAAGAGTCAGGCACAGGGTTGCCAGATCTTGTAAAACTTTCCAGCCAAATGGTGACTCAAAACTAGCCCAAATTATAAGTTATTTTTAACCAAAACCAATGTATATTATCATGTTTGTACTTTTTAAAATAAGTTTGTGCTTTGCGACTTTTCATTTTTACCCGAGATTGCACTTTTAAAGTATCACAATTTAGCTGTAAAACCGCGGACATGGCAACACTGGTGGCCTTACGACACTTCCACAGTGCGGTTGGAAAATAGCATGGCGGATATTTTTCGCGGACTGCTAAACAGTGCACATTAAACAGCACACTTCTGCCAGTGTACTGTACGCGGGAGACAGTGCGCAGTAGATAGGGCTCTGATTCAGACACAGTGTACTGTACGCAGGAGACAGTGCGCAGTAGATAGGGCTCTGATTCAGACACAGTGTACTGTACGCAGGAGACAGTGCGCAGTAGATAGGGCTCTGATTCAGACACAGTGTACTGTACACAGGAGACAGTGTACAGTAGATAGGGCTCTGATTCAGACACAGTGTACTGTACGCAGGAGACAGTGCACAGTAGATAGGGCTCTGATTCAGACACAGTGTACTGTACGCAGGAGACAGTGCGCAGTAGATAGGGCTCTGATTCAGACACAGTGTACTGTACGCAGGAGACAGTGCGCAGTAGACAGGGCTCTGATTCAGACACAGTGTACTGTACACAGGAGACAGTGCGCAGTAGATAGGGCTCTGATTCAGACACAGTGTACTGTACGCAGGAGACAGTGCGCAGTAGATAGGGCTCTAATTCAGACACAGATATGGGTTAATCTGATTTTCCAGGGGGATGGTGAGATGATGCTTTCCTGGCTATTGTTTGTCAAAAGTTAATGTCTGTCAATATATCACCAAGACTTTCTATTAATATTTTATAGCGGTTGTTTCATTATTGTTAGGGTGCTATTAATGAACATATACCCAAATCTTATACAGGTTACAGGTGCATAATAACGTGTTTCATTCATTTCGCATGCGTAAATACAGACTTGACTAACATGGTTTTTCATAGTTTATCAATGAACCATTACATCATCCGTTTAAAATGGTGTTTCATTTTGGATAATCCGGGGAAACTAAAGTGGTATAATTAATTTGTCCTGTTATTAAAACCTTAGAGCATAAATACTGACATCTGTATACTTGCATAACAATGTGATATGTGGAAGTGTATGAGACATGGAGAAATCGGTCTCCATTAATCTCTTCCAGTTAGATATGTTTGCACTCGGAGGAAGAGGAGGCTTTGTGTTGCCAAGCAACATAAGTCATATCTGAGAAAAAAATAGAAAAATGGCACTTCTAGAATCATTTCTAAATTTCCCCCTGCTGTTTCATCACTTTACTTTAATGAACTGAGAGGTCCGTGGGAGAAGGTGATGCCTACAAGACAAAACTGCGGTGAGTATCAAATTTAAAAAACTTTGAATTACATTTAGATGGAATATAAAAACCAACAGAAAAATAAACAAAACAACCAAAGTCATCAATATGCTGTGGCAGCGACAAGATTAGCCTGTGCTATAAACATGCTTCATTAAGTCAAAGCACAATAGATTAGCCTGTGCTATAAACATGCTTCATTAAGTCAAAGCACAATAGATTAGCCTGTGCTATAAACATGCTTCATTAAGTCAAAGCACAATAGATTAGCCTGTGCTATAAACATGCTTCATTAAGTCAAAGCACAATAGATTAGCCTGTGCTATAAACATGCTTCATTAAGTCAAAGCACAATAGATTAGCCTGTGCTATAAACATGCTTCATTAAGTCAAAGCACAATAGATTAGCCTGTGCTATAAACATGCTTCATTAAGTCAAAGCACAATAGATTAGCCTGTGCTATAAACATGCTTCATTAAGCCAAAGCACAATAGATTAGCCTGTGCTATAAACATGCTTCATTAAGCCAAAGCACAATAGATTAGCCTGTGCTATAAACATGCTTCATTAAGTCAAAGCACAATAGATTAGCCTGTGCTATAAACATGCTTCATTAAATCAAAGCACAATAGATTAGCCTGTGCTATAAACATGCTTCATTAAGTCAAAGCACAATAGATTAGCCTGTGCTATAAACATGCTTCATTAAGTCAAAGCACAATAGTTGCTGTAATTATGCAAATGTATCAATAATAGTTTTTATAATATAATAATAGACGGTATTTCTTTATAGACATTCATGTTCAATATACAAAAACGTAAAAATCTAATAGAGATTTAAATGCAATGCTGGGAAACAATTTCAGCTGATGCCAACATATTGTAGCATGCTCTAGGAAAGATAGGGGTCAAAGTTGGGTCTCTGAAATTGCACTAATTGATGCCATATTGCTTAACGTCTCAGATCTTTCAGAATAATACGGCACGACTGATAAGGACAAAAGTTTGGGCCCTAGTTTTTCAGTTAAGAAGCAATTGTAAAATAACACTAATTCAGAATTTTGGTGAATTAAAGCCTGCCTAACTATGTTTAGGTAATTTTGTGGTGAGAGTTTCAAAAGTTGGTTTAAGATTAATAGATTGCTTTTGGCAGAGGTTTGGTTTTATTATGGCCATCATATACACATAATTCATTGGACAGTGACACATTTTTTGTTATTTTGGTTCTGTACTCTAGCACTTTGAGTTTGAAAAAATGATGTTGAAGTGCAAACTGTCAGCTTTAATTTGAGGGTATTTTTATCCATATCGGATGAACCGTTTAGAAATTATAGAACCTTTTGTACATAGCCCCCCTCCCCATTTTCGGACATAAAAAAATATTGGACAGTTTAACAATGTAGAATAAAGTAATAATTTTTTATATTTGGCCGCATATCCTTTGCATCCCATGACTTTCTGATGTCTGTGACCTAACAATATCAAAAGACTCTTGATATCTTATTTTCTGGTACTCTTACAAGCGATACTATAACCTCTCTGCATTTTATTGGATCTCTATGGGAATTGGGGGGTGGGACTAGATTTAGCTACATTATGTTAAACTGTCCAATATTTTTGTTATGCCTGAAAATAGGAGGGGGGGCTATGTACAAAATGTTCTATAATTTCTAAACGATTAATCTGATATGGATAAAAATACCCACAAATTACAGCTAACAGTCTGCACTTCAACCTCATTGTCATTGTATCCTTTCAAACTCAAAGTGCTAGAGTACAAAACCAAAATAACAAACAATGTGTCACTGTCCAATGAATTATGGTGCTCACTGTAAGTTATTTGCCAAAGTGAACTTGCAATTTTGCCTGAGATGCGCAAATAGCAACTGAGAGTTGGAAAATAATACAATTTGGGAAAATCAACAGTGTTTGGTACAATGATGAAAGTATAATATAATAGAGGTATAAATCCTCCATTATATTATAAAATAATATTTGAGTTTTGTTTTTTTTTGCTGAAAAAAACCTCTCAGTAGACTTATATGTGCATAGCATAACACAGTCCAAATATATAATTACCCATATGGATATAAATACATAGAAAACATGTTTCAAGCATTTCTGGTCTTCTGGTCTTCCAAGCCTGGAAGGTGAGTCACAGTTTGTCGGATCATTTTTATGTTGACATTATTGAACGGGAGTCTCTGGGCTGTACAAAGGCATCTAAGATTACTGTATAGTGTATTCTGTAGGGCAATTATTTAAGGGGAATAGACAAGATAAACTGATGTCTTTCAATCTCGAGAGAATGTGATTTCTTTCTCAGAGAAGAAACATTGACCTCATGTCACACATTATGGTAATCAATTTTGGAAACAAATATAAAAAAATAAAAAAAACTTCTAGAACCCATAGCAGCTGTTGAATTTTATAAAGCCACAACTGGCTGCATAAGTTTTCCAATTATTCAGAACAGGTCCATGGTATCCAAGCAACACAATATTCCAGGCTTCATGTGATATAAAATTAGGCACAAGAAACAGGAAGCAACGTCTGCATGCATGTAGGGAGAATTGTGATGTTGTTATTATTAAGGTTGTGGGGGTTGAGGGGCGAGAGGGGGGTGGATAGGCTATGGTATTGTATGTGACCACATTTAAGCATCGACATTTCAAAAACAGACATCAAAGCCACATTGCAACTAGTAGAGTTTTTATTTAAATGCATCTGAATTTAAAAGTTGGCCATGTAAGCAAAAGATTTGACTTAAATACAGTGAGTTATCTATCTGTGCCACGTGCATTGAATTACATTACATTAATTTGGCAGTTGCTTTTATCCAAAGCGACATACGCGCATGCCAAAGGTCGTTGAAACAACTACAAACAGGTCCGATAAATTACAGTTCAATCATATTGTAGCAGCTATCTATAGACATGATTACATGATGTTACATGCGTGTTAAATAACTAAGATATAGGATACAAGAAACACAAAACAAGTGCTTTATAAGAAAGTGGCGCTAGAACTGTGTGTTTCACATATGATGATGCATGGCACCTGACTTCACCCAACACAATATGTTGCATTTCATATTTCATAAAGAGAAACAATGGCACTGCAAAAAGCGGTTATTCACCTTTCGGCGATTGTCATGGACTGTGATTCTGATCAAGAATCCATCCGCACTGCAGGGGATCGTAAAGAGGATATATTTGTGAATTACATATAAACCCAAGGGGGCACGCAACTTAATAAAGCAGCTAATCACTCTGCTCCCAGGTCTTTAGTGATGTACAGGACGGGGCAAAAAACTTAAATGTGACAAATGACCTGGTAACACTTTATTTTAAGGTTCTGTTATAAAAAATGTGTATTTGCTTTACAAATATGAGTTATTATGTCTTAGTGACTTATCTGTACTGAATACATAATAAACTGTGGCAACTTTAGTTTAGGTAGTGCAATTTTTATGAATGCGTCATGAGTTTATGAATGCGTCATATAAATGATTTCACACATATGAACGAACGCTTTACAAATATGAGTTTTTATAATAAGTCATTATTAGAAAAAACTTTATAAATGGTTAATAGATCATTTACTAATGGTATACAAATTCTTTATAAAAGGCATAGCATGACAACTCTTTAAAATAAAGTGTTGCCAATGGCCTTCTAGATGCACACTGTGTATTTTATATCAGCACAGATAAATAAAATACTTTTTAAATGATGCCAAATAATAGAAGTGAGCCAGGGAGGTGTACGATAAGCACTTGTAGGCTCTGAGCTGAGTAGAATAAAGGCAAACTTAAAATAAATTAAGAAAACTTGTTGACAAAAAGAAATCTCAAATTAGCTTGCTCTACTGAACTGGTCCTAGTCACTTGCTAAGCAAGCACATATTAGATGTCTGCATTGGGCTAGAAATGAGGTCAGTGCCCACCTAAGCCCGACATCTTTACAGCCCGACCCAAACCAGCCCAACAAGCTCTAGCTAAATTGGAAGCCCTAACTCCGATCACTGAAATAACAAGCCAACAACAGCATACAGCTCAATAGAAAATCATACACTGTTTCCTACAGGAAAGCTGTGTGTGAAAGTGTTTGCAATCGTATAATCGGCAGCTGTTAACAAGGATTGACAACAATGGCACAAAGCAAAGCTTCTAGTTTTTGCAGCGTACCATTATGCTCAACTAACAAATTGCAGCCGTATTTGAGCTTTTATGCTTATGTTTTAAACACGTTTTTTCCTTCTGTTAAATGTGACGTTAATAAGTATGGTGTTTGCCCTCTGCAGCAACCAGCACATGACGCATTTCATTTTTCTTTCAGTATGTATTTCCATAAAGTGTGTTTTTGTAAAATGGAGGGGAAAAAAATATTTTAATGTTTGTATTAATGAGAACAGGCTAGTTTTAGTGCTTTTTTTTCCTTCAGTTAAAACGTAACATTAATTATTTTGTCACCCCGTGCTGTCAAATAGGCTATGGCTGTTTTTAAATTTGCTAGTTGAGCATAATGGTACACTACAAAAACTGTAAGCGTTTCACCATTATGGCCAATCATTGTTACCAGCTGGTGGTTAATCATTGCAAAACCTTTTTGCACACGCAAAAGGAACAACACAACTAATGATTGGTGCAAAACAAATACCATAGGTAATTTGCTCAAAGGTGCTAAAAGGTTTGGACATGCTAAAGGTCTTAGTTAATCATCCCTATAGTCAACTTTCACATTGATATAATGAGGTAGCAGCCAATACGTTCCAACACGATACAATACATCCAAAAATGGATTCTTCATTTGCCATGACTAGATGAGGTCCATGACGCCTTCCGTAATATTGACTTTTTCCACTGTCTAAATATATAATATATGACTGTAATATATCCTTTGAAAAGTCTCAAATTCTTCTCGATTTGAAAAAGGTCACCATCAAACGACTAAACTGTCAATGCCTGGCTATTTAAAACAACACGGGCAATGACAGATGAGGTACTGAATAACATCTGGGAGAGAATCAGATAAGTTTCGATCAGAGATGGGATGATGAATATTACATCAGCCGTCTTCTGTCCCTCCCGATGAAAGAGTATCTCAGAATTATTCATCATTCTCTACTGACTCTCAAACAGATACTAAACATCTCTGCTTATTATCTCCTGGCAGATCACCCACAACCCCAGACCTTTTGGGTCAACTACACATTTCACTGTCTGCCATGTAAATATGTTTCTATCGCTATTACACATTAACAAGGTGTCTCTTTATTTATATTCTTGAATGCTTTTTATGAAGCTTAAACAATGCAAATACAAAACACTTTAGCATGTTTATATATATTTAGCTATGGAAAATCTATTGTACATACTGTACGTCCTTTAATGACTACATTTATTCTTCTATCTCAAGATTGATTTGCAAAATGTAAAATAAAAAGGAAAATGAATAATCAAAACGGAAGAAAATTTTGCAAAAACATACGAAAAATAAATGAAAACAAAACAAAAACGTTTTTTTCACACTATAGAAAACATGAAGAAATAAATCGGAAAGCCTCCTATAACATATTTAATTATGGAAAGTCAAAGGTTGCTTCAGTCCAACAAGTTGAAGCGGGATTTTCTAAATGAGTACCAATATAATACTCTACTCACTCACATGCAAAAAGGACGGTCCAAAAACCTCCCTTTGAGGAGCTGTCAACCACAGAAACTGCTGCTATCCCCAATAACATGTTAATGCCATGGTCACTTTTGCCTCAGAAAACTTTCCAGATTGTTCCCTGTGCATAGACTTATATGTGTGTAAATACATTTTCTGTAACACTGAAACACCCAAGTACATCTGAACCCCTTTTCAGTTCCCCAGGGGACCCTTTCACCCTCTTTTAAATTACTCATATTATATACTACACAAGCAATCTGAAGTAACGTATTAGTGAAGTACAATTTTGTGTCTGTGTGCGTGCATGCCCACAATCTATTATTCAAAAACATTACACAATTCTAATTTATGGAAATATTTATTTTAGAACATGACATAATTTTATTGCCTCATTATGTTAGACAGAAAAACTGAGCACCACATATCTACATAATTACACTTTTATAAGATACTTCATAAAATCAATGGATGTTAAAGGAATTTATTTTTACTTTCACTGAGCACAACCATCCTGGCATTGGCATATCAGAAATGTATATATATATATATATATATATATATATATATTTATGAATTTGTATTCTACTCACTGACAACTGATGATCTGGGTCGATGTACATGGCCGTGGGACCCAAGAATAGCCCCTATTCCACCAGAGGAACATTTCACGAAACCCAGGGACTTTAGCCCCTTTTCCACTGGAGGAACCCGGCTGATTTTGGTCCCTGGGGCATGGCTCCTGTCCCCATTTTTAGACCCTGCTCGTGAGGTCGTACTTTCTGATGGTTCGCAAACTATTGGGGAGGAGCTCACTGTACTGTACATCGCTGATTCGTCAAACGCAATATTCGTGAGAATCGCCAACCAGACCAAATGGCATTTTAAATACAGGCAAGAGGAAAACATTTAACAGCAGCCAGAACAAACCTTTCATAGCCGCTATACAGCAAGCAAGTGTTTAAAGGAAAAACAAAAGCAGACTGCAAGCACAAACCCATGTGTACCAGAGGTGCACTGCTGGGTTCATGTTGGGTGAATATGATGGCCACTCAATCACAAGCACATTGTTTCTTGATATGGAAGTCTGACTGATGTGTGTGGGCCACGCTGTCATGTGCTGTCATGTATAAATGACAGCCTATTATTTTGTGCAAAGTAATGTTTGAGGTGCGGAGCAAAAATATTGCCCTTACTAACACGTCAAGAGCCCATAATAATACACAAACAGTGACATCAATCTGTTTTGTATGGGTTGTGGATGGTATCTTAGCCAGTATATGATACACTCTTTTTCTTCTGCTTTGCTAGAATGATCTAGCAAAGCAGCGGCTTGGATCTTAAAGGCGTCAGCATACTCCAAAAGAAGCCAAAGTTTTTTTTTTCTGTTGAGCGAAGCTGAACGAGTCAAAAGCGAACTAAATGCTTTTATACTTAATGAAGACTTTGCTTGCGACAATGTCACGCGATGCATAGCAACCTCAGACATCGCGACGCGCTTCCGTAGCAACAAACATAAAACGTTAATTTGCCATAGCAACCGAGATGCCCTGGAAGACCCACCACTACATTTGACCAATCACCGATGGCGGTGCATTGAGTTCTCCTAGTCTGACTTCACCTATTCAACAAATGCCTGCCTGTGCACAACGAGGTGAATTAACACCAACAGAACATGCTGGGCGAACAAAGGAGGCACATGACCACGTCATTTTGGCTAAATCAACTAAAGCAAACTTTGTTTCACTCAAACCATACATTAAGCTTAACTCACTAAATCATTTATCACTAAATATAACTTTGATACCAGACGTGCCTGGTGAAAGCAGCGCTACACAATGTCTATGGCAGGGGGTCTCAAACTCGGCCCGGGCATGCTGGTTTTTGTTCCAACCACAATTGCGATCTGAGAATTTTAACAAGCTGTTGATTTTTCTTAATTGCATTTTTCATTGATGGATTATTTACCATCTTAATAGCTATGCATGCCATGCAGAATACATGTCCCATGTTTAAATTCTTTCATCATTTTGTTTCCTTAAACTTAACACAATGCAAGGTTTGGCTCATTATCAAATATCTTTTTAATAGTTCGTTATCAAACAATACATTTTTGTAGCCATGTGTCCACACTTTCACAAATTATGAGCCTATTGATTCACCTCAACCTTTCATTTGTTCAGTTTTGTTACCTCTTTTAATGCAATCGTTTGCAATATAGCACAATAAGCAAAATGTGAACATGGGACATTTATTCTACATGGCATGCATAGCTATTTTCTGACATAATTTGGCTTAAGAGGGTAAATAATCCATCAAAACATAAAAAGTGCAATTAAAAAAAATAAACAGTTCATTAAAATTATCGGATCGCAATTGTGGTTGGAACGAAAACAGGCATGCACAGGGTGGCCCCAGGACCGAGTTTGAGAACCACTGGTCTATGGCAAGGTTTTTTCTTACTGCATGGGAGATGGAGATCTGAATTCTGTTGTCTCTAGAGCAGTGTAATATGTAGGAATACAAGGTTTTAGGAGATGCCTAAATCAGAAATACTGATGACACAGGCCTGTTCCAATGTCAGAATACTTTTGAGACATAGTGAAAGTGCCTGTGATCTCCGATCACTGACATCCCTGCCTTCACTCTTCCAGCAGCCCTTCTATATCATGACGGTTGTGGAATTTCTATTATTTCATCATTAATTACTATAGAGGCACGTTTAAATCATTAAATCACTTTCACATTTATAACTGCACACTTGCAAACCATTCTAAGGGGATACAATGGTTTAGTGTTGTAAATCCATTCTTTTTTGGCAATATTTTGGCTCTGTTCACTGAAAAGATTAATTTGCCTTTTTGCACCGTGATAGTTCTGGCTTTTCCAATCAGTATCTGGCTTAGTTGTTGAGTGGATATTCAGTCAGTGAGTTGCACTGAATGACAGATCTCCATCTGAAGCTGAGCAAACATAATATTCAAAATCAACTCTTTGAAGACATTTATTTATTAAGTCAGTTTGTGCAAAAAAGATTTATGCTTGTTGCTTGTTTTTTCAGCTAAAACACAAAAAAGCCATAGCATGACACATCTTGATTGGCACCTCAGGTTGGTAAAATATTCAAATCTACTTATTTACTCATCTATGAACTAAGCGAGACTTAAGTGCAGCAGAGAAATGTGTTCTCACTTAAATCTGACCTCTGTGGTCCATCCTGATTTTCAATGAATATAATTGTCCCCACAATTATTTGGTTGTTCGTACACACACCCTCAGATGGAAAATCAGAAGTTACCCAGAATTCCAATTCCATTGCATTTAAAAAAAATTCAGTGCTACAGGGCATTAGGTGACTTTAATTCGGAAAGAGTCAACATTATGTACATTTAAATTGGTTTTGTTTCTGTATCTCAGTTGCCAAAATGAAAATTAAATAGTTCTAGCTAAAAGCATCTGCTAAGTGACTAAATTTTAAAATTGATTTCACTCAGATCAATTCAAATTATTTCTATGACTTGAACAAATAGAACGCCAGTGTGTGAGACAAAAAACGAAAACGAATAAAAGCAGCATTTGCATGCTTTTAACCGGAGCGACTTAAAGCTTACATCCTTTTCACATGCAACCCAGGTTAAATACCTAAAGAAATTTAAAAAAACATCCTCCCAGGACCTACAACCACAGTTTGGCGAGCACCTTCCCTGAACCATTATGCCACACTGCTACCATTGGTTACCAATGGCAAAAGTTGTCATGCTTGTGAATCAAGCAAAATAAATGTAAACTGTTTGAGAATTTCAGCCTCATATATTAGATTAATAGGTTGCATACCTTTTGGAGAAGCTTTCAGTTTAATTGCCTGCGTAATGTGTGATGATAGAATGAAATAATACACCCTGCTGTCACTCAATTGCTCCACATCTCTATAAAAAAGCACGTGCCTGTTTAATTAAGTCGTAAACAAAATGATTGTGACAGAGGAGAATGAGACAAAATACATAAAGGAGCTCGAAGGTTTAGGGCCCAAGGTAACAACACACTGTACTGTAGCTCACACAAAGGTGCTATATACAGTGCCCTCCACAATTATTGGCACCCCTGGTAAAGATGAGTAAAAAGGGTTATAAAAAAATCATTTATTCTGAGAAAATAATATCCCTCATCAAGAAATAATTATTTTTAACAAAACAATATTTGACACCCCTAAAAATTATTATGAACAAAATGTAACTGAAGCATTTGTTCCATTTATATTTTACTTTTTAAAGTTGTTTAGAAACTTTCAAGCAGTAATCCATGACTTCCTGTTTCACTGGGGTATACATATGAGGTGACACAGAGGCCATATTCCCTTATTCATACATCAAACACACAAATCAAATGAGGGAAAAGTGTGTTGAGCTTCATAAGTCAGGAAATGACTATTAAAAAATATCTACTCACCTAAAAATGCCCATATCTACCGTTAGGGCAATACTTAAAAAGTTCAAAGCAACTGGAACTGTTACAAACTTGCCTGGAAGAGGTCCCAAGTTAATAATGCCCCCAAGTACAGTGAGGAGGATGGTAAGAGAGGCAAAAAAATCCCCAAGGATTACTGTTGGAGAATTACAGAGGAAAGTAGCCTCTTGGGATCATCAAGTCTCCAAAACTACCATTAGACGTCACCTCCATGCTGACAAATTATTTGGAAGGCATGCCAGAAAAAAACCTTTCTTGTCATTTCACCACAAACGTAAGCACCTGGAGTTTGCTAAACGCTACTGGAACTTTGTCTGGAACCGTGTTCTATGGTCAGATTAAACTAAAATTGAGCTTTTCGGCAACCAACACTCAAGGTAGGTTTGGCGTAAAAATAAAGATGGCTATACCGAAAATAACCTGATCCTCACTATTAAGTATGGTGGAGGTTCTGTGACGTTGTGGTGCTGTTTTTGATGGGTCACAGACTTCAGGAAGTAACAGCAAGCAAAGGATATGTGACCAAATATTAAATATGATACTTTAGAAATATGTTAAAGCAAAGGGTATGAATACATATGTAAATAAAAAATTTCAGTTTTCGATTTTTAATACATTTGCAAAAATTTTACTCAATCTATTGTAGAATATGTCTGTAATGTAATAAAACGTGGAGAAGGTGAACGGGGTGTTCAGACTTTCCGGCTTGACTGTATGTATATATATATATATATATATATATATATATATATATATATATATACAGTCAAGCCGGAAAGTCTGAACATTTATACACAGAAATGTATACCATATACAGTATATATATATATATATATATATATATATATATATGGTATACATTTCTGCCTTTTTATCTTCACATTATAAATACAATAACTAGAATCATTACAATGTTTGTCTTGCATGTGAGACCTCTGTTATCCACTCAAACAAATCCATTGAGCCATAGGTTTCTCATCCATCACTTTATTGTTCAAGCAGAGATAAAACCAGATATAAAAAGCATATATCTCAAGCCAGCTGATCAATAAACACTGTAGACTTGTTTTAGTGTTATCAATAAAATGCATAATACCAATATATAAAACTTTAATTTTTTTTTGTCTCACGGAATAATTATTGACGAATAATGGCATTATTGCCTTTATGTTCTTCAACATTCAGGGGAACAAAATTAAAATCTAATTTCACAATAGAAGCACATTATGGACAACTAGGAAATAGGCCAGGCAGGAAATGGATGCTAGTCTTTATCCAAGGATGGTAAAGCAGAACAGGCTTGAACATGAGGCCCTTTACCTTATTTAAACCTCTGCTTTTGAGGCAAGATGCCATTCTGTATAGTTTTAGAACTTATACGAGTGCACATAGATATGAAACAATATTAACAACATTAACCGGAGTGCTCGGTTTGATAGGCGTTAGACAGCATTTTTATTTTTATTTAAAAAAAATGTTTTAAAAAGATTCTAAATGTATTTATAGATACTGGATAAAGATATCACGACGATGAATAAAGTGAATAAATTAACATTAATTGTAAATCAGCCTTTTCCTTTAATGGACAGATCTAGTGCATCAATTTCAAGAAGGGATGATATATAATCTCATGCACACTGAAGGGGAAATGGCTTTTTTTTGTTGACGCTGTGGCATTGGGGTAGATTTTGGAATACCAGGACAATGGATTATGATCCTTGAGACACTGGTGAGCCAGAGAGACAAAACATTACCAAGAAAAGCAAGAAATTGTGGGAAATTAAAACCCTGTAATTCCAGTATTGTTTGTAAGCTACACCACTTGAGCAGAAGCCACCATCTTTGCCAAAGACCCATGTATAATTGTTTTTGTTATTCAACATGGCTGCCCTTTCAAAAGCTCTGGTGTGGGACCCAGACACGCACACACAAGCACACGCACAAGCACACACACACACACACACACACACACACACACACACACACACACACACACACACACACACACGGAATGAGTTTCCCACTCGAGTGACTCATTCTACTCACACAAACAAGCTTCAGTTTTTAACCTCATCCAGGCTGAGCCAATCCCTCCAATAATCCTGTTTTATTGCCGCCTTGGTTCACAAGCCTGGCTGGTATTGCTTTAAATACTGAATTAGCTCTTCTTTCTCCTTTCTGTGGAGGCTCAGCGCTCATTACCGCAACACTCTGCAGTGGGTGGCTTAGTGTTAAAATGATTTATTTTTGTAATAAATACACTCCCACCACTAGTCATCGCGGTGCACAGGAGAAGGCTGGAACTCTTTTATGAAGGTGACTTTGATGGGAGAGCTGGAGCGCTTTTATCATTCTTCAGCACCTCTCTTTTTTATTAGAAATGACGGTCCCAAATTGTTGCCAGACACCTTCTGTTGATTATTATTACCCTCCCAGTCCCAGCAGGTTATATAGGGCCAATTGGTGTGGTATTTTTTTAACCATTGTTTTATTTTATTTTTATTTCCTCTTGCCAATTGCCTCTCAAATTACTGCCCATTCATCTGATGCATTCCTCCGATGCAGTTGGCTGCAAGCCAGTGACTATTATCCCATAGTACAAGCCACACAGTACTACAGGAAAGATACCATGGCACCAATCAGAGAACAGGTGTGTCTCTCAGTGATGATGTCATGTGTGCATTGTTATAGGGAACAAATGGAGTGGTAGACTGATGTAGGTATAGATGCAACGGTCACACTTTAAACACAGTTTCCATATAAAGGCCTTATATAAAGCATATATAAAGCCATCATAAATGTGACATAATGGCTTCATAAATCACGATGCTTCATAAAGGGTGACATAACACTTTATGCAACATGTTATGCCAAATGCATCACAGTTCGCCTAGCATCCTACATAAGCATGTTTTATGTCACCCTGTATAATGTTTAACCATTAGCCAGGTGACATTGTTGGTTATGTCACATTTGGCATAGCATGTTGCAGAAGGTGTTATGTCACCCTTTATGAAGCATGACATTTGCTTATGTATGATTTATGAAGCCATTATGTTACGTTTATGAAGGCTTTATATATGATATATAAAGCCTTTATATGGAGACTTTGTTTAAAGTGTGACTGATGCAAATATGTGTTTATATATAAATTAAGCCAAATTAATGTTTTCCAAAGTTAAAGATTTCGTAAATTATTATGTTATTTTATTCTGTCATCCAAAGTGCTGCATCCTGGGGCAGTACAGTACAACAATATTGTATGTCCTTTTCTGGCTGGAAATAATAAGATTAGTAACATGGATTATCTGACAGAGCAAGTGTGTTCAAACCTTAGCCTTTTAGTCATTTAGACTTGATGTGATATCAAATAAATCAATGTGGTATGAAATTCATTCCACATTGGACATTTTTTTTTTTGGTGAATATTTTTTGGTAGTTATTTTTCTGCTTGGATGGACAGATAACTAATATCCCTTTAGTACTGTTGCGTGCATTTATTCTGCTGCCCCAAACCCATATTTGATAGCAAAAGTTTGTGGTTGTATTTTTATCCCTTCAATTGAAAAACAATCTACAATGTAGTTTTAGTTATGTGGTCAGATATTATGGTTTTGGATTAGCCACAGGTGACATTGACAAAGACGTTATAATACATTTTTAGGCTGGTAGCGCAGAGACAAACTTTGAAGAAAGGCATATCATTGTTTGAGTTAAAATACTTGAACATTAAAAACGGCTTTCAGGTACATGTCTCTAGATCGGCTCTGATAGAGACAAGCATATGTAGTTTGCTTTTTAATGTGGGAAATCCTACTGTGTCAGAATTCAAGAGCAGAATACTGAAATACCTTTTATGTCAGGAGAAGGACCGGATTTCCCCATATTTATGAATAGAGAACATATTTTCTCTAGCTACTTTTTTCTGCTTGGTTCAGCCTCTCTTTTGGGGCTGCTTGACTGTAATTGTCTGCAAAAAATAATTCAGCATTTCTGCACGTTTGCCAATTTCACTTTTACAATTTAATATTCCCAAACAACAAGAACCCCTTCCCTTTCTCTTTCAGTTCGTGTCCCTCCCCTCCTTTCATCTCATTAGTTTTTTCCCCCTGTATTTCTACACAAACAAATGAGTCTTCTTGCACCCGTGAATGGAGATATTGTCTTCTGTAATCCCCGTCTGATCTCTGAGTGGTGAGGGGATAATTAAGGTTAACATTCAATTTCCTGTATGCCTTATTGCTTATATTTTAGACAACATTAGCATCCCCCGAAGTTAAAATGCCTGTGGATCAGCAGAATTAGAACAATAAATGATAACAGTTACAGCTAAATCTATATATGCTCTCTGTATAGATATTAGAGGTGTATTACATTAAGAACAGTAAGGGAATCAGAGATATGGAAGAACAGACACATAATCGTGGTTCACCACCACAACTACTGTATGTCTCCAAGATAAATTTCCTACGGGACAATAAAGTCTATCTATCTCCAAACAAAGTATCGTTCCTGAGAACGTTCGTCTTATTAATGGGGACAAGCTTTATTCCCCCTCCCCCAACACACATATAAAATATTTTTTGTAGCAACTTATTACTTATTAGCAATTATAAATGTCATTAGCAATGTTAATGAAAAGTCAAAAAAAATATGACCAGCTTTATGGCACTTTACCAGAACCCATAAATGTGTACGACCAATGGGCCTATGAGATTGGTTCCAAATTCACTTAACCTCTGTGTTTAACACAAGTTATAAAAAATCACAATGGTATTACAGCATATGTATTCAAGGATTACACACCAGTACATCATTTCAGAATATCTGAGTAGCCACCACTGTGGCTGAGAGATTGTTAAGTACATTATTAAGCCTGTACAATATCACAATTATTTCTTGGATGGCGTAAACATCGACAGAATATGAAAATAAGGTTGAGTTCTGAAGTGATCTGACATCAGCTTGCCCACTAATTCTACTAACATGGCATGTTTGCAAATACAGTGAGCACCATAATTCATTGGACAGTGACACACTTTTTGTTATTTTGGTTGTGTACTCTAGCACTTTGAGTTTGTAAGGATACAATGACAATGAGGTTGAAGTGCAGACTGTCAGCTTTAATTTGAGGGTATTTTCATCCATATTGGATGAACCGTTATAGAAATGATAGAACTTTTGGTACATAGTCCCCCCCTATTCTCAGGAATCAAACAATATTGGACAGTTTAACAATTTAACAAGAATAAAGTAATCATTTTAAATATTTGGTTGCATATTCTTTGCATCCCATGACTGATGTCTGTGACCTAACAATACCAAAAAACTCTTGATATCTTATTTTCTGGTACTCTTACAAGCGATACTATAACTTCTCTGCATTTGAAAGGATCTCTATGGAAATTTGGGGGTGGGACTTGTCAAACTCAAAGTGCTAGAGTACAGAACCAAAATAACAAAAAATGTGTCACTGTCCAATGAATTATGGTGCTAACTGTACGTCTTTATTTATTCCTACATTTACTAAGCATTGTGAATCACTGTGGCACAAAAAAGAACCATTGCTGAGAGTGGTTCCAGTAATGCACACTGGACAGTATGTAGTAACGGCACAGGGAAGATTTCCTCACACTGGGAGGAGTCATTTCAACAGGCGGTCAAGAAGCCCAACGGCCTGGCTTGGATTGTCCCCTCCCTGCGAGATGTATTATTCATCATATGGGTCAAACTCCTCTGACACAATCCACAGCTCATCCATCACACCGCCAGGTTGAGGAGTCCTGATCACCGCGTGACGCCGTAAACTACGTCGGGAATTGCCCCGGAAAACAGGCACAGCGAGCAACGATCTCAAAATGAGAGCAGTGTGATACAGAAACATCCACTAACGACCCAGAGAGAGAACATTACGTGTTAGCACGAACATTATCTTGTTCCTCTCTCTCCGTGGTATATATTCCATTATATACTGTATTTTCCTCTCAAAAGAGAACATTTTATTGACCTTTTGACCACTGTGACGAGCTATTACAGCAATGTGTACTTTTTCCCTTTTATAAAAGATAAAGGAAGAAGAGACCTGTTCAAAGCACTGATCCACATTGAAGTCTGAGAGTTAGAAATTCAGGTCCGTACTCAGAAACGGGCAGAGCAGGGCTTCTTGCTTTGAATACTAATCCATAATTTATGCAGATACTCATGGAATCTAAATTAAATGCAGGATTTCAGTCCAAAGTACTCCAATTATAGTCATATGGCTTCATCATATTTATAATACAAATAGTTTCACTGAATGACATTTATACATTGAGTAATAGACGGAATGAGAACCCGTCAATGTGATTGAAATTAATGTGGTTAATATTTATTAATTTTTTTGTAACAGTTCTTTTCTTGCAGAGAAGGAATCTATTCTTGCACAAGGGCCAGAGCAGGAAGTGCCCAGTAATGTATTTCCCTGAGATAAACAGAGCTTGTGGACAGATATAATTTCTTAGAAATGATTTCCAATAATACTGTGAAACATTTTGGCCTTACTTTGCCTTTAAATACTATTATAGCAAAGAGGACACACGTTTCGTCAGTAAACAATAGCCTGGCATGAGAGGAAACCTCAAAGGTATGTGTGGTACATTTTAACACATTTGTCATCAGAAAGACATGTTTTTGCCATTTTATTGCATTGCTAATATGCTACAAAAACACATATCACTGTGAAAGTGATGACATCTTTCATGTGTGAATCAGTGATAGACATTCTATGGTATTTGTCACGGTTTTGCAGTGATAGACATTCTATGGTATCTGTCACGGTTTTGCAGGTTGCCGCTCCTCTCTGCGGACGTTTCTCTCGCAGCTTCAGAGCGGCGCCCTTGCCGTGTTTTTCCATCGCCAATTATTGAGCTCACTTGTTTCAGGTGTTCAGCCGGCTTTATAAGCGCTGCGCTTTACGGTCTCAGCTTTTTTGTGTCTTTATTGCCACTACACAAAGCCAGGTATCGGTATAGGCTGGGAGACTGTGTTCTTTATTGCCACTACACAAAGCCAGGTATCGGTATAGGCTGGGAAACTGTGTTCTTTATTGCCACTACACAAAGCCAGGTATCGGTATAGGCTGGGAAACTGTGTTCTTTATTGCCACTACACAAAGCCAGGTATCGGTATAGGCTGGGAAACTGTGTTCTTTATTGCCACTACACAAAGCCAGGTATCGGTATAGGCTGGGAAACTGTGTTCTTTATTGCCACTACACAAAGCCAGGTATCGGTACAGGCTGGGAAACTGTGTTCTTTATTGCCACTACATGAAGCCAGGTATCGGTATAGGCTGGGAAACTGTGTTCTTTATTGCCACTACACAAAGCCAGGTATCGGTATAGGCTGGGAGACTGTGTTCTTTATTGCCACTACACAAAGCCAGGTATCGGTACAGGCTGGGAGACTGTGTTCTTTTTTTGTTAAAGTAATGCAGGAACTCCTTTTAGTTCGAGTATAGGTTTGATTCTTAGGTAGGATTCTTTTCACCTTTTCATTTACTCTTTTCTGAGCCTTTCCTGCTTTGCCTACCTGTCCTCTTTGAGGAGTACCTTTGTTTACCGTTTCTCCTATCGCCTCTTTAGTTAGCTCATTGATAGGTTTGAGCTGGACGCATTTAAATTTTTTCCTATTCTTTCTCTACTGCTCGAGTCTGCAAGCTTTTCGCCCGTTATTCTGGGTAGTTTTTTGTCTGGCCAACACCGGGGGTTTTATTTCTGTTTGTTGATTTTTTCTGCTCAAGTCTGCGAGCTTCTCGCCCGCTTCCCAGGGTTATTTTTGTTTGTTCTTTCTGGGATATTTTTTATTTCCGCTTTTTTATTTTCTCTGTTCCATTCGCAGACATCCTTCGCCCTTTTCAGTGGTCGCGTCTGGTCCTCCGAACTCGACCCCTGACAAGGTCTCTAGAAATATTAATGTGGGTCAAGTCCTATAGCAATAGCAATTGAAGATTGTTTTTCCAAAAGTCAGTCAGCCCAAATCAACATTTGTTTTTGCATTAAAAATCTCATTTTTATACTCAAATCCCTAAGAATTATACTGTAAAAGCCAAATGGCAAATCTATCTAAAGTTATCAGAAAGATTGTACCCACTTTGAAAAATATAGACTTAGTTGAGGTTTGAAAAAACATACACTTCAGTTATTATTATCAAGGTGACGCTGTCTTGCTGTGGTTACAAAATTTGCAATGGTGTAGTTTTGTAGCATTGTGTGGGTCACTGCCATCTTACCATTTGCGTTATTTAACCTGAACTTAGTAAGATACTTAACCTTGAATTCATAAATACTTAGCTATATAAATGTATCATGCTGTAATGTCAGCATGAAAGTTTTTCTGCATAAGGCCATCTAACAAGCAAATAAGAAGTAATTATCCTAGCCTTTTCTATCAAGCACTTCACTATGACAAAGAAAGATGTTAGATGTCACAACATAGTTTGTAACAAGTGACTCAGAGCAGCAGGCCATCATCAATCTATCTCTCTATTTCCCCTTTTCTCTGCACAGCTAGGTTATTGGTCCTAAAATAAATAAATGCATTAATAACAACAACAACACGAATAATAATAATAATAATAATAATAATAATAATAATAATAATAATAATAAACATGCTATTTGAGATGAATAGCTGATGCTCTGATATGTTACAAATAAGGCATTAACTGCAGGTATCAGACAATCAAAGAGACCTTGGATTGACCTTGTGTTTGTTTTTTGGATATCCAAAAAAAGCAACAAGTACTCAGTGTGTATAAAATAAATGGAAACAGTTCTGAGTTTCGCTTGAGAAAATTACAATGTACATAACAAGTGTGTTCTACTTCAATCTGAACTACTTTGTCTAGCAGTTCCAATTTAGCGAGTGCAGAATCCAACAGTTAAATATTCTCTTTTTTCAGTTAAAACCTCTGAGTGTAGCCCTGGGACAGGTGAATAGCTATATGATCCATCCATCTTAACTTACAATCCCGACTAGTCCCTGCTATTAGAAAGGTGAAGTAATATTTTAGTTTGAAATCTTAACACACTGCTGAATAGCAAAGGTTATATCTCAAGACTGACAATGATCACTGTGGATAGTTGGGGGATAGACTAGCCTCAGAAACAAAAAAGAAGTTCACGCAACACTTTCACCATTCAATATTCAAAGATGAAGCAACCATATTCAATAAAACTTTACAACTATCTGAAAACAATGGGGCAAACTAAAAAACTTTTCTTGAATGATGTGTACCACTCAGGAAATAGTAGTTATAACTGAACTCTCACACTGGTTATGTGGTTGCTTTCAACTCATTTAAATTTGAGTGCATATGTGAAAGAGGCAGGCCATTAATTCTCCTGTACTGGGCAGTCAGCAGAGCACTTGAGTGGAAACCAACAGAGGCCGAAATAATGAGGCCCAGGATCTTCAGTGATCTACAAAGTAAATACCAAACAGCAAACCTCAAAACACTGTCAGCAATTGCATGTGCCATTGTGAGAAAAGCCAAATAGGTATTTACTTTAGGACGTAGTCACTGTTGTGCAGAAAAAAATAAGTTACCTGTTTATTAAGTGGGTTTGACTCTTTATTAATATTTACTATCTGCTCTGTACATAATTCCCAGTTCTCGCTCAGAAACAGTGTTCCAGGATGGAGAGCAGGGTGGAATGATATGATAGTGTTTTTCTGCCCATATTTTTCTTCTGAAAGAGCTCTGTCCTGTCAATTTGCGTGGAACAACTCTCCCACGCAGCGGTGAATAGCGGACGAGATATTGGCGGCCAAATAGGTCTCTTAAAGTTTAATTTCACTCTATGTTCGGGGCGGGTACAATGGTAGGCATGGTTTTAGAACATAGAAGAACTGGCTATAGAAAAGGACCTAATTTCCTTCCCATTTTAAAGAGATTTTATTTTTCACATAGATAGCTACTGGCCTTGACTTGAAAGATCGACTTTGCATTTAAATGGTCGGCCATGAGGAACATTATGGCTTTAGAAATGTGTGGTTTCCATCCCTACTCCATCTTACAATTATACAGAATGCTAAACATGGTCAATTGCATGGCAATTTATTTTGGGATTGGATTCAAACGGACGAGGCCCCAACTAATTAAATCAGATATTTTTCATTCAAAAAAACTTATGTCACTGTGATACAATACACTTTGAGTGACTGTGATACAATACACTTTGAGTGACTGTGATACAATACACTTTGAGTCCACATTACTACTGGAGCTGTACAATAGTGAGGAGAATTGTTTTAATTGAAGCAGCTAACTTGCAATAAGCTTGACAATTGTAAACCAGCTTTGTGAAATTCCCCCCGATGGTCTAAGCAGCTTTTTGCAATGTAAAACACATTTGCTGCTCCTGGTTATTTAAAAAAAAAAAGATAATGCATGCCATAATATCATATAAGGTGCGGGTGATCCCTGTAATAATACTGGGGGAAAAAAAGAAATGAACACCTTCCGGTAATTTTACCACAGATTAATTAGCTCAAATTAAGAATCAATAATAAATAAACAGATAAATAAATGCATGATCACATAACCCCGCACAGTATGAAGCCACGCTGCTTGTTTGAGCCAACACAACAACCGTTTCCGTTCATGATGCTGCAGAATTAAATCCCCTGCCCACAGCCAGATGCCACCAGAGTTTAATCGATCCAGAGAAACAGTTACAAAGTTTAACTTTCATCAGAATGAAGCTCAGCACAGTTGTGCAGTTAAATATGTATGAGTTAGCAGGATACCACGGGGAGGAAGTTAAAGCATGCGTCTGGCGTCTCGTTCACGGGACTCGTCCCAGATATCCAAAACCAAGAACACACAAACAAACAAGAAAGTTGACTGTGGTGTTTCCTGTGAAACATTCCAAATGCCGTGGGCATGAGCACTAACATACACACACTGTTTCGCATCTACAACACGACTGGAATCTAGTTTCTTTCTCTGTTTTGCTTGAGTTTGTAATCTCTTTCATCGTGGGCCATTCCCACAATGCATGTTTGTTCTTCCTTTCTGTGCAATCCCCAATTCAGTGCATGAGGCAATCTAATGGATGTCGTTACTTCAAAGCTTCTGTTCTCTCTACAGTACAGATGCTGTAATCCTAATTAACACTTGTAAACCACCAAACTGAATGATATTTTCTTACACCAGAAGAATTGCCATGTTTTTCCCCTGGATTTCTGTATTTCCTTCTTTACTAGTTATTTAGTGAGGTGTTGCAGATGTAGAAATGTCACAGTAGTAAACATTGTTTATTTGCTTAGCCTACACCATTACCCAGGCATTTTACATGGCTTGCAGAAGTAATTGTTATATAACTGAATATTTACGGAGAACATTTGAATAGAGTAGTGCCTTGCTCAATGCATCTAAAATGGGTGCACAGCCAACACTTTCACAGGTCCTGGGGGAGTGCAGTCGACTGGTGCAGAAAAAGATACGAGCACACTGCAATAAATGGTCTCAAACCAAGTTTAATGGTGCAACATAACATTTAGATCCAGAAAAGTCTACAACCTCCCCTGCCAAATACCTTTCTTGGTCTAGATGTTGTATCGCACCATTCAACTTGTTTTGGGACATTTACTAATGTGTGCAGGTATTCTCTTTTTCTCATCTTGCTCAATATATCTCCCAGGGGAATACGGTTATGTATGTAAGGTTGATTTGTGGTAAAATATGTGGTTACCCATTTGTGAAATTTCCAAGATGTGTATTTGATGCCAATGTGTGAGTGAAAATATCAGGATTCTCATTATAATTAGTAAAAAGTTTATAGTGGTGCTGTAGAACACAGAAATGATGAGTCTTTAATTCAGAGGTTTTTCCAGTTCCAGTTTATTTCGTGAAATTGCATACAAGTCTCTTGGAAAACTGCCCTATTTTGCAAGGCACAGCCTCTAGCATTGGCCAACTGCAATTAAGACTAAAAATAGCCTGTCGATACAACTGACCATTCCATCTTAGGACAAACTGAAAATATCAAGCTTAAAAACTGTTTAAAAACCATAAGAAGTAAAGAACCATGAGAAGTGCACGTCCCACACTAACCACTGCATCTACAGATTTCATCCTGATCTGCAGTTTTTGCATTTTGAAATGTGTAGAACTTGAGTGTACATCATATTATTTATTTATTTATTCATTTATTTAAATCACAGCAATCACTGTTATGTTTAACCTATTTATAGACACTTATATTTCATTTTCAAAACTCAGCACATAAACTGAACTTGTCAAACCTATCTGATCAAATCCATTTCTAATGGAAATACCATCCATCTGTTTATCAGTATTACAAAGCATTGTAGTCACTAGCAAATATAAATCTTCTGACAAACATGTTTTATTATCACAAGCCTAATGGAAACAAATCTCCAACGTACATGTAAAGTGCTTATTTATTTTAACAAATATCAAGAGAATTTAAGAGAATCTATTGACAGAGATGATTCTGCAATAAGTGCATCAGCTGTGCTGAACTGTCAATGATACGCATTAAGCAATATCTTGTTGAACATTGGACAAAATCCATGGGCTCTGTAGTCCAAATGACATCATCGTGCTCAGTGCCACTGCTATAAAAGGTGCTCTAAAAGCCAATTCAATATTTTTGAAAGTTACCATTCATGGCAGCAGATTCATGTATGTAGGCAGCAGTGTAGTATAATGGTTAAGGCTAGTAACTGAAAGGTTTCTACTTCACCTGCATCGCTTCAGTATATATCCAGCTGTATAAATGATGCGTACACTGTGTAAGTAGCTGTGGATAAGAGAATCTGCTAAATGCCTGTATAATGTGATGTATGTGAGAATATATTTGCGTACAGGACCAGTGCTTTGTCCCTGCATGACAATTGAAATAAATAGAAAAACAATGTTCTACTTTATATGCTGGACAACATCCTTTACAAGCTGTATGAATATGACTGATATTTGTATTTGTCGCTGTGTATAAATGCATGCAATATTATTCATAGTACTCCTGTGTGTAATTTCTTTAAAAAAAAACTAAAAACAAAACAAAAAAAACAATAAGCAATTGTTCACACAAAGAAACCTGTATAGTTGAATCACATAATCACCCTTCAAAAGTGCCTGCAAAGTAAAGTGCAATAACTGTTCAGAAAAGGCATAATATAAGTCTACATCATATCTTGTGTAATGCAGTTTTTTCATTCATTATTTATTTACTTCTTATGAACTCTGAATGACGGGGCGGCATGTGAAATTGCCTGTTTTATTTTGTATTAATCTTTGCCTGAGGTGATCCTTTTTCTATTGCTCGATAAAGCGTTTATAGCCGTGGCGCATTATTAGCGTGTGGCACAATAGAGACAGGCATTACACATCAGCTAGTGCAGAATACGGACAGGCATTGTAGCATACAGCTGGCTCATTTTAAAAGCCATCCCTTAGCCCCTAAATACAAAACTGCGGCTAACTAGCGCATACCTCCGTGGCTTTGTTGACATTAAATAGCGAAATCACACCAAAAGTTAAAATATTCAACAGACACATTCAAGTCAATGAACGCTCATCATGAAGGACCTTTAAACAGTCTCCCAGTAAGCCTGGCTGGTCTCTTATTTTCCTCCAATGATTTCTGCTCCCTGTGATTTGCAGTAGCACAAGCTCACATTCTGAGGTCCTCAAAGCAAAAGCTGCAGGAACAAATTGAACTAAAGAAACCATAAAGTTTCATATAAGACATAAAACGAGGGGCCACTGTGTAAACAGTCAACAGAGGTAGGGGTGCGGGGAGAGGGCGTGGGTTGGGGGCGTTTCGACGGCGCTTCCTCTTGAACTTTCAGTAATTACATTCAGTGCAGAATTCAACCGTTACTTTGGCAGGGGGTGGGTATCAACTGCTCTGAACATTGTCCTTTCATTTGAGAGGAAGTTAATGACATAATACTTATAACTTTTGTGATGAAAAACCCATGAATCTGCATATTTGACATTGATACCGCAGACATATCCCACAGTCAACGCTTTTGTCCCTCTACCCAATATAAGTTGAAAGTTGATGTAATTGTTGCAAGGGACAGTGTGTGTGTGTTGTGCCTATGTGTGTGTGTGTATCTCTATAAGGGTTATATGGGGACTTACTTGTCAAGATGAGAACCATCAATGCTGAGCTTTGCGTTGCGATGTCCGCTACTTCATGTGCATCCAGCACAGTGATACTGAAGGAGTAGGCAGGAAGTGAGGTAAAAAAACCACGCCGGAGGATAGAGGCAGAACGTTCACAGTGATACTGAAGGAGTAGGCAGGAAGTGAGGTAAAAAACCACACCGGAGGATAGATCCAGCACAGTGATACTGAAGGAGTAGGCAGGAAGTGAGGTAAAAAAACCACGCCGGAGGATAGAGGCAGAACGTTCACAGTGATACTGAAGGAGTAGGCAGGAAGTGAGGTAAAAAACCACACCGGAGGATAGATCCAGCACAGTGATACTGAAGGAGTAGGCAGGAAGTGAGGTAAAAAACCACACCGGAGGATAGATCCAGCACAGTGATACTGAAGGAGTAGGCAGGAAGTGAGGTAAAAAAGCACACCGGAGGATAGATCCAGCACAGTGATACTGAAGGAGTAGGCAGGAAGTGAGGTAAAAAACCACACCGGAGGATAGAGGCAGAACGTTCACATCAATGATTCAGACGATGGTACCACCTTGCATTCATGTCTCACAGTTAGAGGCCCTGCACACCTCTGTGAACTAGAGCAGCTCAATTGATTAAGTCAGAATGGGCTGTGTGGGTGGAAATGGGAAATCCTGCAGACTCCGGCTGTCAGAGAGCCCATCTGAGGGAAACTATGGAGTGCTTACCTCCCATTCAGCAGAAGCTGCCCACCCACCGTCTCCGCAAGTAACACGCATTACGACTCTATAGAAGAATGCTGAAAACATAACTTGATTTGGAAACATGAAAGAAGAAGAATAAAAAAAGGCTTGCTGGATAGTTGGGAGGTCAGACATGAAAAAAAAAAAAGAACAAAACCCAAACCTATAAAATGGATTGATAAGATTTAAGAAAAATTTAGCTGTTAGAACTGAGTTATCAGCTGAGTTATTATGGTGTATGGTGTAAAAAGAAGTATTTTGGTTATTAGTACTCATTTTTAAAAAAATACTTACTGTACAATGTTGTATCAAGACCACCTCACCCGCAAAAGCAAGCACATCCAGCTGTCAGTGCTTCCAGTGTAAGTATAACCATTCACTCTGTGTGAAAATATAAGCATGCTCCGTGTATTCACGTATAAACATATTTATTTGTGTGAGTAACAGGACACGCACGCTGTGTGTTTGCAGATGTAAACATGCTTTGTGCAGCAGATGTAAACATGCTTTGTGCAGCAGATGTAAACATGCTTTGTGCAGCAGATGTAAACATGCGTTGTGCAGCAGATGTAAACATGCTTTGTGCAGCAGATGTAAACATGCTTTGTGCAGCAGATGTAAACATGCTTTGTGCAGCAGATGTAAACATGCTTTGTGCAGCAGATGTAAACATGCTTTGTGCAGCAGATGTAAACATGCTTTGTGCAGCAGATGTAAACATGCTTTGTGCAGCAGATGTAAACACGCGTTGTGCAACAGATGTAAACATGCTTTGTGCAGCAGATGTAAACATGCTTTGTGCAGCAGATGTAAACACGCTTTGTGCAGCAGATGTAAACATGCTTTGTGCAGCAAATGTAAACATGCGTTGTGCAGCAGATGTAAACATGCGTTGTGCAGCAGATATTACATCTAACTTTTTATTGTCTCATTTCTCAGAAATGTGTTTTGCATTATAAGCAGCTCTGTGCCACATAACTGCATGAAATTAATTTACACACAAAGACAAAAAGAGATCTCATTACAAAACGGAGTTAGCCAGCACCTTTTAGACTTAAATCAAAGCAGATGACCCAGATCCCCCACTACCCTTTAGCCAATAGCATACTGACCATTCACAGAGATATTGCACCTGCATACTGCATACTGACCATTCACAGAGATATTGCACCTGCATACTGCATACTGCCCATTTACAGAGATATTGCACCTGCGTACTGCATACTGCCCATTCACAGAGATATTGCACCTGTGCACTGCATACTGCCCATTCACAGAGATATTGCACCTGCATACTGCTCATTCACAGAGATATTGCACCTGCATACTGACCATTCACAGAAACATTGCACCTGCATACTGCATACTGCATACTGCCCACTCAAAGAGATATTGCACCTGCATACTGCATACTGCCCATTCACAGAGATATTGCACCTGCATACTGTCCACTCATAAAGATATTGCCCCTGCATACTGCCCACTCACAGAGATATTGCACCTGCATACTGTCCACTCACAGAGATATTGCACCTGCCCATTTTATTGCATATCCCATGATTGCACTTGCCAGTGGCGTTTATGTGAGCTCAACAGTTCATTGAGCAGCAGAAATAAAAGACCACATTAGACTATTGTGTCTAAATTGAGGTATCCTATAGCACCTCCTCTGTGGAATTCTGTTGGCATTCTTTATACAGAACATGGGAGGGGGGTCAGAACAGTCAATCCCAGAATGCTCTTCATATGGGCCGTTTGAAATGACTTCCTCCAGAGGCTGACCTAGCTTTACGGTAGACAGAGAGGTCATTGTACCAAACAGGTATCCTGTACTGCACAGTTTTATAGAGAACAGAGCAGATCAATTATAAAAATATTTAAAAAATAATATTTTAAAACACGATAATAAAAAAAGACTAAATATAGCTGCTTGCAGCAAAGGACTGTAACCTATAGAGGAAGTAAATTGACCGTTGTACCTTACTGCAAACAAAGTCTATACATGCATTCCAGGATAAAGTAAAAACCAATATGTCCTCCCAAGCATATACAGTATAGAACATAACTTGCTTGTTTTTTCACTATGAATTATCAATGGGGGAGGGCAGTTTTCATATGAATGATGTCCTCTTTTTTCTATTTCTTTTTATGAGGAAATTCTGGTCACACCATTCAAGCAGGGTGGACACTGTGTTGTGAGAGATGTTGACAGGCTGGTTGAATCGTGTGTTCTGGAAATAATCCTCCTACTCTGCTTTGCATTAGTAGCCATATACAGTGCCCTCCACTATTATTGGCACCCCTGGTAAAGATGAGTAAAAAGGGTTATAGAAAATTCACCATTTTGTGAATTAGCTTAATCTCACACTGAAAAAATGCACAAAAAAACAAAACCATGTGTGTCACAATTATTGGCCCCTTGAAGGGTTGAAGGGTTTCTTCTCCTGACTTATTTTTCTATAGAGTTCAATAGAAAAATATATCAGGAAAAACAACCCTTAAAGTAATCCATCCATATCTACTGCATATCTGGCAGCAGAGTGATGGTTTGAGGCTCGTTTGATACCTCAGACCTTTGGTGACTTACAGCCATTTTACCAACCATTATTCCATACTGTTCCAGCATAATTTACAGCGAAATCAAGTTCCACCCCCCCCCCTCTATAGAGATCCATTCAAAATGCAGAGATTTTAGTATCACTTTGTAACGCTGTGTTCACACAGCACGATCGTTGGTTGCTGAGTCGTCAAATTCTACGATTTTTTATTATTATTATGACTGACATAATTATGTATGTGTTAGCTAGCTAGCTACTAGGCCTATATATATTCTATTTTCCGCGAGCTAGCTATGATCTTTATCTATATATATATATATATAGATATATATATATAAAAAAACACATAACATGTTGCAATGTTGTGATATGGGTACTGTACTGCCACATATCCTTTTTATGTTATTTTAAATGATATTAATTATACATTAATATATTATATATTTATTTATTTACGTTGTTACCCTGTATTTCGCCTAGCTTAGTTTGATAGGCAATATTAGTACGTATTACGTATGACGTTAATATTAAACTTATTAAACTTCCAATTTCCCCTTTATTTCTTTTTTTTGATTTTTTTTTTTTATTTTTTTTTTAAATTTTTTCATTCATTCTTCAGCTTTTTATTGAAAATGAAAAAAAAAAAAAAAAAAAAAAAAAAAAAAATTTAGCTTAAAAAAAAAACGCCGGAGGAAACGCCGGGAAACGCCGGAGAGGAACCCGCGCACAACGCCGCCAACGCCGCGGGGCAGGGACGGCGCCTGGCCGGGGACCGCCTGGACTCGGACCGCTTTTTTTTGGCTTCCCGTGAGATTTTCGGCGCTGGCAACAGTGGGACCCCTTTTCACGAATGGGTTTTTATCGGTTTTTTTTGGAAAAATGTTTCGCGGATGATGGATTTGAAACGTTATGGCGCGCACGGCCGATGCTTTCTTCGGCATTGGCGTCGGGCAACATTTAGTTTTTTTTTTTTTTTTGCTCATTTTATTTTCCGTCGCTCAGCTTCATAGTCGCCAGGCTCGCTTCATAGACCGCTCAGCTTCTTCGATTGAAGCGACGACGCCGAAGTTCTGGGATGTGTGAATAAGCAGATGTAGAAGACCAAGAGTAAGAGTACCAGAAATGTAAGATAAGAGATGACATTTGATAATCATGGAATGCAGACATTAGGAAGTCATGCATTAATTATTTTTAATGATATTATTATTATATATAATAATTTATTTTTAATTTAATTTTTTCTTAATAATTTTTTTTTTTTTTTTTTGATAATTTTTTTTTTTTCTTTTTTTCTCATTTTTTCAGTGTGAGATTAAGCTAATTCACCAAACGGTGGATTTTTTATAACCATTTTTACTCATCTTTACCAGGGGTGCCAATAATAGTGGAGGGTACTGTAGCTACTGTGGTAACCTGATGAGCTTTGTCCAATTACTCATCTAATTAGCTTGCTGGCCTGGTAGTTAGTTACTCGTATATACGTCATAATAACCCCTACATGTGAGATAACTTTTTTTCTATGCACCATGTAAGCCCCGGATATGGAAGTTGCCTGTTGCGGTGGAAACCGTCCCCCGTCATCACAGCGCCATAACTTAAATATTATATTATAAGGTAAAGAAAAAAACATTTGTTCATGCTAGTCTTCATTTTTAGTTGACCCTTCAATGGCCTTTGTGTCATGCATTCCATACCCGTGTTATTCTCACTCTAATTAGACCACATGACAGGCATAGCCTAATTAAGTGGTTTTTTGTGTGCAAATTAAGTCTTGTTATCATGGATTTGAAGTTGTTATCATGGATTTGTTTTAGGCTATATGGACATGCTGCTCCAATGGCTAAAGAGGCCCTGAAAGAAAAAGTTTTTAAAAATTTAATAAAATAAAATACTATTTTGTGATCAAAAAGGTATTTGGTACATACGAGTTATTATCTTGTATGTATGTGATTATCTTGTATGGAGTTATTATGTTGTACATATGAGTTCTCATTAAAAAAAATTAAAAAAATAAAATCACCTTGCCATTCAGGGCTTCTGAGCAAAACATACTGTATACATACACCACCATAAAAAAATATTAAAATGTATCCGTGTACTCAAAGGGTAGTGTGTGCACATGTGTGATTGTGTGCCTGTGCTATTTTGTACATGTGTATGTGTTTGGGAGGATACGCATGCATGTGTGTGTGTGTCTGTGTGTGTAGGTCGGCTCTTCCTGGCATGTTGTGGGTGATCAGAGAAGGCCATCTGCTGTGCTCTATCCTGCAGCCAGAGACACTGATAATCCCCCTACAGTCGCTCGCAGAAAAGCACACTAACCCTGGAGACACAGAGGGCTCACAGAGCCTGTCCAAGCATGGACATGGATCCCAGAAGGTCCTGCACAGAGGACTCTTACTCATTACTATGCCTGGACTGGCCTTTTGGCAAATCTGGCAAATGCTAAAGGGGTCACTGTATCCGAGGGCCAGTTCCTTTTTTGTCAAACCACAGTGAAGTAAAAAATAAGATTAAAAAATGCAAATTTAAGTATTGTTACTAGAGCACTAAATGTCAGTTTAGACACTTACTGACTTAAAGGCATACTGAACTTTGTTTGAACATAATGTTGTATAGCTACCTGGCCCCGATATGAGTCATAATGTTCATGCTCACCTTCATGAGTTGCTCTAGTGGTCAGAAACGTTTTTTCTCTCTCCATTCACTTCCATTGCATGGTGAAAAAAGTCTCAAAAGCACACTTTTAGCACATACGAATGCAATCAATGTGGATTATGCCGATATACAAAATCACGACATCCAGTACCAAACGTTTGAAAAAATAAAAATCTCCATTCATGATATTTTACACTTTTTTCCAAACAAAGGTTTGGAAGAAGATCCAGTCGTTAGCTTAACTTTCTTGTTTCACTCATGTGCCTGAATTGTGCGTCATTAAACAAACCAAACAGCAAAGAAGCTAGCAACAGTTACTAATTCTCAGAAAATAGGTCTTCAAAATCAAATCAATCAAGAATTGGTTAAAAAGTTTCAAACGTCCGGATCTGGATGTTTTGATTTTATATATCGACATAATCTGCATTGTTTGCATTAGTTTATGTGCTAAAAGTAATAATAATAATAATAATAATAATAATAATAATAATAATAATAATAAACTTTATTTATATAGCACCTTTCAAACATAAAATGCAGCTCAAAGTGCTTTACATGCTTTAAAAGTGTGCTTTTGAGACCTTTTTTCACCATGCAATGGAAGTGAATGGAGAGAGAAAAAACTTTGTTGGTCAGTTTCTGACCACTTTTCTCATTCTTCGTTGGTCAATTTCTGACCACTTGAGCAACTCATGAAGGTGAGCACGAATATTATGACTAATATCGATGCCAGGTAACCATACAACATTATGTTCAAAAAAGGTTCAGTATGGCTTTAAGCTGATTTATTTATTGGGAGTTACATAAACTAATGTAGCAGGCATGTGTAGCATTACTTTGGATAATGCTCTTTAGTTTGAAATATGATGCCAAATTTAGTTGTAACATGGTATTATATCGATATCAATATCTTGGTCAGTGGTCAGATATTTTTCTTGTGATTTTACACATGTATAAAGTCTATATTTAGTATAATAGATTAGGCTGCCATTTTAATGCTGACAGTCAAACTGAGGTATCAACAGTTTTACTGAAATGCAAATGAATATGCAGCTGAATGTTTTTAGACGATACTGTAATGCGCACTAGAAAGGGCTTATCCCTATTGACATACCGTGCCATGCACTGTCTACATGTAAGTGTGCACTTGGAAGTGAACTTTAATAAGGTGCCTGGTGGGTGTAATAGATGTTCTGTGAGAGGCTGGCGGGAGACATGATAATTAGTGCCATGTTGTTCTGTACAGCCATTTTAACATGTCAGGTCACCCACACACGCATGCAGAAGAGGTCTGCAGGACAGCTTTCTCTTAAAAGGTCTGCCACTGCACATGCCTGACAGGCGATGGTAGAGGCGCACGCCAGACGGGCAAGATTTATTACCCATCATCCACCAGTAAATGGCCAGCGCATTTCCATGCAAATATCTGTCATGCTAAATCATCCATGACGGGACACTTACCCCTCCCCCATCTCCCCCGTCTCTAAATCAGCCGCTTTCACAAATTGCATCGGTTATTTGCCTTTTATGAACGGGCATGTATTGAAACAGCAGGTGGTGAATCACGGCGGGGTCCTTTAAAAGGCCTCAGGCCACTACGGCTCCTCACAACGCATATAAATACTAAGCCAACAAGCCCCAGCACTGATCATGTGTAAAAACGGAACGGTCCGCGGCGTGATCCGCCGAGTCGCCAGGGAGGGTTATTTTAAGGGTAGAAAATATGCTCGTCTCCTTTGGCAGATTAGCCAGAGCAAATATGGCCTGGAGCAGATGACTCTGGGTAATGTTAATCTCCCATGGTTTGCAGTTTTCACACCCTGCCCGCCTGTCTTCATCTCCATTATCACCCCCTTCCCCATTCGTAATACCAGTCTCTCTCTCTCTCTCCACCCAATAATGGCCATTTTTCATAATGAACCTAAACTCTCCAGTGTAGGAAAAGTATAGTCTGAAAAAGTTTGAATTAACCCAGCAATCCTCTCATCTTGGCTGATGGCAACTTCAATTTGACCATAACACAAAGTTACAGACGTCTGAAAAGAGAGAGGGTGGCAGCTTACCGTGGGGGACAGGGTAGGGGACGTTTATAATCGAAGTAGTCCATAAAATACCACAGAGAAATAGAGAGATGGAAATAAATTAAAAAAACAAGATGTGGTGGAATGATTCAGATGTAGGACATACAGTCTAATTAGTTTTAATGGGTGACTGCACAGACTGAGCTCAGGGTAGCTCTGTCTCTTCTGAGACGTTATTCACATTAACACCAGTTTGCCTGGGACAATCGTCATTAGCCTTGACTATAGAATCAGTCATGGCTATCAAATTGTGTGCACACTACCGGTTAGGCCACCAGCAGGGTTAGTTGGATATCTGGCAGTATCCCATTAGGAGGTGTGACTATTACAATGATTGTTAAAATATTGTTACATAGTGTAAAAAAAACAAAAACAATAAACATTAAATAATAGTAATAATATTAAAATTATCATTTTCAAAATGTTAGGCTCTAAGGCATTAATATGTGAAAACCATAATGGGGTTTAAATGCGTGTAACTACAACCACAAAGTGAAGTTAAAATGCACCAATTATAATTTGGATCATTTAATTGAGTGGTTATTTGCATTGATCTGCCCTTATTTTTACAGGCTAGATTATTTAGTAGCCATAAAACTTAATTATTATTTTGTAGCTATAAAAATGAATAACAAATAATTGAACAAGCCAGAAGCCAGGTCTCAGAACATGATTATTTTCTCTACATATGCAGCATAATAGCCCAATAACTTGCCTAAACAATGGCTACCTGTCATGCGTTCTCAAAAATAAAACATTACAAAATGTACATTTCAATGTAATAAAGAATGTATGTGTTGATTAGAGCAAAAGTGAAACTCTTTGGTAAGATCCCTCAGTCGGGTAAAGATTCAGAGTGAAGTCCAAATAGCTTTCAAAACAGCTGAAAGTAGAAAAACAAACACAGATCAGGAGAAGGACATAAGAAAATAAAAAAACATTTGAAAGACAGCGAAAATCCCTTGGAGCGTGGTCTAGTCAATCATTAGGAAGGGGGAGCATGTGTGCTGCCTCCCGGAGGTTGCTTAGATTAGTCTTTCTCTCAAAACTGAACAGCCGGGCAAGGACAAAAAGGTTAACCAAAACTGGCTAGGGAAGCACAGAGAGGCAGCAGCAACTTTGATTGGCAGAAAGGAGTGTGTACATCCCCATGTATGAGGTCCTGAACCACAATGCATCAGGATAAGAGGATGATACTTTCCCAATACACCAGCAGACAGTTTTAATACAGCACTCAGGTACATTTATGATTAGGAGCAAGGCCTGCGTTGGATGGGTGGGGCTTTATGAATAGGAGGTAGGGAAAGGTGAAGTAGAATTGTTTTAAAGGCATGCACAGACACACGCACGCGCGCACACATGCGCGCGCGCACGCACGCACGCACGCACACACTGGAGTGGTGGAGGGATGTATGGAAAAATGTACATCTGTATAACAAGTATACAGCAAAAATGTTGGTGTAAATTAAAACTGCTGGTGTACTTTTAACACCCTTGGGTGTTTATATGAGTCCATGGAAATACTCTAGGGTGTTAAAAGTACACCATCTTTTTTGTTGTGTACATATTATAGGTTAATATGTATTAGGGCAGAGTTTTCTAGAGAGAAAATGGATAGTTTGGAAAGCGGACCCAGTACGATGGACAGACTGTGCTCCAGCCGAGAGGCTTCTTCTCGCACGTTTTATTGTGTGTCACAGGACGGCAGGGAAGGCGAGGAGCCGACTGGAACGCCGTATTCCAGAAAAAGGTTGTCGAATTTGTCTGAGCATAATTGAGTGATTCTCCACGAGGAGCCTGTCCCCAGCCTGTTCCTCTGGCTCACTGTGCCTCTCAGCACTCTCTCACAGCAAGACTCGCCGACACTGCCGCTTGGCTCAGTGGCATACCTGTGGGATAAATGATCGGAATAATTATATTAGAATGTCATGTATTTAAATATTTTAATTACTGAATGTTGAAGGATGAAATGTAACAGAACTGACACTCTGATTTCCGTTGCTAAAGAACGGGAAACGCTTAATCAAAATAAACTATTGATTTCTGCGGTTGATACGTTGGAAGGCCAGAAAGTCCAGCTTGATACTGGGGTTGCTTGAATTTGCATAAGGTATATTTTAATGATATGAATAAAGTAATAACCTCAATATGTACCATTTTAAGTCTGTGGATATTGGTAGAAATTGCCTAGTTGAATTCAATTCAACATATATAAACACTGTGCTGTAGATTAACTGGATCATGTTTGCATTATGAAAAAAAATATATATATTACCATCATAATGGTAATTCTGAATTTAGTTAAACAGTTGAACATGTCAGTTTTTCAAAAACTCCTATATATGGTAAACAATTACAAATGTATTGCCTATTACTTCAAAGTCCCACACGGGTTTATTAATTTGATATCAAAGTCAGGCGATGAATGCAATGCAATGTTGTTTACAGGAAATTTAAGTGAATACACTGTGAGAAAGATGTTCACTGGGTCTCTCAGATGCTGCTTTTTGCACATAACTTTCTGCAGCCAGTCACCTGGGGAGCCCTGATGTTCATACCTGGTTTTGTGTAGAGAGGCTCAAACAGGGATCCATCTTAGGCCAACAGCAGTACCGTTCTTATGCTACCCCCTGCACCAAAGAAGGCCTGTTTCACTCAACACACCATTCTTTTGGTTTCACTGTGCTCGGTGGAGATGAGAGCAGGCAGAACGTATGGACGGTCCCTTGGGCAGTCTGACCGGGGGACTGTTTGTTATCTGTGAGTCCCAGCATGCAACAGGAATCGCTCAAGGCCCAGAACTGGCGCCGATGGGATGCCTTCATCGATTTCCACATTGCTCAGCGGGGTTTGGGAGAGGATCTGATGTGGTACAGAATGCAGAGCTGGAGCTACTCGCAAGCAATAGCACCGACATCGCATGACGTGGCTCAAAGTGGGCCTTTTCTCTGACCATTAAGTGTATGCCCAAAAGTTTACACACACACACACACACACACACACACACACACACACACGTGCATACACACACACACACACACACAGCGCTCACACACAGGTAGTCACACAGTAGTTAAAGCTGCCATGGGAACCTTTAGGCTGCCAAATGGAATTATCTTTGTTCTGCGTTTCGATTTTCAGGCACCGATGCCAGTGGTCATACATACAGTGAATCAGGCTCAGGAAACAGATAACACATTGGGAAGAGACAAACTGGAGACTCAAATCTATATAGGCTACGCTAAAAAGACCAAGCATTTACATTTTAGGCTTATCCAGAGCGACTTACAGTTAGTGCACACAAAAAAAAAAGTATATTTGTAAATCCCCAACATTCCAAGTAGCAATTAATGGAAGTGTAATGGTGGAGCCATAGCATGCTGGTGATAGGTCATTCTTTGTCACAATAATTAATATGTGGGAGGGAAAGTTTATTTATTCATTTTTTTTTATTCTTGGTGATCCAACTTAGATTTTTTTTAAGGGTTAGGACACAATGCTTACAGATTAGCATAGATATGACTAACAGTTGTTTTTCGGCAAGATGTTTTTAGAAGTGGCCTTACATACACCAGCATTCACAAGGAGTGGGCCCTTGTAGTGAATGTGAATGTGACAAGGGCCGACATCTTGCGGTAATTCAGCTCGTGATTCTGCAGAGCTGCGTGCACTTTACCACCTCTCCCCCAGCCGCTGTGACCTCTTGACGTGAAGATGGCCCGCGTAATTGCAGCTCACTCAGCCATCTCACTTCCAGCTATCAAAAGCATATTGCTATTTTAGCAGCTATCCTGGAAAGCACGGCTCAGAGTCTCAAACGCACAATAACAGTTTGTACACACGAGAGCTTAATGACACCGGCCCGGTGGTTAAGTTCACCCAAGCCGACAGCGCAGAAGTTGTGAGTTCAATTCCCAGCTGAGTCGTTGAGTCACAGCAAAAGCTTTCAAAATGGCACCCGCTGCCTCTGAGCTTGGCACTTGGTATTACAGAGATGGATTGGGACTTCACACAACGTACACTGGGAATAAAGTAAAATTCTGTAAGGCATCCAAGTCTTAACACAGCTGACTAATTCAGTCTTTGTGGAAGCTTTCTTTTTTGTCCCTTTCTACATTGTACCATATTTTAAATAAATGTCTGACATAAAGCACTGTTCAAAAACTTTAAAGTACAACTTTTCTGTGAAATAATGTGTGGGAAAAGGATGTGGGAATTGGATTTCATGCATTTAAAAAAAAAACTGACACTTATAATTACAACCCGATAACGTGATCGAGGTGGAAAAAATCCACAAGTTATGTGGAATAAGGGGCCTCGAGTGAGGTAGCTACAGCCGAGCATAAAAGCAGAAAAATGTCTCCCACAGTGGAGATGGACGGGGTTGGATATGAAATGAATTATGGACACAAAGCCTGAGCAATGACAATCCTGAGCCCGCTAGGTATCCCAGGCACTGGGAACAGGTCAGCGGGAGGATAATTACTGGGGATTGGAAGACGTTGAGATGTGGTCTGAGGAGAACTTGTGGCGAGTTGGATAGAAGTCTTGTTGAGTGACCGTAGCTAGTGATACTACCGCTGTCATGCTAGCTAGCTAATGTCAGTAGGCTCACATCAACACTACAGGTGAAGCTACTTTACTTACTTTATTTTGCACTGTTCTCATTGCACTGAATTTAGTATTTAGGACATGCTATCTTAATTTGCTAGTTGGCTAACATTAATGATCACGATCAATATATACTTGCTTAAACACTAGTTAGCTACCATTAATGATCACGATCAATATATACTTGCTTAAACACTATCACCAATCTAGCACATAATTCTAGGTGCCTAGTTGCCTAGGTGGCAGATGTTAAATCTAGTCTAGATACTGTAATGTTAGCCAATTCACAAAACTACTGTGAGATTGCTATAATTTTTGCTAGCTGGCTAGACCTCTACAATGAATCACGGACTAACTAGCTTCTGCTACTGTTACTCGGGTAGTTTCAGCACCTTTGTGTCCTTGCAATGCAAATCATTTAAAAAATATAACCTCAAACCTTTAGCTTTAATCTGGACCATCAACTTTACTATATTTACTTGCATCTGGAAAAAATGTAAATAATCGCACTGTTCAAACAATAATACCGCTTCGCTGTTATGAAAAGTTGTATTCTCTTGCAGCTGTAAATATTATAAATCAAGATATTGACCTTATCTAAGCTGCACCGGGATACAGGAAAACATTTGAACAGACAATTTAATGGCAGGGGTCTTTTTTGTCATTCAAATAACTTTCCCTGGTAACTGCTTCATGTAAATAGGTCTTTATAATTCTACTGTTGTCCTGCATTCACATGCAATGAGGCAAGAGGCCATATTCAGCATGATCTAGGCAGTGACAATGCAGAAACAATGCTCCCTCCCCAGTGGGCAGGAGTTTTTTTTTCTCAATGTTGCTTCTTTCCATAAACTGTAAATAAAGGCTGTCAATCGATCAGAATTCCTATTAAACACCAGGCCATCTATTTAACAGGGCCCAACACAATGGACAAATCATGAGCTCCAGGTAGCAAGCCAGTTGGCGGGTAGAGTATTTATTCAATGTGTCAATTATGCAAGGATGAAAATGTATTCATTATATAGCGGGGTAGCGCTGTGCTACATATTTATATTACTCTATATTAAAAATATATATCACTTATTTTAGTTACACTATGACTGAATGTACTTTATATTTTATGAGTTTAGATTTTGTTGGCGCACTATACCATGCTGTTCCTCATACTGGCTGTTTTTCTATCCATAGTTTTGGCTGAGTGATGATATGACCTGGTCAGCTGAAACATATCTGCCAATCAATAATCAAGTTGACATCCTTTTAAAAAGAGCTTGAAAGTTCAGAGGGCCAGATCTGGTCCAGGGTGAGCAAGTAGAAAAATCCATTGAAATCCTGTAGAACTGTATTCACCCCCATCTCTGTCTTTTTTTTTTTTTACAAAATGTTTTTATAAGAACTATACTCTGTACTTTATACTTATTTATCTATTGTTTTGTTTCGTTAAAGGTTGTTTTTGTTAACCTATTTGAACCCCCGGACGGAATTGATAACGCAGCAATACGGAGGCAGAACAGACGGTCACAGTTTAAAAATACAAACAACACAACAAGCATAAATACAATAATGATTTTGATAGCCAGTAAGTGACATATCAAAATGGGACATATGCTACAATGATTCTAGCTGTTCCTTTGCATTAAAACATTTTTTTTTGTTACGTTCTGAAAAACTTGCGAGATTAAGCGAAGCCAAAGTGAGCAGCATTACAGGGATAGTATCACGTTTGCATGGAAGATGTTGACATTTTTCATTTAACGTTCTGCTTCATTTTCGTTCGCTCTCAAAATATTGACCAATAGGTGTACAAGACACACTGTTCAATTATAATGAGTACGTAACACGTTAAAGATAGGTGGAGTAGCCTATCCGTAATTTCAGGGACTGCCGATTGAGTCACATCATGGCCGATATAGAACGGCTCTCTAATTATATATTTTAGACTAATGTTTTTAATAACCAAATAAACAATCCAATGCTTAATTCTGTAAAGTTCAGAAGAGGCATAGCCTACAGACAGGTGGGCACTGAATCAAAGATTTCCCTGCTGCAATTTAATTATTTCCCGCATCCGAATATAAACTGTAAACTTCGGATCGGAAAATATCCATTTCCAAGCCACTATCCGTGCACTTCTGGATTTCGGCTTCGGACACACCCCTAGTTTATAGTATAATCTGTTCAGTGATTGTAAAGCCAATCCAGGTTATTCCCAAACCTATGTGCCTATGTTTTATATTTTAGTAATAAAATGTTTTTTTTCCCTCTTCATTTTCTGCATCTGTCCTATGTTCCTTAGTATTGTTTTGTTCCTCCGAAGTGCATTTTAGGGAAGTCATGTCTCTCACAGTGTAATTGAGAGTAATGTGATCTACTACATTTCTTTAAACAAAGCACAAATTGTGGTATGAAAACCCAGCAGTCTCTCCCAAATGTTGCTTGCCAGGCCAGACATATGTCTAGCATGGGGTCAAAACCCAAGAAATTATGACCGCGGATCTGTCAAGATATGCATCTTTGGCTTTACAAATCAAATTACAAATAGATTGTTTGTCAAGTAAATACTGCTTACACGTTGGCACGCCATTCGTTTATCCCTGTGAGCGATCATTTTCGCACCATGAGGTGTGAATGCTTTGGAGAACAAAACTGCGGCTTCAAGACATGAATCAAACCTGCTGATTATTTGGTGTTTTTACAGTAATCTTTTAACTATTGAAGAGATAAATTCCTTCATAACATTTATTTTTATGTACAGTTTTATAACAGAATTGAAATATTATATTGCATTGTGTGTGGAAAATAAATCCATACCTCTGGAGTAAGAAGCGTTCATTCGTTCAGGAGTAACCTGCATCTGCTTTTCTGTAATACTAAACAGCCATGCTGCATTCATCAAAGCTGCATCAAGTTAAAGTGGAAAAGTGAATTATATCGCACAAAGAAACTGAAAAGGTGGCTGCTTGCTGAAGAAGCTTACAGACTAATTGAATGCTTAAAATGACATAGTGTTCTATCTGCCATTCTGTGATATGAACATAATTCTGTTATATTATTTTATTTTACATCTGGTAAACAATTACCTCTTTAAACATTTAAAATGTAGAAAGTATGTAATGCAATGTTATGATATGTAGCGTGGAATTATTCATATTAATATCTCAAAATTATACGTAACCAATATAATCATATTATTCTAAACTGTTTAAATTTGAAAATGCAGGCATTTTGAAAAAAAAAACTTTTTGTAGATAAACATTGATCTGAAATAATAATTATTTTTTTTAAAGTACATACATTTTTTTTAAAAGATGGACATCTTAACACAGATATACCTACAGTATACCTACTCTATTCTGTTTTTAATACAACTCTCTTAGAACATTTGACATGTTCTTAAGGTCGCCACTGTATTGATATTATGGTTTTCTGACAAACTCCTACAGTTAATACAGGAGCATGACCACTAGAAGCATATTGTGTTTGGAGACCCACTTGGGATGTGAAAGAATAGCAGAGACTGGAAGTCATTAAGAAAAGCAATATTCTTCTGAAATTACATGAGCGTTCTTGCATGATAAATGCTTTTATTTGTTTTTGAAAGTAAAACAACTTATAACACTACCTATACTTGGTGGATTGGTTTATAAAACAAAACCAGTGCATTTATATTTCTGTATGCTGTAATATTTCTTCTCTGCACACAGAAAACTAAATTACTCTTGTGCCCTGTGATATAGAACAATTGAAATTAAAAGTTTTAGGTTTTTGCAATGCCCAGTGCTGCAGGAGGCCTGGGAGATCAGGTTAGAATGAGGAATGCAGTTTCAAACAGAATTCAAATGAAGGGAATTAAAAGAGCTACCTCGACACTTTGCACTGATCCAGAATCATATACAACCTCAGTCTCCAAGGCTTGGTAAAAAAACAAAAAAAAAACAGAATTGGCCTATCATGGCTCTCTGGTGGGATGTCTGCTTGGCAGTGCCTGGAGGACCAGGATGTATTCACGTTCCATCACCATCGACCATGCATCACTCCCAGGCAGCTGTGACCCAACGTGGACAGAATTGGGCAGGACTGGGACACAAACCACATCTCACTTTATTTTAAAAAAGGGAGGTAGGAAAAAAAATCTAGAGAGTAGGGAGAGAAAAAGAAGAGGGAGATAACAACATTTAAGAAATGTTAACAAAGGTTTATCTATTTTTACATCCTAAATAACTGGACATTTGAACTGGACAGCAGTTAAACATTATTTCTGCTGGACCTGTTTCAGTGTACAGGGCTGAACAATTAGTCTATGCAACTCATAAAACTGGGCACCCAGCCTTCACAAATACTATTATAGGTACAGCCTGCATAAGTCCACAGCTGTCAGCACACATAGCGTACACACAATATCATCCACAGAAAATTATCTGGCTGGCAGCAGGTGAGAGAGATGGAACATAATGGATATAAGTAATGTTTTTTTAAAACAAGCTGTCTGTTTCTTCTAATAATATCCTTCAACAATATTATCAGTTTGAACCGATAGCCTGGCTGTAATGTAAACGGAATGATGTTTTTTTTTTGTTGAGTACCAGAGCTTGTCTGCAGTAAAAAGAAAAAAGAAAATGAAATGTATGTTTCCCGCTCGCCGCCCACTATCACCGTATTAATGCTGTAATCTACAGGGTTATGAGGAGTCCCACTAGATTAATAGCATCTTCACAAAACCTCCTATCATTAAGAGTTGTGTGAAGTGGGCACATATATGAGGAATATCCACCATGAGGAAATACACTTATGGGTTTGCAAATAGAAAGAAATGCATTATTTCCCTTTCACAGTTCCACAGGTGTCTACGTTTGTACATCAGTACTCATGCCAGACAGACTATATTAAAGCCTGGACTCAGTCTAGCTCCAGACTGCTTTGTCCTTTATAGAAATTCAATATTATAGTATTCATAACCAAATATTGCGTGTTCAGGGGCATTGGAATTAATGTTTTATGTGAAATGTTAATGTTGTATGTGTACCACAATGTACTTTGTTATTGTCTACATGCTTCCCATTGCTGACATCATTTGCAAATATGGTGTTAAATTGCATTGCTAGGCTGATGATACGCAGCTATATGTACCTGTAAAGCCAAAGGACCTTTCCCAACTCTTACATTTAGAGGCATGTGTATCAGACATTTTTAAATGGATGGGTATGAACTTTCTGCAGTTAAATGCTGATAAAACAGAGTTATTAGTTGTTAGACCAGCCAAACATAGACACTTGTTTGAGAATTTGAGTGTTAACATTGATGGCTGTATTATTTCTGAAAGTCTGACTATCAAAAACCTTGGAGTGATTTTTGATTCCTGTCTGACATTCCAGCCTCATATCAAGGCCATTGCCAAGATAGCATTTTTTCACATTAGTAATATCGCTAAAATCCGACCAATTCTTTCATTGCGTGATGCTGCTTAATACATGCATTTGTATCTGCTAGACTGGATTATTGCAATGCCCTTTTCTCTGGTCTTCCTAGTTGTGCTACTAGAAGTCTTCAGCTTGTTCAGAATACTGCAGCTAGAATCCGGACAAAAACTAAAAGATTTGAACATATAAAACCCATTATGGCCTCACTTCACTGGTTACCAGTACAAGCTAGAGCTGATTGTAAGGTTATTCTTTTAACATATAAGGCCTTGCATGGTTTTGCACCACATTACCTATCTGAGCTAATTACAGCATATCCACCGGCACGCCCTCTTCGCTCTCTCTCCATGCTGGTCTTCTGGTCATTCCTTCAGCAAATAAAAAATCAGCTGGTCACAGAGCATTTGACTACCGTGCACCATATCTCTGGAATAGCCTTTCATTACATGTTAAAAAAGCACGTTGAAATATTTAAATCAAGACTAAAAACATACCTTTATTCACTTCATTACAGCCGACTCTAGAACTGCATCCCTGTAACACTGGTGACAGGCAGGGCTTGTAGGGCCAGTAGCTGTTTGAAATCCCCCCGGGGCTCTTGCCCCTCCCCTACACTTGTTTTTAGGTCATGGCCAACCCTGCTACTCTGCATAGCATCTTTGTGTTTTAAATATTACATTTTAAAATGTATTTCTTAGATTGTTATTAAATTATATTTCTTTTCTTTTTTTATTATTTTATTATATTTATGAATCTGCATTATTTGTAAAGTGTATTGGGACCATGCTGCATGGTGATTATGCACTTTAAATAAAAATGGATTGATTGATTGTTATTGTTGGTAACACATTTTGACAACTTTCGCCTGTCCGTCCGTCGCTCATCAAAAGCGTAAAATGACGAATCACACATGGCGACCCCTTAGTGAACCTGACAGTATGTAAATTATGCATCATGATGACATGTATACATCGACATGATGCCAGTCTCATTTATATTGATTTAAAACTCAAAATGGATGTGCATTGGCATGATTCAAAGATGATGAATCAAGAGATATGCTCAATGTTATGAACACACATAATGTGCAGACAGGAGCAGTACAGACAAAGCATGAAACTAAAAAGAGAAACAACAGAATGTCTCTTTCAAAGGGGGGATATCATTAGAGGCTGAATTAACCACGGTTTGGTATGCTGGCACAGAAGGGTCGGTTTATATGTATTTCCCTTGGGCCCCAGAGGTAAGGGCAGAGAAGAGAGATGAGCAGGGAGAATGAACACGTGACAAAGGGCACCATCACCCATGTGTCCTGCAATTGTCCCTTCTGTTTGACCTCCTGTTACAGGTCAAAGGTCAAACGTGCCCCCAATCATCCATTAACCGGACTGTGGCTGTGTCTGAATAAGCACCCTTCCATACTATTGAGTAGGCTTGTTGAGTAGACTGGGGCTGTGTCCGAATCAGTATCTTTCCATACTATTGAGTAGGCTTGTTGAGTAGACTGGGGCTGTGTCCGAATCAGTACCCTTCCATCCTATTGAGTAGGCTTGTTGAGTAGACAGAAAGAGAAAGTAGTTAAGTAGGCAAAATTATTTTTAAGTGTAGTATAGTTGAAACCCCTGTGTGATATACTTACTTCTGGGGTTTCACTGAGTATATTCGGGGGCATACTTTCATCCTTTTTTTCACACTGACATTTTGGTCGCATATATATGACGCGCAGCTTCGTTTTAAGAAATGAGGCGTTGCTTTGCTGCTGTTTTTTTCCAAAAACAACAAAAACAACACGTGACATGGCCACGCAAGGGTGGAACATCTTACGACACTTCCACAGTACGGTTGGAAAATAGTATGGCGGATATTTTTTGCATACTGCACGTGGCGTACTAAACAGTACAAATTAAACAGCACACATCTGCCAGTGCACAGCACACAGTGAGAGGATAGGGCTCTGATTCGGACACAGCCAGTGTCTGCATGGCATGTACTCCATCGTCTGCACTTCTAGGTCTAGGAACTTCTGATGAGAAAAGTATGATACAGTCCTGTCTTTATTAGCATTCCAGAAATAGAATGGAAATATAATAGAATACAAGAATTTTCTCACTGATGATACAGGTCTTCTATTCTATTCTATTCTGTATTGTATTTGACCTTGCCCTCATGTGAATATTCATTGTGTTACAGAAAAACAGAGACAAAATGATGTTAATCGCATGGAGCTGAATATATGCTCATTAAATAGACATTCTCCTCAGGCAAACCTCTTCTTGGCTCCACCCTTGAAATAATGTCTGACTGCCCTTCATGTCCTCATTTAAAGACAGCGATGACGTGGGAGCTAAAGTGAGGCGATGCTTTATTACACACTGCTTACAACAAGTCTTACGTCAAAGGTCTGCTGTATACAGTCTTATTGGAGCAGTCCACGGGTTTAGCGGTGTTCGATATTTGCACACGCGTTGCATGTGTATTGTGTAGAATGTCTTGGGTTGAATGAGGGTGGGACGGGTGCTTCTTGGGGTGAAGTCCCCACCCCCTGCTCCCCATGAGTGATTGGCAGAATGCATATTGAAATTAAAATATCTACTAACAGACATTTAGAGTCAAAGGATCAATGAGAGACTGAATAGGATTTCACATCTTTAACCAAAACCACTTAGAGTCACCCCATATATTCTCCAACTAACTGTGCAGAAACCCTATCTCCCTACCCTATCCTAAAAGTGTTTTACACTATTTAAGGGCCTACATTTTAACTATGATAACACAAACAGCACACATGCACACACAAGCAGTCATACTCACATGTATTCATGTGTGCACATAAGGATATGTATGGGCGCATACTCACTAACACGTATGTAAACAGATTCACGCACAAAAAGCAGGCACAGCACACTTGAAAGCGGGGATCTATAGTCTTCCTCTTCATCCACCAAACATGTGAAATACCTGAATAAGCCTGAACAAATTCTTCATTTCAAAAGAGAGCAGAGCTAGTCTCATCTGTCCCTTCTGCCTACTCTCTCTATCTCTCTCTCTTTCTCTCTCTTTCTCTCTCTCTCTCTCTCTCTCTCTCTCTTTATTTTTTTCCTCTTCATTGTATAAGTAAAGCAGCTGTAATTGTGCTGACTGTCTGTGTGTGTGTGTGTGTGAGTGTGAGTGTGTGTGTGTGTGTGTGTGTGTGTGTGTGAGTGTGTGTGTCAATGCACATAAGCATTATTAAGTGAATGATAATGTGAGCATATGTGTAAGCATGTTATTCACACACAATTATGTGTGCATGTGTGTGCGTGTGGGTGTGTGTGTGCGTGCGTGCGTGTGTGTGCACACATGTGTGTGGGGGAGAGCAAAGGTGACCTTGTGTTGAACAGAACAGCTCTGTTCCACATTCGCTGCTAATGCACTAGCACACAGACAGAGAATGCATTTGCTCATCCATAAAGGCATTATCTGAGCCACAGCGTCGCCGTCGAGGAAGGGCGTACAACACCAAAGGGAGAGAGAGAGAGAGAGAGAGAGAGAGAGGAGCAATGATCCTAATGCTCTCTGAATGGAGAAAGACTGTGTGGTCCAAATGACTGTAACTGGAATGAACTGAGCTCACTGTCATTGGCAAATGGCTAACATTTACTCTGGTAGCAATGCAAAAAGGACATTTACTCTGGTAGCAATGCAAGAGGAAGACATTTACTCTGGTAGCAATGCAAAAAGGACATTTACTCTGGTAGCAATGCAAGAGGAAGACATTTACTCTGGTAGCAATGCAAGAGGAAGACATTTACTCTGGTAGCAATGCAAAAAGGGACATTTACTCTGGTAGCAATGCAAGAGGAAGACATTTACTCTGGTAGCAATGCAAGAGGAAGACATTTACTCTGGTAGCAATGCAAAAAAGACATTTACTCTGGTAGCAATGCAAGAGGAAGACATTTACTCTGGTAGCAATGCAAGAGGAAGACATTTACTCTGGTAGCAATGCAAAAAGGACATTTACTCTGGTAGCAATGCAAGAGGAAGACATTTACTCTGGTAGCAATGCAAGAGGCAGACATAGAGGGAAAGAGAAAGAGATCAAAGAAAAACAGCCTTCTCAACTTCAAGAACATTTACATCTTTATTGTCCTCTTAAAAAATATATGGGCCTGGTTCCAATAAACATTTATCCTTAACTGTCAAGTTTATTGTCAAATAAAGAACCTCCACAGGAATCTCTGCACCATCCACTACCTAATGTATAATATCCGGTTAACTGACCAAACTCAATAAAGGTATGAGTTAGCATCTCCATTGTTAGCATTTCCATCAATATCATTATGGACATCCATCCTCTAGTACTGAATCCATGTGGCAGATGTGAGTTTGTAGCTGCTGTTACACATCTCCAATACCCCATTGGAGATCACCTCTCAGTCACAGTGGGTCACTACACCTCATGGGGGACAGATTGACCCTTGACCTTGCGATTTACTCCACATCTGCAGGTTCATGACCCACAGATCATGTACTGTACGCCTCAGTCCAGCTTAGCTCTTGTCAGGCCTGCATTGATGACTAGAAGAAGCATGGAGAGGAGCCACACTAACAGGAAAGCTCCAACGCGCTTTTCCCTCTAAACCTGGTTTTTGTTTCCTGCCAAATCGAATGACATGAATAAAGATTATATTATTTAGCTGTCCCTGTATGAATCTCCATGGCACAGCAGGATTGGCCGTAGCCAATCACAATCAGGAATGAAAAGAAGCCAGGTCTCCCCAGAAGAGATGCCTATGGATAAACAGACACAAAGCCCACACAATTTAGCCTTCTTATCTCTGACAAATGACACACACAAAAAACACATGCAAACACATAAAAATATACAATGACACACACACACACACACACACAGTAAACTAGTAACTGATGGACTCTACCCCTTTTGTTGAGAACTTGTGCACTGACTTTGTAATTTCAAACATTGTTTTATTTTTTTTTCCTCCTTGTTTCTGTCTTTTTTTGGGGGGTTATTGTTCCAGGAACTGTGCCTGCTGGCAGTGTCAGCCTGGCGCAGAGTGGGGGGGCTTTGATAGCGTGGTTCTGATGCTTCACACAGTGCGCCACTGTCAGATGCGTCACTGCTAGGGGCTGACACAGTCAAAAAAATTACTGCACTGAAGACCGACAGCAGCCTTTCAGCTCTCAAAAATAAAAGAGTGAAACACCCCGGGCAAGAATATTTCATCCCCCCTGTTATCCACAACTGTGCGATTAAACCCAGCGCTAAAGGGATAACACGTCAAACCTGTCAAATCACGTTTCCCGGCTTCCACTATCCCTTTCTTTCTCTGCCCATTGTACTATTTTTTTTAAACAACTTTGTTCATTAAAATAATAATAAACATAAGACCCTCAAAAAAAACAAGACTCACTCCCACTGACTGGTTATTCTGTTTTTGTATTCCCTCTTTCTTTCCTGTATTTGATTTCCTCATGGCTTGGCGTTTGAAAGAACGTTCAGTGCAGCACAAGGAGAGATATCGAGTACTTGGCTCTCAAAATTGAATTGGAGACAGGCTGAGCAGAGCTCTTGGCCCCAGGGACCATCTGAGCAGAGTTTGGGCCTTCAGTCACCGAGGCCCTGAGCTCGTTACTACACTTCCCAAACACCCACATACCCAGAAGAGCCACTGATGGGGTGTTAAGTACAGTCCATGCATGAGCTCCTAGGCTCTGAGAATCGCCAGGGAGCTAGGGGGAGGCAATTTAACAGACCCCCCCCATGAGACTGGGGCCGTGGTGTATTTGCAACCATGCTTTCAGTCATCTGTGTATTTGTTTTGCGCTAAAAGCGCTGCTATGACTTGTTGAACTATATACAAATGGGAAGTAAGTGCACAAATACATTCTTAAGCATATTTGAATGATCCATTCATCAATTAGAAGAGAGTCTCCAACCCGTCCACCAATGAGACAGGGTTCGCTGACTCCTGCCCCAATGAGAGGACAGCTAACATCACCTGCAAGAATGACTGGACTTTAAGTGTCTCCACACACACATTACATTATAGGCATTTAGCAGACGCTCTTATCCAGAGCGACTTACACAACTTCTTATTACATGTATCCATTCATACAGCTGGATATATACTGAAGCAATTCAGATTAAGTACCTTGCTCAAGGGTACAACGGCAGTGTCCTACCTGGGAATCGAACCTGTCCTGCAACCTTTTGGTTACAAGTCCGGCTCCTTAACCATTATACTACACTGCCGCTACACTACACATGAATGCACATGTGCGCACACACACACACACACACACACACACGTAATCTACACATCACCTAAGACACACAGCATCTATACCAGTGAGAGGAGGGACTATATGCACAAACAGGAGGAGGGTCCCCTGTATCAGTAATAAGAGAGTCCATGATTCCTGCGGCTCTGAGGTCTCTCATCACCTATCCCCCAAACCCCTTCCTAAATGAAAGAAAGGGCTATAGCCATTAGTACAATATGCACCTGCTGGACGCATGGTGCTACTGCGCATACATGTCATGACGTCTGTCTGTGTGTCTGTGTGTCTGTCTGTCTGTTTGTGTGCCTGTGTGCCTGTGTGTCTGTGTGTCTGTCTGTCTGTTTGTGTGTCTGTGTTTGTGTGTCTGTCTGTTTGTGTGTCTGTCTGTGTGTCTGTCTGCCTGTGTGCCTGTGTGTCTGTCTGTCTGTTTGTGTGTCTGTGTGTCTGTGTGCCTGTGTGTCTGTGTGTCTGTCTGTCTGTTTGTGTGTCTGTCTGTTTGTGTGCCTGTCTGCCTGTGTGTCTGTGTGTCTGTCTGCCTGTGTGTCTGTGTGTCTGTCTGTTTGTGTGTCTGTGTGTCTGTTTGTGTGTCTGTGTGTCTGCCTGTGTGTCTGTGTGCCTGTGTGTCTGTCTGTCTGTTTGTGTGTCTGTGTGACTGTTTGTGTGTCTGTGTGACTGTGTGTCTGTGTGTCTGTGTGTCTGTCTGCCTGTGTGCCTGTGTGTCTGTCTGTTTGTGTTTCTGTGTGTCTGTCTGCCTGTGTGTCTGTCTGCCTGTGTGTCTGTGTGCCTGTGTGTCTGTCTGTCTGTTTGTGTGTCTATGTGTCTGTCTGCCTGTGTGTCTGTCTGCCTGTGTGTCTGTCTGCCTGTGTGTCTGTCTGCCTGTGTGTCTGTCTGCCTGTATGTCTGTGTGTCTGTATGTCTGTCTGCCTGTCTGTCTGTCTGTCTGCCTGTGTGTCTGTCTGCCTGTGTGTCTGTCTGCCTGTGTGTCTGTGTGTCTGTCTGCCTGTGTGTCTGTGTGTCTGTCTGCCTGTGTGTCTGTCTGCCTGTGTGTCTGTGTGTCTGTCTGCCTGTGTGTCTGTCTGCCTGTGTGTCTGTCTGCCTGTGTGTCTGTGTGCCTGTGTGCCTGTGTGACTGTGTGTCTGTGTGCCTGTGTGTCTGTGTGTCTGTGTGCCTGTGTGACTGTGTGTCTGTGTGCCTGTGTGCCTGTGTGTCTGTGTGTCTGTCTGCCTGTGTGTCTGTCTGCCTGTGTGTCTCTGCCATCATGCACATGAAGATGGACAGGTGTGACATTTACTTTTATTTTTTCAAGGAACATCTGTCCTCTCTCTACCTGCTCTTTCTCTCTCTCTCTCTCGCTCTCACACGCTTTAATATACAACACCTGCCATCTCCACGTACCACTTAATTAGCTGTATATCATATCATATGTCTGGCCTGTCTTTCTGAAGTGGTTTACTGAACCCACCGATGCAAGGTGTTTAGAGACCAGCCGCAAAGCCGGATCTCTCTGGTCCCGTGGTATGGCCGAACCTGCCCTGACCAGCTGCCCGGTGGCAGTGATGGGCATTGTTTTAGCTGATGAGACTGGTGCAGAATGGTTATCAGCTGAAATAGATGCTTAATTCAACTGTGGGTTCAGGTATGCCTGCGGCATATTCTACCAATCCAACATGAAAGCACAGAGCTGTAATTAGGCTTGAGGGACTGCTCTTTATGTATTTCTCTATGAATCCTAAATCCTTCTATGTGACAATCCAAATCCAAATAAAGGAAACCAACATCAAAGTATTTTTTATATTTTATATATATATATATATATCTATTATATAATTTATCTTTATATATAATTTTCTATTATAATAATAATAATAATAATATACTGTATATAATGAAAAAGAAATGCACATACATGCAATTCACGTACCCACAGACACACTTAGACTTTTTAGACTCCCATTAAACAGCACTCCCCCCCCCCCCCCTCCCATCCACATGAAACACCAAACATCAGTGCTGAAATAACACAGCGTTATTCTTGTAACACCCCATTAAAACTGTACCCTAAAGAAATACCCCCCTTTTCTCCCATTTCTATAATATTCGTTGCGTTTGTGTGTTCTTGCTCATTGCTATTATAATGGAAAAAAGTTTGACCTTTTGACTAGTCTTTTATCCCTAAATAAAATAAAATTCTCATTTTAGAGCCTGAGGTAAGTGAAAGTTTGTAAACTTTAAAACCTGTGTAAGAAAGTGGCACCAGAATTAACTACAAAAAATCAGAGATTGAAAACTCAAAATCGTGCATATTTTTTGACATTTTATACAACTACCACATAAATGACCCAACACAACATCGTTGTATACAACAGGACTTTTTAAAACATAGCATTATGTTTATTGTGTGTTTACTATTTAATTCCAACAATCTATGAAAAGTAATATAGTGTTAAGATAAAAAAAACAAAGGTTAACTGGTTTTTAAGTGAAGTGAAACATTGAATCTGGTCAAATTGACCTTAAAAGCAATATGAGGGTTAATCTTGCACAGGCATTGAGTCAGAAGAGGTCATGTGATACTGTGGCCAATTCAACAATGTAATGTGGTGATGCTGGACACCATTCACACTGATATGGCTGACACTGAATCCAGAACAGGGTCTTCCAACAGGATGAACCACCAATCAACCTCTACAACTTTCTTTTACAATTAATTGTCCATAGCACTCACAGGATTTTTTTTCAATAAAAGGAACATTGTTTCTCACCATTCTAATAATTAATATTATTGAAATTATATTATAAAGGTATAAAAACATGCAAAAATGCCCATTTTTGCCAGTGAACCATCCCTGACATTGATGAACGGACATCTGTCAATCTCCCTGACAGTCCTTACTCATTAACTATTTAATGAAAAAACTATATTAAATAGGATGATTCAAAAATGCAGAATTACAGAATTACAAACCATCTGATCTAAATGAGTCATAAAGATAAATGTAATAATTTATTGTTTTGTGAAGGTATGTATCCTGAGTATATTATACAACAAAATATAACAAAAGTCCCACACGCTGCATTCATTCCTTCACCCTACTGGTTATGAATCAGGTATCTCTATCCCCATGGTTACACACATTGCACACCCTACTGGTTATGAATCAGGCATCTCTACCCCCATGGTTACACACATTGCACACCCTACTGGTTATGAATCAGGCATCTCTACCCCCATGGTTACACACATTGCACACCCTACTGGTTATGAATCAGGCATCTCTACCCCCATGGTTACACACATTGCACACCCTACTGGTTATGAATCAGGTATCTCTACCCCCATGGTTACACACATTGCACACCCTACTGGTTATGAATCAGGTATCTCTACCCCCATGGTTACACACATTGCACACCCTACTGGTTATGAATCAGGTATCTCTATCCCCATGGTTACACACATTGCACACCCTACTGGTTATGAATCAGGTATCTCTACCCCCATGGTTACACACATTGCACACCCTACTGGTTATGAATCAGGTATCTCTACCCCCATGGTTACACACATTGCACACCCTACTGGTTATGAATCAGGCATCTCTACCCCCATGGTTACACACATTGCACACCCTACTGGTTATGAATCAGGTATCTCTATCCCCATGGTTACACACATTGCACACCCTACTGGTTATGAATCAGGCATCTCTACCCCCATGGTTACACACATTGCACACCCTACTGGTTATGAATCAGGTATCTCTACCCCCATGGTTACACACATTGCACACCCTACTGGTTATGAATCAGGTATCTCTATCCCCATGGTTACACACATTGCACACCCTACTGGTTATGAATCAGGTATCTCTATCCCCATGGTTACACACATTGCACACCCTACTGGTTATGAATCAGGTATCTCTACCCCCATGGTTACACACATTGCACACCCTACTGGTTATGAATCAGGTATCTCTACCCCCATGGTTACACACATTGCACACCCTACTGGTTATGAATCAGGCATCTCTACCCCCATGGTTACACACATTGCACACCCTACTGGTTATGAATCAGGTATCTCTACCCCCATGGTTACACACATTGCACACCCTACTGGTTATGAATCAGGCATCTCTACCCCCATGGTTACACACATTGCACACCCTACTGGCTATGAATCAGGCATCTCTACCCCCATGGTTACACACATTGCACACCCTACTGGTTATGAGACAGGTATCTCTACCCCATGGTTACACACATTGCACACCCTACTGGTTATGAATCAGGTATCTCTACCCCCATGGTTACACACATTGCACACCCTACTGGTTATGAATCAGGTATCTCTACCCCCATGGTTACACACATTGCACACCCTACTGGTTATGAATCAGGCATCTCTACCCCCATGGTTACACACATTGCACACCCTACTGGTTATGAATCAGGCATCTCTACCCCCATGGTTACACACATTGCACACCCTACTGGTTATGAATCAGGTATCTCTACCCCCATGGTTACACACATTGCACACCCTACTGGTTATGAATCAGGCATCTCTACCCCCATGGTTACACACATTGCACACCCTACTGGTTATGAATCAGGCATCTCTACCCCCATGGTTACACACATTGCACACCCTACTGGTTATGAATCAGGTATCTCTACCCCCATGGTTACACACATTGCACACCCTACTGGTTATGAATCAGGTATCTCTATCCCCATGGTTACACACATTGCATTCATTCCTTCACCCTACTGGTTATGAATCAGGTATCTCTACCCCCATGGTTACACACATTGCACACCCTACTGGTTATGAATCAGGTATCTCTACCCCCATGGTTACACACATTGCACACCCTACTGGTTATGAATCAGGTATCTCTACCCCCATGGTTACACACATTGCACACCCTACTGGTTATGAATCAGGTATCTCTACCCCCATGGTTACACACATTGCACACCCTTCTGGTTATGAATCAGGTATCTCTACCCCCATGGTTACACACATTGCACACCCTACTGGTTATGAATCAGGTATCTCTACCCCCATGGTTACACACATTGCACACCCTACTGGTTATGAATCAGGTATCTCTACCCCCATGGTTACACACATTGCACACCCTACTGGTTATGAATCAGGTATCTCTACCCCCATGGTTACACACATTGCACACCCTACTGGTTATGAATCAGGCATCTCTACCCCCATGGATACACACATTGCACACCCTACTGGTTATGAATCAGGCATCTCTACCCCCATGGTTACACACATTGCACACCCTACTGGTTATGAATCAGGTATCTCTACCCCCATGGTTACACACATTGCACACCCTACTGGTTATGAATCAGGCATCTCTACCCCCATGGTTACACACATTGCACACCCTACTGGTTATGAATCAGGCATCTCTACCCCCATGGTTACACACATTGCACACCCTATTGGTTATGAATCAGGTATCTCTACCCCCATGGTTACACACATTGCACACCCTACTGGTTATGAATCAGGTATCTCTACCCCCATGGTTACACACATTGCACACCCTACTGGTTATGAATCAGGTATCTCTACCCCCATGGTTACACACATTGCACACCCTACTGGTTATGAATCAGATATCTCTACCCCCATGGTTACACACATTGCACACCCTACTGGTTATGAATCAGGTATCTCTACCCCCATGGTTACACACATTGCACACCCTACTGGTTATGAATCAGGTATCTCTACCCCCATGGTTACACACATTGCACACCCTACTGGTTATGAATCAGGTATCTCTACCCCCATGGTTACACACATTGCACACCCTACTGGTTATGAATCAGGTATCTCTACCCCCATGGTTACACACATTGCACACCCTACTGGTTATGAATCAGGCATCTCTACCCCCATGGTTACACACATTGCACACCCTACTGGTTATGAATCAGGTATCTCTATCCCCATGGTTACACACATTGCAGACATACGGACATAAATAAAATACAAAAGGGAAAAACAACAAAAAATAAACAAATTTTAAAAAGTAACAAATCGCAGTAAATACAGTGAAATGTAATGAACTGGAAAGCGTAGATGACAGTGTTGCATTGACGAAAGCCTCTTTCATATTCAAACAGCCGCAGGGTTTCAGAAATGGCTAAGCCCTCACAGTGAGGCCAAACATGATGGTGGGGACAAAACAAATTGTGGGATTTTCCAAATACAGCCATGGAATCATCCGCTTCTCGTAGATGCTACAATATACAGGACAAGTAGCGCTACATTAACATGATTCGGGCCTTCCTCTAGCTAACAATACATTGTACAATGAATAGCTGGTATTTGCGTGCACTTATTCACAATTACTATGTGCATCACTGTTTGGTTAGGCGTATATTCCAAATGGGCTCCAGGATGACATATTTCACATTCAGTGTTGAGAAAAGTGTAACTTTCTCACCTGTAGACAGCAGTGCTTTGAAGAACACATATAACTACATTATCAACAAGTCAGTGTTCGGAAAAAAAATAAAAAATAAATAAATAAAAACTTAATCAAAGCAGACTGTGCTTTGATTGAAGTCACTGAACGTTAAATGTCCCTACTTCATGGAAAATCAAAGAATAATTGTTCAATTTTGGAACAGCAGAGGAACAGAACAGCAATGGTGAGTGCAAGGAAATGATGCAGAAAAAGTAATGCTCTGGTTTAAGGGATTTTAAGTGAACTACAAAACAAGGCACACGCTATTGGTTTACACAACATTGCAATTCACAGTTGCATCACAGTAAATAAATAAATAAACAGCCTTAATAATGGATGAAGTAAACCAAGTTTAGCTGGAATTTGGGCTCGAAACCTTACGCTCAGCATCATTATATCAACACTGTAAGCCGAAAACCATAGGTTTTAGTTATCATATGCAACCAATCATAACCATAACATAGTCATAATCATGCCTTTGTAATCACGTGTGCCGCTAAACCTGCCACGACGTGACCCACGGGGCCAAAGTCCAGACTGTACTGTGGATATTTCATCTTGAGTGATGCTTTAAGTGGCATTTCCCCCTCGATACCCTCTCTTTAGGCGAGGGCGAACATGAACCCTTCAAGAGTATATAGTGTCTGATCAGATTTATCTCAATTCCATTTGAATACGCAAAGATCCCATAATTCGGCATTACTTATTTAAGCGCTCGGCTGGGAGAGGGGATTTAATTGGCAGGAAAAGCACACATGTACATTATCGGTTCACCTCTGTTCATGAAAAGAAGATAATTCTGCATTACGTAGCTTTTTGATTCAATCCTGTCCTCCTGCTCGGTCCATCTCTGCACGGCTGCTGCATTATAAATGCTTTGCTTTGGTGTTGCTTTTACACTAATTGCTTGCACAAGTAGCCAAGACGGGTCGATCAGGGCGGTGTAATCCATTAAATATCTTCTCCTTGCATTTTCACAGAAGCTAACTTAGAAAATGACGCTAATCCTTTTAAGTAATAAGCCTATTGTTTACATGGCTCGTGGCTATTAGATAATTTCTTTAAGTATATCTGATTAACCCAACCTTTTTGTTGTACCTGACACTTATCTTTATTACCCTGCTTTCTTTCTCTGAGCCCACAACATCTCATTTTACAGATCCGTCTTTTTTTTTCTCTGTCCTTCTTTTCTTCTATTCTTTCTCTCTTTCTTCACCCCCCCCGCTTCTAATACAGCGTAATATTGCCTTCAGACAGCTGATCCTAAGCCCTTTGAGATGAGTTCTTCAAAGCTGCAGCTTAATCTATTCTTTATTAGGTTCCTTAAAGTAATTATTCCTCCAGGGCTGTGCAGCAGCACTAAAAAGGAAATGAGTGCAAAGTTGGCATGAGATCCGTGCACCTCGCCGCTCCGCACTCCCCGTTTCTCTCTCTCCCTCTCTTTATCCCTCCATCCCATAGCTTTTAATTTAGTTTAGGGGAGGGGAGTTGGTAATGGCCATCTTTGGCCTGCACATACACCCCCCTAGCATTCCGCTGTTCAGTGTCCAGTTTTGGTCCTGATGGGGGTGTTGAGGTACGGAGGAGAGATTTGGTCATTTTCAGGACGATAATGAATCAAGCGCCTTTACTAAGGAACAAATAAAATGCTTTATTGCAGCTCTGTTGCGGTCGCACATGCCGCACATTAACGACTTATTCACTAAGACTACCGTTAATTACACAATCAAAAAAATTAAATGCCCTCATTCGCAATTTTGTGGTAAGAGACACCCATAAAAAAGTCTGCAACAATGTGGCCTACCATTCTTACGCGTTCAGATTAAAGCCCCTAATAACTGGATATGGAGCAACCAGGAACAAGTAAGGAGGCAACGATGAAACGACTTCACACATTAGAATATAATAAAAACAATGGTCAATGCATCACGTACAGCATACAAGTATAGCACCAATGGAGAGGATACTAATTTGGCCCAATGAAATAAAAGTAATTCACTGGGCATAACAAAACAAACAGCAGATGTTGCAGTGAAAAGATGCCATGCCAGGTGACGTACGAAAGAAAACATTCCTACAACATAATGTGAGCAAAAAACACAGGCTCTGGTCCAACCGAGGAAAAAAACACACTAACACCTGGAGAAGAACAGCCGAGACAGCCCTGCTAACACCTGAAGAAGAACAGCCGAAACAGCCCTGCTAACACATGGAGAAGAACAACCGAAACAGCCCTGCTAACACCTGAAGAAGAACAGCTGAAACAGCCCTGCTAACACGTGGAGAAGAACAGCTAAAACAGCCCTGCTAACATGTGGAGAAGAACAGCCGAAACAGCCCTGCTAACACCTGAAGAAGAACAGCCGAAACAGCCCTGCTAACACGTGGAGAAGAACAGCCAAAACTGCCCTGCTAATACCTGTAAAAGAACAGCCAAAACAGCCCTGCTAACACCTGGAAAAGAACAGCCGAAACAGCCCTGTTAACACGTGGAGAAGAACAGCCGAAACAGCCCTGCTAACACATGGAGAAGAACAACCGAAACAGCCCTGCTAACACCTGAAGAAGAACAGCCGAAACAGTCCTGCTAACACGTGGAGAAGAACAGCCGAAACAGCCCTGCTAACACCCAAAGAAGAACAGCCGAAACAGCCCTGCTAACACGTGGAGAAGAACAGCCGAAACAGCCCTGCTAACACATGGAGAAGAACAACCGAAACAGCCCTGCTAACACCTGAAGAAGAACAACCGAAACAGCCCTGCTAACACGTGGAGAAGAACAGCCGAAAAAGCCCTGCTAACATGTGGAGAAGAACAGCCGAAACAGCCGTGCTAACACGTGGAGAAGAACAGCCGAAACAGCCCTGCTAACACCCAAAGAAGAACAGCCGAAACAGCCCTGCTAACACGTGGAGAAGAACAGCCGAAAAAGCCCTGCTAACACGTGGAGAAGAACAGCTGAAACAGCCCTGCTAACACCCAAAGAAGAACAGCTGAAACAGCCGTGCTAACACGTGGAGAAGAACAGCCGAAAAAGCCCTGCTAACATGTGGAGAAGAACAGCCGAAACAGCCCTGCTAACACCTGAAGAAGAACAGCCAAAACAGCCCTTCTAACACCTGGAAAAGAACAGCCAAAACAGCCCTGCTAACACGTGGAGAAGAACAGCCGAAACAGCCCTGCTAACACCTGAAGAAGAACAGCTGAAACAGCCCTGCTAACACGTGGAGAAGAACAGCCGAAACAGCCCTGCTAACACCCAAAGAAGAACAGCCGAAACAGCCCTGCTAAC